>PYHX02000413.1:9023760-9707219 GCA_004302925.2 Cochliomyia hominivorax
GATCACTGATTTTAATCAAAATAACAAAATATTCATTCGTTTGACATAATAATAATAATAATAATAATAATAATAATAATAATAATAATAATAATTTTACAATGATAACTTGATCAAAAAGAATCAAATAATACTTGGGTTTAAAACTTTAATGAAAAACGTGTGTCACTTGTTACTTCATGAAAGTTATACATGGATTCTTAAATTAACTAAAATATATTATAAAAGATATAAAATATAAAAGATAACACTTCATTTTATAACTAACCATAAAATTAAATTTCAGAGCTTTACGCTCTCATAATTATTTTTTTCTATAATTTCAAACTGCATTGAAAATGTAAATTAAACTTTTTTAAGAAAAATTTATTACCAAAAATTAATCAAAAAAGTTGTGCAATTATATAATAAACATTTAACAGCCGATTAAAACATAAATAGATAGTCGATTTCATAATAACTGACAGATAACCAATAACGGTAATTTTATTAGGTCTATAAATCTTAAAAAACCTAATAACTTTGCCGCAGGTGTTTGTTTGGTTTGGTTGTTTATTGTTATTTTAAGGTTAAATTCAATATTTTTTTCGAAATGAAATGGAAAGTTTTTCCAATTTGTTTTTTATTTCCTCTGTGAAGGGCTTTATATCATTGATTCTTATATTTCCCCTTCATTTTGTTGGGTTTTAAATATTTTACTTTAATCCATATTTAATACACTCGAATAAAAGTGAAAGAAATAATGAGGGACGGACGGATGGATGGATGGATGGATGGACGGATAATAAAAAATGTTCAGAAATAATAATAATAATTATAATGAAAAATTGTTTCTTTTTTGTTTGTTGTTTGGTATACAACTTTTACTTTGTCTTGTAGGTTGGTTCATTTTATGTATATAAATATTTTTTTTAATTTTTTTCTTTTTGAATTTATGCATCTACTTTTTTTATATATTGAAAATTTTCTTTAGACATCCTACACCACCACAAGGAGTGAAGTGGGTATATTAATTTTGTCATTCCTTGTGTAACGCCGAAAATAAATCATCTGAGACTCCATAATGTATATAGTCTTGCATCAAATCAAAATCTGAATAAACCTGAGAAGTCTCTCATTTAAAATCAGCAGAATCGTTTCAGTATATTGAAAGAAATAGACTGATGTCTGAGCAACCTCTAAGTTCTAGTGAAGAACTTTCGTAAAACTTTCAATTATAAAACGTCATAATATAATACGTTAGTGCTTAAGTTTGTAGCGCACAGAAAAAATATTTCTACCACCATATTTAAGTATACAAATCGACTCAGAATCACTTTCTAATTCGATTTAGCAATTTCCGTCCGTCTGGCTGGCTGTCCATGTAAACCTTGTGAACAAAATGCAATTTTACAGATATCTCCATTAAACTTGGTATGTGTCATTATTTTGACTCAGGGACGATGTCTATTGATTATTTCACCTAGTCCACATATAAATGTTCATCCCGGAACGTGGTATTAAGATCATAAATGTGTTGAATATAAAGCGATTTTAACGAAATTTACATATTTGTGTATACCATAATATTCTGCATTCTTAAGCACAAATTAGAAAATATATTAACACGAGGGTCGATCATTAATTTTTGATAGCTACCATTAATAACCAACAATGTGGTGTAGTGTATTAAATAGTCGAGCTTTTACTTGTTTCGTTTTTGTGTTCAGTTTTGGTTGAATTAATTTTTATAGTTTTGCTTGACCAGACTGTCAACGTTGATTGAATTTTGTGCGTGTGTATTTCGTTTTATTTTCGCTTTAAACTCTTAAGTCAGTTAAATTTCAAAATTTAATTTTCTTGGTTTGGCAAAAACGGAAGAAAAGTTGAAAATAAATTGAAATAAAAATAAAACGTTTTTACTTTCTTTTCTATATGTATAAATTTTAAAAGAAATATAATATTTTTTCTTTAAATATTTTAGTTGATCGAATTTGCATTTCACCTGATAGTGACATGATTTATTATTGATGATGTTTAATGGGGAGAAAAATTGATTGAAAATTGCATTAAAACAATTTTTTTTTTTTTTTTATAAATTAAAAAAAAAACAATTGTTTAACCATGTTTCTTAAGTCTTTCGTTGTGTGTTGTTACTTATTGTGTTTTTTGTTTTTGTTATAGTAGTTTGTTGGTCATTGAAAGTGAAATGTTTGCTGTTTTAAGCAGAACTACCTGAAAATAAAACTGGTTGTGTTTTGGAATTGTATATAAAAAATTATTTAGCATATTGTATGTCCACCTACTCAAAATAAATTTTATGCATTTGAATTGGTTTACAATATTGTGTAAATGGCTTTAATTCATTTTTTAAAAATAAAATATATTTCTGATTTTTTTTATATTTTAAAAATCTTGATTTATTGGATTCACTTATTTTTGCAGATATCTTGTCATAGAGATTTTCCCAGATATGAATTGTTCAGATGATCTGCTAATCACATTGTTTGCCTTAGAGCCAAGAGGAAGTTATAAGGACTTCATTGCACCTGTGGGCTCCCACAAAGTATCTACTCAAGTGTAATTCCATTTTATACATTTGAGCTGTATTATTAGGGGTTCCAGAATATCCTGCATAAATACTGGGGTATTGGTTTTTATGCAACAGCGTGGATTTTACATATGTGGTAAATATTATAAGTTTATTTCATCCAGATATTTGAGAGTTTTTCTATTTTGTTAATTATCCCGGCATTGGATTTACCTAATGACCAACATTATAGGCAAATATTTCCAAGTTGTCTAAAAATCGTGCCTAATCCAAATTCTCAGGTTAGCTGAAATGCTCCATGTAATTGCAAAGAATCATCTATACCACGTATATTCCACAGACTTTGTTTCCATGTTAAGAGCGGCTGTAGAATATTACTTTCCCAATGAAAAACTTGATGGACATAGAATCAATATAAGCATGAGGGATTGAAAAAACCGATACCAAACAACTAATGAAATAAGAGTAATAAGATTTTGTTATACTTTAACAAATTTGCTTTTGTTTCATTATAAACGGGCGACATAGCGTACAAAGTCTCAGCTAGTAAATTTATAATAAATATTTCTTATCCAGCATAGGTGACTGCAGTATTATGGGTATGTGCAGGTATTTATAAGAGTCAGAATCATGAACAGCATGAGATTTTAGATCAAAGAACAGCTTGCAGTTTTAAAGATATCTTGATGAAATTTGGAATATAATAATATTATGATCAAATGATCATAGAATAACGTCGTTACGAGTGAAAGTGATTTTTAATCACTGTTCTTTTACATTAAAAAACCTTATGCTCAGCGCTCCATCTTGAAGTAATTTTGCACTTTAGTTACCAGTGATTTACCAATCATAGAAACTAAATTACATTTGTGAAAATATCGCTCATCCCTAATAAACGGCCATATAAGAATGACTTAAATTGTAAGAATTTCGTAAAGATGAAAAATATAATAAAATAAACCAAAATATATGTACGTGTGTATATTTTTCTAATAAAATTACAAACTTAATATACTTCCAGTCACCAATTGTGGTTGTGAAGGATGCAAATATAACTCTTTTATCAATTTTAATTTACAATTGATTATAAATGAACTAAATTCTATAAATACTATTTATAACCTTTATTTGCTTTATTTGCTAAAGTGAAGCAATTGCTCATTTTTAATTGACCATAATCTTGTAATTAAAGACTTTTATATATATTATGACATTTTAAAAACGATTAATGACTTGTAGTTTGTCGGTGAAAAACTGCAAAAAAAAGTGTAAAATAAAAAAAACTAAACAACAAAAACAATTTATGTTCGAAGTACTTTACAATAAATGTTTTTTTAGGTTCTCACTGTTTTTTTCCTACTTTTCGTATTTTGCTAATGGTTAGTTTTTGCTTTGTTTTCTTTTTGATCTAGTTTTTTGTTTGTAAAGTTTATGTTTTAATTTGTACTTTGTCTCATAAACTGATTTCCATAGAATTACGTGCAACCTTGGTAAAAATTTATAAGACTCAATTTATTTATTTATTTTTTTTTCTGAATTTAGTTATTTATTTAAATATTTATTTGTTACCCTACACACCACATTTTGGCCATGGCAAGTAGAGCAAATTTCGTTGATGAGAATACTTTTGGATAATTACCAAGAATCCATTTTTGTTACCAAAAAGTCACAAAAGATATCTGCAGTAATTGAAGTTCAGTTGTGGTTATGCCCTTCAAGAACTGTGTAAATCAATTCACAAAGATCAAATTTCTTCTTATTTATGGTAAATCGATTATTAATGGAAAAAGACAAAAGAAAATATGAGATAATAATTTCAAAGTGTAGGGTATAAATAATTCCATTTAACCTGTTTTTATTATTCGTTATTTTTTTTCATTTTATGATTTATTCCAATATTGAGGTATATTTTTGGAAATAACCCACTATTTATTTGAAAAATTGTTTTGCAATCATTATTAAGATTCTGGATTTTTAGTCATCTTATAATTTTGATTTGACCCTGATTTAAAATAAAAATATATAATTGAAATTTAAATAAAAAATGAGATTATTAAAGTCAGTTTGTATTTTAAATAAAATGTAGATATTGATTAATGGGTGATTATTGGTTGGGAAAATATGCGTTTGAGTAGATGTTTGTAGCGGATAAAAATTATAAAGCTTCCTCTCTCCGTCTGCTTGTCTGTCTATATAAACTTTGAGAACAAATTTGAAAATCTAATGAAGTTTTTCAGGTGTAATAATTTTGACCTAAGTTTCCATTATTTCTAGTCCTCATAAAAATTTGTAAAGTCATCCTTGGACCAAATTGTAATTAGTTTTGGCTTATTTAATTAAGAAGCTTATGAATTAAGTTAATATTTTAGTTAGCTTCCATGCAAATGTCTTCCCGGATTGAAGCATTTAAGTACGATATTTTGGTAATGTTTCGCTCAAAAATTGGTATTCCTTTTCTTATTCAGAATTAAAGAAGATCGGTCTACAAATGACCAAAGTTTTTCATACTTTAATACAAAATAACCTATTGTTTCTTTAGAATTTCGTTGAATTCCTTTTTATGGTTTGTATCCTTTATAAAGGAAAATAATTGCAAAAAATAAATTAGAAAGATACATTCTTTCCTCCGTTTTAACGGAAACGAAAATGTTTCCATTTTGAAAGATGATACTTTCAGATGATGCGGAGAAGAATAGAAGATTTAAAATATCTTCAGTGACATTGTTTTACTTCATCAGGGCGGAGAGCATTGAGAAAAGGTAGGAGAGAAAAAAGAGAAAGTATAAAAAGAGAAAAGAGAAAACGGGGTTCATTTGACTTAAATCAGTGTCATCCTTATAAACTAATCTAAATTTTTAAAAGAAGCTTCAAAATTTTATTAGTCTTTCATTATTTTCGAGATTTTCCTTTTTTACCAAAAAACTAATTTTTCACTATTTTTTTTTTTTTCAAAAATTTTACAAAAAAATAAAATTTTAAATATTAAAACAACAAAAAAATTATTTTTTTAAATTATTAAATTATTTGTTTTTACAAAAAAAAAAAAAAAAAAAAATAAAATAAATAATTAAATACAAAAATATAACTTTTTACAAAATAATAATAATTTTTCTAAAAAAATGTGAATTTCATTAAAAATTTCTGTATTTCGTTTTCGTTTTTAACCAAAATTTTTATTTTTCATCTTTTGTTTTCTATTGCCAAAATTTTTTAACTTAATTTATAACTTAAATAACATTTTTATTGAAAAATAAATTTTTACCAAAAATGTTGTTTAATCAAAAATTTATTTTTTACATTTTTTTTCGAAAAAAATTTACAAAACTTGAAATGTTTATCTAAATTTATGTGAAAATGTTATTCTTAACCAAAATTTATTTTTACCAAAAGTTTATATTTTAACAAAGGTTTTGACTCTCACTTTTCCAAGCGCTTCTACAATTTCCATAATCATGTATCGATGCCTCAATGACTCTAGCGGCTACAGTTTCAAATAAAAAAACTTTTATAAAAAATTTGAGATTTTGGAGAAGTGGTTATTAATGATCGCATTCAAAATTAAAAAGTTATTTGCGTTACGAAATAAACTCATTTTAATGCCATAATCAGTGTGTTAAAAAAATAGCATTAATCTCTTTTAATTCCAATTAAGAATCAACTAAAGAACCGTTAAATTTGAAATTAATTTTTTAATAAATGAATTTTAAAATTATTGTGAACAATAGCAGTTTAAATTTATTTTAGTTTTAGTTTTTTTGTGCAAAAACAAAAATTAAAAAATAAATAAAAATAATAAATTTTTAAATTTAATTCCCACAATTAACGCATTCTTTTGAAAAGAAACCACTTGATTTAAGTTTAACATAAATTCGTACATTGTAGTACTTTTCTGTATATTTTGTTTGTATTCTTATGCAAATTAAAAGAAAAAATATTTCCACAATTTTTTCTATTATTTTTCCAAAAAAAAAAAAAGATAATAAAAACAAAAATGTTTTATTTTTTTGCCAACAACAACCTTCAAAGTAAATTAAAACCATAATTGTACAAAAAATGCGAGTAGACTCCAAAAACGAAAAATAAAGAGTGAAATCGAAAAATGTATAACACACATTTTCATTAAAAACTTTAACCCAAGTGCTATTGATTTGTTGTGATCAAGTTACCTTTGTAAAACATGTTAGTCGCAAAGTTTAATGTCAAACAAATGAATTAATTGTTAATCTAATTAAAATGAGTGACTAGAAAAAGTGCGTACTACCAACATAGTCCTACAAAAAGTTAGCCAAGTTTTAAAATGTATCGAGAGAACAGTTCCGTTGAGAGAAATTGATACGAAAAGCTAAAGCTAACGCAGGTTAAGAAACTTACAATGCTCAAAAAGTTCCTGAGAGGAATGTATGGGGCAAAATCTGGCGGATTTTTAGCAACTTCCTAGTGAAAAATTATGTGTTGCTGATATTCGAAGGAGTTTTGAAGAAAAGTTAAGTACCCAAAGCAGTTAACATTTTGCAAAATATAAAGTTGAGGCAAAATAAGCCAATCATTTGCTACAATGGGCTCCATAAATACTGAAATTTTAATCAAGAAATGTGTACAGAAAATTGCTTCCATTTATAAGACTTTGCATCCTGTCACTGATTGTGAAAAAAAACTCTGAAACGAAATAAGCCCATCTGATTATTTCATGCTCTCTCCCTCTGATTATTTTTCTGACAAACTTTGTTTACATTTTTATACCCTACATCACCATATGCGTATATAAGTATAAGCATACCGTTCGACTGAGAATCAATTTCTGAGTGGATTTAACGATGTATTAATGAAATTTGGCATGTGTCAAGGACGATACCTATTCAAATTGACCCAAGGACGATGCCTATTCATATTGGTTTAATAAATATGTTCCTTTCCGAATGGGGTTTTAAGGTTACAAAAGTCCTAAATGTAAAGCGAAATTTGGCTCAAACTAATTTTAAAATATTCTAAGATGATGTGCCAAATAATACGAGTATCGGTTCACTATTTCTCATAGGTTCCATACAACCCCCTTCAAAATATCACTTTGAAGCACTTAAATGTCTAATTGGTATTGCAATAACAATTGGTCAATGTAAAACAAGCACAACAAAAATTGATGTGAGAATTTTTACAAGGTTCGGTCCATAATTAGTTCTAGCTTCCATATAACGTCCACATAAAACCCTTTTAGAAAGTTAATAGAAGGGTTTTCGAAAAAAATTCATCACTATCACTTAAACAAATAAAACTGTTTCTATTGTGGTTTCATTTATATTATCACATATGTATGTTAAGAATTTTTCAATCTCACTCCTTGATAACGTAAAATATTTTAAACAGATTATTTAATTTAAAGTTCTGTTTAATATAAAAACAAATAAAATAACCTCGAATGAAATTGAAAACAAAACTCAAGTCTGGTGAAATTTCTCATGCATGTTTAAGGATTCAAGTTAAAATTAAATTATATGTCTTAACAAAATAGAAAAAAACATTAAACTCCCTTTAATTAAAGGTTATTTTTACAAATCTTGTTTATGTTTCAAATTAAATTAAACTTCTTTAACTGGCGCTGACACTGAATTAAACCTGAAATTAAGCCAACTTGTTTCAACTAAAGAAAATGTAAATATTTTTTTGTAAAAAATACTTTAAATGGGACAAAGAGTTACAAATAATAACAATAATTATAATTAGACCATGAGTTGTGAATTATTATCAAACTAGTATTTAGTTAGTCAGTCAATTCGTCAGTAAGCCCCATATTATTCGTATTATTCATAGTGTAGCAGTGACATAAAATTTTGTAAAAATTTTAACTTATTAACTGAAGATGTTGCAACTTTTTGCTACGGGTGGCTAAAAAAAAGTTGTTGTTTTGTTTTTATATATTTGTTTTTGTTATTTTTTGAATTTTATTTATATCAAATTAACACATTTCTTTTTTATTGTCCGTCCAATGTTTTACACATGCACTTGACATAAAAATCACATTTTTTGCCCACATTTTAGTTTTTGTTGTTTTTGTTATTATTAGCCACCATTGAAGTTTTTTGTAATCTTTATGTCTGATGTTGAACACAAAACACCGCTGGTTAAGTTTGAACAATGAAAATGTAACAGCTTGTTAAACATCAAAGGCTATAAATTAATTGCTATCTCCACTTCTACACCAGTGACCAGATGAAAAGATAGTTGAATTGTGTGTGTGTTTTTTTAATTTTCTTTTTTTTTGGAAAATTGCAAGCCAAATATATTTTGAAATTTGTAAATATGTTTGCATGTAATTTTTAGTTTGGTAATATTCATGGGATTATTTCATTGGCATTGGCAAATAATGAAGAAGTATCAATTGCAAGTTATTGTCAATAACTTTGGTGGTAGTTAACATATAAGAAATCACCTCAAATTGCATAGATGAAGGCGAAAAATAACATATATCTTGACATTATCATAGATATTACCAAAAAAAAAACGAAAAACAAGAACATTTCAAAAATTTCCATGGTTATTAAATTCGGCATTAGCAAGAAATTCGATATTCGACCACATTTTAATAAGTGATATGTTTCTTAAAACGATGCGATTTATTAATAATTTGCAAATAATTTTTAAAACTAAAATAAAATTATAGTTTCTTTACGCTCCACATTCTGAATGCAATTACAAGAAGTAATCATCGAATTGAAACTGAGTCTATTCCTGCATGTTAGAATGTTATTATTGGATAGTTATTATGGACTTGATACTGGCTGTTGTGGGCTTGATATTGGCTATTCTGCTATTTAAGACCTGCAATATATTTAAAGTTGTAGATCAATATCTGCGACAACCTTAATGTTATTTTCTAAATTTGTTTTGGTTACTTTCAAACCATTATTTGATCCAGTTTCCATATGAGGTCTCTTTCCGGATTAGGCTTTAAATTCAGCAAAATAATTTGACCAACTTCATTTTATATATATAACGAATTATTCTTTGAAAATTTGGTATAAATTAGGTTACAATGGTAGTTTAACTACATCCGAATATTCAAGTTAAGTCTTATGACTGTGTTATGACAAAACATTTATACTCACTATAAAAGTGTCAACTGTCACTGCGGACGTATTAACATATCAAAACTGAGTAGATATATTTTGATAATTTTAAATAATGAGTGTTAAAATAGGATCATTATTGTGAACATTATGTGGGCTATATTTCATGAAACCAGTGTTGTCAATTTAGTGACAGTATTGTTTAGGCACTGAAAATTTAATTTTGTCATTAAATACTTTTTTAGCAATTTTTATTTATACTTACCCATTTTTGTAATAACTATATGGACCTATCGAAGTGTCCATAAAGCACATCATATTTTAATGAAATATGTGTGCCATTTTCTGTAACTAAAGATAAATCAGTCTCTAAAGGAAATTTATTTAAATAAATTATAATAAATAAACATAATTTTTTATAATATAAACTTTTTGTGAAAAATTTAATTCTTATGATAAATTGATTTTTTTTTGTAAAAAATAGAACTTTTGCAAAAAAAGTTAATTTTTTTGTTGGAACAAATATTTGAGGAAAAAATTAAATTTTTTATGAAAAGAGAATTTAAATGCAAAATTTAAAATTATTGATTTAAAATTAAATTTTGAATTAAAAATTTAACTTTTAATTTAAAGTAATTTTTATTTAAAATGATTCTTAGGAAATAATTGATTTTTATTGATAACTGTAATTTTTATAAAAAAATTGAATTCTTGAGATCTATATTTCGTGGAGGATTGAAGACTTAATTACTAGATATCGCTATAGTATAAATGGGGCATTACACACAATTTTGCATGCTATAAGTATTATTATTTATGATATTTACATAAAAATGTTATTGCAAAAATTAAATTTAAAGCCATTTTTGCACTCTGTAATTCAAATAAAATGATAAATTTCAAGAATTATATACATAAATAAAGCTGATTTATTAAACATTTACTAATTGTTAACATGTTTTAATCATTTTAAATCATATTTAATACAACATAAATATTATTTTTAAAATGCATTACATCTTATTGAACTACATGTTTTAATGTCAACGAAGACCACAACAAATATATATTTTACTTTATTGTTCTAGAACTGGATTAAAAAAAAAATTAATTAATTTTTGCTTTGAAAGTCAATCATGTTTTTATTTACTTTTTTTCATTGTTGTTTAAGATAAAGTATGTCTCTTAAGTCTTTTGTATTCAATTGACGTTTTTGTATCACATTTTATAAGATTTTTTTTGCAAATTTTATTACATATTTAATCATTTTTAAATAAAATAAAAAACTAAAATATAAAAATATTTTTGTGGTATTTTTAAAAATTGTAAACAATTTGCAAAAATGTTTTTACAAATCATTTTTTTACTTCAATGAACTTTAAATGTTTCAATGAATTTTTTAATACTAAAATTTTTGAAAAAGTTTTTTTTAATTATTGCAAAAAAACTAAAATGGGAGAACTAATAATTTTAAATATTTTTAAAGTGAAACTTCAAATAAATATTATTTAACATTTTAAAGCTAAAAGTTCTATTGTACGCAATCAGTACGTAATAATCTGTAGTTATATAATGTAAAGAGTGAGATAAAAAAATTCGTAACGCTTGTTTTTCATTTAAAATTTTAACAAAGTTTTATTTAATTTTTTTTTTCGAGTTACCCTTATAAAACATATCACTTATTATAATTAATTTCAAACAAATGAATAAATTATTAATCTGAGGTAGAATGAATGGTCCACAAAATGTTTCTTAAATCAAAGCGAAAAAAGAATTTGCAAAAGAGCTCCCAACACATCCAGGTTAACTCAATGTTAGCACAATTTAGTACAAAAAGTTAATGCAAGTTTTAAAACATACTGCTAAGCATTTAAAGGCTAAAACGGATCACGGAAGTTAAGGTCGAGTTTTCTTGCTGCATTAATGGATGACAGATTTTTCGCAATTATCTCGTAAAAAATTACGTTGCTCATGTTCGAGATAATGTTGAGGAAAGTTTAGAACCCAAAAGCAGTCAAAATTTTCCAGAAAGTTCTTGGGATGGCAAGCAAAATAAGCCAGTCATTGTTAAAAAAATCGAAATTTACATCGAGGAGTATCTACAAAAAGGTGACTTCCATTCATAGGACTTCAATAGACTAATAGTTTCGTTTTTATTAATTGTATGTTAAGTAATTTTGATTCTCACTTTATAGAAGATTTTATCAAAAAAATCTTGAGTGTAGAAATAAAAAAATAACATCCAAAAAATATGTTTTTAATTTCAAAAGCACACGCAAACACTTTGCGGTTTGACAGCGATGACATAAAAGTTTCTAAATCTAGAAATTAGATCTGCATAATTAATTTTCTTTTAAATTTTTAATTTTAACAAAATTTGTTTAAAATGATACAGATTTGTTTGCTCTATTCAAAACCAGTTCATAACATTTCCTTATTACATAAAAAACTCACGACATAAAGTTTTTCCAAAATTATGTAAATTTTTCAAAATCATTAAAAAGCCAAAAATAGAACATTTAAAAGAAATATAAAAAAAATCCCTTCCTTATTTTATTTTTTAATGTATTAAAATAGGAAATAGTCATAAACGAAAAAAGTTACTATAATAAATGTATCAATTTATGATTCTGCTACAATTTCATTCTAAAATATTTCAAAAAAGAGACTAAAACCAAACTCTTCCTAGTTTAAGAAAATTATGTTTATATTTTATTTTTTATTTAATTTTTTTTCTCACACAGTAACGTTTTAAATAAAAATTTGTTAAACAATTATTTTCAGTTATAAACTCAACGAGGCGTTAAATATAATTTAAATAAAATAAATATCTTAACTAAACCAAAAGAGGCAGCAAGTCAAAATTGTTAGTCACTCAAATTAAATTTAAAATCATACTGGTTATTTTATTATTAATGTAATTAATTAATTAAATAACAAAATTATTTTAAGAATAATAAAAAACATGAAGAAAATATAACAATAAAATTTAAACAAGGTTACTGGTGCAAAAAAATACATAAAGAAATATGTACTTGATCGTAAAAAATAATTCTTAAATTTTACTCTATTAACCTTTTGGCTTTTTTATTTTAATAAACCAATTTTCTAAATATCAACAGAATTAATAGAGTTTTAACATAAATTAAATTAATACAAATTTTTAAAAATCATCATCACTGATTTATATTTTTTTAATTATAAAATACAGTGTAATATTGCTAAGATGATCAGTAAATATCGATCACTAGATACACAATTCATTTCTAGCGATAATAGGGGATTAAGTGTATAAATGGACGAACTGGGAATATAAGATTGTTTTTAATAAATATTGTTTTTTAATCTGCTTTATAAAATTTTTAAATAGAAATTAATATTTTTTTCGGATAACCGCAATTATTCGGTTCAGTATTCATTATTATTTAAGAAATCTGAAATTTTCGAATTTCAATAAAATAGTTATTATTTAAGAGAAGGGGCGGTATATGGGAGCCATATTCAAAGTCGTTCTCCGGGAAGGGATAACTATAGCTATATAAGCTTAAAACCATTTCCGGGAAGGGATATTGGTCAAACTAATAATTCAGGATGATTAGAAAATTAATTGTGGCGAATTTTAATTCATAATAAAGAGTTTTGTAACCATATTCCGAGAAAGGGCATTATATGGGACCTAGTTCTAATAACGACCACGAAGAGGTCCTTAAAATTTTTTAAGTAGCCATCTTGATGGACAGGCATAATATTATGAGCTGAAGTTCAGATTACTTTGACTCAACTGTATTCTACATTAAATTTTATTCATAACAAAATGACATTCAAGTCTGACTTGGAATTCATTGTTACAATTACACTTTTTGTTGTCAACCTATAGTTTATAGAATTGTTACGAATTAATGAGATTTATTGTTATAGAATTTTTATTTTTAGGAAACTTCATTATTTGACACATTTATCCATATATCGTTGAAACAAATAAACTTCATTAGTTTGTATTTATTTTTGTTCATAAGCAATAAATAATTATGTAATATTTTTTTAAAGTGTAATAGTCTGATGAGATTATAAATCCAAAATAGAGATGCATTTTCCATATAAAATATGATTTGGATTAAGTTATAAAATACAAATAATTTGTATTTGAAATAATTCTATATGATCAATAAAAACTGAATTTATATCAATAACTGTTTTAACTTTACTTTAACTAATTTCAATCTTATTCTGAAAAAGTTCGAAATTCTTAACATACATTTATTTTAATAAAACACAATTTACGATTTTAATTTTTTATTTGATTGAAATTATCATTACAATAATTTACAAAAAGTGATGTGATGAAATTTTGAAGTTTTTTCGGAAATCTTTACATTAACATTTTACGTTTTTAGGGCGTTTTCTGTTATTTTACTCGAATTGGTAATCGATCTCCATTTTAAATATCATTCCAAAGGTCTTAGCTACGAGCAGTTTTACACATTATTATTTTTGTATATCTCAATATCTTGTTTTCTTTAGTAATATAATGCCAAGCCAGTGTCTAAAGTAGGTCTTGTGATTGGGTGCACTATTTTTTTTTATATTCCTTGATATAAATTTCAGTATTTATAGAGCCCGATGGAACAAACGATTGACTTCATATTCTGCAACTGTAAATTACTTGAGATAACATGAACTTTTGAATGATTTTGGATTCCAAACTTTTCTTCCACGTTCCTCCGAGTATCAAATTTTGTAAGCGAAAAGCCTGCCAGAATATATGTTTCGTCATCCATTATGCAGCAGGAACATTTTTTTTAGAAAAATTGACTTCAATTTCCATGCTCTGTTTAAGGCCTCCAAAATCTTAGTAGCATTTGCTGTCAGCAACTTTTGTATGCTTGAAAACCTGCATAAACTTTTAATTTTTGTGTCAAATAGTTAGAGCTAACAGGACTGCTTTCGTTTTGGAAGCTGCTTTCAAATGTTGGATTTTGTTGAAAATATGAAATAATTTTAGTACTAACATCTTTTAGGACACTTAGTTTAATCAGAGTAACAATATATTAATTTGTTTGACACTAATTACAATAACTAACATATTTTAAACATTTTTCGATCTCACTCCTTAATCGTGAAATTAATAGAAATTCATTTCACTAGAATTTTTCATATTAATATTAAATAACAGTGACTAATTTATTAATTACTAAAAAAATCCCATTGCTTAAAATTACCGTTACTAATATTTATGTTTATTGTTTAATAACAGCATTCAATCTAATTTTTTATAATAATTATTAATTTTCAGTACAAATATTTTTCCACGTCATAAAATGTTTTTATGTCATTCATGTTAGAATCAAATTTAAGACTTCTGTGAAACAAAACTAGATTATTTCCTTCAAAACAATTCACGTTTAAAGATATTTTTTTCTCTTATTGTTGACCATTTGTGGCATTTTACAGGAAATGACTCAGTTATAATTAATGTATTGCATTCAATTATGACTTAAATAGTTGTTAAATAATAAATTACTATTTATTGTTTAAATAATAAAATAAAAATGCAAAACACATGATTTATTTCACTTTAAGTTCCTTAAAATATGCTATAGAATTGAATTTTAAAATTCACTTATGCAGGCTTAAAATAGTTGTATACTTTTGTCAGGTTCATAATAGAATTAACAGTTTCGTTAACAGAGCAACGGAAAACAAAAGACTTAAGAAGCAAACGCAAGTAAGTGTTGTTGAAGTTGTTAACATTTAGTAAGTTGTTAAGTCAGACAGTTAAATTTGACTACATAATTGTACGTAAATAATTTCAAAACTTAATTTGGAATGATCAGTATTATATATTTATATAATTTTATATATACGAAGACATAGACTTGAGACTATGAGTAAAAATTTTTAGAAATAAAAATATTTTAAAATTGTTACGGTTATTAAAAAGTAAATGACAATTTCGTTACTTTTTTTAATTTATTTATATATAGATATTTTTAATTTTCATCTATAGTATTCACTAGGGTGGGCGGAAAAATAGTTGTGCCAGTCAGGCCTAGAAAGAAAGGATAGTTAATGCGGTTTTCAGAAATGCCACGCCATAAAACACAGGCTTTTTGTATAAAGCGCAGTAGTTCTAAGACCAGTGAATCCCATTGCTTAAAATTACCGTTACTAATATTTATGTTTATTGTTTAATAACAGCATTCAATCTAATTTTTTATAATAATTATTAATTTTCAGTACAAATATTTTTCCACGTCATAAAATGTTTTTATGTCATTCATGTTAGAATCAAATTTAAGACTTCTGTGAAACAAAACTAGATTATTTCCTTCAAAACAATTCACGTTTAAAGATATTTTTTTCTCTTATTGTTGACCATTTGTGGCATTTTACAGGAAATGACTCAGTTATAATTAATGTATTGCATTCAATTATGACTTAAATAGTTGTTAAATAATAAATTACTATTTATTGTTTAAATAATAAAATAAAAATGCAAAACACATGATTTATTTCACTTTAAGTTCCTTAAAATATGCTATAGAATTGAATTTTAAAATTCACTTATGCAGGCTTAAAATAGTTGTATACTTTTGTCAGGTTCATAATAGAATTAACAGTTTCGTTAACAGAGCAACGGAAAACAAAAGACTTAAGAAGCAAACGCAAGTAAGTGTTGTTGAAGTTGTTAACATTTAGTAAGTTGTTAAGTCAGACAGTTAAATTTGACTACATAATTGTACGTAAATAATTTCAAAACTTAATTTGGAATGATCAGTATTATATATTTATATAATTTTATATATACGAAGACATAGACTTGAGACTATGAGTAAAAATTTTTAGAAATAAAAATATTTTAAAATTGTTACGGTTATTAAAAAGTAAATGACAATTTCGTTACTTTTTTAATTTATTTATATATAGATATTTTTAATTTTCATCTATAGTATTCACTAGGGTGGGCGGAAAAATAGTTGTGCCAGTCAGGCCTAGAAAGAAAGGATAGTTAATGCGGTTTTCAGAAATGCCACGCCATAAAACACAGGCTTTTTGTATAAAGCGCAGTAGTTCTAAGACCGATCGGAAGAAGTTTGAAAGATTTGAATCAGACATCATTTTCTGGTACTCTCTTCTGGTAATTTGGTACCTTCTCCTTAGATGTTGTTGTTCATGATTTGAAAATAATTTTATTTTTCACTTTGATAGCTTTTGAATCAAACATCATATTCTAGTACTCACTTCTGGTACTTCGGATCATTCTCTGCTAAAATCCTACTATTTAGAATTTTAGAGAATTGTCCTTTACGACTTTATTTTCAAATATTCAGTTCCTCGACGATTTAGTGAAATTTTCATTCATTATACAAAGTAAAACATTTTGAGATATTTTATTTTTGCTTGTTACTCGTGTCAGTTGTCCTATAAATAAAAACTAGTAACAGACTTCCCTAGAATGAAAGAATATTTTTTTTTTGCCACTCCCCAAATTACAACCCTTTTTGTTTCTTATAAATAGCGTTGCCACTTGCAATTCGATCGAAACAAGTTATATATTGTTGTTAATATTTTTATAAGAGCCGAATTTTACTTTTTTATGATTTTTGAGTTATATTTAGAAGTTTAATGGAGTGAAATGCCCATTCCGAAAGAAGATTAAATGGGTCTATATGACATAATAATGTGCTTTCGTATGTAGTAGAATTATTGATTATTAGAGAGTTACTACTCTTTTAAGCATTTCTTCTTCCATAGACTTTTAATATGAACCCTTATATTTAATCTAAATTGACTAATTATTATCACAATACCAGCGTATGTATGTAGATTTATGTTCTTCAAAGAGATATTTCGAAGGGGAATTGTATGTGACCTTTGAGATACAATGAAGCGATCCTCACATAATTTCGCATCGGTTTAGAATATTTTGTTATATTTGAACTTTTATGAGTTTAAAACTTTATTCCATAAAGATATTTGTATGAAAGGTAACTGAAAAATTAGACCGAAAATTATCTATTTTAATAGGCTTCGTTCCTGGGTCAAAATTATAATATATTTTCTAAATTTCATCAAGATATCTGCGAAAACTACGAACGATTCAGTAATTGATTCTGAGTCGAACGATCCGCTTAAATTAATTAAATCGTGTATTTTTTAATTAATTATTTAATTAGTTTAAATAAAAAATCACAAGTAAATGTATTAAACCCATAATTAAAAATTAGAAACACAAAATTAATTTAAGTTTTTTTAGTTTGTTTCATCAAATTTACTACATTTTTTCCTTTATTTCAGAGCGTTTAGACGCATTTTATTTAATCGTAAAAAATATTTATAACTTATAAATTATATTTAAGCAAAAAGAGTATTAAGTAAAAAAACACATAATTAAATACAATACTCGTTGTAGTTGTTGTGGATTTCATTTCGTCTTCTTATTCTTCTTTTTCAAATACTAGAGGCAATTTTTTTCTTATTTTGCGTTTTATGTTACTCAAGTGGCATGGAAACGTCATAATAATCAAAAATAAAAAACATAAAACAAAAAGTATGATGAATGAATTAGAGGTGTAATTAAATTAATGAACTGATGAAGGCAGTGATTGATGAGTAAATCGGTAGGTTTATGTATTCATGTTGTTGTTGTGAGTAATTGAGATAAATAGTAAAAAAGTATATGAGCAAAAGAGAGTGAGAGAGTATTTGCATGTTTATATGATTAAGGGTATATATATAGAAAGAGAGCGAGATAGAGATCGGTTAGAAAATAATATATACAAAAGTATGTGTGTATGAGTTGTGAAAAGATTTTGCCATTTCACTGCTTTGTTTTATCCTTCTTTTATAAGATTTTCTCTTTTTCTTCTTCTTTGCTTTTTCCAAGTTTGCCTTTTTTCAAAACAATAATCCTTAATATCATCGAGGTCGTCAACGGGGAGAAGATAGTATTTAGTAGATTTGGGAAGGCCTTTTTTATATATAAAGGGGTTTTGTGTTGGAGTATTTATCTTACTAAACTAAATAATTTACAAAAGTTTTTCGATGGTTTTGTCTACAAAAGAAACATTAAAAATGGCTGTCTAGTAATGACCGTGAGCACCGTGACCAGCATAACCGGCATAACTATGACCAACGGCTACAGCAGCAGGAGCATGATGCGCCACTGAAGCATAAGGAATGGCAGGAGCAGCAGCAACATGATGAGCTACAGCGGGAGCTGCATAGGCGGCAGGAGCAGCATGAGCATAAACTGGAGCGGCAGGGGCAGCATGTACTACAGGTGCAGGAGCAGCATGTACGGTGGGAGCAGTTTTGTGGACAACAGCATTAAAACCATTATGATCATCAGCAGTATATTCAACGGTACGTACTGAACCATCTGGTTCAACCAAGGAGTAAGAACCCTTAACTACATCACCATCACGTACTTCATGTTGAGATTTCACATCACCAGTATGTGAATCAGCTACACCATAATTATAATGATATTTGGGATAAGACTGGAAAAAATGAAAAGGACAAAATTAATTAAATGAATTCTGAAATAAATTATTTCCACACCTTCAGGTTGGAAAGACCAATAATGAATTTAAATTAAAAATCATAAAATATCAACAATATAAATGCAAATTATAGACAATACTGAAACAACAACTTTAATAGTTTTAAATTTAGTTAACAGTAGCAATTGTAACTGCAGTTGTGTCATAAAATTGCCGGCTTAGTTAACATTTTTGTAAGCTTAACTCTGGCATAAATTTTCATGTTTACTGCCACATACACATACTTATAAATGTGCTACATTTGATTATGACTTTTATTTCACCAAACTATGTCAGTTTACATGATTAATCTTGGAATATACTAAAGTGCAACAGAAAGCAACAATAACAAAAGAGATAAAAATAATATAAAAAATATATTGCATGGAGAATAAAATATGTTGCAAGATGCAACAATGGAATTGTAAGTAATTTTTGTTTTTTTTTTTTTTCTTTAAAATGAAATCAAAATTTTTATAAAATCAGAAGCAAACATATGATATTGAAACATTTGTTGTCAGAAAAAATAATGTTTGATTTTTATGGAAAAAAGTAGATTTTTGAAATGAATTTGCATAAAAGAATTATTTTTCAAACACTAAATGTCACAATTAACTACAGTTGTGCATGTTTTAGTTGGAGGAAATTATTTTGAATGATTAAAAAATAACTAATGAAATTTTAGTAGGAGAAGAACGACTACATAAACCCTTTATATGAGAGCAACAAAATAATTTGGAAAACACTTTCACTTAATATTGTGATTTGTGTGTCATTATCTAAATCATCAATAGGGATTTATTTAAAAACTCTAGTTTAAAGCTTCAAAGTATATAAGATTACTAAAAGTTATTATAAAACAATTATTATTACTAAAATATAATTATGATATGGAAAGAAAGATGATATGAATATAAAGTCTATAATTTCTCATATTTAAAGACCTTTTCATATGTATGATCCTTTAACATCATTCTATTTCATTTAAGTAGATTACATTTGAAAGGACATTCTTTATGCTAATATCCTTCATGTTTCCAGCAAATATTTTTAATATATATTGCTGAGTTTACTTTTTTCTTTTGATACCCCCATAACCGATACCACAATAATATAATCAGATGACATCTGATTATAGAACAACATAGAACAATCATTATGACAATATTTATATATCCTTAGAGATTCTAGAACCTTGAATTAATGTTCGGATGTGAACTTCGTGTGAGTGCTTTAGGAAATGATAGATTAATCATTATCTACTGTGTCTTATATCGTGTAAATAGAAATTTATGAACAATCGTCGTATAACTTTGGACAATGAAAATTACTTTTATAAAGATTTATGAATAAAATTTTCCACAATTTAAACAAAATTTCGGAAAAGTATTTCTTCAAATTTATGGATGGACGGACGTTGTATTATATTACTCAGAAAATTAATTAAATTAGTCCAAGATAACAGCTCTTGCTATTATCATGGACTAAGGAATACCAAAAGGTAAAGGATAATTTCATATCAGTTAATCGAAAGACTTAAGACACAAGCATAAATATTTACAAATATTCCAAAAAGGGGAATTTTTTAATTATCACTTGATTTAAAAATTAAGCTGTAAATTAGACAAAATCTTTTAAAATTTCCAAAAATGGTTAAATATTTATCTCTAAATTATGAAAAAAATCACTAAGAGGAATTTGAAAATTCACGGAAATCTAAAAAACTATTTAAGGTCTTTTCTTAAGTTAAAATTCACATCAACTAATTGCCGACAATATTAAAAAATTTTTACACAATTACATTTACTTGCGTGTGTGATCATGCAAGTTTAACTAATTTTACACCACCATCTGTTTGTCTGTCTGAATGACTGAGTGACTGCAATTTATTATTTATGTCATTTGCTATTGTCTGCATATAATTCTTCTTCATTTTACTTTTTATATGTCACAATTATCATATTTACATATATTAAAAAAGGTATGAATGTGAGTTATATTAACTGCTAATATTGCAGTTGTAATAATAAAAAAATATTACAATTGCAAGTCAATAGATTGTGTGGTTGCAGACAATAATGAAATTGTATCTTCTTTGACATGAAATATGTTGTCGCAATTCTTTGTGGGAGAATTTTTTAATGATGCAAAATTATCATTTAATGGATTTTTATTTAATTGCAATAAGAAAAATTTATTTTATTTAGAATTTTTGCTAAATGTTAAATGTTGAATAAATAAATAAAATATTGAAGAACATTAAAAGTTGTAAAACTTATGTTTTGGTATTTAATTAAATTTATAAATTATAAAAATCAGTGTGAAGAGTAATAATTTTAATACGAATGGAAATTTTGTTTTTTAAGATTCTTTTGGAAGGATTCTTTATTCAAAATCTATAATTTTTCCTTTTTAAATAACTTACATGATAATCCAAACCCTCATCGGGATGAGCACCATGGGCATAAGCAGCTGGAGCAGCAGCATATAAGGCAGGACCAGCATGACCACCATGTAATACACCAGCGGTGGCAACACCCACAACAGCCAAACAGATCAAGGACTATGGAACAAAAAAAAACACACTTTCATTAACACTTTATTAAAAAACACATTTTTTATAAATAAATTTTAATTCTGATAAAATTTTTCTTTCCATAAGAATTAAATTCATTAGATATATTCTTCTAGTCCTTGTTTTCATTTCTTCAAAATCACATACACACACACACTCACACTCACTTTAAAGAAAGCCATTTTAAGGTTTAAGGATTTTGTTTATGTTTATTTTGTAAATAATTTATAAAAACCAGAGCTCTAGACGACTCAATGTATTGTAGTCAACTGATAACTAGAACCAAGAAGGAAATTGCTTTTATATACAAAAAATATTTCACTAAAACTAAATAAAACATAAAACTCCTAAAAAGCACACTCTCGCGTCGTATACAAGAAAAACACATACAGACTCCACCCGTTAGTAAGTTTTAACAAATAAAACAAATTAAACAAAAAAAACTAAAAATTAAAAAAAAAAAAAAAAAAAAAAAACAATATTCAACCACAAGAAAATACTCAACATTAAAGAGGGTTAAAAAGCTAAACAGTAACAACACACAGAAACTACAATATTATGTTTGTTACTTGTATCTCGTACTTGAACAACAACAACAATAATAAATAAAAATATAAACTATAAAACCAACAACAAATAAACACTGTCATAGTTGGCAGAATTAGATTAAATAATAATAAACAAAAACTAAACAACAAAAGCAACAATTACAATTTAACCAACATACAAACAACAAACATATAAAAAACTCATATAAACACACTGAGTACAAAATGATTTTTTCTTTACTCTATAAGTTACATGATATTTGAATGTATGTGTGTGTTTATGTATAGATTATTAATTTTCTAGCCGCATGTACAGTGGGCCTTATTCGTTTTCTAATTTTGTTTTATAAACTGAAATTTTATAAATTTTTATAATTATTTTTTTACAAAAATTAAAAAAATAATTAAAATTTATTGAGATATTTTGTACCGGAATGGCTAAATGATCATCGCATAGCTTAAACGAGTGAAAATATAAACCAGAAATTTGAAACACAGTTTCGAATAATTTGTACTTTTCGTTCTACTTTAAAAGAAAATATATAGATCGTTTGGTACTTTTTTCTCTCTCTCACAATAAATATCAGATGGTGATTCGAATCACTTAAAAAAGATAAGAATCCAAAAAAGTATCATTATATTTTTAAGTGAGTGATATAACTATAAAACAATGTTTATTTGAGATTTAAAAAAGAAAAATTATAAGCACATTTCAGGCAAATATTAAAATATCTCTTTTATGGATGTGTATTTGGGAAACAATTTGGGAAACCACATTTGTAACAAAAATATCATTAGTCCACATTTAAATCAATCAATACAAAGATTTTACAATGATGGCATTTCAGAAACAATCAATTTGTTTCCAAAATAACATTTTTGCTGATAAAAATGTTATTTTTTTACTCAAAATTCAATCACAACCACCACTGTATCATTTCATTCAGTCATTCTTTCATTCATTTATATTCGTTTCATTATATTAAAGTGGCGTTGAACCAACCTTATTTTTCTATTTCTAATACTATAATTTTGAGCATGATTTTTTTTGTTTTTGTTTGAATATTGAAAGCGAGAGTTTTTATTTGAATAGAAGTTAAATCAGTCTATGATTAGAGTTTGATTTGTTTGGTAGTTTTGTTAGAAATTGCTTTAAGACTAAAATGAAAACTTAAAAAAAAAACACTGATAATTTTTATTATTTTAAATTTGTTTCCATCTAATTAAAACGTTGTGTGTATGTGTGTATTTTATGTTGACATTATATATTCATGAATGAATATATGAATGGTTTAATAAGACTCTACATTAAAGTACAAAAATTTGTCATTGCAATTTTATAATTTGCAACAATATTCTTGCATCAAATGCAACATGAAGAATATTAAACAATAAATAAATTCACACCTATTTTGTTTCTATTGTTTCTATTATTGAAATTTTATTGTCATTAGATCAATTTATTTTAAAATAATGATATAGTTTTTATGACTAATTAAAATGAATAAAAACAAGAACTGAAATTAGTTTACGAATCTAATTAAAATTGTAAAAAATTTGAATTTCATGTTTTTGTGCAATTTTTTGGAAAGGAGTTTGAATTAAAAATTTAATAGTTGAAATAATTGTTGCTTTTTAATATTTAACTAAAAACTATTTTAGAACGGAATCTTAATGATACTTTTAATTAAAATTTTTAATATTCTGTGATAAATAAAATTTTTGAATCTTTTAATAGATTAAGAAATTTTTTAGTATTTCAAATAAATGGACTAAATTAAATTAACTTTTCAAAACTTATTATCTTTCATACACATTATAATGAATTTTTATAAAAATCTGTAGTTTTCAAAAATGAATGTGGGTACGAGCAAAAAATCAATAATGCTTGCAGGAAGTTTTAAATGTATGTTTAGCGTGTGTAACGCTAAGAAGTAATCATCTGAGACCCCATAATGTATATATATTCTTGCATTAAATCAAAATCTGAATAGATTTTGTTTTGGCCGTCTGTCTGTTGTTGGCACGTTCACATTCACAAGAATTGACAGCACCACAGACCTAATTAAAATTTTTAGTCTTGAGAAGTTTCATACTTAAAACCACCAAAATCGGTTCAGAATTTAAAAGATATAGACCGATATCTGAGGCAATCTCTAAATTCAAGCCACAAACTTTCGTAAAATTGTCAATTGTAAATCTACAAATAAGAATGAAATTTTACCATAATATTACGATTCATGTACTTCATCTCCATTTCAAAAATTATTAAAATCGTTTCAGTAGTAAAAAAGTTATAGCCAAAATTATAACTACTTTTTGACTTCTGTCCCTGTGTTATATCTAATAAAAACTTTTTTAGATTGTGTATACATCTGTGAGTGAGCGTGATGTACGCAACATAAAGAATTTACTTAACAGCATTCTTAATTGTTTATTTACAATCTTCCCTTTTACCACAAAAAATCCTTAAATGAATTTTAAAAAAATGTGATAGGATGACTCATACCTCTGATGCCCTGAGATGGGGTTCTCCGATTTGTCCAGTATTTTTTGGAAAAACTATAAAAACAATATTAAAAAAAAAAACAAAATAATAATAAAATTTAAAGCGAAACCATTATTCCATTGTCCCTGAAAATTTTGGGCTAAAAAAATCATTAAATGGGAAAAATAGAAAAAAATTTAATTCCTCAGAAACACTCCTTAAATCGATTTAATATCTGTCCGTCCGAATTTTGGAAATATCATGATAAAAATTTAGGACATACGTTCTTATAGGAGGAAAACTAATGTAATTGGTAGTGATAGAACCACTACCCCCTAAACAAGCTACTACTCGGTAAAAAGTTCCAAAGCAAAAAATGCTTTTATTAAATTTACTACAAAATAACTGTATCTTCCATACAAAATACACTTCTGAAATTCACTTTAAATTTATATTCCGTTCAGTTTAGATTTATAAAGACAGAAAGCTTTCATTTAACCCCCACTGACGGAAATAACATAGAAGTGACAAAAATCGTATATAATTTAAAAGCATTTTCCCACATAATCAAATTCTACGAAGGGTAGTTCATCATTATTACTATTAATTGTGACTATTATACACATATTTATATTATATTTAAAATACAAAAAAAAAAAAAAAAAACAAGTAGTACTACAACCGTTCGTCTCAGAATCACTTTCTATGTCGATGTATTCATACTGTTTTTTCTAGAGGCGCAAAATTTATTTAGTAAAAATTTTACTTAAATAAATTCCGGAATTCTAAAGTAACAGAATTTTTAAAAAATATTATTTTGAGACCAACGTGGGAGGTGTTGTAATGTTAGCAACAATATTTAACAAATTTATATAGTCGGAGGCTCAAAATTAAATTTTCGATTTAAAATATGTTGTCAAAGATACTAGTTTTTGATATGATGACCATTGATCCATTCATCCGTACTAATGTGATTTTATTTTGGTAACCACTTTTGAAAGATCATTAAATGTAGTTAAAATTAATTTCTTGTTTCTATAAATAATATTTGTATTAAAACTTAATCATTTCAATCAGTTTAATATATTCATAATTACTGTTGTAGTGCATGACTTTATAAAATTTGTATGCAAAAATAAGCATAATATGTAAAACTAAACTTAACATACAGATGGTAATAATTCCAAAGAAATAATTAACACCGGATTAATCATGACTGGAAATTCAAAAACATATACATTAGAGTGGTTCAAAATTAAAGCATATCAAATTTATATTTAAATTATGAAAATGGTCCCCAATAAGTGTCTTCCATAAATGTTATTCGATGCAATAGTCGATTTGTTATTATGTTGGCAAAATTTTGAAATCAACTATAAAGATTTATGTCAAAATTATTAAAATGGTTTCAAAATTACCATCTGCTACATAGTAAGTGCAATATTTTTATCCTTTTGTATTCCTTATTTCTCGCTAAAACCATTCATGTTTCTAGCGTCACCGTGTAAGCTGTGTGATGGTAATCAATCTGTCAGTAACGTTACCCTTTTATAAATATAGATTGAGCTTTTTAATAGTATTTTTGTTGCGTCTATATTTAGAGGTATATAAGAAATATGGGTTAAATATTTTTTCTGAACTTTCATCCAATATGGACCACTATGATCGGTAATCAATATTTCTTTCACGATCAACAAAAATTCTGTATAGCATTTAGATCAAGTTTACATAAGAAAGGTAAAATAATAATTTTGGACCCCACTAATATAATCATATATTTGATTTGTTATAAATAAAATTTCCAAGTTTTAGTAATGGTAATGAATTGTTTAATTAATATATAAAAAATTTATTTCTAAATAAATGTGTGAATTCAGATATGCAATTGTTACCATTTAAAATAAGAAAAAACGCTCTAATTTACTGTAGTGATTCGCTTCAATTATGTTAATTCAAGCCTGAAAATCTTTAGACTGTTTTTTCTTTTATTTTTGCTCTAAACATCGTTTGACATCTGTGTCTTTAGCTTTTTTCATTTTCAATACAATTTGATAACCGTTATTTTAGACCATTATTGATCCGTTACATGTCGTGATAACCTTGATATGATTACATGAATTTAATTATTCAAATAAGTAAATTTAAACGGAAAAGCATGACAACCGCAATAATTTCATTACAAAATATTTGCAAAACTCTTTCAAAAAAAATTGGATTTACAGTCAACTGAAGATAAATAAAATTTTTAATAAAATGACAATAAATATTAATTTATTACCGTTGAAGAAAAAAGATATAAAAAATTATTGATGCAGAACTTAAAGGTTTATTTTTAGCAACAAAGTTATGTCTTTTTTACCTTATTTTTGTATTAATAAGTTATTTGAGCAAAAATATGGAAAATGAACAAGTAAAAGTTATAGTCGATCTAGCCCGACTACTAAAAATCCTACATCATATTGTTAGTTATTATTGGAAGCTAGGAAAATGAATGAACTACCCTCGTATAAATACAATTTCTAATTTGTGGTAAATATTTAGGTTTATTATGATATTAATATTTATGTACGATTTGTGCGTTTTTAAAGGAATTTGTCTGGGGTATAATATGGGAGCTAGAGGAAATTATGCACCAATGTGAGATTTTAGCCCTTCAAAGTGTTATTTCTAAGGGGTTTTAATAAAATATTTAATACATCAGTTAAGAATGTTATCGTTTTATATTCCCCATTCCGGAAAAAACATTTGTATGGGGGCCATGTAAAATAATAGACCCATTATCATTATAATTATCTATAATATTGCAACCTGTATATTTTTCGCAAGTTTAACATGGACAGTAAATCGACCCAGAAAATAATTCTGAGCCTAACGGTACTTGAAATTAGTGATAGTAATATTTTTCCTACCCATAACAAACATCTGCACAAAAGCATATTAACCCAATAACCTTCGGTGGTGTAGGGTATAAAATACATCAGAAGTTTTTTAGGTTTTATAGTTAAAATTTCAGACAAAACAAATTAAGCCATAGAAACGAAAAAATTAATGTATATTTGTGGTCTTGAATAACTCCCACAGTTTTTTTTTATTACAAAAACAACAAAATTATGTAATATATTGTGCTCTTTATTTAACTACACACATACACAAGCAAAAAAATATAATAAAGAAAATTTCATAAAAATATTTAAAGGGCTTTATTTCGAATTAATCTAGATTTTATACCTTTTCAGTACTTATAACAAATAGGATTTAAAAGTCTTTAATTTGAATTCTTCATTACATTAATTTATTATAATAATAAAAGTAAAAGTTTTTTTGTTATTTCCCTCTTTTAGTTTAAGTTTAATATAAATGCTACTAATTCATGTATAATATTTTTTAATTATCGTCTTAAATAATATTAGTCACAAACGCTTAATCGCTTTAATTATATGACAATTAGTTACTTAAATGTATCATTTGTACAGGATATTGTAAGGTCGTTTTAAAGTGAAACTATAAAATTTTATAACAAAAAATAGTCTTAAAAAAATATTTCAAATGAATTTTTAATTTTGCTGTTCGCATGTATTACTTAACTACATTTAAGCTTGTTGAAACATAAAATAATAGTTAATTAAATAATTTTAATGTCCAACACATAAATATTATTGCTGTTTAAAAAAAACGAAATAACAAAAAATGAAAAAGAAACTGTAACAACAAGAATAAAACTTTGAATAACACTAGACTGCAAAGGAAAATTTAAAGAGGCTTAAGTCCGTTATTAATTATTCATACGACTTTAATACAAAGTGAGTTCTGAAATATTGCAGGTGTTGAGTTCGTACAAAGGTTGTTGGTTACATTATTGTATGGAATTTTGTCATAGAACATGTGTGAATGTAAAAAATATGATGTATAATTTTTTTGATAGGTTATGATATTGTAGTAGATGTTCTTCTTTGAAAAAAAAAAACTATTGAAAACTATTGGTACAGCTATTGATTAGTTGACAATTCTGGACTGAGTTCTTACGAATCGGAGACTTAAATGCCGTGGGAATGATGTCGCTATGTCTGTTCTTTTGACTGGCTGTCCATGCAACATTGTGAATACTCCACACTAAACCAAAAAAGGTAGTAAATATAACGACAAAGGATGTAGAATTGAAGAAAAGTAGGTTAAATATCAGCCAAAAAAACCCTTTATTCACTATAATGAAAATTTTCGTAAAATTTGAATTCGTTAATAAAAAAGCGGTTCATTTGAATAAATATTATTCAAATTGAATAATAAATTATTTAAATTGATAAATATTATTCATAAATAAATATTATTATTAAAGTTAAATTTACGAAAGTTGAATAAAGTAAAGAATTACGTTAAATTGTTGTAATAAATGACTACATAAATTATTAAGGACCAAAATAAATAAATTATTAGGGACACACCATACAAACCATACAAAGCAAGTATTGTCTATAAAATATCTTAGGAACTGTGACAGCGAGAATTTTTAAATTAGTTTCCAGTGACTTGCTCAAGAAACGGTTTTACTGGACAAAATGTAAGACGGATAGGATTAGAGGAAAGTAGCCCATATACAAAGCAAATATTGATTGTGGAATATCAAAAGATTTACTACAGCGAGAATTTTGGTCCCAATTACTTTTTAATACACGTTAATTTGTGAAATCATGTTCGAGATCTAGGACTGAGGACAAATTTAAAACATATTAATTAGAATCTTCTATAAAATATTTCCCTCCTTAAATTTCTATATTCAGTTTACATTTTCTTTGTGATATTTTCATCAAGCAAATGTGCAAAATGATTTGACGAAATAAAATAGTTAAATTAATAAAAATTTTATTCAAATTAACATCATTTTCGTATGTAGAATTTAATAAATTTTGTGTGTTACTTTACTTACGATGCGTTATTGCTGTTTTTACTAAATATCTTTGATCTAAGATATTTTTCATAAATTTTTTAACGAAATATTATGAAATTTATTATCTTTTACTAAAAAAGTTTGAAAATGTTCGAACCAATATGCATAATTTTTTATTAGTCCAAATCTACAAGACGATCAGTGGACGCATTAATGTTTTCTATAGCGGTCTTTTCAGACTCAACTTATCTGTTTTCGACTTGTTTTATATTTTGCATATTACGTATGTTGGACACATTCTCAAGTCCATAATAATGAACCGATAATACGAAATTTACCCTCAATGTTTGTTATAGTGTTTTTAGTTTGCAATTTAAAATCTTCAATAACGGTTAAGTAAGAAAAAAGTTATAGATCATGTCTGAGACAACCTCTAAAATTCAGAGGAAACATTCCTAAACATGCATCCAAAAGTCATTGGTTTAAAAAGTATCTTATATAAGGCCTCTTCCCAGAATAGGGTTTTAAACTGGAACCAACTTTATTGAAATTTTTCTATAGTTCTTATATTGCTTGATGCTGATAAAACTTTTAAGTATTTATGAACCAAATTTACTGAAATTTTATACATTTAGTGTTCTGTCTTGAAAATTCCTAACCGATATGACAAATACCCGTCCATATTTGATTCTAGTCCGATATAAGTCCTCTACCCGAAATGGGATTCTAAGCTTATAGCTGTTTATAAACTGTTTATCTAATTTAATTTAAAACTTTGACTCGATATCATCATTTACAAGGAACCATATTTCACTGTATAAAGTTTAAAATAAGGAAACTTGAAAAGAGTTTTCTTGTCACGAAAATATTTCCATAATGCAAGTGGTGGATGGAATTTGAGATTCGGTATAGGCGAATGTAACACTTTTAATTGTTTTATTTATTAATAATTTTTCAATCGTTTATTTCGAATACAATTGTACCATATCAACATCGTTTTTAGATTTTTGTGTTAAGTTTTTTTTTTCACCAAATAGTAGATTAATTCTTGAATTATCAAATAATTAATTAAAAAAAATGTCATGTGGTTCATTTGTCTATACAGAAATAAGTAAGATCAATCCACTTAAAATAAGATGCCTAAAATTCGATATCATAAAAAGGACATCTTGGTTGTAGTTTTCTAAATGCTAAAATGACTTTATTTCTTATATTCCCGTTCAAATAAAAAATTCATCGCAGTCCAGTGTAATTTATATATATCAGCAATAAAAATAGCATAAATCAACATAAAAGCTAAAATCAAAATACTTGTATTCACAAAAAATGAGTACGAGTAATTATTTAGCGACCCATTGCTACGGATATATTTAAATACCCTACAATTCCACTCATAACATTTAATTTACTAAAAATCTTAACATTAACTGAAAACTAAATACATAGAAACTGATTATACTTTATTTAAAAATTAATAATTTCAGTATTTTCGCCTTTTATAAAGGATTTCCATTAATCAAAAATGTAGTTCTATCCCTGATCCTGTATATATATTGATGTAAATATAAATTTTTAATTTCATTAAAGCTGATAAATATTCGGTTTCCGTCAATTTTACTTTCTTATATTTTTTCCAGTTTTTGTTTATTAATTTGCAATTTTTTATAAAATTTTGTTTATTTTTTTTTCAATTTTTTGATTTGATAATTAAATTGTTGGTTATTTTAATTTGCGTACTTGGTGTGTGTTAGCATGTATATGAGTGTATCTCTATATGTGTTAGGATATCACACACAGTGTATTATGGTAATTGAACAAGACGAGTACAATTGGTTTTGGCTTTTTGCTTTTTAATCAGTTCAATTGATACAAAAGTGGTTCAAAAGTAGCCCATTGTTTGTTAAATGACATGTTGGTATTTAAAATATTTAAACATGTCTTAACTTGTTTAAAATTTTGGCTTTTTTTCTTTCTATTATTATTTCAGGTAATTATTTTTTGTAGTTGTCTTTATGCCAAAAGAAAAGACGAAAAAAGAAACTGAATTTGTATATTTTGAGGATTTTTTACATTTCAATTTAGCTTGTTTTGTGTCATGATTTATTACAAACAAATTTATCTATCAATCTAAATATTAAATAATTTATAAACATTGTATTATTATTAGTTACCAACAAAGTAACAAAATTACATTTCAAATAATTTAAATATTTTTTTATATTTATACCCTACACCACCGAATGCGGTTGGGGTGTAATGCGTTTGTACTGATGTTTGTAACATACAGAAAAATAGTGTAACATCCATTTTTAGTATACCGTTCGACCCAGAATCACTTCCGTTTGTCTGTCTCTTCGGCTGGCTGTCCATGAAAATATTGTGAACACTCTACAGTTCGAAATTTTTAAGATCTGTTGATGAAGGACAAACATATTGATATATATAAAATATAATCAAATATATGTAAATGTCCTCCCAAAAATGAGGTTTAAGGTTATTAAAGTCCTAAATAAAAAAGTCTTATTATTTATTTTCTATTATTATTTTAAATTGATGTGCAGATTATGCAGAGGTCGTTTAATTACTTCTCATAGGTCCCATACAAGTCCCCTTTTAAATATCAATGTCATAACTCCAAATTATGCAGGGTATAAATTTCACATATACATTGGTTTTGTAATAACAACTGGTCAAATTAAGATAAATATACTGTAAAATCAATGTTCAAGTAATCAATGGTCCGATATAACCCGCCAGAAAATATCTTTTTCAGACGTATAAATTTTACCAAAATGTTTATAATCAGTATCATATTCATGTAATGGACACTCCGAAAAGCAAATTATACGAGCTGTTATTTACAACCAAACATATGGTGTTGGGTATTACATAGTCGAGCATGATGGACTATAACATTTTTATTTCTTTTTTTTTTAAGTTGAAATTTTGTAAAATAATTTCATTTCATTTGATTTACCACAAAACCTTGACTTGTAACCAGTGTAAAAAGGGATTTTTTAATAAATTATTATTTTTTTTGTTGCATAAATTTTAAATTGATTTATTTTGTTTAAATGAAACTTCACCAAAAATGGTAGAATTGTTAATCAAAATTTAATATTTCTTTTGTTTATTGTGAACAAATAAATAAATTTGGTTTTCTTTTTATATTTTCCATGGGTCAAGGTCATTTAGAGGTTTTTCTAATTTAATTAAATTTTAAATTTAATTCTTTTATTTTCTTAAGATTTTTTATTGTTTCGATTTGACAAGTAGGAGTTTCAACAATTAAAATTCATGTAAAAATGAAATAATCTTTGACTCTTTTAACAAAAAACTATTTTAGATAAATAATTTGTTTATCACAGAAAAATTATTGTTTTGAAAATAAAAATTATGGAAAATTATAATTTTACGATTTATAAGAACATTTTATACAGTTTGAAAGAATGTTAAAGAATTTATATCCTCAGGCTCTAGGCCCACTATAAGTAGGGCATTATTATATGTTATATCTCTCCCCTTATTCCTACCTTCGTTTTGCCAATAAAAGAGTTCCTTGAGAAAGTTGTTGAGACCAAATTTGGGAACTCTCGTTGTAAAAGTTCTTTGGATATTCGATAATCAATATTTGCTTTGTAAAGGGGTAACCCTCCTCCTGGTACTATCGGAATTTTTTAGCCTACATAGAAACGTACACACATGCACAAAAATACATGTATACACACACACCCTATTTTATGTATAAATAGATTAAAATTTAGGAAAAATTAAGAAATTAAAGTTAAAATTAATTTTTGATAAATAATAAATTAGGACAATATCTGAATATTTCTATTGATCGAGCAAATGTTGAGGAAACGTTAGAACACAGACAGAAATAAATAACTCTTGAAATATTCTTCGCATGAGTTCTGAAATATAGATGAAATAATACTGACAAAAATATTTTACTTCTGTCATAAGAGGGCAAAATCTGTTTGCTTATTTCTCATAAAGCGATCTACCTGTTATATTTTTTTCTCTCACCTTCAGACAGGATCTATTTACACAAAATGGTATTCAAATCATTGAATTCTATATACAAAATGTGTATTTTATAAACAAATTTTTATTTTAATTTTTAATATTTAAAATAACCCTAAACACAAAAATAACTTTAATTTTCAATACAAGAATTTAGTTAACGTTTTTTTTCAAATTCCTTTGAAATAATGTTATTTTGATTATTCATCGATTTTGGGTGTGTTTAACCCCAAAAAGGTATTTATTGATTTTTTTATTTCATTCAAATTGTGTGTTAACAAATGAAATATATATAAATTTTTTTATTCAATTGTTATATAATAATTGTTATGAATTTGTTTTGCATATCAATTGTTTTATTTTGGCTGCATTTATTGTTTAAACTTTTTTGACGTTATTATGATTTATTGGAATTGTAACAAAATTGTTGAAAATACAAAGTAAATATAAATACAATTAATAACTGAGTGCCAAAGAGCAAAAATGTTAAAAAATGACCCAAAACTACTAAACCATTTGAAATAGAATAGTTATATTACCACTACTCAAATAAAAAAGCTATTTGAGATTTTATTAATTTAATATAATATTTCCTGCATTATAATTGCATTTAGTTCATTTTCAACAAAACTTCCTGAATATATTTTGTACATAAACATTATTTTCTCTTTTTACTATGACTCATTTAGTTAGAATTTTATATTTCCTTATTCACATTAGTAAAAAATATTAATTTTCTTTAAATATTTATAAAAGATCACGCACTTAACTAATTTTAAGTTATAAGTTAATATTTTAGCAGTTTTCAAGGTGATAAAAGTATAAAATTGGAAGTTATTTAATACTCTACAACATGGATTAGGTATTATTGGTTTGAGAGATGTTTGAAGTAAAGAATAAATCATTCTGTATAGACTTAATTAAATACTATTTTGTTATCAGAACTATAGACTATACTATTTAAAGACTATTTTATATAAACTGTACACTGATACATATTCCTATAAACGCATTTATTTTTTCTCTATTTTTGTTTTATCTTTGTTTTTCTCATTTAAAAGTAAAGTTGATGTTTTATAGTGCGCCTTATTCATGCGATCAAATGTTCTTGGTGCCATTTTATGTGGAATATTTCTGTAAACGCAGGCGTGAAAATTTATTTTAAGAAGTTAACAATAACAAATACCAATAGCAAATATTAATTATATTACCTCTAGAAATTTTAGAACGGATGCTAAAAAATTTATTCATAATCACTATCTTGGATGGGGTTCCGTCCATGCAATGCGAAATTCTCTTCTGAATCTTATTCTTTTCTAAACTCTGTACTTTAAACTATACGATAGTATAGATTATAGACTCTTTTCTAATCTTATATGTCGCTTTATAGTCTAAATTAAAGACTATTCTAAAATATAAAATAAAGAATATTCTATTGTTAATATTAAAGAATTGTCCATATTTGGATTATAGACTACTCAGGATTGTGGATTTTTTTAAGTGTAGATTATAGATTTTTTCTATAGTCTAGATTAAGACTACTCTATAATATAGACTATTCTCTGGTTAAGTTTTGGAACATTTTCAAGTCTTATCTTATAGAACTATTCTCGAGTCTAAATTTCAAAAATTTATTTATAGAATATTCTATAGTATAAGTTATAGAATATTCTTTAATCTAAATTATTAAAATAAATTATTAATGGAATACTTAATGGAATACTAGACAACTCTATTGTTTAGATTAAAAATTATTCTATAGTCTAGATAAAAGACTCATCCTCTTAGACTCTTTTACCTACTACATACGTATTGGTTTGGTCGTTTTTGACTAACTGTAGAGTTATTTTCTTTATAAACCAAATTACAGCATATTAAAAACTAATCAGGTATTTGATATCAAAAAGAAGAGAAAAGTAGAAGCAAAATTTATATTTTAATATTTTAATTATTGCTAAATTATAATTAACCACAAATCAAACAACTGAAACCAACTGTTTTGCAAACATGGTTAAAAGAAATCAGGAAGACAAAGGTGTGACAACAGACATCTTATGAAAAATATCAAAAATCAAAGAAAATTAAAAGAAAAAAACTAATAAATGCTTAAGTCTTTTAGACGTAACGCAAAAAATAGAAACAACAAATATTAAATAACAATTATGAAATAACGTGTAAGGTGGCTTTAACAAATATTTGAATTTATAAAGAATGACAGAAAATTAGACACGGAAATATCAAAATAAATCGAAATTTTTTAAATTTAACAAAAAAAAAACTTTTTTGTAAAAAAAATTTGCAAATTGATAAAAATTGAACAAAAATCATGTCAAGTTCAAAAATTTAATAAAAATTATTTTACAAATTTGACATAAAAGAATATGTTGTAATTTTACACATATAAATGAATGATGTTTATAAAACAAAAGACTTAAACAACAAACCTGTTTGTATCAGAATATTTTTTTCGCATTTAATTCATGTTTATTCAACAATTATTGTTGTTTACGTTACATATTTTTATCATTTTAAACACAAAAAACATGTTTATTGCTAAATTTGTAAATATAAGATTTATTTCTTTATGCGTTAATGAACATTTGGTCAACCAGTTTTACCAGCTTTAAATTTTTTTTATCGTTTTTTTTCTGTTTCATTCATTTAACAAAAATTGTAACTGAATTTTACGCACTTTACAGTTATATTACTTGAGTATTGTAAAACTAAGAGTTGTGAATTTTTTTATACAGGAATTGTATTTTTAATTTACGATATGGGAAAATAACTCAACCTAATGTCATGTGCGTAGTTCATGTTGAACAAGTTCGAAAGAAAAAAATATTGAGACAAGATTTTAAAAAAAAGCTTTGTCGTGATAAATGTTGACATAAATGACAATTAAAGTGCAATAGTTTAAGGCAATTAATTACTTTGAAGGAGTAACAAATACATGACGATATTGACAGTTATTTTTAATTGAAAAGTAAGAATTCAGCTTCGGTGAATCTTAAACCCTCTACTTTAGTCACAATTTAAATATAACTTCCGTATCTGGAAACATAGTTCCAAATAAAAGAGTTAAATCGAAAATGTCTTGAATTTGAAAATGTTTATATAAAATTTTAGAATTTCCTTATTTTAAGAATTAAAATAATTTTAAAGAAGTTTTATTCACTAATTTTATCAAAATTTTGATGATTTTATTGGAAGGTTAGTAAACCAGTTTTAATGGAACGCTAAAACTCTATTCTTATTTTACAACAGCACTGTATATTTGAATTTGGAGGATTAAATTATATTAATAAAAAATTTATGTTACAGTCAGCTGAGTTGATAAATGGCCTGCTGTAGACAAATTCTAAGATAAAACAGTTCCATATCAATCTTTGTTTAGAACAATGCCATTTATGTATCATGTAGTGGTAATAAATTTTGCATAGCTTCACAAGTTATATTTCGTCACTCTAACGGGCCGCACTTTGGTGCTTATTTGTTGACGTCACTGTATTTATCTAAGGTCGGGTAAGCCAGTTTTTGAGGGCAGGTGAAGAAAGCGTCAGTTTTTATAAAATCACATTAAAAAACACTTGTATTGTAGAAGGACACTTTGAACATTACACCACGTATAAAAATGGGCCAGCCCGCAGCCTTTGCTTAAATTATAGAATATATCGTTCCCGATTTCCAATAGACTTAGGCCTTGGCGCAACGCAGGAGGTGATTCAGAGTCGAACGATGTGGTGGTACAACTCTGTTTTTTAATACCCCAACAAAATATGGACAATATAAAGGTATCGCAATTTTATACTGAATCTAGACAATAATTTAGAATTTTCTGGGCCCAAATAGAACCCACCAAATTAAAAAAACTGTCCAAACATGGGGCAAATGTTTACATTGGCCTAACTATCTCCTAAATTTTAAGTGCATTCTTGTCAAAAAAAAATCGTTTTACCTGGGACGACCAACATTGGAGATCCACTTCCCGATCTCCTAGCCCACTAGAAACATATCCTTCTCCACACCACGAGGAGGAAAACACCTCAAGAATGTCCGTTAAAAAATACAGTTCTTCCAGAGTTACAGAATTACTTTCAAAAAACCGTTTGGGCACTGTGCGAAGTGGTCAAATTTGGATATATAAAGATATGGAGATAGTGGTCGATGCTCAAGCAAAGCTACTGATGTTTCTATAAGCTATAAATGTTTGAAGTTTTTTGTCAGACAGATCTTATTGAAGTTTCATAAGTTACACAAAAAATCGATTTGAAACTACATATTGATGTAAGTTAAGAAGGATGAGAGATTTTCTTTTCTCAAAAAAAAAAAAATCTAGAAATAATTTAACTGTTATACATTTTTCACGATATGTGTTTAATAAAACTTCGATAACCACTGCAATATTTGAAAATTTTTACTTAATTTTCCTGAAACTAATCTGCACTTTGTTTCATAACTAACAAATAATTTAATCACTTAATCACTTTCATACTCTCCCTAATCATGTAATTACCTAAATTTTATTACTTAAATACTTCATTTTCTCTATTTCGCCCACTTTCCACTAACAAAAAGTAAAATATTTTTGATAAAGTGCCAATTTTTTCCAACTTCATCCAAGAGTGTCTATTATTGGTCAATAGTAAGTGTAAGCAGTTTATTATAACTTCAAAAGAAAAAGTTTATAATTTTTTTTGTTGAAATACATGGATAAAGATTATAATTCATTGATAACATTCATCCATTCATTCACTTAAGACCAGCTGCTATTATAGTCTGAGTTTGAGTTTGGCTTTAGTTTAATTTTTTTTGGTCGGTCGTATTTAGCTTTGTGGCCTTTTCTAAATAGTTAATAAAAATTAAAAGAAATGAGGAAAATAATATTGGAGCAAAAACGTGCTTTATGCAAATACTTGAACATACAAGTTGCCTTGTGGGAGATAATATTGTAAAGCACGTATATTCAGGGATAAGCGTTAGGCAAACTTTTTTTGAAAAAGAAAAAACTTTAAAATTCTTTAAAAAATTTGCTTCAACAAAACAAAAAACTTAAGACGTAAACTTTAAATTATAAGTCATGTAAGTAATAGTTTTTATTTGATTTGACTAGAAAACGTGTAACACAATAAACGTTTAGAATGGAAAAAATGTATCTCCAAAAAAGTTTGTGTCATTCTGCAGCGGTGGCATGTTTTTAGCTTTATCTTTAACTAAAATTTATGTTTGTATGTTTGAGTTTAATAAGTCATTGGATAAGTGTCACAATGGGTTATCGTTATTAAAGTCATGTTTTTTTTTCTTAAAATAAAAATGATTTATAAGAGACCAAAATAACATAAAAATCGAAAAAAACCCAATATTTTTGCCTAAAAATTCCATTTTTTTAATTTGCCAAAAGCCCCAAAATATATTTCAAAATATATTTAAATTTTGTATAATAAAACACACTAACTTCAATTTAAGGCTTAAATTTGCACCAGTTTCTTCATGCATTAATGTTTAACCCATAATAGTGACATTACTTTTCAACATAAATCGAGTTATAAACCTAAAAAAACAACTTAAAGAAAAAACTATAAAAATTAAATGACATAAAATTATTATCTTTCAGTGAAGACAATAACAATAGAAAACATAACCACATATTTACACAAAAAAAACTCTTTGCAACAATTGCACTAGTTTTTGTTGTTATTTTCTTTAAGCACCTTGTGGTTTTATTGTTGTACGTATGCGAATAATAATCGTATAATAACATTTATTTTTTATTCTCTTTTGGTTTAGTGTTGATGGCAACAAATTATTACCAAATGTTGTTTGTGTTATTTGTGTTGTTGTAGTTGCTGCAGCTACTGCTGTTAGTTGCAAAAGGTGTGGTATAAAGTATGGTTTGTATTGTTGTTTTATTTTTTATATTTTTCTGTCTGTTTCATTATTTAAAGCTGCCGCAATAAATATATGAATATTGAGAAAAAAATCTTTTTTTTACATATTTATTAACAGCAACAACAAATAACAATTGTGGCAGTTTTTTTCATAGGAAAAAATATACGTGAATTCTGCCAAAGCTTGTCGAGGTGTGAGTGATTGAATGAATTCAATACAACAACATACGTACAAACATATAATATGTTTGGTAGTTGTGAGTATTTGTTGACGACATTGACAAGGCCATTTATTGCCTTCTTTCATGTACTCTTTTATTTAATAAGGGGATTCAAAATAAATTAACTGGGGTCTATACAGTAAATCGCTACTTTTGAAACATATATTTTTGTAAGATCAGGAAATATATTAAATGAGGCACATTTCGAATCGAATCAGATTTGATTTGATGCAAAATATATATACATTATGGACATATGATTGCTTCTTAGCGTTATATACGGAATGAAAAAGTTAATTTTTTGGATTTTGATCTATAAAATTCATATTTAGAAGCAAAAATTAAACCTGAACTTTACATATTTATTTTGAATAAAACATTTTAATAAAAATAAAATAAGAAGTTTGTTGTGAAGTTGATATTTTTTATTTTTAATGACTTATTATTTTTGTTGATAGTAGATATTTATGAGTATGTGTCTTAAGTTTTTTGTTTTTATTAATGAAACTCAGGATTAGAACATGGTTTTTAAAAACTCTTTAACTTTAAAAACGCCTTCTTAATGAGTAACCTCTGTTGGATAAATAATTTCTTATTTAATTAAATACATGAATACTTTTGGATTAACATAAAAAAGCTGACTCACGAACTTACAAAATACAGAGATTTAAAATTTTAAATACAAAAAAAACAAATCAAAAACTATATGAAGTCTATTTTTTAATGCCGCTTCGGAGGCTCTTTATATTTTTATATGCCTCTTCGTGAGCCCTATGAAAGTTAACGTTGAAATACGATATATGAAAATAATTATTGTCAGCTACAAAATGGATAGAAATTTATAATTAAAGTTAAAAGTTATACTTTTATCTTGCCCAGTTAGCTAAGCAAACGCCAAATGCATATACCTTTGACCTGAAATTTATGTCGAATATTTAAAGAAAATAGGGCTTTTCGAATTCTGAGGTTTAAAAATTCGGTCAAATGACCGCATTAATCTTGGCTGTAAATAAAATTTAAAACGATTATAAGTTATTGTCCTGAAAAGTTTTTCAGTTAAACCGACAAAATCGCTTCTACATAAAGAAGTTTTAGAAGAAAATTGTACAAATACACAAATATACTTAGTTAGTAGTAAAATTTTTCGATAGGTGAAATCAAAGAATTCTTAATACAAAAGAAAAATATTTTTATAACTTTTATCGCTAATGAAAAAATTTGGAACTTTCTTCGTAAACCCTTTTCATTTAACGTTTTTATGCTTTATGTCACTTTGGCCGCATTCCATTCCCGTTTAAAATCTGTCACACCTTTGAACAACTTTCGTGTACTTCAATTCTATTATAACAAGAGCACAACATCTCTCCATTGCTACGGTCAATTTGGAGGATTTGCGTCTATAGATGCAAATACAATATTATTGTTCTTGTACCACTCATAGTGACAGTATGCCAAGCCAAACAAAAAATAAGTGGACACATTATGAAATCTTAGGAATGGAAACGGACTTTTTGTAACCATTACTGGATATAAATTTCGGTATTTATAGATCCCGTTATAACAAGATTGGATTTTTTGCCGCAACTGCATATTGCTTGCAACAACAAGAACTTTTTTGGAAATATCAAGTCATAAACTTTTTCTCCAAATATCGTGGAGTATCAGCGACATAAGTTTTTTAACCAGAAAATTGCGAAAAATCTGCCAGATTATACACCAAAAATTATTATTGAAAAAACTTGTCCTCTAACTTTTAGCAGCGTTCCTGTCATGAATTTTTAAGGCTTGTATGTTTTCAAAACGCATTCCAAGCACTGAACTAACCGGGCTGCTTTCCAATCAGAACTGATGGGAGCTTATTTGAAAATACGTCTTATTTATATGGCTTAGAGACATCACAAATCAGTATATGAAATAATATTGAATATTATGAATATGATAAAATTTGAACCGATGTTTTGTTTTTTACCTTTGTACCTTTACAACTTGTCAAAGAATTTTTTCAAATTTAAAAATCCCTTAATTACACCTCATAAGACTTTAGTTTTGATAATAAAAATTGAAAGAATTAATTTAAAGAAGTTATAGTTTTAATACAATTACTAAATACTATTTTCCCTTTTTGCAATGCAATTGATATAAGTTGTAAGATTTTTTTGAATCATACTAATGTTATAATTTTAATAACCATTTAACAAATACCATTCAGAGTTTTATGGAAAAAATATAACATGATAAATATATTTGAGTATTTAATACATTAATAACGATACACATAAAAAACTATATGATCACACCAATAATATTATGTTCTGGAAATTTTATTTAATAAATTTTTAAAACATTCCTCATAAGAAAGCTTCTGATTATATCATTGAAACAGGAGAAATAATGATAAATTCAAACTTAAAATGAGCAGAAAGATAAAAATTATTTGCAATTATTAATTCCAAATCGTACTTCTTTTTCTGCCTGTGTATGTAAGACATATAAGTAAGCGTGCAAATATAAACAATACATTATGTTCATGTATTTACATATAAACTAACATTAATTCAACCATCGAGCGCCATTATTTGAATTATAGTGAATTTACAAATCTTAAACTATTCTTATTTTAAATTATGAGAATTTTCTACGAAAATATTGTTAAAGTACTTGAAGATATTGTAATCCAACACCTTCAAATTTTATATGTTCGTAGTTTAAAATTTTAATATCTGGAAAATAATTTTAATTTTGACATTGAATTTAACTTAAACATTAATACATTTAAAACATTTTAAAAATTTATATTATTGTTTAAAAAAAAAATGCACATAAAATCTATAACTTACAATTGAATGTAAAACAGCTGGTTAACACTTTGGAAAAGGAAACAAAAGACTTAAGACACATAACTACGAGTACTTAATTATAATTGACATTGTTCATACGTCATCTAACAATAATGCCCTTAACCCAAATATAGAAGTGATGTTGACAAGTTTCATTTACCCTTTTTTTAATTCTAACAAAACATATAAATTTATATTGTAAGCTGTCACCTTGTTCTGTGGTAAAGTACTTTGAAGTGCAAATATTTTTGTTCTACACAGAAGGTGTTCTTTTCAAAAACTCATAAAAAAATTTAAAAAAGGTTATAAAAAAATAATCACAAATCGCTTTATATTGTAAATATATTTTATATTTTTTTGTATATATTTTTCATTTATTTAGCTAACAAATTTTATTGTTTTTAAATCTTTTTATATAAAAATACATTTTTAACTATGACTCTTCAATACTTTTATTTTATTGGGGAAACGCCCGCAATTGACTAGATTTTTAATGTTAGCAAAAGTGTCTTTTAATTTATTTCGAGTATTAAATTTAAATTTAAATTTATTGAAATAGTTTAGTTTTGTTGTCTATTTGTCCAGCTGCTATTTTGCCAATTTGTAGAGATTTCAAAATGTTTGTTTTGAGGGGGTTCATGTTTGAAAAAATATTGCTTAATTTAGTTTTTCGATTTCTTTTATTAGTATTTGAAAATGTTTGACAATGTCTTGTCTACCACCAACAAAGTAGAGCGGCCAACTAACAGGGTTGTTATGTAACATTAAAGTCATAGAAATAAATGTGAATGTGAAAAAATCTAAACATTCACTATTTCAACAGAATAATAAAACACTTTAATTAAATAGTTTAAAAATGTTATTAAAAAAAACAAATAATAAAAACAGGATATGATCCAGAGAAGACATTTTTTGGCTTTAAGAAAAAACTCAATGGATTCCTCAAGTAATACATTTTGAGCAAATAATCGACATTTTGTAAAAATTTAAATTAATTTTGATTCCATGAAGTTAATTTTACATTTTTTCTTAATAAAAGAAAAGCATATCATAAAAGCTTTGCTAAATCGGTGAAAAAGTTATATTTAATATTGATGTAGCTTACTATCTCTAAACATATAAGAGATAACCTGAAAAGTTAACAATGTTTTTGTAGTTATATTGCCAGGTTTTAATGAGTTCAAATATAGGATCGTTTTAAATATTTGTATGACCTAAGTTACCCTGTAGGATTTACAAATTCCAGACTCAAAACTTTAAGTCATCTGTGACTTTTGCTTACAAATTAGTATAGTCGTTCTTAAATGGCTATTAAATTCTTAATTATTTTAAACTACTTTTTATACGGTGAAAAGATATGATCTATAGAAATTATGGACCAATGATCCCAAATTTGGAAGAATATTTTCAATCTATGTGATCTTATCATCATAATTTTATTTATGCACTTTAAAGTGAATGAAGTGGGTCTATACAGTAAATTATAATAAAATACAATCATATCTGCGAATCTCATAAGGCTAAAATCCCTTCCTGAAGAATATTTGTATGGGAGCCACTTGAAATATTGGATCAAACATGATCAATGTCAAAAGGCTTTTTCCAAATAATTTGTAACAAATTTTATTAAGTTATCTCAAAACTGTGACCATTAGAGTATTCATAACTTTCACATTAACGGTCAGCTGGACAAACATTCAAACGAACAAACACAGTTAAGAGTGTGCAACAGCATTTTCTATATGTTACAGACATTTTCCAGTGATTTGAATATAGAAAAATATCTTGTTATTTTTTTATTAAAAGTATATTTTTCTTTATTAATTTTTTATATTCTAATCACATCATCTAGGACCAGCTGCCTTTCACTGTAATTTTATTTATTATTAAAATTATTATTTATTTGATTAATAATAGAATAATAATTTTTTTTATCAAAATCTTTAAATTTTATTAATTCCTCTAATACAGTTCATTTTTTGGCTTCGTTGCAAAATAACTTCACTTTTTCCACTGACATAATTAATATTTCATAAGGCTTCCAGTTTCTTTTTTATTAGGCTGTCGATTAGTTTACAAGATTATTTTGTTGGCAACTCCTTAATCATGTAGAAAATCTTGCAAAAAATCTTATGGCGTAAATAATGGAAAAACTCCTCAATTATTTATAGAAATTTTTTTTTACTTATTATGGTTTAGCAACAATGGCCAATATTCGCATAAAGTTAAAAAAAAATGTTGCAATTTTAATTAAAGAGTTAGATCAAAAAATTCCTAACATACGTTTTTAATTCATACTTTTAAGTATTAATTGATATTTTTTTATCAAATTACATTTATAAAATTTGTCACTTATTTTTCTTAATGTCAAACAAATGTTACTCTGATTAAAAGTGAGCGATCAGAAACATGTGCGTACTAAAAATTATTAAATAATTTCGACAAAATCCAACTTGGTCCTACAGAGAGTTGGCCAAGTTTCCAAAGTTCTGCCGTCAAACAGTCCAATGTTATTAAACAGCAACGGGAGAACTTAACTGTTATCAGAAAAACTGGTTTATGTAAAAGGAATGATTCACATAATGTTTCAAAATGTTTCAAAGTACTAAAATTTAAGTCAAGTTTACTAAACAAAATATTCTTGCTGTATTGACAAAACTTAAGTTCTGGCAGATTTTTCGCAACATTTTCTTCAAAAAGTTTTTTGTTGCTAACGCTCGAGGGAATGTCGAGGAAAACTAAGATACCCAAAATTAGTTAAAATTTTCAAAAAGTTCTTGATATCACAGGCGATATGCAATTGCCGTAAAAGAAGTAAATCATTTGTCACAATAGGCTCTTTAAATAACTAAATTTACATAAAAAATTTAACAAAAAAGGCTGATTTCATTTATAAGACTTCATCATATATTTATTTTTGGCCAGACTTGGCATCCTGTTATTATGGTAAAGAAGCCTTTGAGTGGTACAAATATTAAGTGCTATTTTCACAAAGAGACATAATTCGTCCAAACGAATTGGACTCTTGTTGAAAAGGAATTAAAGAGTATTGAAAAGTGTGGTAAATTTCAAACGAAGTGATAGAAAACACTTTTAAAGCGTTAATGGAAATGTTTCCGTTGTAAATTGTAATAATTATTACAACGAAATAAAAAATGTAAGTTTCATAGAGTCGTTAAGGATATTTTTATTTCACTTCTTATATTAACAAGTAAGAATGCTATATTCAGCTTTGACGAATCATCAATGTCCTCCACCACAAATGCATGTGAAGTGAAGACATAATATTTCACACATACACACTCACAGAGGTATAAAATATATAAAATTTTTCTTATATTTAACACGGAACACATAATGAGCCAAATAATTTGTTGTATTCTTGGATATAACTTTTTTTGCCATTGAACCGATTTTTTAAATTTTTGGAACACTAATGAAGTACATATTGCTTAATATTATAGCAAAATTTCATTTTTATTTGTTGATTTATAGATAACAATTTAATGAAAGTTTTTCGCTTGAAGTTAGAGGTTGCCTAAGTTATCGGTCTATATCTCTTAATATAATAAACTGATTTTGCAAGTTTTAAATAGGAAACTTGTTGGGACTATTACACATACTTATGTCAAATTGCATCGAGCTCCTTCAATTTTTGTGGATGTGAGAGTGTCAACAGAGACAAAGAGACGGATAAAGCTAAATCGACTGAGGTTATGACTTAATGTAAGAATATATATACATTATGGCATCTGAGATAATTCTTTATTAGCGTTACACTCAGATGTAAATGACAAAATATATAAAATAAAAGAAAGAAATATTTTGGTATCAAATTTAAAGTAATAAAATTACTCTGACTCTATAGGTCACCATTTATCAAGGGAAATTAAAAAAGAAAAGTTATATATTTCTGGGAAACAAAATTTCGGTTGTTATAATTTTTTTATAATTTTTATTTTTATTTTTTTATTTTATTGAAAAATATATATTTTTTCAATAATATAAAAACTGCAAAAAATATATATACGAATCTCTTTCTATTTTTTAGATGTTAAAAAATTGTCTGATATGTTTTTAAATTGCGATTATTTAAAGAATAAATTTATTGTTGATGTTTTATATTTTCACTTAAAAAGATTTATCTCTCAGACATCTTTAGATTTAATTGCAATTTGCTTAATCGGCATCTTAAGCATATATTTATTTAATTACACATTTACTCATAAAAATGTTGTAAATTATTATAATTGAAACTTGACTATATTTATTCAATTCATATTTAATAAACAACGATATTCGTGGGAAATTCACCTTTTAATCAAACATATTTTTAATATAATTTTAATTCATAATTATTATTAGCGTGTTTAACAACTACAAAAACGCAGATAAATATATGTGAATGTATATGTATGCATGTATGTATGTGGCATAAAAAAACTTAAAACTCCCAACTTGCCACATGCAAAACCAATTCATGACAAATTTAAATATTCTCGTTAAAAAAAATAATTCTAATGAAAAAAAATTGTAATTGTGATTTCAATCACACTCGATTTGTTGTATAAAAGTGGCAGAGAAAAAAATGAAAAGTTTTTTTAACCGATAATTGTTTAATAAACAAGATATCAAAATAATATAATAAATAAATGAAAATATATTTAAATGCAACTTGATAATTGTAATGTGCTACTCTAATGAAAATTAAACTCAATTAAAATTGATTTAATAAAATACGTCATTATGTTATATATTGAGTCGAAACGAATATTATATACCATCCATCTCTAATTTGTATGTTATGAATTCCGCATCGAAATTACTGCAACGATTTTGAAATAAAGAATGAGTTAAGCCAAAGGCAGAAAGGGTAAGGGTCAATAAGGAGTTTGAGCAAAAATTCGTATCCACCGTTTGAATCTTTATTGTAACATTCGGTCCATCATAATCATAATGGATGATTTTATCCTCATTGATTATTTGCTCCAAATAAATCCATTGTTATTGAGTTACGTTGGCATTATGAATATGTCTGTCCTGTCCATGTAGACGTTGTAAACACTCTACATGTCACAATTTTTTTAGATAACTTGATTAAATATGGTGCATTTTATAATCAAAGCCCAAGAACGAAGTTTATTAAAATTAGCCATGTTTGGTCCAATATTTTAAGTACCTCCCATTCAAATGTCCTCTCGAAATGAGGGTTTCAGCTGATAGAAGTCCTAATTATACATATATACATATATAAATATACATACAAGTCATATATTAAAGCGTTTGACAGTGTATATGTGTATGTACGAAACCTACATATATGTACGAAACAAAACGCATCTACTTCATGTGGTGGAGGGCATTGAATATCTCCCATAGCAGAATATAGCATTCTTATATCTTTTGTATTGAAAATGGTTTTGCATTCTTTTACATAAAAATTGTCCGAATATCAGATGATATATTTATCTATAAGAATTTGAGAAAATATATTTACTTCTTTGTTGTTACATAAGACACAATGAACTAAATACTCCCCGTTGAAAATGTAGAGTATAATAACTAATTTTCAATTGTTTATCGATTTGTTTTAAGTGAGTTTATCGAAAGGAAAAAAGTTAACAAATCGATATTATTTATTCATAGAAAATTTACTTATTCTAAACCATTTTCGGTTCATGTGAAATATCTCGAAAACAATTTGTCGTTTTAGATTTTATAACATGAATCATTTGCAATGACTTTTGTAGTCGTTGCTCTATTGCAGTTATTTTCAAATTACAATCTAATTTTTATTGTTGTTATTATTACTACTTTGTGTTTTTTCGAATTTCAATTCTAAAAAGGTGGAGCATTCACAGAGAGACAATGGTCAGCCGTCTTTATGCAATATTTTTTCTTGCTGCTGTTGTTGTTGTTAATTCATAGATAATTGTAAAGAAAATCAATCTAAATTTAAATTACAGAGTGAATGTGAATGACTGATTGTGAATGAATGATCTTTTAGGTTTTTTTAGAATTCGATTTATGTATTTAAGTACAAGGTTTTTGACGGTCATTTGGAAGAACCTTTAAATAAAATTATAACAGTGGTCAAATAAGAATAGTCAAATATCAAAAATATCAGGAAACAAAAATTAAGTTTCATAAAAAGAAATTTAAGGCTGACAGAATCACATAAGTTTTGTAAGAATTTTACAAAAAGGGAATTATTGATGGCTCTACACCTGTGCATATTCAAAACTCAATGTTATATTTTAACTTCAATTTTTAATTTCCTACAAATGTAATTAGGTTTATCAGTATCTATAGCATTATATAAGAACCTCAAAAATACGGTCTGGCATTGATTTCACTAATTTCTTGAAAAGATCAAGATTTCCTCCCAAAAAAATGCTTCATTTTTAGTTTTAGCTCTGTTGAACTCATCATGCGTTCATTTTGGGCATTTCGTTTACAGCGCAGTGCGCACTGAAAGCCGGTTAGTCCATCAGAGGTATGCTGTGTCCGTTAAACCAAGTTTAAGACTGCTGTGGAATATATAATGCAGCATAATCTTGCTGGAAAATGCAAGTCACTCGTTCTTACATGAAAAAAGAGAAAACTAACTTCTTGCTATTCGTTATAAATACTGGTATTCACTTTCGTTGGAACAAAACAAATTTTTGATTTTGCTAATTGTTGGTGTTACATCGGATCTATTCAAATGATTATCCGAACCTCGTATAGTTATAAACAGCGACTTTATCTTTATTTTGCCAATTATAATGGCAATGAATATGTAAGATTTATGATATCTAGAAGGAGACATTTATGGGACCTATGACAAGTAGTAGCCCCACCTTTGCAAAATTTGATACATCTAGAATGCTATAATATTTACTTTTGCCTTAGGAATTTCATGACCTTTTACTCAATTTCGAGAGGAGCCATCCAGATTGACAGATATACGGTAAGATGGACATCTTTAATCCACTCCGAAACTGATTTTGAGTCGTACGATATTCTTAAAATGGATATTCCATGTGATATTTTTGAATGAACGATCAACTAAGGATCATACTCTGAAACCTATTAACCTTGTTCATCTCCATATGTATGTTCACCCTGCTTTCTGTTTATTTCCAAAAAAAATATTTGTTTAAAATAAATACTCATCATTACATTAAACCACTGTACTCTCTTACTAATATATAATCATAAACATCTCTCTCATGTCTGTTTTATAAACTATCCACAGCATTAAACAGCAGCAGCTGTGGTTTTAAGCTTTTATACTTCATTTTTGTTGTTGTTGTTTATCACTAAAGCTAAAACTATTTATAGACAACCAAATACTAAATAAAAGTGCTCGTAATCGAATAAACAATGAATTTTATGATTTTGTGTATATAAATTAATTATTTTCGAAAATTTTTTTGCAGTTCATTTGTTGATTCATTTAAGTGTCGGTGTAATAAGTGTTGTTTTTCCCACAACCATCAACACTTTTTATTACGTTTATTTTTTATTTTTCAAAAAATGTTCGTTTAATAATAAATAAAAAAGGCGGACATTTTGGTTTTCAGTTAATTCTAGTTGCTTAAGCGGAAAAATATCGTATTTAAATAAAAGCTTGAATAGTTACTAGAAATTAAATTGGGTGTAATAGTATTTGTGTAACAATTTAAAACTTCATGAACTTGTAATTTATTTTAGCATTTTGATACGAATTATTCTTTCGCATTATTTTGCAAATCCTATAATTTAGCAAATACATTGTAATAGTTTTTTCTGAAATTAATTGTTTGTATTCGAAATTTTAACTCAAATTTAATTCGACTCCAACTTGCAAAATTTATTTAAGAATGTTATAAAGTAGTCCACCATGGGGCGAAATCGATTTTTTTCTTTTGAAATAGTTTTCAAGGCACAATAATTTCAATACAAAAATTTTCTATAGTAAAATTTTGCGGATCGACGATTAGTAAAATTTTCTATAGAAAAATTTTGCGGATCGACGATCAGTAAAATTTTCTATAGAAAAATTTTGCGGATCGACGATCAGTAAAATTTTCTATAGAAAAATTTTGCAGATCGACGATCAGTAAAATTTTCTATAGAAAAATTTTGCAGATCGACGATCTGTAAAATTTTCTATAGAAAAATTTTGCGGATCGACGATCAGTAAAATTTTCTATAGAAAAATTTTGCGGATCGACGATCAGTAAAATTTTCTATAGAAAAATTTTGCGGATCGACGATCAGTAAAATTTTCTATAGAAGAATTTTGCGGATCGACGATCAGTAAAATTTTCTATAGAAAAATTTTGCGGATCGACGATCAGTAAAATTTTCTATAGAAAAATTTTGCGGATCGACGATCAGTAAAATTTTCTATAGAAAAATTTTGCGGATCGACGATCAGTAAAATTTTCTATAGAAAATTTTGCGGATCGACGATCAGTAAAATTTTCTATAAAAACATTTGCGGATCGACGATCAGTAAAATTTTCTACAGAAAAATTTTGCGGATCGACGATCAGTAAAATTTTCTTATTATTTTACTGATGTTTCAATAGAAAATTTTAGCAGTAAAATTTTTCTATAAAAATAGACATTTTAGAAGATTGTTCATTGCGATCTACTAACAGTTTTTAATAGAAAATTATATTGGTCGTTAGTGATCCTCGGTCAACAATCAAATTTTAGTAAAAAATTTTAGTATGTAGAAAATTTTCTCATCGATCGACGATCAATTTTCCAGAGAAAATGCTATAAAAAATTTTTGTGATCGAAATTTTTTTATAGAAAATTTTACTAATCGTCGATCCACAAAATTTTTCTATAGAAAATTTTACTGATCGAGTGATCTGTAGAAAATTGATCATCGATCGATGAGAAAATTTTCTATATAGAAAATTTATTGTTAACATTTACATTAGAAAATTGCCTATTAATGATAAATTTTTCTTTTTTTTTATTTTAAAAAAGTCATTCTGTCCCACTGTTTAGTCTAATACACGTTTTGAATTTCACGACAAAACTTATTTTGGCTGAAACAATTGTTTTGTTTTTTAGAACTAATTTTTACATTTTCATGAAAATAAAATTGTTTATGACTAATATTTTCAGTGACTTAACATAAGTTTTATTTTTTTATTTCTTGTAATTATTTGTTAAAAGTTTTGTTTTTTTCTTTTCATTTTCTATTTTGCATTTTCCGTTTATGTCTTGATTATAATCTAAATTTGTTTGTGGTTTTAAAGGTAAATTTAGAGTAAAGACTTTTGTCTTAAAATAAATTCACACTCATGTTATTTGCTATTTGTCATGTCATGAAATCTTATATCCTGTAATGACTACCTTAAAGCTGCTGTTGAAGCTCTCAATATTATTGTTGGTACACGACTGTTGTTGTTTTTTATAAATGGATCTAAATTTGTTAAGGCGTTAAAAATAGCACCCACTAATTTTCTTAAATTAAAAGTAACTATTTTTGGAGCAATTTTCCAAATGTCAATAAGCTATTGGCTGTTTGCCAAATATAAGTTTCATTTATATCTAGAAGTGTATACAATTTAATTAAGGTAATTGTAACATGAGTAATACACATTCATATAAATGAAGAAACACATAATTATTTCCATTAAAAAATCGAGGGCGTATGAGTAACCTTTCTAAATTCATTTAAATAAAAAATCAATAATAAAATCTTAATTATATTGTAAATTTCAACAAGAATGCAATATTCAGCTATACCGAATCTTCAGTACCCTACACCACAAACGCATGTACATTCACACTCACACATACACCCACTAATGATTCATAAAATTTGTTATATTTTTGGCTTTAACTTTTTTACTGTTGAACCGATTTTTATAATTTTTGGAATGGTAATGGAGTACTGAACTGATTTTTCTGCTTTTAAACAGGGAACGTTTCAGGACTATGAGAAATATATACAGATCATGTTTAATTGAACGCTAACAATTATCGTGAATGTTAGCGTGTCAACAACAGAGAGATGGACATAGCTAAATCAACTTAATATACCCACTTATGGCGGCGTAGGGTATAAACATGAAGAGTTGAAGTACAATTTCATATATATTTTTTTCATTACACTGACATTGAAATATTATGGGCAATTTGTAGGTTTTATTAATGTTTGCTTTCGATCTTGTAATTTTTTAAAACTTCAAATAATATTTTGACAAATTGTTTACACGCCCTGTTCATTAAATTATGTGTTTATTTGAAAAATAACCTATAAAAAAATAATATTTTGAATGCAATTTTAATAAACATGTAGGAAATTCATTTTGTGGTTTCACTGTAAATTTTGACACATTTCAAAGTCACTTGTCAAATCAAACATTTTTTTAAGGAATTAAATTTATAAATTGTATTGGAACTAAACAGATTATGGTCTTAATTTAAGTTAAGCTCTTAATGGATATTACATTTGAATAGACGTTAATCTTTATAAAAAAATGTATAAAACTTAAGCAGCTACTGAAATCAAATCACACAATGTTGAAGGAATTGAAAGTAAGTATAACATTTCTGATTGGCTATTCCAATTAATGATAATTCTGGCAAAAATAGATGTAGAAGAGTTTCTATTTAAAATATTTAAATATAGACAAAACAAGGAATGAATCACAAGTTTCAGAAACTAAATACGGGGACCATAATTTCCTTTAGCTCCCGTATAACCGCCAAAAGAATTATTTTATAGCGCATACATTTCACATATATTATTGTCACAATAATATACTTCATACTTGAGAATAAATAATAAAATTAAAGTTCTTGTAATTACCATCTATAATCAACATTGTGTATTACATAATCGGGCTTGACCGTATGTAATATTTTTACATTTTTTATAATCTCCTGAATGAAATCTACTCACAATCATATTCTGAGTTGAATTAAACCATTATTAAAATTCAACTTTAAGGTCTACTGTTCGACTTATCATTCAATTATAAATGGTTTTAACGATGTCCGCTTGTTTGTCTATACGGCCGGTTGTCTATGTAAGTTTTTTGAAAAAAACACCCCGGAAAGGAGTATTAAGCTCATGAAATTCCTAAATATATAACGATGGTTGTAGTATTATGAATAGATTTAACAATGACCGTCCGCTCCTCCATCCGGCGAGTGCCGTGGTGTTTGGTACATATTATTATTTTGATCCAAGAACGAAACCTACTAAAATTAGTCATGATCGGTCCAACATATAATTGTTCCCATATAATTGTTCTCCCAGCATATGGTGCTAAGCTCAGAAAACTCACAAAAGTAAAATATTTCAATTGAATTTGAGCTTAATAAAATTCTTCTCAGTCCAAATACACATAAAAACTTAAAGAAAACGGTTTACAAATGACCTAAGCTCTCATATAGACCCTCTTCCGAAAATCACTTTTCAGTGCATAATTTTGAAAAATGGTCAGTCATTTCATAATTGTCATTTCCATAAATTTTTATTTATGTGACAAAAAATTTTTGTAATAAAAAAATTGTAAAAATCCCACCTTGTTTTTATTTTGGCCTATTGTGTTCAAATTTATTAAATATCTGGAAAGTAACCAAATGATTTAAAACGGACTGAACTATTCGAGAGGTCCTGCATTTAACAAAGTAGGGTTTTTCTTTTAATTTCAAATTCTAATTTTTTATATTAGGGAAATATATTATATTTGTTCCAAAATGCATCAGCAAACTAAAACCGGGTCAATAAATTTCCTACAGGCTTCTCAATTTTATATTTGAAAATTGCAAATATAGCAGCATATCTTCAGTAACACCCAAAATTAAAGAAGAAAAATAAAATACACATAAAATCGAAGCATATCTTAAGGCTTTTACAAAAATCAAGATCGTTTCTTAAGTCTTTTGTTTTTCATACAAGCAAAATTTATTTAGCAAATAAGTGTAAGATTATGCAAACCGTATAAATAATAAAAACAGTAATAAAATAATAAAATAATAAGCAAATAATTAAAACAAGATCCACGATATTAACATAAATACACATATACTTGCTTTCCTACTTTACAGCCAAGACTAATATACATATATACGTATACATATATAACTTGGCTTTAAAATACCATTAAATTTTGGACTGTTTATTTCCGGTGTTAAGTGTGTTCGTTTTTATTTTTCAATATTTCATTTCTGCAGTTTTACAAATTTTATTTTTGCATTAAATAAATATAAAATACAGATATATTTTTGTGTGTATGTTTTTCAAACATACATATTTATGTATATATATTTGTATATGGGCAAATTTGCTAACAAGTTTTATTTTGAAATTGGCGTTTATGCGTGCGTTTTTATTTTTTCTCTATTTTCATATATTTTGGTTAAATGTATGTACGTTTGTGTGAATGTACGTATATTACGTGTACATTTTAGGCATTGTATTGTTGTTGTTATAAATTTTGCATTTGTTTTTCTTAAGTTTAAGTTCAATAACCACTTTTTTTGTAAATCTTAGCCAGTTAAGCGTTTTTGGTAATTTATGGAACAACTTGTGTTGTTTTCTTTGTTTGTTGAATGAAAATAAAAAATGGATAAAACAACAAGTGCGAAATATAAACAAAAGTTTAAAACTTGATTGTGCGTATTATGAAGGTTTTTCCAAAGATTGGAAAGTGTCCAGTTTAGATTTCCAGCCGTGCTGTTTTATGGTATTTAAGGTTGATGGCAAATGTTTGAAATAGTTTTGAACATAAAATACATATAAATGGAAGTAATTTAAATTTAAATGACATTGGTAATAATAACAGCATATTCAAAATTAATAAAATCTATTTAAAGTCATGTAATATATTAAACTATTTTATCAAATAAATTTATGATGATTTGTTTTAATTTCAAGATATTGAGATGTTAAAAAAAAGAAAATTAAAAGGATTCTTCTTATCTCAATAAGCACTGAAAGTTCAAATAGTCCAAGAATGGAAAAAATTATGTCAATTGGACATAATTTATGTACACATTTTAAATATGAAATATAATTGAACAATTTTTAAAATTTTCAATCAAAACTGGCAAAAAAATGGTTTAAATTTGAATTCCAGCAAAATTGCTTATTTGAATGTTTCCAAGAAATAATTTAAATATATTGGCGATATTATTTTTTATTTGAACTCCTTTTTTAATTTTTACTTAAGAGTTTTAAACGCGTCATATTCTTTCGATTAAAGAAATTATTACCCAATGTAATTAACTTGAAAGCACTTTAATCTCTTGTATCACGATTAAATATTAATTTCAATGTGTACGACATTTTTAGTCTATATTAAAGTCTTTTACGAAAATATAAAAAGATATTTTCATCAAATCTGAAATCACTAATACATCTTCAACAAATTTTTTGGTTGAGTGTAGTAGAAGAGCAGACCTAAAGTCGCTATCTTGGAATAAAATATTTGATCAAAAATAAATATTTAGTTCCATTCACTATATTATGGTCTTTGAAGCTATTGGAATAGTTGCTTGATAGCATTTCTAAAAACAATTGGACTTCTAACAACAAAAAATATTGCAGCCAATTATTGATAATAGATTTTATATAAAGCTCATTTTCATCTGAATTAATGAGATATATCGTTTGTCTTTTGTTGATCACGCCCACAATTACGATTTTTTAAATTAATTGCACTAAATACTATTCAAAGAAATCCGTTTACATGTGTGAGATATTCTCTTAAGAAAAGCCAATGTAAAATTTGTGCTCTTCACATAACTTTTATAGTTTTTATTGAAAATAGTGGTCTTAATTCGATCCAAGAAAAAATTAAAGTATTGTCCAGATTTGTACTATGATGCTCATCTGTGCGGATCTTGATTATGTTTGTTTTTTTTTAAAGAAGTTTCAATATAAACGCATGTGAACATACCCGATAACCCTTTCAAAATATCGTTATTCTTTTTTTAAGTTGTTTTAAATTGTTTGAAGGGAACAACATTTTTAAAAATTTTCCACAATAGAATTTCGGACATTTTTAAAGAAGAACCTGTTTATAGTACTGTATTAAGGATGGGTTTTTTCATATTTTACTTATATAAACTTATATATACAAATACTTTTTAAAGTCAAATATTAAAAAATTGAAAAATTTTCATCAATTATAAAAAATTTAAGGTTTTGTAAAAATATTAAAAAAATTTTAATATTTTATGGCCCCAAAATAATGTTCCTTGGATACTGAAGAATACTTAAAATTGAGATGCACCATTAAAGGCATATTTACTAAATGTCTGCTTTCCACTTCGATTAGGTCGAAGCACATTTGATTATTTTTTTTTTATCCTTCACCATCACAGGAGGCAAAAAATTCTAAGACCCTATATATTCTTCCAACATTATTAAAATCTAGTCCATTTAGTTGCGTCTGTCTGCGTGTGACTCTTTCTATTTGTCCGTCTGTTTTCGGCACACATCCACAATAACTAATAGAGTACAAAGAAGTTTGATCTGAGTAAAATTTGCAATTAAAAGTCAAGAAATTTGAATAAAATTAAACATTTAAATTAAGTGATACGTAACTCATAACCATACCAAAATTTCAAAATCGGTTCAGTAGAACAAAGTTATAGCCAAAAATATGACAATTCTATGATAGTTTTTTTTGCTATTTTATGAAACAGGATGTAGTACATCACTCGCCTTTATGCTGGAAGGGTATTGAACTGATTTGGGAAAGTTACCACCGACTTGGAAAAGTGCTACTAGATTTTGGCCATATGTTGTCAATTATATTTACTGTGATGGATAACCCTTCTTCTTTCAAGTCGTTCAAATAAATAATTAAATGAAGTTACTTATTCTGTATTTATTATAGGAATTATGTTAATCCTTCTTTATAAGATTTCTAGCTTAAATTTTTATTCTTTCATAATATACACATATATCTTGTCATAAATTAAATCTTTTCACAATTAAATTATTTTTAAATAATTGTTTTAATTTTTCGTGTTTATTTAAAATGTTTTTAAATTACGAATTTTATTTTGATATTTTCAAGTTCGTTTCTTAAGTCTTTTGTTTTATATTAGCATTTTTAAAATTATCAGTTGTATTAATTGATCTCACTTTCATATATTTAAAAACATATCAAAACACTTTTTATATGTTTTTTTTTTAATTCTTTCTTTTATTTATTATTCACATTTATTATAATAGGAAAATATCAATTTCAATTGCAATGCTTTTAATTGAATAAATGAAAAATAATTATACAATAGATTACTTTTTTTTCTTATTTTTTTCTTTTTGCTTGAACAAGACTAAAATTGGGTTAGTAAGAGTTATAAGAGCGAAAAAAAAATAAAAACAAAAAAATTAGCTTTAACATACACAAACTTTATATTATTGCTTATTTTGGAAAATAACAAAAACTAAAGAAAAAACAAAAACATTAAGTAAGAGTTAAGGAATATGATTTTTTTGTTTTTGTTCATAATTTTAACTATTAACGTCATACAGTCATACAGTCTATTAAACACAAAAAAGTGAAAGAGGTGAATAAGAAATATTGGTTAATTATAAAAAAATTATTAAATTATAAATGAAATTCATACAATGGCTTATTATATATATTATTTAATACAAGCTTCAATTGCATGAGTATTAGTAAATATGTTTTAAAAGTTGTATTTAAAAGTCTATTTAGGAAAAAAACAAACAAACAAGATAATTTAATAGAATAGACAAGTGATTAGATTAGATTCGATTCGATATTGTATCACAGAAGTAAGTTAAAATAGAATTCAAAACAAAAAATTAAAACATAAATTAATATACAAAAAATACAAACAAACTTTCCTAATTATATAATAAAAAAGACAAGTTTAAATTGACACATAAGAGATAGAGGAGCATCGCTATAAATCGCTTAATATTGCTAATTAAAATTGATTTTCTTTTTGGCCTTGAAGTTTTAACAAATTTTTCTAAATTATAAAAAAATATTAAAAATTTCTCTAAAAATATTCTTGGTAAGAATTAATTCCATTTCACAATTAACTACCATTTACAAAACTTAACTTTTCTAATAAAAAATGGGGATAATATCAGAGTTTTTTTTAGAGATTTTTTTCTTATTTTGGATTAAAGGAGTTTAACTTTCTCGTTTTCATTTCTATTAATAATTCTTAAAATAGATAAATTTAATAATGATGTTCCTGATGTTCTTCATGGTGATGGACGGGAGCAGTCTTGTGTACAACAGCATTGAAGCCATTGTGTTTGTCAGCGGTATAATCAACAGTACGAATGGAACCATCTGGTTCAACCAAAGAGTATTGACCTAAAAAATTAAGCAAAATATATTAATAATTATTATTAAAGCTTCATTAAAAATAAAAAAAAACATTAAATATTGTCTAATATAATTGTTTAAATTTTTATTGTAAATATTATTAAATTTAATATCTGTAATCATAACGAATTTTTTACAAAACAAGTTGTTTAAAAATTACCAGAAATTAATGTTTAACAAAATATTATGAAAAACACCATTAAAGTTGAAATGTTGTGGCAATTGTAGTTTAAGAGTTTATTGTAATTTAAATGTTAGTTTTATGAAGTTAAAATGGTAATTAAAATTTAGGAAGAAGTTAATATTTTTTACTTACTTCACTTGACATGAATAACTTACGTAAAGATATTTATGTTAAAATTATGGTAAAACAAATTATTAAACTTAGGAAGATTATAAATAAAACATTAAATACTAAATATAAAATTTGACTGTATTTTAATAAAGCTGTTCATACAAATGCAGTCATTACTTAAGAAATATTTTATTTATTTTAAGTTCGTATAATATAAAAAACTTTATTTATTGACTTCTTTGTGTCTGAAATAAACAAAATACTAATAACAAAAAATATCTAATTTAAAGAATCATCAATATTTAATGCACTTTATTTATTAGACACTTCTTCGTCTACAGCTTTAATATAATTGAATCTTTTTAACAGAACGACCAGTTATAATACAACATATTTAGAATATTTCATGTTTTTCTACCAAATTATTCCATATACGTTAAATTTGTACTTAAAGTCGTTGCATTATTTGTTAAAAGGACTCTGCTGCTGCACAGTGTTTCGAATAAAAAAATTAAAAGGTATAATAAATCTATATTTGCATACATAAAATTTCACATGGTGATAGCAGATATAAGGTAGTTTATGTCAAGTGTGCAAGGCTACTTCCGAAATTGTCAAATACTTTCCAGTTTCCTTAATCTGAAACTAATTTCTAGTAAAGATAAAAAACCTATAGTTATCTCCTATAATTGATGTAGAGTAAAACTGGTCATTCACAAACGTAAATGATTAAGAAATCCCTAAGCAATTAATGTAAATTAAAATAATACTGCAAAATCATATTGCATCAGACTTCCTTCAGCAATATAGATGTAAAGAAAAATTCATTTAATTTCAGTGTTATTTTAAGATGGTTGTTTTGAAATTATATAATATCACTGACATAATCGTAGAAATCTTGAACTCGTCATAATAATTTATTAGGTTAACCTATTATTAAAAATACATCCCACGGATATTCAAATAATATTGCGTAATGTTAATTTCGTTAAACAAAATCAATCAGTGTGTTTAAAATTTATAAAATGGTATCTTTGAGCAATCGAACTTTGATAACGTCAATTTTTATAGGTAGAATCGAGGGAAGTACTAACAACTATGTGAAGAAAATATTGATTGTGTAATATTTTAGAAAACTGTTAAGTAAGATAATTATCAATTTTGTCCAAAAATATATACAAATCTAATATAATGGACAATAGACAAGCAATAAGTTCTGAGGTACCTTTCACATAAATCTATTATTATTTAACAATAATAAACGTTGAATAAATGTTAATTAACATCGCATCGTAAGATTTAACATTGTAAAATATGCATTTTCTCTTTAAATATTTAATTATAATGTCTATTTTTCGTGTATAATGCATTAACTTATTTAACTCTCTGTATGACGTTTTTGGAGACGTTTTATTAAAAAATTCGATCAATCGATAATGGTTCACGTATCTTTCATGTAATTGAATATAACATTTTCGTTAAAATTTAAAACATTAAAGCAGCTTTTAATGAGTTGTTTTATGTTAATCATATCACTTTTGGAGGTTTAAATAACATACTAAAAAAACACTCACCCTTAACACTGTCACCATCGCGGGTTTCATGTTGTGATTTCACATCTCCGGTATGGAAATCATTAACACCATATTTGAAGGCGTATTTTGGAGGAGCCTTCGGAGAAAAACCAACAGAATAACAATAAAATATTGAAAGAATATTTTTTTTAATATATTTGCAATTAACGTAATCAATTATCTTTACTTACATAATAATCTACATGTTCATCTTCATGATGTTCTTCATGGCCATAACTGCTGTGTTCTTCGCCCAATGATACACGTTCGATTTGATGACCGTGACCATAATCATGAGCTAATTCAGTTTCATAGCCCTGACCATGACCTTCGCTTTCATAGTAATGATGATCCAAAGGATAAGCCAATGTTAAACATAAAGCCGAAGCAAAAACAACAAACTAAACGAAACGATAGAAGATTTATAAGATTTTTTTAAAACGATAATTTAAATGATAAAATTATTAAAGTAATTTTTTTACAATATTTCAGATTAAACACATTTTTTAGAATTATTTTAATTGTAGCAATAACTGTAATTGTAATGATTTTTTTTTTTAATTTTTTAATTCGATTTCTTTTTAATTTTATAAAGTTCGTGTTTTAAGTCTTTTGTTTTGTTATTCTTAGATGTTGTTTTAAACACTTTAAATATTGTTTCAATATTTCTTCTTAATATCCTTAGATGTTAAAACACTTTTATAGCTTTTTGATATACTTTAGCAGTTTTTGAAGTACTTTTTATTATTTTTATTTTTCAATTTTTATTTCTTTCACTGTGGTTTTATTTACATTAATATATCCTTTCATTTCAAAGGCTCACCTTAAGGGCCATTTTTATTTAAAAAAAAAATTTATATTAAATTTTCTATATAAAATTAATTCACAGAGATCACTATTATGAAGCTGATCTTTTTTTGATTATTAAAGTTTTTTAAAAACGTATATTAAGAAACGTTGTTAACCAAATGAATTTCCAGCACGGAATAATATTGTTGCATTGAAAATTTGTTGCTTTTATATATTTAGGAAGAAATTGTTTGGTTTATCCATCATAGAGTAGTCAGCCAGCAGACAATTGGACAGACGAATAAACATTCATACGAACAGCCAACAAACAGTATTTGCAGCAGCAATAAAACAGCAGAAGCAACAGCAACAAAAGCACTCACAATACAGGCACAACAATATTAAAAATATTGAAAAAAAAGAGAAACAGCAAAACACATTTGTTGTTGTTGTTGTTGTACAACATTCACAAATGAAGCGCTGCAAATAAAAAAACTTTAATTCCAAAAACAAAATGCATTCAAATATAAACTATTTTAAAATAGTTAGTTTTTTCCTGCTGATTTTTGTATATCAAAAAAACATATATTCGCACTCTATTGTTGTATTTTTATACCCTACAGCACTATAAGTGGTCGGAGTTTCATGCGTTTGTGCAAAAATTGTAACGAACAAAAAATTTTTGAAACCACCATTTTTTGACTCAGGATCACTTTCTGAGTTGATTTAACGATGTTCGTCCATTCATTTGGTCGGCTGACTTGCTGTACATGTAAACCTTGTAAACAGAATGCAGATCGTTTTAAAGATATCTTAACGAAATTTGGCATGTGTCCTTATATTTAACCCAGGGACGATGCCTGTGAAGATGAAATTGAATGGGAATTAAGGTAAATAGAAAACGATGAACCAAATTATGCGAGGTTTGGTCCATTATTTTTCACAAATATGTTGGTATGTAATTAGAATGGGTTAAATCAAGCCAAATATAAGCAAAAATTTATGAGCGAGTTTTTACGAGGGTCAGTCTATAATTTCTCATAGCTCCCATATAATACCCACAGAAAAATGCTTATAGAACGTACTAATTCCACATGAATTTTAATACCATTATAATTTACTGTGCTCTAAAGCTTTAATTAAAAAATATCTGTACGTGATTGATTCATTAATTTTGATAGTTACCACTTAAAACCAACATGTGGTGTAGGGTATTAAATAGTCGGACTTGACCGACTATAATCTTTTAGTTGTTTTTCTTTTTTTTTTTAATGTGGATGTTGTTGTTTCTGTTAAAACACTATTAAAACATATGAGAAGTGTTTTATTTTAGTTTTGGAGAAGGGGGTTGTTTAGTTAGTTGGTTGGTTGGTTGCATATTTCAAACATTTTCATTTTTGTTAACTGTAAATTTGCAAAATATATTAAAATAACTAACCTCCTCACATACACTCACACACACACATACATTCTCGTGTTAAATAAAAACCCCAAAAACTTTATCATTTTATTAAAACATATTGACCATATTTCTTTCTTTTTGTTGTTGTTGTTGTTTTTAGGGAATATAATATAAGTATCTGTTATCTTGGTCATAAAGAAATTGTTTCTCTTTTTAACCGAAATTGTTTGAAACCGTTAAGAGCCATTGCTCTATATTCATTTATTTCATTTATTAAGTTAGTGAATTGTGAATGGCGGTGGTGTAATTAATTTATAAGTGATTGGCTTTTTTATGCAAGAATGAACATTTCTATTTTGCTTAAATGGAAAATATAATCCATATCTATATAGAGTTACAACAAAATATATATTAATATATGTTTTTTGGCCAACATAACAAGCGATTGTTTAAGATATGACACACTGAGAAAATAATATAAATTTATTTTTTTAACACACATTTTTTCTATTGAATATCGTAATTATTAAGTTTTCAACTTAAGTCGAGTGTAATGAAATCAATTAAATGAAAGATTAAAATCCGCTGGAGAAACGAAAATGATTAAGTAACAATATTACGAAAGTAATGACTTATTTTTAATATTAATTTTCTTAACTGTAGACAATTTTCAACATTTATAAAATTAGAATATTTTTGTTCAAATCTAAATATTTAACCGAAATAGAACTTCAATTATTTATATTCTAATTTAGTCAAACTTATGGCCTTAAGTCATCATTTTGCAAACAGTTTGAATTTATGCTAAAGGAACTAGTTAAAGAAAAGAATATTATCAGATACGTTGGATGCTAAAAATACCCTACATCTATAATGGTGATATTATAGCGAATTTTCCAACCCAACTTTTACAGAAATTGACGTTCTAATCAAAATGCATTTTGTGCCCTTCTAAGAGGACAAATCTACTCTCTATTTCAAGTATATCAATACTCATCACTTTTATTCGGTGTGTGTAAATAATGAGAAATATTGTATTATTTTTCAAATTAATCAGCCAATTCTCGAACGCTGCAAAACGAAGTCATATTTGAATCGTAATAGGTGTTCAGAAAGTGTTATTACGTAGCTTCTCGTCACTTAAGCCAGGCCTTTATAAAATATCGACTTTTGAACCGTAAGTATCGAAACCTCCCTACTTACAATCCTTGAAGTTACGACAAATTGTTACCAAACAGCCCAGTCAATAACGACGACAAATATCCGAGAATAAACTACATTTGTAGGATCAGAAATATGTTTAAATCGGATCAAATAAATCTGTCAATCAAGGCAAAATGACCAGAATATATATGAGTAGATACGAGACGATAATCTCTTATCATAACAATATTAATTGTTTTGATCGATGCAAAACATCCTTAGTGAAAAACACTTCAATTCAGTTCAAGATATAAAAAATTGACTTAATTTATTCTTTACTGGAAAATTTGGAGCATTTCTTTTGGTACCAAATCCAAGAAAGATGGGAATGATCGACTTTATTAACTCAATACTAACTACATTGTCGAGCATGTAAAAATCTACTTGATACTGTTCTTTATAAATGACGGCTATGAACAATTAGTAAACGACCCTCGTATAATTTGGTTTTCTGATTTTGAATAAGAGTGCTGTATGTTATTACGATAATAAGATGAATGTGAGATTGACACATTTTAAATTTTTTTTATTGGAAATTGTTATATTAAGTCCAATGTAAAGTCAAAAAACTAACATAAATTCAACTATTTCTTCTGAAGTTACAGATCCATTTCCATATAAACTTAAATAGTAAAAGTCTCTTTATATCACCCGACAATAGTTACTAACATAATGGGAAACATAATATACCCTAAATCTTATTATTTATATGTGGAGGGCATTCAAAAGCTTTAACATCGTTTTTTGACCAAATTATTGTGACAAGATGGACACGATTTTAGAATTAGAAAAAACTTCAAAACTAAACTGTTGCGTGACTTCAAATTCGATTCCTTTTTATGTGGGAATTTTCAACTGCATTGTAGTAAAAACCTCTCAACACAACAACAACAACAACATTTACTAATTTGTTGACAAAATCCGTTAAATCAAAAATTTTATTCAATTTAGGTTAAATATTTGGATGAAAACAAAAACAAAAAACGTTAAACACTAAATTTGAGTCACTAAGTGAAGTTAAACTGTAATTATCTCAATTTTTTTTTCATAATATTATCTTATTTACTGCAACAACTATATTTTTTGTAGCCAAGGTCTTTATTACAAATCAAAATGCTTAATTTCTTGCACATTAACGAAAAAAATAAAAATTTTTTAAGAAAACGAAAAAGAGCGATAATAAAACAGTCATGATTACTTAAATTACAAATGAAAACAACAGAAAAATAACAAAAATTTTTTAAAATAATTAAATAAAAAAAGTTAATTTTAGTTGTAGTTAAATTATAAAATGCACTATTTAACTGACAAACTAATTAATCATTAAAGTCTTTTTCTTATTGCAAACTAATTTTTTAACATTTTTTTATGTCTCAATGTGTAACATAAATGTTTTATTGCTGGTTTCTCTCCACAATTATTGTGTACTTTAATTTGTTAACGAAATACTTTAATGTCTAAGACTTTTTTAATATCAAAATGGATTTTGTGATTAACAAAAATATTTTAACTGAAATGGCAGAAATTAGTTAAGACTTTTAATTTTAAATTATTTCTACTGAAGTTCGAATTATTTTCAAATAATCTTATGAAAGATAAAGGAACATGTAATTGGTTATACCGATAGGAAATTCTAAATTGCCTTTAACACTTTATGGGGATTTTTGTAAATATGCCTTAAAGAATGTATCAAATAAGTTATTTATACTCAATATCCTTTATTTATTCCGATTTCCATTTAAATTTCATTTAACTGAAATCACATTGAACGTAAAAGGGTCAAGAGTTTGGATCAAAATATTTGCAATAATGAACCTGTTAATGGTGTAATAAAAATATTGTCTTCAAGAAGACTATATTTATACCCTACACCACTGCAGGTGGTTGGGATATAATTGTACCCTACACCACCGAAAGGTGATTATACCCACACTGCTGTAGTTGGTTGTGCTGATTTGACAATATTCGTTTGTCTGTCAATCTATCCGGCTGGCTGTCCATGTAAATGCTGGAAACAGTCTACAGGTTACTATTTTTGAGATATCTCGATTAGTACTTATTATTTCTGCCTAAGAACAAAGCCTTTTGAAATTGGTCATGTGTTCGATCCAATATTTCAGGTACCTCACATACAAATGTTCTGCCAGAATGAAGTTTTAATATCATAAAAGACCTAAATTTAAAGCGACTTAAACGAAATTTGGTACAAGTAAGTCCTATAACATTCTTAAATGATGTACTAAAATATGCGAGAGTCGGTCCATTTTTTCTCATAGTTCTCATACAAACCCCCTTACAAATATCCCTTTTAAGGCTTTAAATCTAATATGTACGTTCGTATTGTAATAATGGTCAAATTATGATATATATAAGCAAAAATCTGTGTACAAAATTATATGAGGGTGGTTTCATAATTTCTTCTAGCTCTCATATAACCCTTCAGCATAATTAAAAATATAAGTGTCAAAATAATGAACTGAACAGTTAATAATAAATTATTATTAATTAAGATTATTTAGGCGCTATATTTAGGACTTTTGTGAACTTAAATCCCATTTCGCGGAAACATATGAATGAGGGCCAATTTCAATAGACGTCATCCTGGGGTAATGACACCTGTCAAATTTCACCAGAATACCTCAACTGGTAAACACTGCAGTTTGTTCACCAGGTTTTAAATAAGTGTTAAGTTTTTAATAAATGTTAAGTGTGTAACTTTTTCTACCCATTTTAACCTGTTTAAAGAAAATCTAAACATATTAAAATTTCATGTCATTTTAACATCTTTTTTTTATAGTAAAAATTCCCACAAACTGACAAAAATATTTGAACATCTAAAACAAACAAACTTTTTTATCCAATTAAATATCTGACTCTATTATTTTCCATAAAGAATCTAAACCAAAATAAAATATTAAGAAATTTTTAATTATATTTATGTGACCAACAATCTCAGAAAGACTATAACGCAAATTGATGTTTTTTTTTTCTGTAGAGAATAAAAAAATTCCAAACAAAATTTTTATTATTTTTTAGTTAAATTATTGTTTACATTTTGTAGTTCGAGTGTCGTCTAGTAGCGACTACTGGAATCAAATAACTAGCAGTTGGTTTGCAGTGCTGATGTCTGTACAAAAACTCAGACATTTTTAAAATCCTTAATAACACAGTAGGTTAGTAGTCCGTCTGTCTGTCGTCTATTTGTCTGTCCGTCCATTTATTACTCTGTTTGTCCATCTACATAACGATGGATAGACAAGTAGCAGGTGCAAAATTTTTGTTATTTTAACAAAAGTTTTTCACGTTTTATATATTTTTACGATTTGTTTTTAATGTTTTACTTTAAAATAAAATTATAAATAAAATGAAGAAAAATTTAGCATCCAAAGTTTCTTTCTTTTCTGCTTATTCAAATAATGTGTTTTTTATTTGAAGCTTTTTTGTTACGTTTCTATAGCCCACACAATTACCCGGTTACCTATATATTGTATTTTCTTTGTATTCATTTGTTGGACTTAACTCACATCTGTTCGTTGGTGGTTTCTTTTGTAATAAATGATACAAAAAAATCGCTACATAAAAGTCACCGCAAATTGTAAAAGACATTATGAATGCATTTATAAGAATACACTGAGAAAAAATTAAGAAATTTTTGCATTGTCATAATGCAAAAATTTCTTAAGGAGTGAGATTGAAAAATTCTTAACGTACATTGACATCACTAAAATTAAAGTTTAAATTTTTCCATTTGATTATTTGATATTATTTCTACTACAATTTACAATAAGAATTACTTTTATAGTTTTAATCAAGATTTAAGTTTTTCGGAAACCCTTTCACTAACGTTTTTACACTGTTTTCCGCCACTTTGCTCGAATAGGTAGTTCATCAACGTTAACAATCTACCACACTTTGCACATCTTTTTTGTGCTCCACAATTCTCAAGAACCCAAATATCTATTCTGGCCTTAGCTCCGGGTAATTTGGATGATTTTAGAAAAAACATGTGAACCATTTGTTCAAACTGAACTAGGTTTTTTACGGACCAGTTATCCCGGTACTGTTTCATAACATTGACAACACAGACATTTGGATGATAAGCCAATTTTTTTCACTTTTTCTGGTCTCTCAATTGAGTAAATAATATACTTATAATAACTGATATATTTTACAAAGGAAACACGTTCACACGACAATTGAGTCTCCGTTCCGAAACGATCCGAATCACACTCGACCAAAGATTGTGCACCCAGTGAAAGCTGTATCAATAGGAAGTTTTTTTTCCAAATGAGAAATCTATAGAAATATATAGTCGAACTTTTGCAGCAGTAACAAATTTAACTTGATCAAAAATTAAAAAAATCAAATAACTTTTGGGACAAAAGTATTAACTAAATCATGTGCTACGATTTTTTCGAACTCACTCCTAATAATATAGGATATAAATAGGAGATTTTTATTGATAAATATTTTTAAAAATATTTTATTTTTTCATTTTTCATCCAATTTTTTTCTCTCTGTGTATTTATGCTTCTGTTTAAATCATCTGGCCATTGTAAGATTTTTTTATTTAACTTTTCACAATTTTTGCAATAAAATAGAAAATGAACTAATGAAAAAAAACAAAATATATTTTAACCGATGACATGTTACTACTAGTGGCATACATGGCATATTATGTTCACATTAAACACACACACATTACATTTTATTGCAAAACAAGTGCTCACCATTACATTAACAATGTCTGTGTTTTTCATACAAGAAAAAAAAGCAAAAACATTAAAGGGACTTAAAAATGCTTCAATGGTTTATTATGTGCAAAAATTCAACTTACAAAGAACCGAAAGAAAGACTTTAACAATTGTAACCGCACATTTGAAGTGAATGTGTGGGAAACAAATTTCAATGAACAGATTCACTCTCACACTCTCAAGTAGTCCATAAATAACTAAAACAAGTGAAACATTAAAAACACATATGAGTCAAAAATAACAAAAACAACTTTAATTGTATCCTTTTATGCTTATTAAAATCAAGTTAACTTTAGAAATGAGATAAAATTGAAAAAACTGAATAACTAAAATATGTTAACAAATGTTAAATGTATCTTGATTTATATTTGAAAATCATCAAATGAAAATTACTAAACTATTTGATATCTTTTCTTTTCAAAAAATACATTTTATTTTTAAAAATAATTTGTGTTATAGAAAACAAGCGTCAGAATGCTACTTTTGTTGGAGGCAAACATGTCAGCTTTTCACGCAGAAGAAAAACCTCCGATGTTGAATTAACATTGACATTTTTTGAATTCAAAAGAAGAAAAAATTTTCATTTTCAAATTTAAATTTAATCAAATTTTATTTAGGATGTTCAATTGTATTTGTAAATATTTATATTAACATTGAAAGTAGTTAAAATAACATTGCACGATATTAATTTTTAATTACACATTAAATTAATGAAATTAATATATGAATAAAGTATCACATTCAGATTATTTTGGAAGCGTCGTACTCAATCTCTCCATTTTTAAATGTCATAAGAGTTCTATATGGAATTCAAAACCGAGGACCGAAGTGACCAATCCAAGACTCGAACCCCATTCTTATAACTTAACTTATTAACTTATCTTGGACCATTTTTGCATCGGGACGTTGTCATGCTGAAACTTCCATCGAAGTGTTTTTCCTCTCCCAAAGTAGCGTAATATATGGTGACAATATATTCCTAAAATAAAACGGTCCACTTTTGACTCGATTTCCATAAGATGACATATGAACTACACTAACGAATAAGAGGTTACATTGTTACTTATTTATACTTAAAGCCATTTTGACCAACCCTTTATATAAGCGCTTTGTAAAATTTGAAATGATGTCCTTCATATTAATGAACTGATTGTTATTACTTTAAACACTGATTCCGGGAAAGGAAAATGTTATAAAAACTAATGTATAATGTGAACCGATAAATTATGTTTATAATGCGTTTGTGCTTAAGTTTGTAACGCACAGAAAAGATATTGCTAACACCACTTTTAAGTATACCATTCGAATCAGAATCACTTTCTGAATCGATTTAAAGATGTCCGTCCATCTGGCCGACTGGCTGTCCATGTAAACCTTGTGAACAAAATGCAGGTCGCAATTTTAAAGATATCTTAATAAAATTTGGCATGTACCATTATTTATCCCAAAGAAAGATGCCTATTGGAATTTATGATGATTATTTCATCTAACTTTTATACAAATATTTATTCCGGAATGGGTATTTAAGGCCACAAATGTCCTTAATATAAAGCAATTTTAATGTAATTTATCACAAATTAGTTTTATAAAATTCAAAAATGATGTGCACATTATATGAGGATCGGTCCATTATTTCTCAAAAGTCCCATACAACCCCCCTTCAAATATCACTTTGAAGGGCTTAAATCTTACAAATAAAATAAATTATATAAGAAAGTGATGGTGGGAGCCATAAGATGCTATGCAGCCTTCTTTATTTGTTTGTGTGAATCTTGTATAAATTACATTAATTAAAAACCCAATCCTAAAATACCATTTTAATGGAATTTCCTTCCAGAAAAATTATAGTGCTAAATTTCGTTACACTTTTTCCAAATTTGACACCTCTAAAGCATTCATTTGAATAATTATCAGCCTTTGATATGATCTAAATTTAATGTAATGACGAACTTAATATACCTTTAATTTACCTTTACTTCTAATGGAGGGTACATCAATATGGGACAACATTATTTATTATTATTATTATTATTAAAATTAAAATACTTAAAATTTATTATGACTTTACAATTTATTTCAACAATTAAATGATAACGACAAAAAATTTATTGATAATCTTAATCAACAACAATCAACCATTTTACCAGAAACATGAATTAATGGTGTTTTTCATGGCGTTAACGATCACATAATAGATCCAAAATTATTACCATTTATCGCTTTTATAGTTAACTTGTTATTAACAGCTTTTTTGTTGGTAAGAAATCAAAAGTTTTAGATTTTAATGCGTTTATAGTTTATATTTGGAAATTGTTTTTTTGATGCGTTTACAGAAATCCATAAAACTTGACATTAAGTCAATAAAACATTCAGTAAATAAATTAAGACCAGTTTATGATGTTGTAAATCAGTTATTAGTAAATGAAAAATAAACATGATAAAAGGGGAAGGTATTCCACGAAGGGAAAATAAATAAAATGTAAGAAATGTATTAATATTAAATAAGTTTTTTTCTAAACAATTTTGCTTTAGAACAAAAACAAAAGATTTAAGACACAAACTTGATTATTGTGCATGAAGGAAGTTTCCTCTATTAATTTTTAGAAAATTGTTAACAAGTAATATTTATCATTATAAATGATAAAAAATAAAAAATCACACATTGTAGACGATTTTGGTGTTACTAATTAAAATTATTAAAAAATTGCATAAATTCATTCATTCATTTACACTTGATATTTGATCGCTTTAAGTGGATTGAAAATTCTCCATTTGAATCCAAAAATAGACAAAATGTCATATTTATAAAATTTCAAACGAACAATGAACTTTTTATTTGGAAAAAAAAACTGGAAAATAATTGAAGGAATGTACAGTGTTGTTCGAAACTTAAGAAAACTTTTTTAGTTCTCTTATAATCAATAATTTAAAAATATTCCTTCTGCTTATTACGCACAGTGGAGCAGCAGCAATTTGTTCGGAAATTAAATTGTTCATGTTATATGGAAATGTAGCATGGTTGGTGGGGCCCGTGGAACCTATTTTTATTCTATCTTTGTTGTTCTCATCCTAAAGCAAAGTTGAAGCTTTGTAATGGGAAGCAACTTAACGGTACAATTTTAATGTAAACAAGATTTTTTTCTTACACTTGCAGTTTACTTTATTGATGCTATCAAATATTCTATGTGTTATTTTATGTTGAATATTTCTATAACGGCAGACATGAAAGTTGTTTATCAAAATAAAATATTATAAATTTCTGTTTCTTATAAATTAAGGGATGTTTTCAACGACAAAATCTCAATTCTCTAGATAACTTCTATCTGCGATCAAGTAAAGATCCAATTTTTTAATGATCAAGAATGTTCTAATTGAGAAACTGGTCGTAAAATTGAAGGTTGCGAAAATGTTAAAATTAATGAACAACACTCGTATATATTCATTTTCTAATTTATGCTTTTTATGGTTTTTGGAAGATGTTTTCTTGGGGATTATATAGGAGTTATAAGAAATTATGGACCGACCCTCATTAAATTTCGCACATCAAGATTTGCTTATATTCATTCTAATTTGACCAATTCTTATTACAACTGCAACGTATATATTGAATTTCAGCCATTTAAAGTCATGTAAGACTTGCGTATGTCAAATTTCGTTAAAATCGCATTATATTTAAGACTTTTACCAATTTAAAATCCCATTTCGGAATATTCCAGTAAGAATATTATTAGGTAAAATAATGGAACCATCTTGACCAATTTCAACAGGCATCGTCCTTGAACTAAACACTTATAACACGTAGTCTATATGTATAACAACATCTAAGAGTAATTTTTTTTGTAATCGACTTTAATAGCATATACTTGAATATCAGTAGTGTGCTGTGAGTACATATTAGAATAAAGTTTTGAACAATACTGTAATTTAGGAGTGTATGTGTGAACCTAACTGTTAGCAATAATGCGTACAAACAGGCATATTTTAAATTGTTCCAATTTTAGTCAAAACAACTTGTTTAGCCGTAAAATATTTATTAATTTTTTATATAAAAGTCAGTCATCTACTTAATATTTATATAGTTCATTCATAATGGGCGTGTTCGTTTTAATAACTATGGGAGTGTATCAGTGTGTTTAAAGAAATCCAAACAACATAATTAATTTATAATTATTTAATGTCATTTTTTTTAAAGACTCCTTAACGTTTGTCATTCAAATGGGTGTTCAAGCATAACAATAAATAAATAATAAATTTAATATTTTTGACACATATTTTATATATTTATTATTTTTCTTTTTATTTTTTATTTTCTTTTCATTTAATATTAAATTTTTTGATTTTTAAAATTTTTCTTAAGTTGTTGTTTTGGGGTTTTTATTTCAGCAGCAATTTACTTCCTGGCCGCCATGGCATTTTAAGATGTGGTTTCTTTTTCTTATATTTCGTTGGCTTTCGTTGTGGCTGCTGAGTTTATTTTCTTCTCTTTGAAGCTAAAATATAAAAAAAGTTTTGTGGGTCCACATATATAGTCTATTAAGTGTGTATGTGTGTTTGTGTTTGTATGTTTGAATGATTATTTAAGTAAAATACTTGTTTATTTGCCTGATTAATTAACGTTAACATATGGTGAATGTGAATGAGATATCATGCCACATAATATTATTTTAGTTTTAATTTTATTTATGTATGTGTATGTATGTGTTTATGTATATATGTATCTGTTTATTGCTATTATAGCTGCTTAGTTTTTTAATTTTTAATTTTTATACAGTTTTTTCTAAACAAAAAATAAAAAAATATCACAACTACTTCCTTGGTATTAGCAAACAATGGCAAACAGATATCTTGTTATGAATATTTTAAATATATATTTTTCTCTCGCAATGCAACACAAAAAAACATCTATGACACATACAACTTATGTGATTAATGAAAGTATAACTAATTAATTGAAATTTAATTAAAATTAATATAATAGAGGAATAATTTTTGTATTCCCTTTAAAAACAGACAAACTGAATATAATTTCTTTAAGTTATTTAACTTTAAAAGAGATATCAGTAACTGAAATGGATTTTTTTGGATTTATTGTTGGAAATAATCTCATAATGTGAACTCAGTGAAATTCCGCCAAATTAATGTTCTAAGAAAATATATAGAGGCCAACATCTTCTACCGCATTAAGGTTATTGGCCGATTTCTAATTTGAGGTTTTTCCCATTTTAGTGGTTGACAAATTCATTCACGGAGACATCTCGTTAATGTTGCCGAAATACTTTTGAGAAAATGATCTTTGGAAAACATCAGGATTCATTAGAACGAAACAAGATGCGCAAATTTCAACAAACTGTGTCTGCAGGAAATGTGGAAATGATTGAAAAAGTATTAAGTGGGCAACATGACAGTGCTGCAACTTCTTCCTCAGTCGATTTAACAAAGACGGACTGTCCTTACGGCAAACTGAATCTTTATATAAAAATCCTAAAAGTTTCCTTAAATTTATCTATTGTAATTATATTTCACACAAATAAATCTTGCAATTGTGATTAGTATTTTAATAATAATAATACATCTTGTTATATCGAGAATTAGTATCATAACTTTCTAAAATTCTCACCCCTGATCCCCTATTCGAAAAAATACAACATATTGAATCACGGTCTTTTATATATAAAATAAAATTAGGTTGGCTCTAAATGTTGCATGTCTTTTACCAAAACTGTAAGGTATTACTTATATGGTCGAGCGTGATCGACTTTAACTTGTTTCCTACTGAGATTTTCATTTATTATAAAGTTTTTTTATTTCACTAAAAAATTCAAATTTCACAAAAATGTAAATATTTCTAAAATTTAAAAATTTCACTAAATATTTATATTTTTGCTAAAACTTAAAATTTTCACAAAAAACTTTATATTTCATTAAAAATTTAAAAGTTAAAACAAAAAATTGAATTTTCACTAAAAATTTCAATTTTCGCTAAAAAATTTAAGTTTTATTTAAAATTTAATGTTTCACTAAACAAAATAAAAATTTTAATTTTTTAATATTTTTCTTCATTTTATTTTTAATTTCCAAATTCTTTTTTATTTTCACTAAATTTTTAACTTCTCACGAAAAGTTAATTTAAATTAATTTTTTTTTTTTTTTTTTTTTTTTTGTAAAAATATCACTTTTCAATACAAATTTTCAAGTTTTTTGATATTTTACAAAAAAAACTTGTATCTTATACTGCAGATTTGGTAAAATAGTCCTCTCACAAGCTAAAAATCGCTTTCTCAATTCACGTTCCATTGTTGTTCGCCCGTCTGACTTTCCATGTTTTATGTAATTTCAAAGATAATTTAATGAAATTTAATATTTTAAATTATTTTGTTCGGTTCTAATTAGTTGTTGGTTATGATGAATTTGTGCTTCAAATTTTAAGAGGATTGTTCCATACTTTCCTATAAATATCTTGCATATGAGTCTGTTTCCGAACATCTCGAATAAATCGATTCAAAAAGTGATTCTGAATCGAACGATATCTGCACCTCTTATCTTTACATTAATTGGAGTCTTACTTTGAATATCATGAAAAGCATCTAAAAGTGTTTATTTATGTTTTCAACATAAATTGCGTATCTGTACAAAAGAAATAAATAATAATTATGTAATTTAGTAAATTTTTTAATAATTTTTTATTAATGCAACTCGTACTTTGTCAGTTTATTTATTTATAATTTTTTTCATAATTTTTTCTCTTTTTATTTTTTATTTATTTCTGATTTGATTTTCAATTTAACGCTGTTTTAAACATTAAATTAAATAAATTACCGACATAAATATAATTATTTTACAATTTCATTCATTTAGTTTGATTTACTCATTTAAAGTAAATGGGAAAAAATGTACACATAAACACATACTAACACATACACACTTATAATAACATGTATATGTATTTGTATATAAAAAGTTAATTTTCAAAAGTCTTAAATCTAGTGAATTTGTTTAAATGTTATAATTAATTTCTTTAATTTGTGATGAAATGAACAAATTTTATGATAAAAAACTATGTAATACCCTGCACCATATTGTTGGTTAAAAATATAATTACGAAGAATTAATGAATGACCCTCGTATTATTTAATTTTTCTTAACATTATTGTAACATAATTAACTTTTATTGCAATAACAACGTATATATGATTTAAAGTGATATTTGGAAGAGGGCCTGTATGGGACCTATGAGAAACAATGGCCCGTCCCTCACATAATTTGCATTTCGTTTTAGAATATCATAATTGCCAAATTTCGTTAAAATTGAAATAATATGCACCAAAATTTATCAAGATTTCTCAAAAATTGCGACCTCTAGAAAATTCACAACGCACAAGCAGACAGACGGACATCGTTAAATTGACTCTGAAAGTGATTCTAAGTTGATCAGTATACTTAAAGGTGGATGTAACACCATTTTTTCTGTATGTTACAAACATAAACATAAACGCATAACACCCTAACCAAACACCTACGGTGGTGTAGGGTAAAAATATTTATAAATATTTTGCAATAAACTATTTAAACTTTCTTAATAAAATATAAATTTATTTAACTCATAAACAATCAAACACTTTAAACATGGTTAAAATGTTAATTTGGTAAAATCAATTCAAAATTGAATTTCCTTTATTTTATGATTTCATACCACAATTACGGTCAAAAATCATATGATTAACACATGTTAAAAGTACTGAGTACTTAATCGCTTAAAACTTGGCCGATTTCCCAATATTTTTTTTGGAAAACTTAAGTTAATAAACATATAAATACAATGTATTTATTAGATGGGCGTAGGTGGAAGTTAAAATATTGGTGCCAATTTTGATCTAGACATTATGATAATGAACTTTATTGTTACAATGGAATGGATCAGCCTTTTCATTTGGCTTAAAAATAATTATTTAAATTACTGTCGAAAGGAAGTCGTACAACTATCTGGAACTTTGGTGGAGATTCAAACGGTATTACATTTGAAGCTTGTAACGGGAAAAAGTCTGTACTTTCGATACAAAATCACTTTCTAAGTCGATTTATAGATGTCTGTCCTTATAGAAAAATACAGTTCGCAGTTTTGAAGATATCTTGAGGAAATTGGAATGTATTATTATTATTTTAGCCCAAGGACAATACCTATGAAATTGGTGGTGATAGTTCCACTATTTCACCCAGCCCCCATACAAATATTACACTGGGATTGGGATTTTAAAGTCGTGAACTTTTTAAATTAATAGCGAATTTAACAAAATGTTCCAAACGTCTTCCAAATTTCGCTTTAAAAAAACATAACATTTGTATTGTTATAATTTAATAAAAATGTTTGACTTCAAAAACCTTATTGGGATAAGTCCAGACCCTTTCGAAATTTTAAGTCACAACCTTAAACTTAACAGTTATGTTTTGAAACCGCAAAGCTTAATTCTAATAATAGAACATTGTTCTGAAAACGCTAACATGTCTCTAATTATATTGTAACTAGATTTTCACTAAATATAAATTCTTCGGACCAATATCCAAAATATCAAAAGTGCATTTCCTGAAAATTTCAATGAAAACTTTATTAATAAATATTTAATTCAATTAAACATTTTTCAATTTTTAACCAAAAACTCTGTTATCATTTTACGATTTTGTGATCAGGCAAGTTTACATCATGAATTTGAATCAAATAGAGAATATCAGGTAATCTTGAAATCTGACCAAATCTGACCAACCAATTAGTCTGCAATAAACATAATAACTGATTGAATTCAAATAACTCATTTTTTAAATTTCTGACCAGATGACTACTTCAATATTAAACTAGAAAACAAAGAAAAAGTTAATAAATAAAAAAGATCCATAAAGAAATCTTCGTTAGCCTTGACCGAAACCTTCGCAAATTGTTTACTTTCATTCATTTGAAAATTATATAATTATTTTGCGCCGAAAATTAAATACAATTTCCCCACGTTTATATTAGTTTTACTTGGCATCACATGAAAAGCTGGTTTCTTATTTTCCCTCTTCTTTCTTTCTTTCTTTCTTTCAATTTTATTGATTTCATTGAAGAAACTAAAGATTATAAAAAGATCTGGTTAATACCACGATCAAAAAAACATTTCTTTATTGAAATTGAAAAAAATGTGTATAAAAGAAACAGCTGAATAAATGCGGGCATAATAAAATTTATATACAAACAATCAACATGACGGTTTGACGTTATAAAGACAAAAAATAATAAAAAAATCATTTAACAAAAAACCGGATAATTTCATAATATCCGGTTTATGGGAAAACTATAAATTTATTGATACCATATACAATTTTCTTTATTTATTTAATATTTTTTCTCAATATTTTCTTGTTTTTGCAAAAAAAGCAAAAATAATTTGTAGAGTGACAATTTTATATTAAATTTTTGTTTTTATAAAATAAACAAAAATTTGAAAAAAAGATCAAATCGGAAATTAAAGTAAATGTAAAGATAAAATTTAAAATATAAGACATTTTCTCTAATTTGTAACATATATGTGACTGTGCAAGAAAAACTTTAATCGGGAAACTAAAAACTGCAATTGAAAAAGTTTCTTGCTTAAGTCTTTCGTTTTAATCAAATAATAAAGAAAAACCTGTAAATAGACTTTAAATAAATCCTTTATTTATAACAGAGAAAATCTTCAGAAAATGACAAATTAATAAAATTTTATATTAATTCCTGATAAAGGAGTGAGTCCAAAAAAGATCTAAACACACATTTTTCATTTATACGTTTAATCCTAATTTAATATTATAATACTTATTAGATTTTTTGATCAAGTAACCCATGCAAAACAATGTTAAACAAATGAATATATTCATAAACACAAAAGACAAAAGTGCGACCTAAAATTGAACCCTGTTGAATGGCCCACATGATGTTTGTAAATCCAGAAACTAGAAAGCGGTTTCAACAGAGCAGACCGATTTAAAGCTAATTTAAAGCTTTTAAAACATACAAGGCTCAAAAAGTTCCTGACAGCAATGCTGCTAAAAATTTTAAGGCCAATAACAGAAGATAAAAATTGAAATCAAGCTTTCTAAAAAAGTATTCTTGCTGCATAATGGATGTTGAAACGTATGTTGGCATATTTTCGCAATTTCCTATTCAAAGATTTTTTGTTGCTGATGCTCAAGGGAATGTTGAAGAAAGGTTTGGAATGCAGGTTAAGCTAATCATTCAATCAGTACAATGGGCTCTATAAATACGGAAATTTACGTCAAGGAATGTTTACAAAAATGGATTTATTATATTTGTTTTTGACCTAACCTGCCATCCTGCCATTTTGCCACTGTGGTAAAAAAGCCCTTGAGTAGTACAAAAACAATAGTGTGGCATTTGTAACAAGGAGGTAAATCCTCCAAACTGCCTGGAGCTAAGCCCAATTGAGAGTTATTGGGCTCTTGTTTAATATGATTAATACTACAAACATATTTCTTCTTTAAAATTGTAAAAATAATATATGTTAAGCATTTTTCAATCCCACTTCTTGAATTTGATTTGGAAAAAACTTTAATTCGGAAACAAAAAAGAAAAAGTTTCTTGCTTAAGTCTTTCGTTTAAAATTAACATGGAAAAAATGTAAATAAAAAAATTTAAATAAATCCTTTATAAATAAAATATTTATAACTTTAATAATAAAATATTTATATTTAAAAACATTTTTATCATTTATTAAAGGAAATCCTCCGAAGAAAAAAACTTTATAAAAAAATATTATTTATTTTAGTAAAACTTACTCAACTTACTAACATAGATTTTAATAAAAAAAGTATTAATTTTTGTAACTCATATTGAATATATGTCTTAAAAAATCATTATTCACACTTACAAGATCTTTCACAAGATCTCATATTGAATAGTTATTTGAAAAATACAAATTTAAAGAAAATTACAGAAAATTGCTGCAAATATTTGTGCAATAAATATTACGAACCAGCAACAGCAACACCTACAATTTCTTTCACTTTTGGTTTTTATACCCTACACCACCGCAGGTGTTTGGGATAGTATGCGTTTGTGCAGATACTTGTAACGGGCAGGGAAAATAGTGCTAATGCTACTGCTAAGTATATGAACCAGAAATAAGCCATGTCCCTTTGTTCGACTGGCTGTCCATATTAAGCTTTTCGCCAAATACAGGTCACAGTTTTGAAATACATTAATGAAATTTTGTGTGTGATATTTTTTTAACCCAAGGACGATGTCTATTCAATTGACGATAATCGACCCATTATTTCATACAAATATTCCCCCGGAATGGGCTCGTTGGCCCATAAAATCTGTGGATATAAAATAATTTTAAGCAAATTTCACAAAAAAAGTCCTATGTTATTCTATTACGATGTACTGAAATATACGAGATTCGGTCAATTATTTCTCATAGGTCCCATACAACTCCCTTTCAAATATCACTTTGAAAAGCATAAATCTCACATGTACGTGAGTATAGTAATATAATTTGGTCCAAATTAAGATAATTGTAAGCAAAAAATGGTGTGCGAAATTATACGAGGGTCTATTTATAATTTTTTCTAATGCACATTTAACCCTCCTGAAAAGCATCTTTTTAAAACGCATAAATTTCACATAAATGTTATTGGACACTTAAGCTTAAATAAGAAAAACAAATTATACGAGGGCTGTTCATGTATTTTACATAGAAAATATTTATAACCAACAATATAGTGTGAGGTATTACATTACCTGGCTTTACCGACTAAAACATTTTTACTTGTTTTTTTTTCTGTTTTATATTTAACCGCAACTAAAATTTAGTTCAGCTCTATTCGCTACAATTTATTTATTTATTTATATTTATAGTTTATAGTATATAAACTATGAATAGTAAAATTAAAAATATTAAAAATCGAAATTTAAACTTTTTTTCAGTTAGAAATTTGAAATTTTGAAAGCAACTGAAAACCAATAACAAATATAAATATTTACACTTTATTTTTAAATATTATGTAGATGTGTGTGTGTAGTTAAAAAAGTAATATTAAACAAAATATGTATATAGAAAGAAAGATATTTTCAGATATGTTTGCTTAAACACACTCATACATATACATATGCATATAAGTCTTTCAGTAAATATATGTTTCTGTATAAGTTTTTTTTAATCGCGTGAATATTTTACACACTAAAAGAAATTTGTATAAACGCAAAGTTGTAGTGAAGGGGAAATATTTTAGCTATTGAAGCAGCAAATAGTTTTAATTATTGAAATTTAATAAAATCTTTTAATAATTAAATTATTAGAAATAATACATAACATTCCTGTGCTGACAATATTCCTATGTACATTTATTTTTCTTTACAATAATGCTTAATAACGTGTACTCATCATTGCTTTTAAACTTAATTTTTGGAACATTTTAATAAAATTATATTCCAATTTTCTTTAGCAAGGCAATTGCATATTACAAATTAAAAGTTTCTTAACTTATTAGATTAAGTTTACGCTGTTTTCTACTGATAAAATGTGGAAACCAGTATCGGAGTTAAAAAAAAAAATATACAAAAATATTTGATTGAGTCTGAATTTCAGATTTCAACAAAAAACAAAACTATAGAAGCTTCAAGCCATCTCTAAAGTAAAGGTGATCAAAATACAAATTTCCTTACTCCTTACAAACCTGGCACCTCTTCTTTAACGTCTAGTCCTATCCAACCTACGTTTTGTCCAGTAAAAGAGTGCCTTGAGCAAATTGTTTGGATCAGGTTTGAGTATTCTCGTTGTTATAGTTTATTAGATATTCGATAAACAATATTTGATTTGTATAGGGGGTACCCCTTCCCTATGTTACTTACTTTGATGAAAATTTCATCAAAATTGAGGTTTTGGAGTCTATACTTTACATACATACATACATACATACATACATACATACATACATACATACATACATACATACATATATATATATATATACACATTCATACACACAGTCTCTCTTCGGATGTTTTGCCTAGGATCTAGATGTGGGTATCTGCAATCTAAGATTCCGAAATATTTACTTTAATTAGTCTTTGTTTTTGCTGAAAGCATTAAGAAAACAACTTGCCATCCTAATGCAATTTCGACTTGAAATTACAGAAAAAACTTTTAATTGAAATCGAGCCAGTTGATCATGATATCAGTAAATGTTTCACTAGGAAACCATACATATGATGAGTAGAACTTTCAAATACATTACTGAAAATCTAAAAAATTTCGTAATAATTCCTATGAATGCAATTATTATTAGTCTAATTTTTTTGAGTGTAATCGCTAATTTTTGTAAAATATAGACTGATTTACTCACTCGCTATGTTTATCGCTAAATTTGCATAATAAAACAAAAGAATTTTTGTGTGAAATATTACTTTTATTAAAGAAAAATAAAAAAAATCAACCAATTTTATTAAATTGTTATACATACACACTTACATACATACACATGTAAATATATAAATCTTAAAGTAAACAACTGATGGCAATATTTATTGTTATATTTTACATATAAAAATTAACTTCAAGTTGGAAAATATGCACGCAAACAATAACAAGTGAGAATATTGTACTGGAGCAAAACGAATCTCAATTACCCTTCACCCAACAGCCGAACAGTCCAGGAGTATGGTATGTTCGTTAAACTATGATTTATGTATCCTCAGCAATTTTTTCTGGAATACGCAAACTTTATCCATTTTTTTCCATCCATAAATAAGGGCAGTATATTTTCCAGCAATTCGTTATAAATTGTATAGTTCATTTTTTGGTGGAACAAAAAAAAATTAGGCAGAAAACACTGCCCATTAAAAATATTAACTTTACTTTTGGATGAGAACAACTTTGGATAAGAGAAAAAAACTTAATGCATTTATAAAAATATGTATCAGTGTATATTAGTAAATTTAGAACTCAGAAAAATTTTTGTTCGAAAATAATATTTTTATGAGACTCTACAATTTTTTCTGTCACATACGGAATAACAAATTTAACATACTTTTAAAGTTAAGGTGATACGAGGGTCTTTCAAAAGGCAATATTTTTATTTATTTTTATTTTGTTCATTTCTTTTAATTCATAAAATTTTACAATAAACATATCTAAATGTATAATAACTAAATATGTTGTAATATAAATACACACTAACATATATAAACTTGTGTATGTAAGTATGTGTTATTTGCAATAAAAATAATAAAATTATTAAAAGTCTACAAAAAAACAGTCAAAGAAAAAATTCAAAACAAAAACAAAACTATAAAATAGAGAGATTCAAGAAAATAACTGACAGATAAAAATACAGGTGAATTATTTTCAAATATCTTCCGGGTGATTTAAGGTGACTTGATGATTGATATTCAAATTGTGTTACAAATCAAAATTTACAATGTAAAACTACGAGAAAGACGCAAACACTCAATATATTAAGATATAAAATATAAATCTGGATTAAAATGTTGTATTTTACTATAAATACTCTTATACTTACATTATGGGCATAAAGTTATTTGGGATAAATATTTAAAGTAGGACAATCAGACAATCAGTGTATTAAGTTTATAAGATTTAATGGTGATAAATTATAATAAATAAAGTAGACAAAAAACTATTTACTTTTGCATTTTAGGTAAAAAGATTATAATAATTTTAGTACTTATTTTTATCCAAAATGTTGATACAGTTATTTTAAAACCACAAGTTAAATATATAGAGATATAAGCAGAAATTAATATTTTAAAAATGTTTAGTAAGTATAACTAACATTAACAATTGCAAAATGTAAAATTGACTTTAAATATTCAGATCATAACTGAAGCGATTTAGACTATTAATCATTAAAGTATACATTATGTGCCTAAATTTATTGCAGTCAATATCAAATATATTAGTTATATGCATAGTCATGCAGACTTATAGATAAAACTGCGCTTTGAAATATTGAAGAAAAGCTTGGGACTCAAAATCAGTCATAATTTCTCTAAAAGTTGTTGGTATAGCAAACAATATGCTCAAAAAATCATTCATTTGTTACAAAGGTCTCTATAAATACCGAAATTTACATCAAGGAATGTTTATAAAAAATGCAGCTTCCGTTCATAAAACTTCATAATGATTCCACTTATTTTTGGCCTGATTCGACATCTTGTTACTATGGTAAACAACCTATTTAATGAGGTAAATAATCCAAACTGCCCGAAGCTCGATCTCACTCACACTCCGATTATAAAAAAAAAAAATCATAAATAAATAAATACATGTATTTGTTATATACACATAATGTTATACTCACACATACATTCACAAACGCATACAATATGCAAATTATTTCTTATATATAACACAAGAACACTTAATGAATCATAAAATTAGTCATAAATTGGCTATAACTTTTTTCTACCAAACCGGGTAAAATTTTATTCTATTTTTCCGATTTACTATTGAACTTATATGTTGCCAAAAGTATTTTTAATATACAAAATTTTTTAATATACGAAACCGATTTTTCTATCTTCCCTCCCTCGATTTTATTATCTTCCCTCCTTAGCGTTACACGCGAAATGACAAACTTAATATACCATCTTTAATGCTTGTAAAATTATAAGTTAATCAAACTTATAGTTTTTATAATTAAAAATTTTAATTATATTTTTATATAAAAATTATTTAGGTTTTTTTTAAATTGTATATCCTTTGAAGTTTTAAAAGAAAATCTAACCCGACATGGACAACATAATTCTCTATATAGTCCTCTGTTCCCATATATGCCAACTTATTCACGATTTAAAAGTTGTTATACTCTGTTATGGTATTAAAATAATGAACAATTTGTATATAAACATATAAACAACATATAAAATGTTCCACAACATTACAATTTGCATATTTTTGCTTTTGTATATCAACAATGTATATATATATATATATTTGTGGATAATGTTAAACAACATTTTGTGATCTGAAAAGCATATAACAAAACCGGATATGAATAAAAATAGCAGAGACACATACCCCTTATTAACCCACTGCGACTAACATGTGGTAAAGAGGACACCAATAACATAAAACTTATTCTGATGAAACGAAACGTAACATTCAAAATCAAATTTCTGAGACGATTTGGTATGGGTAAATATATAGCCGGTTTTTAATTGACTTCCAAACTCTTACTTAACATATTGAATTTCGGAGTTGTTTCTGTAGGTTTTATTTCACAATCTGTTTCGTAAAATAATAAATATTCATATGGAATTTCATTAAACTCTGTCGATTAGTATAGAGGTAAATATGCTAACAAACAGTTGAACGGAGCGAACCTACAAAAAAACGTCGGACGGAGATGGCTAAATCAATCCAAACTTTCATACAATGAAAGAATATATACAATTTATTTGATCTTTTTTCCTGGTGTTACATACATACATACATACATACATACATACATACATACATACATACATACATACATACATATATACAGTTTATCATCCATAGAGTCAAAAATGAATATCGAGGCTGTTAAGAAAGATCTGCCATTTAACATAACTGCTTTATCGATCGATTTAGATTTTTAATACAGTTGACACATCAGTGGTAAATTTAGACAATATTTTATGAATGTATTGCATACTTTTGGGAGTATTTAACAAATGATCTAAAATAAAAATAATGTTCCTGACTATGTTTTTGCACAATGGGTACTTTTTAAATAGAAGAAACGATTTTTATGAACATGAGGCATCGACAGTGGTGTTGAGAACAAATCCTTGTTACATCCTTGTGTGAGTCAGGTAAATATTTTACTGAAAAAATAAGTTCGGAATTGATAAGAAACCATTTTAAATAAAGATTTTATTCTAATTTTTATTTTTTACATTAGTGAAAAATTACCTAAAATAACATTTATATGTCCACTCACGACTAATGACTATTAACTATAGTTTCCAATTCTATGTAAATATAAAGATTAAATTATAGTTTTTTATTCCTTTTCACTTAAATTCATTTTAAAATGGTCATCGTTTTTCATTGTACAGTGTCCAAATACTGATGGCGGGTCTGTCTAATGATCTTATCATACCAATCACTGTTTTTATTAAAATTAATCGATCTGGCCTGGGGAATACTTGCTGTATCGCTCTTTTTATTTGCTTTAATATTAATTGCTTCAGTGGGTAAAGATTTTTCATCATTATTTCCCTGTGATTTCACATATTTATCATTTTCTGTCGCTTCTTCTTCATCTAATGTTAAAGTTTTTTCTGAATTATTTATCTTCTGCTGATCGTATTTATCTCCATTTGTCGTTTCTAATATATGAACAGGTTTTGTTCCCAAATCTTCATTTACATTTAATTTAACATCTTCTTTTGGTTCTTCATGAGGCAATTCAAATGGTACTATGGGAAAATCAGGTGGAATAAATTGATGGACAGTTTCAAAGCCCAAGGAATTTTGTTTTTTCTTATTTTCTGTTACTAAAGGAACCTCACCATTAATAACTTCCAATACAACAGGATTAACTAATTCTTTTTCCAAATCTGGAGGATTTAAATCAAGACCATGCTCTTCTTTTATGGCTTCCACAGGCAATAAAACTGAGGTCAAATTTAATTTCTCTTGATCGTCATAAACCACTGTGGGTTGTACAGATTCCAAAGGTTTTTCCATTAAAATATTTGGTTTCTTGGTGGGCCAATTTTCTTGCCATTTAGGTTCATCTCCTGGTTGAAAATTTTGTGATTGACTTAAATAGCCCATTTCACGATCAGCCATAAAATGTGTGACCATAACACTACCGTCTGGGCGGACGTAACCATAGGATCCTTGAATGGTGCCATTGGCATAACGTCGTTCATCCCGAAATTGTATATTGCCGGTAACTTTATCATTTACTTCAAAACCGAAAGCATAAGTATTCGGACCTGTTCAGAAATAACGGGGAAAAGGCAGGAAATTAATTACGGACAAATTAAGTGAATTATTTTTTATAAGTTTGAGAGAAAAACTTACCAAAAATGTTATGTCGGTAATAAGTTGTGATGGGATTTTTCTGTTCACCATCATCGTTTTTAATTGGAACTGCCAAAGTTTTGCTGTATGTTTGATCCAATTCAAGAGCTATTATCAGACACTGTAAAAAGAAGAACGATGTGTAAAAAATATTGATATATAATTCAGCAAAACAGAGTAATGCACCTTTTTTAATACAAGGACAATGTTATTGAGAGGTCTAAGGTTTTTGTAAGTCTTATTGATATTAATCAATGCTGCCAGTTTATTTGAATTTTTGACAAAAATTGGAATTCTTTGATGAAAAATAAATTTCAAAAAATGTATTTTTAGTAAAAATTGGAATTTTTGACAAAAATTTTGAATTATGATAAAACAAATTTTAATTTTCGATAAAAATTTTAAGTTTTTATGAATTTATAGTATTCGGTCATAAATTGCTTTCACGAAAATTTTTCATGCATGTGTTTGTATAAAAAAATACTTATTAAAAATATTTACAAGGTGCTCACATATATCAAAAATGTATGTCATTCGAGGTGATTTTCGGATGTGGAAGTTAAATATGGACTATAGAAAATTATGAAATGATCCTTACAAAATTTGGATTGATTTTTTCACTGATTGTCGGCATTGGGTCTGTATAGTAGATAATGGACATTTGGGGATTGATCTTCTTGGACTGAAACAGTATAACAATTTCTATTAACTAAATCCATCTAAAAATTTGTCTTTTTTCCGTGTATTTTATGAGCTTAGAACCCAATATCGAATGGACATTTGCATTTCTCTGAAATTGTGCTCATCCCTTTTACATGGACAGACAGATATCTTGGACTGAGGAAGAGGTTGTGCAGCAAAGAGCATCAGTTAAAAGCCTGTATATTATAAATCATAAAAAATTCAAAATTATATATTTGGCTGTTTAATTTTTTTGTTAGAAAAAATTGGCCTAAAAGAAAAATTCCTTTTCACTATTCCTCAAATCTCAACTGGAAGGGAATGTGTTCATCGATTTTCAGATTAAAAAAACAGATGACTTGATTTTTTCATTATTATTTTATGAAAAATATTTTCTGCTCTTAAAAGTTCTTAATTTGAAAATAAATATTTTGATGAAAAAAGTGTTAAGTTTAGTTTCAGAAAATCGGGATTCGATTTATTCAAAAAATAGGACTTTCAAAAAAACGGTTTTGAATAAAAACTCGGTTAACCACTTTTTTGATTATTATAAATTTATAGTATAAAATTATTATTTAATAGAAATCGAGTTTAATAAAAAACAAATATCGTGTAATGACTCTTATATGAAGTAAAAGTAATGGTTCCTTAACAAAATAACCATTTGTAAAAAACTTAATCATATAATCCTTACACTGTTCAATGATATAAAAGTTTTTTTGTTAGTGTTTTTCAGTATTTAAATCAATTATTTTTTCTTTACAGAAACGTATTCTTTAATTTCTGAATATGTCTAAATTATATATCTATAACTCTTTTCCTATGAAATGTTTATTGCTGAACAAAAAAAAACTTACAGAATCTTATTTTATTATTTTTATTTACGTGATTAAGTCTAAAACATACGGACATAGCAAAATCGATTCAACAAAATAACCAATTTTAAAATTTCATATATTTATGGCGAAATATACAACAAGTGAACCGACTGAAACTGGTCGGTTTTCTGAAATGCAAAAAAACGGTTAACCGGTTAGCGGTTTTTGAATACACTAGTTAAGTTCAAATATGTCTATGCAAACAAATTATATATAACCTATTAAGCCTGGTAAATGCTGTGTAGGGTTTCCCATCATCAGCCTTGTAGAAGTAATACAATTTCCTATATTTTTTATTTAAATAAAATTTTTTTACCATTTCTTTAACGTAAAAACCGGTTTTCTGAAAATGTCAGATTTTTTTTTCAAAACGGTGAAATCCTTATTATATTTATACCGATTTTTCGATGCATTTAAATAATTGTTGCAATAGCAATTATGTTAAATTCAATAACATTTCTCGTTATATTTTTAAATAAATTTGCATAAATAAATGTAGTTGAATGTATTTTAAAATGGCAACACCGATATCAAAAATTCAACTGAATATAAAAACAAAACTAATGACATTTTAAGAAATTAAAATAAACTTCTAACATTTGATGATCACTTCCATGAAATTATTACCGATTTGAATTGAAATCAAAATTTTATCTTAAATGCAATTTTGAAGTGTTAAAATGGTCACTTATAAAATAATTATAATAATTATTTTAACTGTTTTCTTCTGAAAGATTTTGATCATATTTTATTTTTCAAATTACAAAATTTTGTTACCATTTCACTTTCATATTAAATTAATATGTATTATTTTCATTTCATCACTATGACATCACAGTTTAAGTTCTTTTCTTAAACAAAAATTCAATATCTTTTAATCTTTTGCTTGTCTTTTTTACATTTTACTTACAATAATAACTACACGCGCTTTATATAACATTTTATGAATATTAATTTATTTATAATTAACTTTTTTTTACTTTATTTTATTTTTAGTTATTGTGATTTCTTCTTTGGTTTTAATTATGTTTTCTTTGGTATAAAGCGTTTCGATTTGAAGCGAGTTTATTGACTTATACACTCTATTACTTATCAAATTATACTGAATTTTAAAGAAGATATTCTAATAGAATTTTGTACTTCTACAAATTGACAAACGAAAGCCATACTTAATTGGGAAAAACGCGTCAATTGAGTATAATTTCATTATAATTGTTTTTGCGAAAAATAGTGGAGGTAAAAACCAAAACGAAAAAAAATTCAAATAAAACTGAATGAGTGTTTTAAAGTTTATTATTAATTATGAATTCAATATAAAGTTAATGGTCATGGTAAAACGAATTTTTGCAACGGTAAAATTGATTTTACAATAATATGTGGAGGAGTTTGTTGGAGAAGAATAGATGAAATAATAACAGTGGAGTAGTAAATTATAGGGGCATTTTATTAAGGTTCTTGCTTAAGTCTTCTTGTTTTGATGTACTAAAAGTAGTAACTACAAACGTACTCTGTCTCCAAATCAGTTTTCTTAAAAATAATTCTGTAAGTATTGAACCGCTAGAGATAACTAACTTATATGACCTTTATTAAGCGAGGGGTGTTTTGAGTATGTTTAAAGGACCCCTAAATGATCAGGAAAGTAGATGATGGACTCTTTATTGATATTTTACTGTATATTATTTAATCTTATGCCACTTCTTAATAGTATCTTCGTTGATTTTATTCAAAAGCAAAGTTGAAGCTTTTTAATGCGGTACAGCTTAACGGTACTTTTTAAAGGTAAACGAGATTTTTTTCTTAGTGTTTTTTATGTGATCAAATGTTATTAAAAATTGATTTAAAAAACTACTAAAAATTAAATATTATAAATTCTTATCTCTTATAGATAAAAGTATGTTTTTAATGACAGAAATTTTCTAATTCAATCGATTAATTTTAATTAGTTACAAGGACAGCCAGCTGGACGGATATGCTTAAATTGACTCAAGAAGTGATTCTGAGACGAACGGAATACAAACATCTGCACCAACGCGTAATACCCCCACCACCTATGGTGGTGTGGGGTATTACGTGACATGATGGACAGAGGGGTGGAGAAGCATTACGGTTTGGACAGCATTCTTTGCAGTTGGTAAACTTAAAATTGGTTTTGTCCCAACAAAACTGAATAACACAATTTATAACGAATTGCTGCAAGAATTGAAAATAACTAAAAATATGACAGATTATAAAGTTGAGGTTTGATATTGATTTAAAAGAAAAGCAAAACTTTAAAAGTAGATTTTGATTTGAAAAGAGCTCCAACACTTCTGTTATGAAAGAGCCGCGATTAGCTAAACTACTTTGGGCTATACTCGTAATCATACGACTTGGCTAGGAAATCTATGCCACTTTCTATAGATGTAGAATAACACTTTAATGAATGTGTTTGTGAAATTTTATTCAAATTAATTTGTGGTTCTAAAGTTATTGAATGATTTTAAAAAAATAAGAATCATTCTAATTTCCAATAAATGTTTTAGAGGTGTATAGTTTCTTTAAGTCCTTTTGTGTTTGATAATGGCTTAAGTATTTTGTTAAAAGTAATTCAAAGGATTAAATATATGTTGTTCTGGATTTAATGCTAATAAATGCAATGTTAGTTTTTTCTTGTTTTTTTTAATTCAAACACTTTTTCAAAAAATTTATTTATATATTTTTTTTATTTATATTTTTTATTATTTTTTTATTTACATAAACATTTTGTTTTTTGTTGCAAATGATTTGTGAAAAAATAATCGTAAAACATATACACACATAAGTATAATACAATAATTATAAACATATATTAAGTATAAGAACAAAAAACATAGTATAAGAGTTTTTTTACATTTATACAGAAAGAGAGAGAAAGTTTGTTTCCTTAAATTTTTATTTACAACCGGAAAATCCTTTGCAAATAATTTATAAGAACTAGAGATTTCAAGTATAAGAACAAGAGAAAGTATATACAGAAATTATAAGAATATTTAAAGACTGAGTATAAGTTTAAATAAAATTGTATTAGAGCTAAGATTACTTGAGATTTGAGAATTTCTAGATATAAAATATAAATGCACATGAAACTATTTACTTTAACAAAAAAATAGTATATTTACAAATGTGGGAGAAGAGCTTTGAGTGACCTTATGTGACAGTTAAAAGAAAGTAAGAGAATAATGAGAACAAAAGAAAATAATTGAATGATTGAAATCAATAATTTGAAAATATTAATAATGCACAGTGACCGGCTCTGTTTGTTATAGAAAAAAATCTCTTTTTCATTTAAACGATATAAGGATGAAGGATGTATATACATTTCTACATAAGATGATAAAGTTAAAAACAAATTATCACATATTACCAAATAAAAAAGAGAATTTTAGTTATTTTTTAAAACATTAAAAAAGAGAATGAGATTTAAGAGAACTGCGACAGAGTTTAGGCTCTTCAAATGGCACCACGAACTTATCTAGCATAAATATTATGCAAAAACAACCAAACAATTAATTTTTTAATTAAAATCCTTTTTCATCTGCTGGCAGCAATAAACTCTTAGTTAAAGCTTTCTCTTGCTTTTAAGAGAAAAATATCAGTAAAAGATTTTTTAAGAGTCACTTGCAAAAAGCAATAAAGTTTCACTAGATAGTAAGAGAATATATAAATAAATATTTACAAAAGTGAAATATAATTAAAGTTAAGAATAGACTATGAGTATTAAGATAATAAAATAATAGACGGTGGTTTTCTTCAATGCTTTTATCAAGACTATTAAAAAGAATCTCTTTTACAGTTTTGCATTCTCTCTTCAAATATTGTTCTCTTTAGTTTTAAGGTCAAAAAAGCTTTAATTTCTCTTAAACAAACAAATCTCTTAAATAATGTGATTTTTTCTTTAAAGTTAAACAAATTGTTAGATAAATAGAACCAGCTAAAAGATTTAGAGGAAAAATAATTAAATGAAATTTAAAAAACAAAATATGAACTTAATGAAATTAAAAAAAAAATAATAATAAAATCGTTTGTTTCCTTTAATCTAGAAATCGAAAAGAGAACAGAAAAAGAACTTAATAACTTCATCATTAAATGCAATTATGAATTAAAGTCAGTTCATAAAACTGCTTCTTCTAATACTTTTCTTAAGCTAAAAAGTTCTTCAATTTTCTGTTCTCTTTGTTTTCTTCTTCCTCCAAATTATCATTGTTTCTTTCTTCTTTTACTCGTTTTTATAACGATAACTTTGTAGCTTAAATATTTAAAACTTTTTTTCAAATTATTTTAAAAAAATTATAATTATTAAAATTAAAATTCTAGACCATTTAAATCAGAAAAAAAATTACCATACCATAATCCAGTTCATAGCTTATTTTGTCCCTTCTTTCTTTATCGTCTCCTCCAGCTTGTCGTTCATTTCAGTTTTAATTTCAGTTTCATTACATTACATCCCTGACATTCCTTTTTTTTAATTAATTGTTGTTTTTGTTATTGTTGTGTCTTCATTATTTAGTTGTTGTTGTCTTTTTTAATTAAAGGAGGGAATTGTGTCATTTCATCAATTTTAATAATGATGCAACAATGGTGCTGGGGCATGAGCTAAGATGGGAGCATGTACGGGAGCAGCAATAACCTTGGGTGCGGTCTTATGTACAACGGCATTGAAACCATTGTGATCATCGGCAGTGTAGTCAACGGTACGTACGGAACCATCAGGTTCAACCAAAGAGTATTGACCCTTTACTACATCACCATCACGTTCTTCAGCTTGTGATTTAATGTCACCGGTATGGGGATCTTTAATGCCATAATTGAATGAGTATTTGGGGTAGGCCTGAATATCAAAAAGAAAATTGAAGATTAAAGTAAATATTTATCAAATAATTTTGGTTTACTTACCACAGGTTCGGGGGCATGTGCAATAACAGGAGCATGAGCTAATACTGGAGCTGCATGCAACAAGGGACCATGACCGTAATGACCCAATTCAATTGGAATGGCTTGAGTGGCAGCAACGAGTAAAGCAATAGCAATGAAGTACTAAAGTGCAGTTGAAAGAAAGTTTTTTTTTCCGAAAAAAAAAATAAATATTTATAAAATTATTTATTAAAGGACATTTTCAGGATTTATTTTTGAAGTGCCATAAATGATTAACAAGGATTTAAGTACTCAGTAAATGTAAAGATTTTGAGAAAAATTAATTTATATATTTTTTTCAAAATTTGTTATTTAAAATTTTGTATGAATACTAATGGAAATAATTCGTTGAAAGGATAAATTTTTAAAATAATGTCCTGTATATTGATATTTGAAGTTTTAAAAAACTTCCTTCGTAATTCTCAATAGAAAATGAAAATACAGTTTAACTGAAGGCAGTCTCCAGTTTTTTTATATAAATTCCAGTTTAACATATTTTTTTCAGAAATAAAAAAAAAAATTAAAAAAAAATTTTGAGGACATTTTTTATTTGTTATTCTAGATGATTGAAATAAAAAATTCTTTATATATTACGGAGATTTTTAGTTATTATTTATCCTTTCAAATTTCGAATCTTTTTTAAAAGCAAAATTTGAAAGCTTAGTTGTACTTTGAAAGGACATTTTTTCATTCAAGATGATTGAAACAAATAATTTCAACATATTGCAGTAATATTTACATTATTTATATTATTAGAATTTTTCAAGTCCTTTAAAAAATCGATATCATATTAAAAAGTCAAAGAGTCATTTGTTGCAAAAGGTAAATTTAATTTTACTTTAAATTTAAATTAAATTCTAAATATTTTATTTAAAATCCAAAGTTACAAACAAATTTAAAGGACATTTTTAATGTTATTTTTAAAATCTGATCCGATATAAAATATTCGAATATACAATATTATTTGTTATACTCTCTAGTTTTTTACCATAAATTAAATTTAATTCAAAATTTAAATTTCATTTCATTAAAAATTTAAAGTCCACAAGGATATCAAAAATTTTAAAAGGATTAAAATTATATTATACTGGGTGATTCATTTATATAAATTTAATATGTTAAAGGAGTTTTTAGCTGCCATTTGATACCTTTTTTGAAATTATTTCGTTACATTTTTGAAATGTTTTATATCCTTTCAAATTTCCAAATCCTTTTAAAAGAAACTCTGATTTGATATTAAAAATTTTAAGGTTGAATTTTTTGTAGAGTCTCTAATATTGAAAGAGAAAGCTTATTTTATATTTAAACTTCATTGCAAATATTTTATTTAAAGTTTAATATCTTTAAGGATATTAATCCTTAAAAAAAATTGATCCAATATGAAAAATTTGAAATCTGTCTATAAAATAGAGTTTAGAGTTTATTTTAGATTTGAATTTCATTAAAAATAATTCGTTTCAAATTTAGAAACTTTTTTTAAAAAAGGACATAGAAAGGACATATTTTATGAGATGGTTCTAGATGATTCAAAATATTTTTGTTAATATATTGCTGAGATTGTTTTTCTATTATTTGATGTTCATATTGTTATATTTTCATATTGTTATATTTTTATATATTTGTAATAATTTTCATCCTTTCTAAATCGTAAGTCCTTTTTAATGAAAATGTGCTTCCAAACTGAAAATCTGCAGATATAGTTTTACTCTTTCAAGTCTCTGGTGTATAGATCTATGAAAGTTTTTTTAACTGTTATACATTGTTATAAAACTGTATATATTTGCAAATCTCCAAATATTTGTTGTAAGGAATCCATGGAAAAAGGAAAAAAATAGATTTTGAAATCTAAAGGATTATTTAATTCGGCCTTAATTTAGATTTTCAAATTAACAAACAAATAATAAAATCTATAACTTTAAAAACGATTTCAATATTATTTAATGATATTCATATAATTCAATAATGGACTAAAATAAAATCCTTATAATAACAGATATAAATATGACGTTTAAATTTTAAATTCAGACTGCAGAATGTAGAGGAATTGTAAATTAAGCTGGAGATTTAAATGTTATAAATAATTATGGCAAATATTTCAATTTGACATAAATCATTTTTATTTTTTTTTTCAAAGGATAAAAATAAAATAATAAATATTATGAGGACTAAAAATTCAAAAACTAAATACAACTTTATAGAAAAATAAATAATATATATAAAAATAGAAGCCAATTTAATCTGATATAGATCGGTATATAATTTCATAAGTATTGTAATAAAGTCCTTGTTACGAAATCCTTTAACTCAGTCTCAAAAGTTCAATGGAACTAAAAATTATTTGAAGAAATTAAAATACTTTGTAGCGATTTTAGTCTGATAGAAATTTTCGTGTAATTTCATACGGAGACCTTACAATAAAGGCTATCAAAAAGGAGTATAATTAATTTTTCTTAATTAAAATTTAGACTCTAGAAAAATATTTAAAATATGTTTCCAATAAATTTTAAGTCCATTTTTATATATTTATCCAACTTTTAAGTCCTTTTGATTTCAAACAGTATAAAATCACTGTTATTCAATTTAAATCATCACCAATATTCACTCGACAACATTTTTATATCCTTTTGCAAATAATTGTAAATTCGTAATTTTTTTATTTTCTTTATAAAATTTTAAAAATTTATTTATTTAATTAATATTTAATTAATTTACTTAATCAATATACCTTCATTTTTATTCTTTTATTAATATTTTATTTAAATCACAAGAAAAAGGACACGCACACACGAGATCTTTGCGTATTATTTAAATTGAAATCGATTCTCTAGAAAAAATACAACAAAAAATCTTTTAAAAATAATCCAAATTAAACTCTAAAAAAATTTATATGACAAATAATTTAATATAAAATTGAATTCTTTTTTTTTCATTCCAATAAGATCGTTGTTTTGTGATTATTTGTATAAGTTTATTTGTTTGTTTGTTTGATTGTTTGTAGTTACACACCGTTTGCAAGAAAACGTTGAACTGATGACTATTCCAAATGACCAAAACTATTTATATACGTTACAATTGCAATAGCAAATACTAACAGTAAATAGCAACTGCAGCACCAAAAAAACAAACCTTAAAATGAGACAAACATCGGGAAAACCAATACGAAAAAACCAACAACAACAACAGCTGCTGCTACAGCAACACTAACATTATAAACAACAACGAAAATTTATAGAAACCAAAAAAATTGTGAAAAAAAAACGATATTTTGTTTAAAAGATGCAAACAGATATGAGCTCTCTAAACAATACAACAACAATAATAACAACAACAAAAGCACACCAAACACACATGAATCTCAATAGATTACTTAAGTTTCAATGTGGATAAAAAATACGAACTGTATTATAAGACCAACCATAAGTGCTTACTAAATGCCTTATTTTGCATGTGTGCATGTTTGTCTTTGTCTATGTGTTGGTTTTATTTTCCAAGATTCAGTCATCAATATGTTTAAAAATATATTTTCATTTATTCAGTTTGTTTTTAGTCTCTATCATTTTAGCTCATATTCATATGTTGTATTTCTTTAAGAGATTTTTATAATTTTGAGCCTAAAAGAAAACCACGCATGTGCAGCAGCTTCACATTATTACATTACATTACATACAACAAACACACACACATGCCACATAACAAAATACACAATTCACACAATTTTTCGTATTTTTGCTACACATGAAAAATACTAAATTTTTAGGAACAGTGGGACTTTAATATTCATTTTTAAAATTATATATTAATTATAATTATATTGTTCACAATCCTTATAAGGAGTATCAAATTTGAATATCGTGTTACAAATAATGTATGTGTACTAAGTATATCATACCTATAAAGTATAAAGAGACATAACTTAAAATGGACATAATTTAAAATGGGTCAGATATTTTTTCTATTAAATCGTTATTGTAGGTTTTAAATTGGGAACTATAGACAATAATACCAACCTGTCAAAATTTCATTGAAATCAGGTGAATACTAAGACATAAGGACATGGCTTAATGGAGTATGATTTAAGCTATTTCCACCTGATATTCTTATTTAGGATCAATAAAGATTTAAATTCTTAATTAAAACAAATATTTAATTATGTCCTATATTCTCATAAATTATGCCTTATGGGATCCAAAGTTATTCTCATAATATCGAAAATACAAAAATTAAATGAAATATAAATTGGAAGCTTTATGAAAATAAAATAAATCTAGTATCCTTCACCACATTTGTATATATATTAAGTTACAACAACATTAAGACACATACACTCTAACACACTTACACATAAATACACAAATAAAACATGTAAAAGCTATAGTCGGTCAACCACGACTTTTAAATAGGTATGGGTATCTAATAATAATAAGTATCTAATATTAATGACCGACCCTCGTATAAATATATTTTCTAATTTGTGCTTAAGAGTGCAGTATATCATACTAATATTTGTAAAGGATTTGTGAGCTTTAAAAGTGTGGGGCCAAATATGGAAATTATGAATTGACCCTCTTGAAATTTCGTACATGAATTTTTGTTTATGAATAAAGTTGTATATAATTTCTTTAGTGAAATTATGCGATTACTATGATGATTGATGATGATGAAAGTAAATAAAGAAATAAAAACTATTATTTCTTTTAGGATTATAAAAATAATTAGAGATTTATTAATTCACGTGATGTAACCAGTTCAAGGTTAACAGCGAAGAGACCTGTAGAATCAACTTTATATATAATTCACAATAATGTAGAGTATTCAAACATAGTTTGAACAGTTTATATTTATCTTAAGTTGACCAATTTTTAATTAAATGGATCGATCATTACCTATTGCAGTAGGCATCGTCTTGGTGACAAAATGATGACACGTGTCAGTTTCATCAAGTTATCTCTAAAATAACGACCTAAATATTGTTCACAAGGTTTACATGGAAAGCCAGCCAACCACCCAACCAGACGGAAGGACGTACATCGTTAAATCAACTCAGAAAATTATTCTGATTCGATCGGTATACTAAAAGTAGAGGTAACAATATTTTTTCTGTGCGTTACAAACTTAAGCACTAACGCATTATACCCCAATCACCTATGATGGTGTAGGGTATACAAAACAAACGGTTTCATATAAATATAAAGAGAACTTTCGTACGTCTGTTGGAATCATCAAAATTAATATATTTTTAACTGTAGCTTTTTTCTATTCATCTGATTTTCAAAGTTCTTGGAACAGTTGAAGTTTATTTTTATCTGTTAATTAGATTTAGCAAAATTGTTGACTGAACTTTAGATATCGGTCTATAATTTCTTTGTTACTGAAACGATTTTGGTGGCTTTAAATAACGAACTGCTAATCTGACCGAATTTTATTGTATTCAGATCACCAAAATACAAACGGACATGACTGAATTAACCCAGATTTTTATATGATGCAAGAATAAATATGCCATTTTACTTTATAACCTCATCACCACTTCCGATGATGATGTTCAAAATTTTCATATATATTAGATGCTATAGTATTGTTCGAAACCTAAGCAACTTTTTTAGTAAGTACTCATTGTCTATATATTGTCTTTACTAATTTTTTTTAAAATGAACAAAAATGTATTTCTATTTTCTTTAAAATTATAATGCAATTTAAACAATATTAACAAATAATTACACTGTTCGAAACTTAAGTAATTTTTAATATTTCATATATATTCTGCTTTTTTAGAAACTAAATGCACATGGACATAAATTGAATATGATTCGTAAGAGTAGATATAGACATCATTTGAGACTCTGAATATAGGCGGTCTAACTTACTTCTGAAGCGACGTAATAAAGCCCTCTTATTTAAAATGCAAACAATTTTTCTGTATTGGACTCAAATCCAGGTATTGCTGATTATTAATTTTTTGACTTTAATCAATCCAAGAGATTTTTCACACTCCACATAGTGTAACATATGAGGGGCGAAAATATCTCTGTAAATAGAACGGTCCACTATTGTTCGCATTTCTGTCGCGTTTGATATGTTTTTCTACATAGACATACTCCATCAGAATTTAATTATTTAAATTCACCTCTATTTTATGTCCTTCGAATTGCTATAGACCGATCCATATGCGCTTTAGCAAAATACTTATTTATTTAATTGGGAGTTTAAATTTATTTAAATAACTGATATATTCAAATCTACGACATTCTCAAAAAGATGTTCTTTATATACCAAAATAAAGTGGTTTATAAGAACACAAATTAAATGATAATGATATCCATGAAAATAACATTATAACCACTGTCCAATACACTCGCATATTTGACACTGCAAAAAAGATAGATAGAAATAAATAATCTATGTCTTTTTCGCTTTTAACTTCAAAGTCTAAAGGTGCGCCTTTAAGAGATTTTGAGCTCCACTCGTACAAGTTGAGGTTTTTTCTTTTTCTTCTTTTTTTTAGCAGCATTTTATGTTTAGGCGTTTAATTTTTTTTATTTATTTATTTTATTTTTTTTTTTTGTATTTATATTTTCCACTTTTCTTTGGTTATTTGCAATTTAACGTTTCATTTGAAGGTGGAGGTAAAGTTGATATGCATACAAAAAGTAAAAAAGTAAAAAAAAAAATTATAAGCCTCCTTCTAAGCCATAAATACTTAAACACACTTGCACACAAACCAGCATAAAAAGGCCTGTGTTTCACTTTTTATAAAATTTGATTATTTTTTCTTTTGTTTATTTCTGCCAAATGGAAAAAATAGTGAAAAAAATTAGGTTACTAAGTCTTAAAGGTGGAGTTTTGTTAAGACATTTTTTTGTTTTTGTGTGAATACTAAATGGTAACAGAAAACTAAATAAACAAACAAACAAACACTTAATGCATACATACATACATTTGCACAAATAAGACTGTTATACTTTGAACTGGCCTGGCTAACTGCCTGACTGGCAACTAGTCAGCCTATCGTTTGTTATGGGTGCATAAGTGAGGGTTTTGTCTGTAATAACCCAACAGTTATTGATGATTGATGTAAAGTGTGTGAAAAATAATTCTGTAACTTTTCTACCGTATTTACATGATTTAAACACAATTATTTTTGAGTTGATTTGGAAGTGTTTTTGCCCTCTAACTGTTCGAAAGCGTGGTCGTTAACCTTTCTAAGTTGCCCAAATCGCCTATGTGGATCTTTTTCAAAATTCACTAAATTAAATTCAATGGAGACAAAAAATTCAATGGAGACAAAAAATACACTAGTGCATATTCCTATAAAAGCACATAACTTCTTTTTGAAGAATTAGTAAATATGAAGTCATTATGCTTTTGTTTCGACATTATTTGAAGAAACTTTACAGGCCACGTATTCCCACAAATTCTCTAATGGTTAAAAGTCCAGACTGCATGTCGGCCAGTCCAACACAAGTATGCCGTGTTCGTTAAACTATAGTTTAAAATGCTTTGAAACAGGTACTGCAGTATCATCTTGCTGAAATATGCAAACTTCATTCATGAAACAGTGAAGAGCTTCTTCCAGCAGTTCGTTATAAATCGTGCTATTGATTTTTGTTGGAACCGAAATTACGTTTTTACATTTGATCATCGTTTGTTGATACATAAGTATGTATCAAGGTCGCCTTCATTACACATATTTCCACTCCTCTAAACATTTCTTGTATATACGTGAGAATTTTAGAGAATCTTCGTGATGCTGGTTTTTTGAAAATTGGCTTACACTATGCCTCTTCCATTATATATTTTTAACACTTCGAAAAATTTAAGCAACTTGTTTCTCTCCCTCTGGAATATTAACTTTTTTACATGTTCTTGTTTTAAAGGATCTGCCTTATTGTTAATTTTGAGTTTCCGTTGGTAAGTTTCCGAACACAGTAGTACCGTCATTTACAAAAGAAATTACGCACCATACTTTCGGAACGTTAATATAACTACCAATTTCTCTATTAGAATATCCATGGGTATGGAAAAAATTTATTTGATTTTTTTTATTCCTGCTGTATCTTTGAATGTTATAAATTTTATCGATTAAATTTTTTAAAAGCAATTTTAATGTTTGTTTTTATAGAAATATTCCACATAAAATTTAATAGCATGAATAAGGCAGATAACAAGAGTAAGAAAAAATATTGTTTACTTTGAAAAAGTGCAGTTAATTAATCTCTTATTTAAAAGCTTCAAAATTAATTTTGATTGAGAATAAAACAATATTAAATGTGTTTATAGGAATATGCATCAGTGTGTACATAGCGGTTTAAAGATTACAGAATTATTTCCAAACAAAATCGATTTGTGCACAGATATAATATAGATAAGCTAGCTGAACGAATCATATATATTTTCCTACTATATACACATTTTGTGATCTGACTTAAAACTTTTTCCATGTGGTACCAACACGCGTATATAATATAGTCACATGGGGTCCTTTAAAGAGCTGTTTTTTTTTAACCCAAATCATGGAAAAGAGATCATAATTCTGATGTGGCATTAGCCATGACAAGTCGCTGTTATAATCAGTTCATTAATTGAACTTTCGCCTTTCAAGCGATATGAAGTGACTATAAATTCCTCACATATTTTTTCGTGAATGTTAACTATCTACAATTTTTCTTAGTGTCAGCCACCATTTGAAAAATACTGCTGGGTATTTATCCACTTAGTGAATGTGTTAGTGTGAGTGTTACATATTTGGTTTTTATAGAACGTTTGCGTTCATTGACTTTCGTTTTCATTTATATTTAAGTGATTTTTTTTCCATATGCATGACTATATGTGATTTTATTTTTGATTTTTTTTGTCACCATTAAATTTATTTTTAGTTTCTTTTTTTCTTATGCGATTTTGACACTTGCATGTATTATAAATTAGAGTGAAGTGAATGTAAATGATATTTGATAAATATCTTTGCCAGTTTTTGTTGAGGGCTAAAGGTTATTTAATTAAAATTGTGTTACAAAAAAAGTTCAAAATACCAGAACATGGTCAACAGTTTCGATTTTTTTTTTTAAAGATTTTCTTGTTTGTTGGTGTTTGTTAAATAATTTTAATTAAAACTGAAAAAGAAATACTTGTTACATTAAAATATTTTATTAAAGTGATTTAGTAAAAATTGGATTATATTTTTTTTATTTGATGAAGCAAATAAATTAATTTATTAAAACATGTTTAATATCAGAATTATGAAATTTTTTATAAGCCAATTTTTTTATTTAAGTTGTAATAAGACACATTCTAAAATAAAACTAAATAAATAAATAAGACTTGTTTAATTAATTAACTACTAAGCCGATTTGTTGCTCTAAATATAAATTTAATATTTAATTTAATTTCATATCTACAAGAATTGCAAAAAAAGTTCCAATATAGTTACTTAAATACTGTCATACTTCGATTATTAGTACACAGTTATAGAAACTATTCCTAATCAACTACTAAAATAAAACAAACGGACATTTTTAAAAGCTTATTGAATTGTAAGGATTTAAAATGCGGCATATGAAAGGTCAGTCGACCAAAAATAACTCCAGTGAGCCAAATAACTAAATTCCTCAGCTACCTTGAAGCACTTAAAGTGACCTTGAAGACCGAACACAAATACTTTGAGATTATCGATGGCTCCTCCAAAAATTGTATTCAATTTCCACTGTTCCACTCAATTGTGATTCTGAGTCGTACGGTGTACTTTATGGCAGGTGTAACACCATTATTTTCTGCATGTTACAAACATCAGCATAATCGCATAATACCCCAAACACCTTAGGTGGTGTAGGGTATACAACGTTATCTCTATTTAAAGATCAATTCGATGAATATAATAAGTGAGAATGCTACGACTGACCGAATTTTTAATTTCACATTTCTTTTTCATGCACTCTCATATATACACACACGCACACTAATAAATACAGATAATTTCTCATATTGCAAAACTATTTTTATTGGGGGACATAAAATGAGTCATATTTCTTACTCTAATATTTTTCCTACTGATCCAACTTTTTAAACACTTTAATGAATTATTTAAAGCTGTTTATTATGACCAAAATCGATTTCAATCTGAAAACTTTTAATTGAAATATTAATTATAGTTCAATCTATCGATTTATAACTTATTTTGCCGATTACTTCAGAATATCTTTAAATATTTACTAAAATTTTTAATTTTATTAAGCTCGGATTATTAAGAAGCAACTAACAGGCGGTTGGACTTAACTATATCGACTCAGATTTCCATGTAATGCAATAATACATACTTTATGGAACTTAGATAGTTCCTTCTTGATGTTACACTCGAACCGACAAAATTAATATACCCTCTTCACCACTTGTGGTGCTGGAGGGTACAAAAACGCATTTTTTTCTAACAAATTAAAAATTATTTAACTCCCACAATTTTATAATTTTAATTTATAACAAAATAAAAAACGAAATATTAAAACAAATTCAAGGCTTCAATAGAATATTCTGTTCTGTTTAACACTTTTATGGAAAAATTGCATGAATTAAAAAATTTAAATAAAATTTATTTTATTAATTAACGTGTTTTTTCTCCTGTTAGTTGTTACCTTAAAAAATCTACAAGAAAAAATTTTAAATTTCGCATGCAACATATTTCATAACCTTTTTTTTTTTTGGTTGTTGAACGTTTAAGATATGCAAACATGCAACACAGAAAATATACATAAATATTTGTAAATTTCAACACAGAGATATAGAAAACACACATTTGTAATAATAATGACAAAATAGCACAAATATTTTAAACCCACTCTTTATACATAAACATATATACATAAAGAGTGAGATCAAAAATTCTTAACAGACATATATGTTAATAGAAAAGAAACCCTTAGATGTACAGTTTCAATTTTTTTTATATGATTGAAATTATTATTACAATTTTCAGAAATCCGTCCACTAATGTTTTCATAATGTTATCCGACATTTTGCTGAAGCAGGTGGTCCATCACGGTTTAAAAGTTACCACACCTTTGAATATCTATTTTGTGCTTTTTAATTCTCTTCCAATATCTCTATGGCCTCAGATATCATATTATTGTTGTTCTAACACTTAAGGGTTTTTGACAGGATGTCAAGTCAGGCCAAACAAATAAAGTCTTATGAATTTAAGCAGCCTTTATAAAGCTCGTAGCAACAAATGATTGTCTTCTTTTGCCGCAACTGCATATCTCGTGTCATACCAATAACTTCAGAACCCAAAACCAGTAAACTTTTGGGTCCTAATTTTTGTGGCCTCTAAATTTTTAGCAACGTTCCTTTTAGGAACTATTTGAGCCTTGTATGTTTTTAAAGCTACATTAGCTTTAATATTTCGTACCAAACAGTCCGAGCATCGGACTGCTTTCCTAGCGGATATTTTTTGAACTCTTTAAAAAAGGCTTTCTATTTTTTGTGAAACATTCCTTCTACCTGAGCCAGTTTTCTATCAACGAGCAAGTTCTCCCGGTACTGTTTAATAACCTTGGAAACAGTTTGAAGGCAGGCCTTGAGAACTTGGCACTTTTTTGTGGGACCAGGTTGGATTTTATTGTGCGCATTTTTTCCTTTAGCATATTCTAATCTGGTTAACATTTGCTTGACATTAAACATAATAACTGACATGTTATGACATGACACAAGGGTAACTTGATCAAAAAAAGTAAAACTTGGATTAAAATTTTTAATGAAAAATGTATGTTAAGATTTTTTCGATCTCACTCCTTTTACATCGATATTACTACCAACTGTATTTTATATAAATATAAATATGAATAAATACAACATTATGTTGCACAGGCAGCAATTGAGGCCTATAGAGATAAATTAAAGTGTTTTTCAACATAAATTACTAGAAAAGAAAGAAAAATAACCAAAATATGTGATAAATATATATTTTACAAAATTTATCTTTAAATTCAGTTTTTTTTCTAGTAAAAATATTTATTTGTTCATAATAATCAGCACTCGTTCATTTATCATACAATTTTCATGCGTTAAGTTTGGATTTTATGATTCATATTTTACATTAATTTTAATTCTTCTTGTGACACATTTTTTTCAAGTGAAATTGTTGTTGTTATTTTTTCAATTGTTTTATTTTAAAAAGACAATTTTATTATGTCTTTTGGCCCACGTGCAAATTATTATTATTATTCTTTATTTCTTAAATACCAGGTGCATAAATCATTATTATCATAACCATCTTCATTATGATCATTATTTTGTTTAACTGAATGACTTGTTCACATTTTTTTTGTAATAACGACAAACGAAAAAACTCTTCTACCAAAAACGCTTTTCTGCATAATTAAATAGAATTTCTTTATCTATAAATCTAGTGAAAAAAACTAGTAGGAATGTGTAGTCGGTCAAGCTCGACTTTCTAATACTTTACACCACATTTTTGGTTAAATATGGTAGTTACGAAAAATTAATGAACGACCTTCGTATAAGATTAGATTTTCTGATTTATTCTTAACATTATTGTGACACTAGAAATTATATTAAATTTATAATTTGTAAAATGAATTTTACTGGGGAGTTATATGAGGGTTACAAGAAATTATGAACCGACCCTCACATCGATTTTTATTGATTTAATCAATTATTATTTCAATAATAATATATATGTGAGATTTATGTCATTTAAAGTGATATTTGGTAGATGGTTTGTATGGGAGCTATGAGAAATAATGACCCGACCCTCGCATATTTTAGCACATCGTTTTAGAATGTTATAGAATTACTTGTGCCAAATTTCATTCAAATCGCTTTGTATTTAAAACTTTAATGAGCTTAAAATCCCATTCTGGGAAGTACATTTGTATAGAGGATACTCGAAATATTGGATTGAACATGGCCAATTTCAATAGATTACGTCCTTAGCCCAAAATAATAATATGTAGCAAATTTCATACAGATATTCAAAATTGTGACCTGTAAACTTTTCACAACATTTACATGAAGAGTCAGCCGGACAAACAGACAAACGGACGGAAGGACACTATTATATCGACTAAGTTTTTGATTTGATGCAAGAAAAATGTACACATTATGAGGTCTTAGATGATTCCTTTTTAACGTTACATACAAAATAACAAAGTTAATATACCCTCTTCGTCACTTGTATTGGTGGAGGATAGAAAAATGCAAATACACACACTTATTCATGTCATTATTTAACAGTCATTTGGTCTGGTTACTGGTTGTAATACGGACTTAAGCAAAAGTTAAATAACTGATTGACGGACTTAGTGAATGAATTTAATAGTAAAAGACAAAAAACAATTTATTGTAAATTAATTTATATTTTGTTGCTTTAAAATTGATATAAAATAAACATTAAATAATCGTGATATTTATCATTAAATATTCGATTTATTTATTAATATAATTAAAGTTGTTATGGCAAACGAATAACAATAAAACAGAATTTATTAATTAATTAGTTAATTTGCACAATGGGGAAATATGGTATCGATAAATAAAAGATTTAAATAAAAAACCGTTAATATGAAAAAATAAAATCTTGATAAAAATGAAATAACAAGTAAAAAATATTAATTCACATTAATGATCAAATAAATCAAAATACTGTGTCTTGAGAGGAGTGAGATTGGAAAATTTTTAACACACGTTTTTCATTAAAACTATTAATCCAAGTTTTTTATTTATTTTTTTTTTATAAAATGAATATATTATGACCAGAAAAAAGTACGAACTAAAATTATTAAATATTTTCAACAAAACCCAATTTGGTCCTGCCATAAAATAGCTTAGCATTCAAAGGTTTGCCTTCAATCTGTTTTCAAAGTAATTAAACAGTACCGCGAAGCTTGTCCATTGATATAACATGATGTTTCTAAAGCCAATCAAATAGAAAGTATTTTCAGCTCCCAAAAAGCTTTTACTATTTGGTAAGAAAAGCTGAAACATACAAGGCTCAAACGGAAGTTGAAATTTAGGTTTCTAAAAAAATGTTCTTGTTATATAACTCAATTTCCTGGTCAAAAATTTTTATTGCTGATGCTCGAGGAAATTTTTAAGTAAAAATTTTATAATCCAACAAGAAGCCAGTTATTTGTCTGAAGAGAGGCAAATCCTCCAAACTTTCCGAAGCAAAGGCCAGTAGAAAGATATTATATTCTTGTTAAAATAGAAAAACTTAATGGAAGAGTTCCCAAAAAAAGTTCCAAAATTGCATAAAACGTTCACAGTTGGAAAACGTTTATTGGTCGCTTTGTAAAAATTTAAAAAAAAAGGACCGTTTTATTATATGTTATTGTATTGATGAGTGTTCCAGTAAGACAATATCGAATGGGGTTCAAGTCTTAGATTTCTCGAACATGAATCTTACAGAGGAACCCTTTGCATTTAAAGAAAGTGTTTGAATGCGACATTTGTACAATAAAAAAACGCTGATTCCATATTCTAAATGTACACAAAGATCGTAAAAAAGGATATTATATATTTTTAAGGTTTTGAACAGCGAATTTTAAATTTAGTTTTGTTTTAATTTTATTAGAAAATCTGATCGACCATATATGGATCGGAGGAGCTACGTGTAATCCAAAATAGACTTTAATAAGAAATATACGTGAAACACTGAACATTGAATTTATTGATTTAAATCTTTTTGAATTAGTCCGGAAATATATGAAATATAAATATTTATACTTTTTAGAAATAAACTAAATTTTGGCCACTTACTTTACGAATTTTGGAGAAATTTTAATTTTTTTTTAATTTAGGAAATAATGACATTATAAAAGGTTAAATCCTCTTATAAGGACAGGATTTTTAAAATTCCCAAAAATGTGAAGAAAACTCCCTAAAGTGAAATTTTTTGGATTTATAGGTATTCGAGTATACATTTATTGTACGTTATCATATGATTAAAAATATATTTCGGTTAAATTTGACAATATTTCGATAAAACAATAATGCCATATTTGGCTATACCGAACACAACAACAACAACATATTTGGCAACAATTTTTTGTCAGAAATTCGATTTTTTGGTTTGAATTGCAAACTGGGAAATTTTATTACATTCAGATTATGATTTTGATCAGGAGAATGTTTCTAAATCGAATTTGACATGATGCAAAATATATTTACTTAATGGGGTCTTACATGATTCCTTTTTATCAAAGTAAGAAACTTAATATATTCTCTATCATTACTTATAGGATGGATGGTATAAAATCTGTCTCATGATCTTGTAAAATATTAAATTTCAATACAAATAACTCGAAACCATAACAGATAAGCAAGTTTTTGAAGGTCTTTTGAAGTGACATTTAAATTGAATGAGAAACAAAAATTTAATGTCCGAAATACCCTAATTGACACCTCCAATAACTTCGCCCATAGATTCCTTATGAAGTCCAGTCTTCTTAAATTATAATCCTACACTTCTCTGCTCTCATTGTGTTAAATTTCATGCAAATCCAATTATTCGATTAAAAGTTATAAACTTATTTCCATAGAATCATTTATACTACACGCATTAAAATGCTTTTCGATTTTTCTTAAAATCTCCTAAACTTAGTTTATAAAAATCTTTAAAACTACAGTTGTATGATTCCAATTTTTTAAACCCCGAATTATATTAAAGTCGAACACATGTTGTATATTTTATTTTGATTTTAATCTGAATTACAAATTCTGCTCTAAAAGTTTTATTGATATTTTAGAAATCAGTAAATCGTATTATTTATAATATTAAATTGAACATATTTTGTATAAACTAATTCTTTGTTTTTGTCATAATTAAACTTAATTAATTAATTAGTTGTTTAATTGGTTGAAACCAAATGATGTGGTGATTTTAAATTAAAGTTCAATTCGCTTAAATCTTGGCGACAATTGAACATGATGTTAATTTGTTAATGATTCTTCAAATAAATTCATTAGTTAATTGTAAACAAACAATAATAAATATTGAAAAATATTGAAAATATTAAAAAAGAAACAAAATAAACGCCCACACACATCTACATCAATAATTAAGCAAATAAATGATGGGAACTTTGGAGTTTTGTTACAAGAAAAACCAACAACATTTTTGTTAACAATTTTTAATGTTTTCAATTGTGTTATTTCTTTTAGATTTTTTCTCCTTTTAAACTTGTTTGCTATAAGACAATGAATTGTCATCAATGAACAATGTAGAGAAAAAAGAACAAAAATATTATGCAGATTTAAGTTTTTTTCTTTTCTTTTTTTTAACAGAAAATTAAACAACATCACGATTTTTCTTCTTTTCTATATTTAAACTTAAAAAAAAAATCGAATGGCTCTTGTCCAGACTCTATTGGTTTTAAATTCAGTTATTTTGTCTATTACTGTCACAGAGTATTTTTGTTTTTTATACCCTACACCACCAGGAGTGGTAAAGAAGATATATTAACTTTGTCATTCCGTATATCATGCTAAGAAGGAATCTTCCTGCATTAAATTAAAATCCTCTTTTGTCTGTTTTTGGAACGCTCACAGCCACAATACAACAGAGCTCAATGAAATTTGGCCTGATTAGTTTTTGTAATCCTGAGAAGTTCAGTCTAATAAGAGTTATAGCCAAAAGCATAACTAATTTTATGCCACATTAAATTTTCCTGTGTTTTCTTGACGTATTTACTTCACATGAATTAAATCTCAGTGTCACAATAATGTACCTCACACTTAGGAATAAACCAGAAAATCAAATTACACGAGGGTCGTTCATCAAGTTTTCCTAACTACCATTTTTAAACGACGATATGGTGTAGGGTATTAAAAGATCGGGCTTAAACGACCATACATTCTTACTTGTTTTTTCCTTGAATTTTCGTTATTTTTACGGTATGTGCTCCAAGATCGGTAAGTCTAAACTTTATATATTAAAGTTTGATGAAAAAAAAACATGCCGCATTATAGTTTTGTTACCCATTTTTTTCTCAATTTTTTCTTTTATTATTTTTGTCGTTGTTGTGCTTTTTTGTGTCCAACTGCTTTTAACAAATAAAAAATTGAGTTTTTTTATTTCTATTAAGTTTTTCTTGATATTTGAGTTGTTTTTCTATTTTTCTTTTATATTATTATGCAATTTTTGCCTTCTTGTTATTATTGTTGTTTTTTTTACTTTTCTGCGACTTTTTGTTTGCTAGTACTAGTAGTTTGGCAGTTATAGCAGTTGTTGATTTTATAGCAATAGAAAATTATTGGAAAATTATGTTTAATTCTTTTTTCGTTAAGATTTTAAGTTTATTAGTATTTTTTTTTTTTTTTTTGGTCAAAATTTTATTGTATTTAGGTTACAAATGCCATTGGTGTCTCTTAAATGTAATTTTCATTGTATGATTTTTGGAAAAAAAACTTTATTTTGTGACATGCAAATAACAAATACGAAGGTGTTTTTAATAGTTGTTTTAATTAAAACTCTAGTAAATTTAAATAAATGACTTAAGTGAAACGATTTTTGTGGAAAGAAAGAATTGCGGGTTCATGTATTGATCGAAACGAAAGACCTAAGACACATGCAGCACATTTGTGGAAAATAAATTAAAAATATAAACAATTTTATTTAAAATGTTTTAATGTCTCCAACAATTTCAAATGTCTTTGTTAAGTTAATGTGAAAAATAAAAATATAAAATTAAAGTATTTTTTACAATATGAACAATTATTTTAGCAGCTGAGATTTATTAAAATATATTCATTATTTTTTCATGAAAACCTGATATGTTGTAGTATTTAAAAGTGATCATGAATAAAAATTATTTTCTATATTCACTACCTCTTATAGTTTTAGAAATATTCAAGTCGAAATAAAATTTTAACTAATTGTTAACCATGATTTCTTTTAAGTCTTTTTTAAAATAGAAGGTTTCATAAAAGTTCTAATTTTTTTTAAATATGCAATAGATTCCCTACAAAATTATAAAAATGATGAATAATAATCAAATAAATATATGAATCCAATCCAATTTGTTGGATTTTTTCCGAAAAGGTGGCAATATTTATTAACTGATAAAACCAATTTTTTGTTGTGAAATTTATAATCTTTTAATTGTTAATAAAACATTTTAAGAAAATGACGTAAATTAAATTTGGATAAACTCGTTCTTAAAAAATAGTAAACAATTGAAATTTTATGTTGTTTATAATTCAAAATTATGAATCTCCAAGTTCCAATATTTTCATAGATACGAAATACTTGTGCAAAAAACTTATAACTTGACTAAAAATTGACCTAAACTAGGCCTCCTCTAGCAAAGAATTTAGTTATTATTAATACATTTCTAAGGCCATGAACGGTTTTCTGCATTTTTATATACCACATAACCATGGGTGCATGCGTTTGTGTAGATATTTGTAGCCGGCAGAACAAATACTGCTACCATCGATTTCCGTCTGTTTCCTGAACTAAGTGAAGCTCGCAATTTTAAAGATAACTTGAAATTTGACAAGTGTCATTATTTTGGATCAAGGACGATGCCTACTAAAAAATGGGTGCTGATGGTTGATCTATTATTAAACCATCCCTCCATACAAATGTCCCTCCTATCTTGCATTTCATTTTAAGTTGATGTAAGACCTACACATAAAAACGATATTAACAAAACAGCCCAAATAAGTCCTATAATATTATAAAGCGATTTACCAAATTATACGAGGATGTATTCTCATTTTAGCCAATATAATTGTATTGGTTCCAATACAGCGGACTTGACCGCAAACACTTTTTCTTCTTAATAAAATATGATTTTTTTTTAATTTTCAAAAGTGTTGATCTTGAAGCTTCTAAGCAGTTAAGAGCTTTTCCGAATTTTCCCATAAAAATGTTTAAAATTGATCTTGGATAAATTTCGCTTTTTTAAAAAAGCACTATATTAAATTTTTTCTTATTTTTTCTTTTTTAGAAAAGATAAAGTTTTTGAAATATTTTAAAATTAATTGTAATTAAAGCTTAAGCACTTAAAAGCTTTTTCAACTTTTTCGTATAAATAATGAATTTTGAAAATTTTTAAAAGTGGTCATGAATAAAGCTCAGTTAATAAAGCGCTTATAAACTGTTTTAAGAGCACTTTTGTGTTTTGGAGAAAAAAATTTCGTCAAATTCATCGAATTATGATCACTTAAGAATTTATGCGATTTTTTCAAGATAAAAGTATTTTTTTTTATTTTCAAAAGTGATTGTAACGAGCAATTAAAATTTTTTATATTTTTATATTTTCATATTTTTTTAATATTTTTTATTTTTTTAAAACAAAAATTATTATTTTCTTTTTTTAATTCTTTATTAATTTATCTTTTACATCCCACTTTATGTTTGTTATTTGAAAAAGATAAATGAATTGCATTAATTTTCTAGTGGCCAATATCCGTTTCACTTGTCTATTCAATTGTCAAAATAATCACGTTCTATCATATATCACGCGGTTTATTCCACACGTAAGAGAAAAAATGTTAAAAAATAGAAATAAGTAAAATTTCAAACTCAAACAATCATTATTTTACGCATAGAAAAAATATGGTCAATTCCATGGAAAAATTTTCCAAAATTTTAAACTTTTATAGAAATTCTCATTATTAACAAAAATTTAAAATAAAAATCAAGAATTTGTTTTGTTGTAAAAATATCATAAATTTAATTTTTTTTAAGAATTCATAATCACACGGAAGAACCCATTTCCCACCAAAAAGTGTTTCATAGAAGTAGAGCATTTTAAACAAAAAGTTATTTATTATATGACACAACAATCAAAAAGATTGTTTATATTTTATATGAATTAAGTTTTTATTTATTTATTTATTATTATTTTTTTTTTTTTTTGTTTTTTTGCATAAAACTCTTGAGAGAAAAAATAAGAATTTATTTTTACAAAAAATTCAATTAAATACAAAGAATATAAGTCACAAAAAGAATAGAATAAAATTCAGAAAAAAAATAATCAAAATGTATTTAAGTGAAAAAAATTCTAAAATTTATTACTTTTAAGAAAAACTATGATTTATGGGCCGCAACTAATAAGAATTTTAACTTGAATTAACTTTTGATATTTGAAGTCTTTTGTTTAGTTTCAATTAAAGAAAAAAAATCATATAATTTTGTCTTATAAACTTTAATTAAAAATTAAATAAAAAATATCAGTGAATAACATTTAGAACTGTGAAATATCAAAAATACACACACACATACATATCCACCTATACACATAGATATTGAAAATTTAAAATTTTATCTCCCAAAAGGCCAGACAATAATTATTCAAATAAACCGAAAAATCCCAAATTAAAAGTATTTTCAATATTTTCAACCTTTTTTTTTAATAAAAATATATAATTTTGAGTTACAAACATTTTAAAATTTTATTATTATTTTTTCATAAAAACAAAGTATTTTTTATAATATCAAAAGTGATCTTCATGATCTTAAAATACTCTCCACCAATTGAAATATGATGAGGATGTATTAATTTTGTAAGAAGGAATTATTTAAGACCCCATTAAGTAGACTAAGCTATGTCCCTTTATCTGTAATTCTATCTGTTGTTGTCACGCTCACTTCCCCAATAGTAAACAAATCTCAATGAAATTTTACCTAAGAATATTTAATTCCCTGAAAAGTTCACTAATTTAAAATTATCTAAATTGGTTCAGTAAAAAAAAGCTATAGACTTTTATCTGAAATAATCTTTAAAAACTGAAAAATTTAAATTTTCATAAAATCTGGCATAATGCCTTTAATGTTAAACATTACACACTATAAATAAAATGCTGGAAATCTCACGATATATGACACTTGAAAAGTGCTTCAAAATATATCTATATTTATTTCCAAATTGGTCATGATGGAGGGTATTAAAGATTCGGCATAGTCTTATATAGCATTCTATTTGGTTTTCTTATTTCTGTTTTTGTCTAAATGGGAGCTGTGGCCGTTAGTGTTCCGAACAAGTTCAAATGTGGCATGTGAATTTGCACTAAATGTGTTTTTGAGCTTCAAATCCCATTCTGGTAGAACATTTGTATGGAAGCTTAATTGATTAAAGAAGTGATACAGGTAGAAGGAGTTCTGCACGATGTATGTGAAACCAAATAATAGAAAGCATTTTCAAAAGAGTTTCCAACACATCCGGTAGAAAAGCAGTCCCGTTAGCTGAGTGCTGGGATTATTTGATACAAAAACTTAAAATAATGCCGATTTTAAAACATACAAAGTTCAAAAGTTCCTGACAGGAACACTGCTAAAAAATAAAAGACCAAAAACAGACCACGGATTTTCAAAAAAAAAATTCTCACTGCAAAATGGATGAATCTGTTCTGGCAGATTTTTCTCAACTTCCTCGTCAACAATTTAATGTTTCTGATGCTTGAGTTAATGAAAATTCAGGGACCCAAAAGCAGTCAAAACTTCCCAAAAAGCTCTTGGTATGACAAGAAATAAAAAGAAGCCAATAATTTCCTACAACGGGCTCTCTAAAAATATCGAAAGTTACATTAAAGAATGTTTACAAAAAATAGGCTGCTTCCATTCATAATAATTATGTGGCAAACAGGCACTTCAGTGGTACAAGAATAATAATATGGTTTTTGAACCAACAGAGGCAAATTTTCCAAGCCATTTGTTTGAGCAAATTAACAGAAATGATTTCCGAAAAAGGTACAAAATTTTGATCGGAGTGATAAAAACCATAAATCATAAAATCATACAATTTCAAAAGTGACATAAATGGCACGATTTGAGAACAAACGATGTTCGGATGTCAAAACATTATTTCGGTGATGATAGTGTTATGGTTTAGGCAGCATTTTCTACAGTTGGCAAATCTAAAATTTGTTTTGTTCCAATAAATGTGAATAGCGCAATTTATAACGAATTACTAGAAAATGCCCCTCACTCTTTTATGGAATGAAAAGAAATCAATGAAGATTGCATATTCCAGCAAGATAATACTGCTGTACATGTTTTAAAGTAATCAAAATAATCTAAATCATGATAGAACTGGCCTTAATGCAGTCCAGACTAAAACCCAGTGGAGTACTTAGAGTTTATCAAATAATGTTCAAAACGATATAGCAGAGATTCATTAAACGTTTTTTAATAAGCTACAAGCATTTTAAGGTTTTTGCGTTTAGTTCGGAAATTTTCAAAAGTGATCATTAATAAAGATTAAGTAATCAATCTTAATTAAGCTCATATTTCTCTAACTATATCTATTGGAAAATTTCAAAAGTGATCAAAAATAATTATTTATTAAACGCTTATAGATCGAGCTGTAAGCAATTAAAGTTTTTTTCTAATATTTTCCATACAAAAATGGAATTTTTTAAATCTGTCGAAGCGATCAAGAGTTGAGCTTATTTTCTAAATTTTCAAAAATTTCAATGAAAAATTTCATGAAAGCAATTTTTTCTCAATTAGTCTTCTTTTAGATATTAAAGTGAAAAATTCAAAATTGATCATGAGCGCTATATTAAAACATACTTTATTGGTTTATTCAAAGCATTTTTGTCTTTTTAAATTTTCATCATCATTTTTTTAGTAAAAATAAACATAAATTTATTATTAAAGGTAATTTTCATTAATTTTCCTTTACACTCTAAGTGCATAACTAGTAATTTTAGCTTTTTTTGCTTTTTCATGCATTTATTACAATAAAAGTATTAATATTTTAGAGAAAAAAGATCTGATTATGTAAAGTTTGTGTTCATTTCTTAAATCTTTAACTTAAGATCATTCGTATTATTTTGAGTTTGTATTTAAGTTATTTTCACGTTAGTGCAAAATGATATAACGCAGAGGTTTGTTAATCCTATGAAAATTCATATTTATCAAAAACCAATTTGCTTCCATTAGATACAGTATTCTCTATTTCTTTTTTCGCTTTTTTTTGTAAATAAAACTTTAAATATTCCTTAATATGACATGTGGTAAAACTAGATTGAAGGGGAAAGATTTATAAAAAATGTATATTTTTATGGGGTATCTATTGGTTTGAGTATTAAATCAAAAGTATGACTTTTTAGTGAAAGGTTTTATGTAAATTTGTGAATAAAATATTATTTAAATCAACGTATAAAAAATTTAGAATCTGTAAAAAGGCTTAAAATTAATTTAAAACAAGTAAAATAGTGTAGTTGTTCAAGCCCAACTACTTAATACCCTACACCATATTGTTTATTACAAAAAAATTAATGAACCACCCTCGTGCTTAAGAGCAATATATTATAACGGAGCTGATATTCATATGGGATAAGTGCGTTCTTAAAGGATTTTTTTCTGTGGGCATAATATATAAGGTAGAAAAAATTATAGACAGTCCCTCGTAAAATTTCGCGCATATCGATATCGAGCATATTTTTGTCTTGTTTGAGCAATTCTTCTAACAATACCAACTTATATGTGATTTTTGAGCCCTCCGAAGTGATATTTGGAAGAGGGGTATAAATATCAATAATTTTATTTTTTTATATATAAAAAGACAATTCCCATTTTACTGTTCAAATCCCTATTAAGAACCAAGTGCTGCTGATACCTTCCATAAAATCAGCAATTTAAATTTTATTCACTTATCAAAATTTTGTATAAATAACACTTAAACTAATATACCAAAACAAAAGACTTAAGACACATACATTTGATTACATTTATCCCCATTTCTCCCTCTTTCTCTTAATTGTTACTCATATCAAAGTTATGTAATCTTTAAAGAAAAAAGCGAAAAACTAGGCCATTTACTCACAAACTTATCTACCACATACTGGTTGAGATTTTTCTTTAAACCAAGAAAAAAAAAGGAAAAGTTAATACCATAACAGCAACAACAAGATGAAAACAATTGTATGTACACAATATGAAAATGGATCAAAACTAAATCAACAACAAGTGGTGTTTGTGTGTTTGTTTGTTGGTTGGTTGCAACGATCATTGGTCTGCCTGTCAATGTGTTTACAATGTCTGCACAGTGTGAAATGGTTCGACGGCATCAAGTGAGAGGAGTTTAAATGTAAAAATACTTTCAATCAGTAAATAATGTGAAAATGTCCGTTAATAGACAACTTGTAAGTGATTCATATTATGGACCTGATTTCAATGGAAAATGAAAATAAAACAATTGTAAACAGTTTATCACAAGAAAATGGAGAAAAAGACGAAAATTTTAAAGTTACTTTTTAATACAATTAAATGTAAACAAAGGTGATTTTTTAAATTGATCATGAATAAAACTTTGTTTCTTGATTAAACTCTTATACATCGTTTATAAGCGTTTTTTCTGAATATTTTCAAAAATAAATGATTAATTAAAAGATAATTTAAACAATTAAAATAAATCTATCAACTATCTTCTTATATATGAAAAAGGATATGTATATATATGTATGTACGTATGTGTGTATGTGACGTATAGACTCTAAAACGGCTGGGCTAATTTTGATGAAATTTTCACAGAATGATTCCAATGTGCCCGAAAGTAACATATGCTATTAAAAGTTCCGATAGGACCAGGGGGAGTGGTACCCCAATACAAACCAAATATTAAGTATCAAATATCTAAAACTATAATTGATAAGAAAAAAGAGGAATCATTTTTCATTTTTATATCAAAAATGGAGTGAGTGATAACAAATAAAGTTTTGTTTCTTAATTAGACGCTTACTGAGCGAATTATAAGCATTAGAATGTTTCATCGATTTTGTTCTTAAATTATTTTAGAAATTTTGAAAAGTGATCATCAAATTAAAAATAAACTTTAAAAATGCTCCATAAGTGATCTTGTATAATTCTTATATCCTTAACAAGTATTTCAACATTATTTTTTTATTTCAACTGAATTTTTGAAAATTTTCAAAAGTGTTTAGGAATGAAGCTCATTTTCTAATCAAACTGGGTTATTGGAATTAAAAGTTTCTTATCATTTTTTGTTTCATATAAAAATACTGAATTTTGAAAGTTTTCGAAAGAGATCACAAATAAATTTTGATCAGCCATCTAATCCACCTACGATTATCTATTGATGGTCTTTGAGAAATTATTCAATTATTATTTTTTCAGTTTCTCAATTTCATTCATTCAAGCGTTTTAATTTATAGCACATTTGTTTAAATGGTCAGACATTTTTTATTAAATCGCATAACAAATATTTGTATGTAAACAATAATTATTTGTATGGATTAACTCAATATTATGTTTACAGACAGACGACAGACAGACAGACAGACGGATAGACAAACAAACACTATTTTTTTATTACATAATCCTTTTTTATTTTATTTATAAAAAAAGCTGCATAAAAATAAAATAAGTATTATTTTTAATAACTAAATAACAGAGTATGAAAAAATTCTAAGCAAAATCTTAATTTTCTAAATGATTTTTATTTTTACTCTTCTTTGGGAAGATTTAAAGATAAAACTCTTTTTTTCGACTTAAATTTGTATCTCTACTTCTTCAATTTTGCTCCTGCATAATTGAAAAAAAATTATTATTTACTTTTCTTTCAGTATGGTAAAAAAGAAGATTAATTTTTTAACTCGCTCAATGCGAAATTTTTAAAAAGAAATAAAAACACAAATAAAAAAATGTGTTTGTACATACACAGGAACATAAATATATATTTCTACTAAATAATGAATATATATCTAAAAATAAAGTAAACACTTATATCTTAATATGTGAGTACGTTTGTATATTAATACAAAAGTTGTAAACAAACAAACACACGACTTCAAAATAATTTGTGCAAATTATTCTTTTTTAAAATCCTTTCTCGATTTTCCTTTTTTTTTTGTTTTTAACTTTTTTATGTTTACCAGTTCTTAAAATTAAACTCTTCAAAAGATCCGATCTTAAGAAGAATAATAAAAAGAGTCAAAAACCGTACTCTACTTAATACAACAATAGTAGAAGTGTAAACGCTTTAGGCCATTTATCGTTCAAATAAATACGACTTTAGCATTTTTTCTTTAGTTTGCTCCCTCGTCTGCTATTTAAACTCGTAACACAAAAACCTAAATGTAGACTTGACTTAAATGTGGTTAAAACCACACACTCACACACACTCTGGCAAACTGGGAAAGTTGATTGTGAATTTAGTTTTAGTTAAACTGCAAAATAGACAAAAATGCAAAAAAGACGAAAATAAGATTTATTGAAAATTTCAATGAATTTCTTTTGTAAAATTACAATAACTTGTGTTAAGAGTTTCCCGCGCAAAAAAAATCCATAAAAATAAATTAAATAAAAATTATATTTGGCTTTTGACTTGTAAATGCGAATTTAAAAAAAAATTATCACATGATTGGCATAAATAATTTATGATTTTAACATTTGTTAATAATTTTTTTCTTTTTGATCGAAACTTAGATACATAATAAAATAGCAGGGGCGTATGAAGTATTTGAATTGAACTAACACAAACATAAATATTTCTTCATTAAAAGATCATATAGATCTTAATTCGTGAGCACTTTTGTAATTTTTCAAAAATCTATTTTTCATATGAAAAAAATTAAAAAACTTAAAATGATTCTAACTCGGCAAATAAGCGTTTAAGAAATGAAGTAATATTTAAGATAACTTTTTAAAACTTTCGAAGATGCACTTGTGACCTGAAAAAAAATTATCTAGAAATCATTAAAGTAACTTTGTATATAACTTTTAAAACTGAACAATAAAACTCTTTTTATGAAAACTTGGATAAACCCCTTTAAGTTCTTATATTTCCCTAAATTTGCACTTTATTAAGAGATTAAGCTTTACTCATGATTAATATGGAAAAATCTATATACTTTTCAATGTAAATATATTTTAGTTAAAACAAGCGTTAAATTAGAAAACTAAGCTAAATTCATGATCACTTTTGAAATCTACCAAAAGTCCTTTTTAATATTAATAATCATCAAAAAAACTATAACTATAAAACTATAACTTATGACGTTTAAATTAGAAATTAAGATTTATCATTTTCGAAAATTTCCTAAGATCGATTTTATATGAAACAAGAAAGAATATTGGAAATCTTTAATACCCTTCACAACAAATGCATGTGAAGTAAATATATTATGTTTCATACATACACAAACATACATACACTCACTAACGTATACAACATAGAAAAGCTTTTTAAATATGACACAAGAACATTGAGTCAGCCATTATATGAGATATATTTTTTGCTATAACTTTTTTTCTACTGAACCGATTTTAATAATTTTTGGAATGATAATGAAATATATATAGTCTCAGATATAGATTTATAACATTAAATATACTGAACTGATTTTGCTGGTTTTAAATAGAAAACAAATACTCAGACCAAATTTCAGGCAGACAGACGGACGGACATAGCTAAATCAAATCAGAATTTGATTTGATGCAGGAAAATATATATTATGAGGTATTAGATCCTAGCGTTATACACGGAATGACAATTTAATATACCCTCTCTACACTTGTGGTGAAGGAGATTATGAAAATCAACCTCATTGATTTTGGCAAAATTCAGTAGAAAATTTAACTTAAAAAATCCTTCAGGTTGAAAATAATCTCTGTTCGAAACTAAAAACAAATATTTTTTTAATTTGTTAAATTAAAGTAACTAAAATTTTATATTATCAAACAAAATCATAAATTTGCTTAAAATTTATTCTTTTAAAAATTAAAATTTTTGATAAAATTTTATCTACGGAAAATTTAAATTAAAAAAATAAATTTTTTCTTATAACTAAAATTTTTATTTAAAAGATATACGTTATAGTTAAGACCGTCTTTAATACCCAAATTTTATATTCTACTTAAATAAAAATTTAAAATTTTTAATAAAAATTTAAATTTGTTTAAAATAAAAAATAAATTTTTTACTAAGAATTATTTTTTTTTTTCTAAAATTATTATTTTTTTAATAAAAATCAAATTTATTAAACCAAAAAAATAATAATAAAAGTTTCTACTATAAATTTAAATTTTTAATTTTAATTATTGTTATAAAAAATTATAGAATTTATAATATAATAAATTAAATTTTTTCCCAAAAGAAAAATCAAATTTTACTAAAAATAAAAATTTTAAATCTCATTAAAATTTATATTTTTTCTTTAATTATTAATTTTATATTTTTCTTTTGTTAATTCAAAAATCAAAAAAATCCAAATTTGACTATAATTTAGAATTTTATTAATTTTTTTTATTAAAAATTAAAATTAGAAATTCCAAATTTTCGTTAATTGTTTTTTAATTTTTTAATGTTCAGTAAAATTTAAAAAAAATCGTTTACTTTTAAAATTTAAATTTGTATGTTTTTGTCAAAAACTTTGAATTTTCAATAAAATTTAATAAGAACAAGTAAATAGCGAAAATAAACTTTATTCATGATCACTTGTATTCGTGATTTTTGAAAATGTTCAAAAATCCACTTTTATTGAATTGAATATTGAACTGATATTGAAAATACTGAAAAAAACTTTAAACACATTAAACTCACTAAATAAACTAATAATTATAAAATTAGACTGGTATTCACCTTCACGATCACTTTCGAAATTTTTAAAAATTCACTTTTTTGTGAAAAATTAGAAAAAAAACTTTAAATACTTTTAACTCGGTATGTAGGAATTAAGATTAATTAAGATTAATTAAGAAATTAGACAGTTTAAAAATTCATATAATTATGATCGCTACCGTTATATAACATTGCTAGAAAAGATGTCAATCACACAAACTTACAACTAAAACTTTTAAGAGTGCTGAAGATGCAACATCAAACTACAAAAATTTTATATTTCTAACGTTCATAATCAATCCCAAAGGAAAAAGTCCAAAAGAAGAAAAAAAGACATAGAAAATAAACAAAAAAAACATCGTATCACAATAAACCTGCAACTTGCAACATTTTGAAACCCATATATGTTAGACAAGATGAATAACGCCTAAACTACAAAACCAAAACAACGACAACAATTATATATGTTTCCAGTATTCAAGTATCTGTAGTTTAAACTGAGAAAATAATACAAACAACAACAACAACAACAACAAATACGACAATAAAACTGAGAGATGAAAAAAAAATTATATGTTGCCAACATTACCAAGACCCTGTTAAAGGTTAAAATATCAAGAAAACTTTATACTCATGAATATTCAAACAGATACATATACAATTATGCATAAAAGATACATAAATAAACCCACAGATACAACAATAAAACAATATGGGGATGCATTTATTCTCAAGTACACACTTGAAAAAACACTTGAAAACAAAGACATTTTAAAGAGAGAAAAAACATAAAATATGCAACTAATTCGAGCCAATTGCATGTAAATGATTTTAAATTGCAAACGATGTTAAACACAGATGGACAAAATTATAGCATTTTTCGAATAAATCTTAAAAATAGATATTATTTTGATAGATATTTTTCGTAGAACTTTAAAATTTATTTATGTTTACAATTCGCAGAGAAATTTTCTTAAATTTTGCTATAATTTTTCTCATAAAATTCCACCGACGCCATCATCAATATAATGATCTTAAAAATACAATAATTGAAACAGCTGCAAAAAGGTACCTTACAGACACATACATTTATACATACACTGGTGCATATTCTTATAAATGCACAAATCTTTGTTTAAAGAATTAGAAAAAATTAAAAAAGAAAATATTTAATGGACAAATAATATTTTCATTAAATCAATTAAGACTTCATTTAAAATAATAAAGATGATACATTAACTTTCTCACTAAGAAGGGATTATCTCAGACCCAGAAAATCTGAGTCGATTTAGCTATTAGAATGGAATTGTGCCTCATTAAGTGTTCTACTGAAAAAGAGATTTATATATTGTATACGTTTGTGAGTGTAAGTATGAGTTTGCATGTACGAAACATAGTGTATTTACTTGACATAAAAAAGCTATAAACTCACTCGATCTCACTCTTTGCCATTAATTTTTTAAGAAGATCGAAGTCCTCTTAAAGTTGCTTTATTTATAGTTTTAGCTCATCCCCACAAATTCTTCATTAGGTTTAAAACCGGTCTGCAAAACGGCCAGTCCAACAGAGCTATGCTGTGTTCTTTAACCATGACTTAGACTGCTTTAAAAAATTTCCACATTTTCTTGATGGAATATGCAGTCTTCATCCAATTTTCATCAATAATTAGAGGAAAGTATCACCCAGCAATTGGTTATTAATTGTCCTATTCATTTTTATTGGAACAAAACAAATTTTAGATTTGTACATATGAACTTCGTTTGATCTCAAATCTTGCCTATAACATGAGATCAGTCAGGACCGTCTAAATAAAATTTTTTCGTCAGAGAAAATTACCTTTTTCTACTCCTCTGCCCATTTTATATACTTTTGAGCAAATTTTGGATGATTTTTTTATCCTGTTTTTCGGGCGCTGGCTTACACTTTGGCGTCTTCTATTTTCATCATTGTGCGAGCAACTTGTTCGGATGTCATAGGGGGCTTAAGTTTTTTCTTTATTTGTGTAGAATTACATATTGTAGGGCGTGAATTCTTGTTTTATAAGATTAATTTGTTTATACATACATTTATACGAAATAACAGTATTTCCTATGGTAAAATTCTGGACAACATATATCTGTCCCTTCTGAATTTTACGACCAATTTCTCTATTGGAACATACTTGTTCATGAAAAAATGTAGTGCCTTTAAATTGCCTCACATTAAAAAAAATTTCAACTTTACATTTGAATGAGAACGAATGAAGATTAAAAAAGAAGAGTGAAAAAAATTAAATGCATTTATAGGAATATGCATTAGTGTAAATAAAATATCTCTTATAATATCAATAGAATAAAGCAAACGAGCGTTTTTTTATAGTTTTTAACTTGAATGAATTTTATGGTTTTTGATCTTTTTGGCCTGCAACGTCGCCATCTCCATCATCGTCATCAACATCATCCGCCAATTCGTTATACCAAAAATATATAAAATTCTTACATCGTTAAATTTATAAACTTTATACAATTCGTTTTACAGTTTTAAACAATTTTATTTTTATTTATTAAATCTGTTTTGTATTTAAATTATTATGAGAAAATAATCGATAAAATTGTATTTATTTATTTATTGAGATTTTAAAGATTAAATTCCTTAATTTGTAAAGTGTTAAAATATTTATAAATATACGTAGCACAGTGTTTCATATGAAAAATGAAGTGGAAATCAATTTGTAACTACCGAACAGTTGGTTCTTCAATGAACTGATAACGGAATTATAGGAAAGTTTTTAGTTTGTGAACTACACAGACCTTATTCTGGTTGGGTATCGGTAATTGTCTACTAAAAAAATAATTTTTGAGTTATGACTATCTTGCAGCAAATGAGCAAAATCTAGTATAAATATGTAATTATAGAAAGACTTTTTCAATGATAGTGATAGCAGAGGCACAGTCGTGTTTACCTTTTGAGTTTAGACATTGTGTACCTAAAGAAGGCCGCTACACAGGGTAACAATGTAGGTCGTACATCCTTTTATCTGAAGCGATTTGAATACCAACAGCAAACCTCGTTCTTGGTATGGCAAACAATATGCATTTGCGCAAAATAAGACAATCATTTGTTACAACGGGCTCTATAAATACCGATATTTATACCAAATAATGTTTACAAAAAAATGCCGCTTCCATCATAAGACTTCAAAATGTGTCCACTTATTTTTGTGCTGACTTGGCATCCTATCGCTATGGAAAATAAGCCATTGAGTGGTACGAAAAAAATAATATGTTATTTTTACGTCAAAACTGTCCAGAGTTAAGGTCAGTGAAGAGATATTGGGCTCATATTAAAAGAGAATTCGAGAGCACAAAAATGGTACCTTAAAATGTGATCGATTTTAAAAGAAGATGAACTACGTGTTCGAGTATTGTGACAGAAAGTATTATAAAAACTTAATGGAAGGGTTTCCGAAAAAGGTTAAAAATTTCATCAATAATTATTAAAACTTAAAATTTTTTCTTTTGTAAATTGTAATAATAATTTCAATTACAAATATATATACAAATGAATCTGTGTTTGTTTGTTAGTTAGGGACTTATAGATAGCAATACCACTGGATCGATTTTGGGATCATTCAGGGGATGGAGGTTGGTCCCAAAATAATTTTTGCTTAACTTTATAAGGCCAGCAAAGCACACCGGGTTTAATATAGTAAAAAATAAAATTTTAAGTTGATCATTTTTCGATCTCACTTATGTGAGTAGGAAGAGAATATTTTAAATACACTAGCACAAATCATACAATCAGATTTTACGAGGGTCGTTTCATATCCGCGCAATGGTGTAGGGTATTATATAGTCGGTCTTAACCGACTACTACACTCTAAGTTGTTTTCTGTTAGTTTTAATGATAAATGACTCTTCAATAAGTAGGACATATAGACAATTTCACAAATAATAACTTTAATTTGAAATTAATGATTTTCAAACAAATCAAAACTGTAACAAGATCAATGAGATTTAATAAAAAAATTTATGCAAAAAATAATTTAAAACTAATTCTAAACACAATTTTAAATTAGATAATTTTTTTTAAGAATTTTTTTTTTAAAATTTCTAAAAATCATCATCATAATCGCAATCAACAGGAAATTATATTTTACAATAACTGATTTGAAATTGTGGTTAAATATGACCGTTTCATTTTATGATTTTCTTTTTTTCAAATCCATTTCCTTTTATAGAGCGGAGAGTTAATTCTGCCAATGTCTTTTATTTAACTGATTTCTATGGCAAATAACAAATAATGAATAACAATATGAACATTATCAGCATTCAAGTGTAAAATTGTTTTGCAATTATTCATGATACATATTTTCATAGTTTTTTTCATATTTTCTTATTTTTTGCCATTTTTTCAATGTGGTTTCCGTGAATTTATGGAATTATGTTTTCAAGATGTAAATAAATCTTATAAATAAACGAGAAGTGTCATAAATCACATTTAGTTTAACAATTGTTCAACAAACAAAATCAACACCGGTATTGAGATATTGAATTCCAAATTATTTTATTAATGAAAAAAAAACAATTATTTGTTTCATTTCCTAAAATCAACAAATTCGAAATTCATTACTAAAGAAAAAAGAAAAACTAAAAAAAATAAATACGAAAACAAAAGCAAAACAGAAAATAATGTTAATTAAAAATCATAAACAATTTGTTAAACTATTAAATCTGTATTATAATCAAACGCAAATTTTGTTAAGTCATCTCATGAAATATTGCCTTCGTCATCAGCATCATCCTCAACATCAACAACTCCAGCTTAAACATCTTCATTTGGGCCCTACTTCCACTTCCACTTCATATTCATTTTCGCATACACACATGTCGGTTTTCGATGTCACCTCGCTGCTGTTGCTGCTGTTGCTGTTAGTTGCACCACTTAGTTGTGTTGATGCTGTTGGTTATTCATATACACGTTTCATTGGACCCGTTGCTGGTCCCGAGCATAAAATCTATGTAAATGATGCCGACTCTAGTATAGATGTTAAGACACCACCACATCATGTCAATGTTTTGCCACGCTTGGATTATGTTGCCAAACCGGAGTATGAATTTTCGTATGGTGTCGAAGATGCTGATGCTCATATTTTACACAATCGTAATGAAATGCGTGATGGTGATATTGTAAAAGGAGTTTATAGGTGAGCTATAAATGAATTATGAGTTATTTACATACATTTGTACATGCACATGTACAAATGTATGCACATTTCTAGTGATCAGTGTAAAAAGAAAAAACGGAAGCTTTTAGGTGATTGATTGATATTTGAGAAACTATTGAAAATAAATATGAAATTGAATATTCGATATCTTTCGGACAACGTTTTGTTTGAATGGAAAAGAGGAAGAATGTGGAAATGTTAACAAATTAGGAAATAATTGATATAATAAATATAATAAACTTCCGAAATATATTTAGATGAAATTTATGTGCCACGGGTGATATACACTTTAAACAAGTAAGAATTATATATAACAAAACAGATTAAGCAGTTTGATATTACAAAAAAAGCTATGCAAAGTTTCAGAATTATATAGCATTAAATACTTATTATTCACGATAATTCTCGATACTCTACTCCCTGTTCAAAACATTATGAGACTTAAACTTTTCTTTTAAAAAGAATGACTTCTTTTGAAGAAATATTACATCGTCTGTAATGGCTTCATCTATGTGCATTATTTCATTAATCACACAATTTCGGGGATATGGGTTATTAAAAAATATTGTTTGTTAAGGGAAAATCTCTATCCGAAAAATTAATACAAATTAATTTTTGTAAAGGTTTTATCCATATCAGAATTTCATGAAATTTTTTCTAAGAGTTTCAGAGATTTTTATGAAAAATTTCGTTTATATAGGGAATACTACTCCTCCGTGCCCTTTCCATAGCTTTGTAAGACCTTTAATGTATTGTTATTAAGGCTTTTTCTGTGTGCCATATTTCAAGAAATTACCTTTAAAGGTTTCAAAGATATACGATATAAAAAGTTTTGTTTTGAAAAAGATATCACTCCCCGTGGCCCTTATCCCCAAATTTTATAGTCCAAAACAATGTATTGTATTAGTTATAGGGATATGTATATTAAATGTTTAGTTTGCAAGGAGGATACCTTCTCCTATTCCCTATCCGAAAACTAGTACGTTACATTTTTCACTAAAGACAATATTAAAGTGCCAAATATCAAAAAAGTTAAATAAACCGTTGAATTGTAATCAATGTTCAAACTTTTTAAGAGATTGTCTAAGATATCGGTCTATAACTTTTTTCTGCTGAGGACAATAAGAAAAATGTGATTGACTGTGGGTTGCGGCCGTGTCAACAACAGAGGACAGACGGCTAAATGTACACAAAATTTTGATTTGATTCATGAATATTTATACTTTATGGTGTCCTTCTTGGCGTTCCAAAAGAGCTGACAAAGTAAATATACCCTTATCACCACTATGATGGTGTAGGGTATAAATATGTAATGTAGCTTCAAATTCAGTTCTTTAGGCATCTAAACCTTCTTTATTAAAAATTCATATCAATGATTTCATGAGAAGTTTGATTTTTGTTTCAAATGCCGTGTCAGTGTTGAGAAAGCTTCTGCATCACTATTTCGATCAACATAAATGTTTTCCGCAGTACGCTTAATTTCATTTTCCCTATAGTTTTTCAAATATTCATAAACCTTGAAAAGACAATTATATTCCTTCACCGAATGCATTCATTTATAACCACCAGTTGTATCGTAAGGAGACAGTAAGTGTCCTTATTGAATATCATGAAGAGGCTATAAAAGAGACAGTAGGTTCATTCCTAGAACATGTTAAAAATTACGATTGAGGCCTTAGTGAAATGGATGGGGAAACTGTGCAAAAATCGGGAGCTTAATAAAGTAAATTATGAGACATTTCACGATACACTTAATAGTCACCGTGTGTATTATATATTATTAAAAGCATTTAGTTTTAATATTTTATTAGTATGATCGAATCGGAAGCACTTTCTGTGCAGGTATCACGATATCTTTCCGTCTCTTTGTGCCTCAGTGTAACGATACACATTGGTCGCAAAACGTTTGTTAGTAATTAAGAAACTACTGGAAATTCGGTTTAAAATTTTTCATATCTATAAATTGTTTGAGCTAAAACTCCCAATCCAGTAGAACATTTGTATGGATCGATCTTGATCACGTATCAAATTTAATCCAGATATTTCAAAAAATGCGACTTGCAGAGTGTTTACACCTTTAAACGAATATCGTAAAATCGTCTCAGGAAATGGTTCGCAGTCCATCATTACATTTTAAGTATCATATATTTTTCTAAGCGTAAAAAACATCTGCACCATCTTATAATTCTTTCAATCCTCTATAAAGATGAAGCGTAAAAAAGTTAAAGAGTAGAAATTGATTTTCAAACATTATTAATATTTAAATTAATTCTTTAAAGTTTTTTTATAATAAAAATCGATTTATTATTTTTTCTTATTCTTCATCCTTCATCATCAAAAAGTCTAATTGACCCCGATGGTGCATTGCGTGTGGTTAAATATACAGCTGATGAAATTAATGGTTTTCAAGCTGAAGTCATACGCAATGGTGTCTCATCATTACATGGTCAATTGCAAAATGATTACAAACGTCTACCTCCTGCAAAGATCATCAATAATAATCATAACTATTACAAACCAGATCACGAACAACATTATTATCCACCAACTCCAACACAAGCACACACTCAAATACCTGAGAAAATAGAAGCCAATGAATATTATCCATCATCGAATGGTTACACACCAAATTGGGAACAACTAGAGAAAATAAATCAACAGTTATCTTATAATCCCAATATTCAATATCAACCACCTCCACAGCCTCCCATCATATATCATTACAACAACAATGAGGCTATAGATGATGGCAGCAGCAGCAGTAGTAGTAGTGATAGTAGTGACAGTGATTATAATGATAATCCACAAACACATTATGAAGTTCATGAAAAACCCAATAATGATGAAGAAGAAGGAGGATGATGACGATGATGATGATAATAATGATCATAAAATAAAAACACAAATTGTGGGTCATAAAAAGAAAAAATATCAACATCAACATGATGAATATGATGATGAAGATGATATTGGTGAGGATGATGAGGATGATAATGATTCTGGAGATGAGGCTGATTCCGAAGAATTTGAGGATTATAATGAAACTGAACATAATGCTAAGAATAGTAAAGAAAGTAATGAATATTATTAATTAAGTTTTAAGTTTTATTAAATAATTGCACACTTAATATTAATTAAACACACATTAATTATTAAAAGACATTATAACTAAATTAAGCAAAAATTACACTTTTTATAAAAAAATAAATAAATAAAAAACTTAAAAAAAATTAAGTAATATTTATTATTATTTATTAAACCAGTTGTATATCGTTTTTTCCCCCTCCAGACTTCACTATTTTGCACCATTTAGTTTTGTAGCACGTTTATTATTGTTGTTATACCCTACACAAGCATAATTGGTTGGGATATATGCATTTGTGTTCATTTTTGTAATATGCAGAAAAAAATATATCGATCGATCTACGATGTCAGTCCGTCTGCCTCTCCACTTGACTGATTGTATGCCCATTTAACGATGCACAGTTTTTTATATGCAAGTGAAATGGAAATAATTCTGTAATGTAGTACATTGAAATCGGACATGCCTAAACGTCTTGCAAGTCTTGAGTCTTAAGTTTAAACTTTCTCAACAAAAACGTGTCCTGAAGCGATTTTAATGATGTGTTATAGTCAGTGAATTTCCTTTTATATAGGCAAGTTATCTCTCATAGTTTAAGAGATATTTAGCTTCAAAAATTTTTAATTTTACTTCTTGAATGATCTTGGCGAAGTCTTTACGCTATATCGCTTCCAAATGTTATCAGTCTGCTACGAATTAGAAAGTACAGAAAGTGTGGTTAACTTGGGTCTTGAAAATCAATTTGTGAAAGGAGAGAGGTATAAAAGATCTAGTGATACATTGATATCTGGAGTCAGTTTTACAGAGCCTATGGAGTTAATCCAACTTAGAACCATTTGCAGTATCCAAATCTATCAGAAGTAGTAACGAAGAACGAAGTAACTGGTCATTAGTAGAAAATATGAGGAATCGTTTCCTCCTCCTTCTTATTCCGACAACTCATGCAAAAATCGTTTGCGGGGAGACCCATTCTCGCTGAATATATTTACACGTGAGTTCTTGAAATCTAGAGTAGGACGAAATCCTCATTATTCCATCTGTCCAACACTATAGCATAGAACTGATCTTCTCTACGTTTCTTATAGATTTATCTGAGAGGTTCGCCCCATCTTTCGCTAGGTCATCAGCCTCCAAATTGCCATGATTAGTTTCGTGTTCGCGCTCCCAGGCCAGTACTCTGTTATCGTAGTCAATACTGAACGACATTCCCAGAACAGATTCGATGGTTATGGTTATTAAAATTGTCAAGTTTTGTCCAACATTTGATATAACCCAAATGACAGCTACACAAACTCACCTCCGAAAATCGGTATTAAAAATTCGGTCCAAATCATCTATTACACTTTAACTTGTTTTTTATTTCGCTCTAGAAAAAGAAAATGGAAAATATGTCGTTAGTTTTTCTCTTTTCTTTTCTTTTCTTTTCTTTTCTTTTCTTTTTCATTATTTTTATTATTTTTTCGCGTAAATGAAAAAAAAAAACAAATGTGAAGCTGTAAAAAATACTTTTTCAAAAGACAGACATGAGTCTTTTTGTAGCCACCACAATTCATTCATTCATTCATAGACTCATTGGAGTTTTTGCCAGAGTATGACCATTTGGTCTGAGAGTTATTTAGTCAAATATTTGGTTGGTTTGTCAGACAGTCAGTCAACTTGTTACATAGATTTTGGAGAGTGTGTGTGATTATGTGTATTTGTTACTTTTATAGTCACACAGTATGTCTCTCATTGATTACATGAATTCCTTTGACTGGCTGCTTATTCTGTTGTAATAATAATAATTGTATTCATATGTGATTGTGCTGCCGATATTTATTATTGTTAATTTAATACCCTACATGAGGTATAATAGATTTATCAGAAAAAATGTGTAATAATTATAAAGTTTCAAGTAGACATCTGGAGGTAATTGGAACTATTTTTGCGTAACAAGCGGGGCTTTTTTAAAGCCTCTCACCAAAACAAAAAAATGTTAAGAACAAAACATATAGACCGATATCTGAAAGAGGTTTATATTCAATAGAAAAAAAATCGATTTTGACAATTTAACCATAATAATAAAGCACTTCATTCTTATTAAATCGGTCCAGTACAAAATATAAAAATAAAATATCCAACTGAAATTTTCAAAAAAATTTGTTCAGCACATTTTTATTTGTCGGGTCAGATCAACTATATATCGAACTTCATAGATTTTGGATCTTCGATATGTTATTGCATATAACATGCTTATTTATAATATTATCGCAAGACACACACGTTTTTTGGTAATTTTCAGTATAGTGGACATATAAGGGCTTTAGAAAATTAGGGACCTACAAAATTTTGGTACAGTACTTTCCAATTGTATAAATCTAAAATTGTATCATAACATAAAATTTTTTGAAATTTCTATATTTTCTAGTTATTTTCGGAAGTGGATCTTATGGGAGTTTATAGATCCATCTCCTTGAAATTTCAACCAGTAGCATTTACTAATGCTTTAACTAAAATAATTATGATTTTTTATGAGCTTAAACTCCTATTCAGGAGCTCATTTGTATGGGAGCTACCTGCTTCGATCATCTCCAAGTCCTTCTTGGGCCATAAAAAATAACCTGTAATAAGTATATTTCATTTAAATGTTTCTAAAGTTACGATCTAAATACTGTCATAGGCGGACTTTATTAAATCGTCATAGAACGCGATTCTGGGTTGATCGGTTTACTTTATGGTGGTGGTATCACTTTATTATTTATTTCGCACTTAACACGCCAACCACATTTGGTGGAATTGTATTAAAAATTAAATTTTTACACTTATAATGTGCAACTTTTGCTCGAGTGAATAAGAAGGAGAGGGATAGCGAGAAATTCACTTCCTCTAATGGCGTAACATGCATTTCCGTTAAGAATTTTTCTCTTATATATTTTTTGTAGAAAATAATAAGGATTATCATCATATAAAATATTTTCAATTAATTTTTTATTCAACCCAATGACCAACTTGAAGGACCACCTACGTGCCCTGGATCTATTAAGATTATGAAGGTCTAAGTCAAATGTCATTAACAATTATTCAATAGTTTCAACGTTGCAAAAAAATTCCTATACAAAGCGTTTTAGGACCACTGAACGCCTTTTGAAATTTCATTGAAATCGGTTCGAAAGTTAGAGATTTATTTCCTTTTAATATAAAATACTGTGCATATGATACTTAACTAATACAATCCATTTCTATGAAAAAAATTCTCGAAATTCCCAATAGAGTACCCCCCCCCTAGATCACCAATTTCAATCATTTAGAAAATCATAATACTAAAATAAAAAAAATCGCATATGTACATCGATTAAATGTATATATTATCTCTCTGTCATTTGTTGCTGCTACAGATTTTTTTCTCTTGTTGCATGCCACAACACCAACTGAATTACATATTAAAGCGTAAAGAAAATCGTTAACTATTTTAGCAGTTCAAACGCAAAAAAATACACACAAAAATCATACAAAAATTCACATAAATTAAAAAAAATAAATATAAAAACTCTAAGAAAAATTAGGTCAGTAGAAGAAACAGTCAATAACCAGACCAGACCAGACTAAACCATTGAAACAGACAACTTTTTATTAATTGACAGTTTAATCTAGTTTTAGTATTTTACTGTTATTTTTTTTTCCTCACTCTGCACCTTTTTTCACTCTTAAAGCAGCAGCAGCTAAATTTTTGTTTATAATTTGATCGATAGCAAGTTATGCGATTTTAATAATACAAGTAAAAATACTATATTCGGTTATGCCGAATGCTTAATACCCTCCACCACAAATACATTAAGGTAAATACGTTATGTTTCACACATACACTCAAAAGGGTAAATTATACATAACAGACTTTCTGAAATAAAGAAGCACGTAAAACTTAATGAGTCATAATATTTGTTAGATTTTTGGCTATAACTTTTTCCACTGAACCGATTTTACACAATTTTTGGGATGATAAAGAATTACACATGACTTTATATTATGCCGGAATTTTATGCTAATTTGCCGATTTCTAATTTATTATTTTACAAATATTCTTCGCTGAAACTTAGAGGTTTCCTCAGATATCTTTGATATACTAAACCGATTTTGCTGATTTTAGATAGCAAACTTCTGAGGGCTATAAAAATACTCAGGCCAAATTTCATTGTGCCCTGTCAGTTATTGTGGATGTAAACATACCAACAACAGAATGGTAGAGTCAGATTTTGATTTGATGCAAAAATATGTACTCATTATGGGGTCTGAGGTGATTCCTTTTTAACGTTATTATTGTGGATGTGAGCGTACCACAAACATACAGACAGACGGACATAGCTAAATCGACACAGTTTTTGATTTGAATCAAAAATAATATATACATTATGGGGTCTGAGATGATTCCCTCTTAGCGTTACACACAGAGAATGACAAAGTTAATTTACCCTCTTCACTACTTGTGGTGGTGGAGGGTATAACAAGACTAGAAAATCAATTCAGTTTGTTTACTTTACTAATTTTGATTAGTATGTGTGAATGATATTAAGGGGATTTACTTATACATATGCGTTTCTATATTTATGTAGTGGTAATTGTTATCATTCATTTTTGGATGATGATGAAAATTTAGATGTTGTAACCATCTTTCAATAAAAACAAAAGTAACAACAAAAACAACAACAACTACGAACTAAGATTAGTTAACGACAAGTTAAATATAAAATAAATTCACATTAAATGAGTTCTGGTTAGTTACGTGGTGGCATTTCAATCAATAATTTCGCTATTTTATATTTATTTTATTGGAATTCTCTGATATTGAAACCAGAGAAGCGACTTATTAACATTTGCCAGGAGTACCCTATTTAATCATTACTCCTTTGGCTTAGTTGACAGAACAGGGGTTATGTGAGGTCTATACGGAATTATGGACCGTTCTTAATAAAATTTGTTTTCTGGTGGAATAAATCTAAAATTTTATTCTAACATTCAATTTTTATGAGATTTTTATATGTTCAAGTGATTTTCGGAAATGGATCTTATGTGAGTTACTGTCATTTGTGAATCAATCTTCTTCAAATTTGATATATAGATTTCAACCAATAACATTAATTTATGTATTTGAAATATGTTATTAATTATGATTTTTATGAGCTTAAACCCCGATTCCGGGAGGATATTTGCATAACAGTTAACTGAAACAATAGTTCGATAATCATTAATCCATACTTGGGTCATCGTTATTTAAAGTTGCAACCTGCACACTGTCCATAATTTTACAAGAACAAACTGCCAGCCAGTCAGACGGACTAATCTATAAACTTTAATTGAAACTTCGCTACCTTAACAGTAATTTCAATATATTTGTTTAAATATTTTTGCTTAACTTTTAACCGAAAATATATTTCAATGAAATTTCACACACTTTTTGCTAAAGTTTCGAGTGGTTTGGAAGAGCATAACGTTCTAACTTCTCTTGGAGTCTTCTTCGCAACCTCGGAAATATTAAAAGATTTTATAAAAATATATTTAGAACTTACTGTCATAGTTTCATAATTTCTCCTAAAAAAAGCTTTTTGGAAATACATTGAGTGTTGGTCCACAACTTTTAAAATGTCTCAAATGTGTTGTAGTTAATTTCATAGTCGTTATGCACTGAACATATTTTCCTTTAGTGTTTTTTATATAATAAAAATAATTAAATACATTTAGGTACATTTGATTTTCCCCAGGTGCCAAATGTGATACTATGCTGGTATGTTTTAGTTAAAACAAAAACAAAAAATACGCATTTTAAAAATAATTGTTGTTTAATTTTCTTTAAGACAAAAAACTTAAATGTTTAACATTTTTTTAACAAAAAAAATTTAATCAACAAACAATTTAAAATCAATTAGCGCATCTTATATACAATTTAAATTGTTGTTGTGTAATTTTGAAAGTTACATTATAAAATAACCCAGCAAACATTTGAAATATATATTGTCAATTTATTTGTTACTTTTTTATGTCAATTGACTTAATTTTAACCGTTATTAATTGTTTTATATCCACCACCCGCTATCTGTCTAAATATATTGACATGTTGCATGTTGTAATCATAAACAAAAATTTGATGCATGTTGTATGCCATTAATTATATAAATTCAAAAAGAAACAGAACTTTTACAGATAAGGAGTGAGACGGAAATAATTTGAATTCAGACTTTTATATTCTAAACGAGAAAAAAATGTGCTACCAGCAGTCTTCGGTTTACCGTTTCACTCAGCATCACTTCCTAACCCGTTCTATTGGTGGATAGTGGGAATCTTGTGATCAAAGTTTTAGTTTAATTCTACAAATTTTGTACCAATAAGACATCTTTCACATAATTTGAACTAAGGTGTTTACGGCTTAATTTGGAGAAGCACGACCCTTATTTGTTCAAGAACGTAGTCGGTAAACATCTTAATTTGATCACCAAGATGTTGATTTTTTTAAAAATACGCCTAAATTAATTAGGTCCAACTTAACGTTACTTTTGTAATGTAAAGAAGATTTTTCTAATTGTTTTGTTTGCTTTATTCGTGCGAACAAATGTTCTTGATGCTATTTTACGTAGAATATTTCTATAAACGCAGACATGAAAATTGCTTGAAAAAAATGCTGAAAATAAATTATTATAAATTTCTGTTTCATATAAACAAATTATAAATTGGTTCTAACATTAATATTTCTATACATATTCCTAAGGCATGGAATGAAGTTCCTTTAGGAATGGATAGAATTATGGTGAAATATATGTACCAAGGGAAATATATAATCAACCAAAAGACTGAACTTGAACCCAATGGAGAAGTTGTGGGGATACATGACCCTTAAATCTTATGCCACTAATGCTCAAAACGAAAGCATATTGACTTTAATAGATCTTGAACTAAAGATAAAGCAAATTTGGTAGGGAATTGATTTTGATCTCCTTAAAAAATTTGTGGGGTCAATGTCAGGCCATATTATTTAGTTAATCCACAACAAAGTATTAACCACCCATTATTAATAATGCTATTGAGACTGATAAACATAAGTGCGTTTGTAGGAAAATGTCTTTAAAAGTTCATTTAAATTTAAGTAAAAACAAGTAAGAATGCTATATTCGGCTATGACGAATTTCCTATACCCTTTGCAACAAATCTAAGTGAAGTAAATGCGTTATGATTTGCACATTTACACTCACACATACACTCAAAGACGTATACAATATATAAAAGATTTCCTTAAATATAACACGGAACACTTAATAAGTTACAAAATATATTACATTTTTGGCTATAACTTTTTTTCTACTGAGCCGATTTTAAAGATTTTTGGAATGGAAACGAAATACATGCAGCTTAATATTATGACATTTCATTGTAATTTATCGATTTTTAAATGACAATTTCACGAAAGTTCTTTGCTTGTAATTAAGATTGCCTCAGATATCGGTCTATATACTTTATTATAATATTACAATTTCGTTAGTTTTTAATAGAAAACTTTTCAAAGATATAGCAAATACTCAAATTTCATTGACAGGCAGACGGACACATTTAAAACGACTCAGATTTTGATTTGATGCAAGAATATATACACCATAGGGTCTGACATGATTCCTACTTAGCGTTACTTAGTGATGAAAAAAAATAAAAGTCAAAATCTAATTTTTAAAAATTGAGAGATTTACACGGATTGAGATTTTGGGTATTTCCGTCCAGAAAAATTGGAATCTTTGGACAAACTTATGTTTATCACATTGAAATTTCAAATAAAATTCATTCATTCATTTTAAAGTTTAAATAAATATGGTTTATCTTTCAAGTTTTGAACTCTAGTGAAAAGAAAATCTGACCCGATATCAAATTACAGCAAATTGATTTTTTTCACTGAAATCCTCAACTTTATCTGGATATTTAAATTTTCATATCTAAAAAGTTTTGTTGCGCGATTAAAACTTTTAGATTAAAAATTTCCGAATTATTGTATATTCTTTGTATTGCAGTTTTTTCATTCTCACTCCTTACATATGTAGCTACTATATTTTGTATATTGTCTTTCTATTGACAATTTATTTTAGTAAATATTAGTGTATTAATCAATGTCTTTTCTGTCTTGGATTTTATTTATTTTTCCTCTATCAAATGGTATTTTGGCTACCAAAATGTTTCCAAGTGTTACCAACATCCATGTTCTCTCTTATTTTTTTTTATTTCCATAAAATTTATAATGTCTCGCAAAGTAAAACTGTTAAGCTGGAAAAAAATATAATTCTAATTAAAAATCAGTATTTGGACAAGTTGAAATATGATGTTGTTCGTGTTCGTGTTCGAGCATAAAGTGTTGAAATTATTGCAAACAACATTATAAATATTGACATGTGAATAGTTTTGGAAAATTTATGAGAACAATTTAACAATAAATTAAGAATTTTTATGAAAATATTGAAAAAAGAAGAAACAATAATTTACAGGTTAAATGTTTTAAACATCAATCGGTGATAAATAATGTTTTTAATCACATTTAATACGACCATAAATAAATGTAGAAATTATGAGTGATTAGCACGAAATATCTAAATATATAAGAAGTATTTTTATTCTTATAAGTAGCGAGATCCGAAAATTCTTAACACACTTTTTTTAATAAAACTTTTAATCCAAATAAAATATCTTAAGTACCAGATATTGAGAGATATTGAGAGACACCTCTCCCTATGATTCTATCCGCTCTTCATTCTGTCTAGTAAAACAGCCCAAAATTAGCGATGTCATAATTCTTTAAATATTCGACGATCAATATTTTTCTCGTATGAGGGCTACCTCTTCGCCTAATCATTTCCGTCTCACATTTTGCTTCGTAAAAAAGTTCCTTGAAAAATTTATTGGCACCAAATTTTAAAATTCTCGCTGTTGCTATGCAGTTGTGGCCAAGAAACCACTATTTTGTTACAACGGGATCTATAAATACCGAAAGAATGTTTACAAACAAGGCTGCTTCCATTCAAAATTGACAAAATGCCTCCACTATAGTAAACAAGCCCCTGATTTGTTCAAGAACAATAATGTGGTATTTGGACCAAGAGAGACAAATCCTGTAAACTGTCCAAAACTATGGCCAGTGGAAAGATCTTGTTAAAAGAGTATTGAAAAGGACAAAAAAAGAGTCGAAAAGGGTGTTTAAGCAAAGTGACAGAAAACAGTAATGGAAGGGTTTCCGAAAAAGGTTCAAAATGTCATCACCAGTGATTTAAACTTTAATTATACCCTACACAATCCTTTTAGAACCCACTAGTCCCACATGAATGTTTGTAGCATTATATTATACTTCATTTTTATGCACTAATTTAAAAATACATTTCTACGTGGGTGGTTTATTAATTTTTTGTAGCTAAATAGTCGGTCTTGACCGACAACAACAATTTTCTTGTTTTTTTTTTTGGAAATTGAAATAATAATTTCAATTAAATAAATGAAAACAAGTAAAAATGTTATAATCGATCAAGCCCGATTATGTTGATTATAAATAACAGTTACAAAAAATTAAGGAACGACCCTCGTAAAGTTTTATTAAATCTTAATATATACTGGACATATTATGGTAACATTTATATGAAAGTATGGTTATATGGGACCTAGAAGAAATCATGGACCGACCCTCGTATAGAAGGAAGGAAGCTTGTATAGGACCTATGAAAAGTAATACACCGATCCGTGCATAATTTGGCACATAGTTTTAAAATGCCAAATTTCGTTAAAATTGCTTTATATTTTGGACTTCTATGAGCTGGAAGGACATTTGTATGGGAGGTACCCGAAATATTGGACCGAACATGGAAACAGGTTTCTTCTTCGATGCAAAATAGTAATATGTACCAAATTTCATAGAGATATTTCAAAAATTGTGACAGACAGACAGATGGACATAGTTAAATCGACTCAGAAAATAATTCTGAGTCGAACGGTATACTTAAAGGTGGGCGTTACCATGTTACAAACATCTGCATAAACGCATTATACCCTACACCACCGAAGGTAAAAAACTGTAAGTTTAGTGGCTTTGTTTTTATTTACCTTAAAAAACGCTTTATATTAGTGAAATATCTCTTTAACTGTAAGAGATATTCCACTAATGTGAGGTGTTTCTTCTAAATCAAACCATTAATAAAAAGTCTTCTGTCCGAGCCCAGAATGCATTTGGAATATATCCTTCTCCGAATCAATTGAAAAATACCTCAAGCAGGTCCTTCTAATTTTTTGAAAATATTAAGTTTTGGGATCAATAGTGGAACGCAGTGACCAATTTTCTGAAAAAAGTGGGAATCAGTTTATTTTGGAATTATTCACACTTTCCAATGAATTAATTTTATAGCCACTTTGCTTTATAGATATAATTATTTACCGAAATTTTTACTAAAAATATAATTGAATTAAGTTGTTTTTCTTCTAATAACGATAATTTGTCAAAAATAAATTTTAACATTAGACCACCAATACAAATATCTGGGAAAGAATCTAGCCAAACCCCAAAGCCAAATTAAAGAAGTATTAATAGATTATTATTATTACTTTTTTGTTTCTTTAATTCATGTATCTTTCTTGTTAACAACTTTAATTAAGACATTATCTAATTTATTTATGTACATTTACTTTGGAATGTTTAATAAGAAAAATCCAAAAATGAGAAAAAAACGAAAATAAAAATTAACCAAACTCAAGTTACTAAAATTCTTTAACAATTAACAATAGCAACAACACCAACAATACAGTTTGCTTTGGTTTGACAACAGCCAATATAGTCAGTCACATGTTGTTGTTGTTGTTGTCGATAACTGGTGCTGCTGCTGCATGTTCTGATTTTGGTCATTGAGTTTTTTTGTTTTTGGAATTGCACAAGAAATCGTACATTTTTAGTTTTTTTTCCGACAAGAAGTAAAATGTTTTCTTGTTGTTGTTGTCGTTGTAGTCTATTTTTCTTAATGAATACCTAAAATAGCCAAAATACTAAATGAAGTATTTTTTTCCGAGTTATATAACATATAACGTGTCTAAATCTATATGTTTATAACTAACGAACAGATGGTGGAAAAGAAGTCATTAATGGAAGGTATTTTAGCGATTTTGTTTAGATAACGGAAAATTTATTAGTTTTCCTTATTCAATATAATTTCAATTATTTGTTTGCGATCAAATATTTTTACTTAAAATTTATAAAAATGAGTCTCACACATTTACTTATTCAATTTTATTAATTAATTTTAACTTTAAACGACAAGCAAACAAATATTAATTAATAATTTAATTAAAGTTGACATTTTATTAAAATTGGGTAGTGAGATTGATAAATTCCTAACATACATATATATTAACAATTAAGAAGTTATACTCGGTCAAGCCCGACCATTTAATACCCTACACCACATTGTTGGTTATATGTGTGTAGCTAACAAAAATTAATGACCCACCCTCGTATAAAGTATTTTTATAATTTATGCTTACTGGTACCAACATCCATGTGAAATTACTACGTTCTGAAAGGTTTTTTCTGTGGGCGTTACATAGGAATTTCTAAGAATGTATGGACCGACCCTCATAAAATTTCTCACATTGATTTTTGCTTATATTTGTCTTGATTTGACTAATTCTTATTACAATACCAACGTATTTATGAGATTTAAGCCTTTCAAAGTGATATTTGAAGGGGGTTTGCATGAGGCCCATAAGAAATAGTAGGCAGATCCGCATATAATTTGGCACATTATTTAGAATATTATAAAATGCAGCCAGGCTGGCAGATTGACAGGACAGCCAATCTGCGAGCTATTTGGCCAGACGGGCGAACGCCATCGTTAAATCGATTCAGAGAGTGATTCTGAGTTTTTCTGTGCGTTACAAACTTAAGCACAAACGCATTATAACCCTACGAAATTTTGAACCTTTTATAACGCTTTCTGTCACTTTGCTCGGACAGGTAGCATATCTCTGCTTAAAATCTACCACACTTTTGAACACCTTTTTGTGCTCTTTAATTCTCTTTTAACAGAAGCCTAAGCCCGTTGTAAAAAAATTGAGTTCTTTTGACCGCAACTTTTCTTCAACATTGCCTCAAAAAACAGTAACATACAATTATTGGCCAGGAAATTGCTAGTACATGCGTTTCATCAGCAGAATTTTTAGAAAACTTGACTTCAATTTCCGTTCCGTTTTTGGACTCTAAATTTTTGCAGCGTTCTTGTTTTAAACTTTTGAATCTTTTATGTTTTTAAACCTGTATTTTATTGCACATTTTTGTTCAAGTAGTCCGAGTACTGAGCTAACGGGACTGCTTTCCTACCGGATGTGTTGGGAGCTCTTAGGAGTGTTGATAATTTTTCGACTTTACTCCTTACAATTACTGTTACTAGTTACCATACAATCACTTTAAGTTAACAACTTTTAATTAATTTTAGTTATTTAACAAAAATACTGTTCAGACAAATTAGAAACAATTCTGAAATGTACTAAAAAATCTGTAATATAAATCATAAATCATTGAATTGGAATTATATTTCTTGAAAATTAATACAACAATTATACAAGTTTGCATGCGAAAATACGAATTTGTTAAAAAAACAACTAACGAAGGCAAAACTTTATCCTGCCACTAATTTGTGACACATGCAACACTTTTAATTTAAGTGGAAAATAAAATATTTCGATTGTAAAACAAAACCAAAGATAAAATGCCTGGGAACTATTAGTATTTTGCTAAATATTGAATGGATTATAAACGTACAAACACACATGCACATATATATCTCACATGTTTAATTGCAATATTTGATATATAATAATAATGCATTTACCTTTAATCGGGCACACAGTGGAATCAAAAACATTTTTATTAGAACAATACTGTAGACTTGAAACTAGTGTGGAGAAAGAGGATATATTAAGTTTGACTTTTTGAGTGTAAGATGATTCTTTCGAAGATCTCATCTATATATTCATAAAAATTAATTTTTGTTTGTTTGGGACTTATAGACAGCTAAGCTACTGGACCGATTTTGCACAAATGTTCACAGAATGATCCTCATATACCCGAAAGTGCTATAGGATATAAAAAAATTCGTTAGGACCAGGAAGAGAGGTACCACCCATAGAAAACAAATATTGATTACAGAATATCTAAAAAAATATAACAACGAGAATTTTAAAATTTGGTTTCAATCACTTCTTCAACTACTTTTCTGGACAAAATATAAGACGGTTAGGATTAGGGGGAATGGTAACCCCCATACAAAGGATTACTTTCCTAAGGATTCTTTTATTGGTCAAAATGTAGGACGGGTAGGACCATGAGATGGGGTACCACCTCCCCATGAAATTCAAATCGCGATCTATATTTCACACTGATATTCTATGAAACCGATGATCTTTAGTACGATATTGATTGAATTCTGTCTCAGATGACAGTCTATAATTATTTTGCATATAACTACCTTTAAAAATAACACTTTGAAAGGCTTAAATCTCATATATATGCAAGTATTATGATAAGGTCAAATAAAATAAATATAAGCAAAAATCGATGTACGTAATTTTGCGAGGGTGGTACATAATTTCATCTATCTCACGTATTATCCGCCCAGAAGAATTCCTTTTAAAGCGCACAAATCATATACCGCACTTTTAGAAAATATATTTATACGAGAGTCGATCAGTAATTTTTATAACTATCATTACCAATGTGGTATAGGGTATTAAATAGTCAAGCTTGACCGAATAGTTTTTGAATTTTCTAAAAATATCCAATGTATGTGAAGCAGATCCAGATAAGTTTAGATTTGCCTACAAATCCTACCCAAACTTTGCCAATTTTGAAAAATAATTTTACATTTTTGTTTTGGTTCCTCAACTTTAAATGTAAAAATAACATTTAACGAACGACAAACCTAAAAGGATCTAAACAGTTTTTCGAATTATTTAAGACCCCATTATTTTAGGGGAATCGTTAAAAAATTGTACAGTGTGAAGACGGTTTTCCAAATGTATATCGTTTTTCACTCATTCACTTATTATTCTAAAATTATTCAAAATAATAAAGAAATTATTTCTAAGCTTTTAAGTTTTGGAACAGATGTAGTTTGTATTTATAGTGTATTTTTAAGTATAAATGTCTCCATTGTCTACAATACTTCTGTATGAGATCTAGATCAAGAAATATAACATTTAAAAAACACACAGAGTTTTAAATGACAAACAGAAAAATAAAGTTCAAATATTTTACTTTTAGTACACCGAGATAAAAATCATTAACAAGTAAATTACATTTTATATACATAAATAAATACGTTTGTATGAATGTATGCATGTATGTTTGTATGTATTAATGTATGTGTATGTATGTAAAGTATACTTTGGCATATAAAAATAATTCTATTAGTTTTATTGGTATCATGTAACTTTTGTTCTAAATTCTAAATAAACAAGTTATAACACTACATTCGGTTACCACGAATAAAAACTAACATAAAACAACGTGCAACGCTAAGATGGAATCATCTTATATCCCATACTGTATTCTTGTTCAAAATCTAAGCCGATTTATCTATGTCTGTCACAACCACAAAAATTGACAGAGCGCAATGAAATTTGGCTCGAGTGCTTCTTATGGTTAGTTTATTAAAAAACCGAAATCAGAAACTGGTTTCCAGTTCGGTTCTGAAAACCGAATGGTATCGAATAATTTCTTTTTTCGAATTATTTGACGTACCGATTCTTTTAGTCGGTTAACCGGTTTTTAATGAAAGACATTTCTTAACTTTGTATTAAAACATTCAACTTCATTTTTGTATATTCTGCCATGATTGAGAATATATAAAATTTTTCATTCCGTGTGTTACTCGAGCAAAGTGATGTATACATTCTTAGACATCACATTCTCAGTCGATTCTGCACAATTTTTTCTTCAGCAATACAATTTTTTTAGGTAAAGAGATATAGATCTATAATAAAGACTTATTCAGAAATTAAAAAAAATAAGATTTTCTGTAAAGAAAAAATAATGGATGGTATCTCAACACATTATTTTAAATACGATACCGAAAAACACTGACAAAAAATATACTAATTTAACTTTAAATTCCTTATACATGTTCGGTTTTTTTACATATTCGAAACCGCTATTTTTGAAAATCCCATTTTTCGAGAAACTCGAAAACGGGTTTTTTGAATACATAGTCCTGAGAAGTTTCCTATTTAAAACCAGCAAAATCGTTTCGATATATTAAAGCATATAGAGCGCTATTTGAGGCAAACTCTTAGATAAGAATAAAATTCTTCCATAATATTAAGTAATATTTACCTCATTACCAAAATTATCAAAATCGGTTCAGTAGAAAGTATGCTATAGCCAAAAATATAAATGATTCATTGAATTTTTCTGCCTTATATAAGAAAAATTTTAATATAGTGTATGCATTCGTGAGTGTATATGCGTTTACAATATGTATTTACGAAATATACTGTATTTACTTTACGCGCATTTGTGGTGAAGGGTATTAAAGATTCGGCATAGTCGAATATACCATTATTAATTGTTTTCTTTAACATTTTTCTTTCTTAAGAACTACTTTTTTATTTTCGGTGTACATTTGTGATTCTTGATTCCAAAATACCTTAAATTTTAATTTGGAATTCCAATGTCATTGCAAGAGGTTTGGCCCATTACAGATATTTTTTAAGTCTTTATAGTCGGCCATGTCCTTTACCATAATGTTGGTTGTTTTTAGTACCTATGAACAATTATAGATCAACTCTCTTTTAATTAGCTTTTTCGGATTTTTGCTTAAGAGTTTTGTGAGATTTATGCATTTTAAAAGGTTTTTTTCCGGTAGTCTAATATGGGCGTTATGGGATGATGTAGGCAGACCCTAAAAAATTTCGAACAGCGATTTATAGATATATTTACCTTTTTTATACGAATATAAATATAAATTTGTATTGAAAGAAAAAAGTAAAAAGTTTTTCCAGAGTTGCATTATTATAAAAATTATATTATTTAACGGGTATGAATTATTGCATCGGTACGAAAAGGAGTTATAGTTTTAAAATAGAACTCAAAATAAAGTTCGCTTAACAAAAAACAATTATTATTTTAATACCTTTAACAAAAATTATAACAATTATTTATCTTATGCCTTTGATTGATGTTAGAAACTACAGATGCAACTCTGTGTCTTAAGAAGCAAATTTTCGAAAAGTTGACGCCGGTAAAAAAGTCTGGCACAGATCTCTTAAAAGAAGGAAACATCTCTCGCGGTAAAAGTAATTGCAAATATATTGTTTGTCTAATAAAATAACAAAAAATTGATTAAAAAAGGAAGTCGTTTAAAAATAAATTTATATTTTTGATAATCATCTATTTTTTCGTATCAAAATTATGGAAAATAATTGTGAAAAAAGAAGCGATGCCCAGTCTTAGATCACGTAAAGTTCAAGAGGAGAATATTGAAGTAAAGAAAAATTCCCTGTCTTCTAGGTCAAGTAAAACTCTAGACGAGAATATTAAAGCTAAGAAAAATTCTGGTAAAGAAAAAGAGCAAGTGATTAGCGATAACAAAAAAGTTCCAAGCAAAGGAACGCACGCTGGACGTGCATCTAAAGAAACTGAGAGTGTTTTGAAAGAAGTAAATAGTGAAATCAAGGTAAACAACACAAGAAGCCGAAAATCAAAAACCAATAAAAGTAAAATGGTGAATGAGGAAAGCAGTATTGAACAACAGCAGGATTCTACAAAGGAATCATCGACAAATATTGACAATGAAAAGGAGAAAGTGAGTAATGAAAATGATGTAGAACAATCGTCTGGAGATGATCCAATGAACGTAGAGGAGAATCGAGATGGCGAAGAAGATGAATGCTCACCAAATAAAAAATTAAAAATGACTGAAGATGAGCAAATTCAAAATAAGGATGATAATGAAATAAAAATAAAGAAAAGAAAATTGCAGCAAATGAAAATGAAACGTCTGATAGAAATGCCATGACTTCTAGTAAAAATTCCATGAAAACTAAAAGTATTTCCTTGAAATCCCATCGTAATACAAATAATGACACTGATAAATCGTCTGCCACTGGTAGCAAAACTCCCAGACAATTATTGAATGTTATTTCCAATTTGTACTTGAATGTAGGTGAACGCTTGCATTTAGATTTCCCTCCAAGATGTCTTGGTGATTTGGAATTTTGTCATCGTCATCATTATCGTTCAGAATTACCGGAAGCGCCAATACCATCACAGGCTCATAGTTTACGTAGTGCTTTGCAGCACTATCGTTATGTATTATTCATAAATACCACTACAGATATGTGTCATCGTGGTGAATTTCCAGGCAGAGCAATCTTTACAAAAGTTATAGAATTAGTTTTGGTAAGTTAATTTTTAGGTAGAAAAGAACAACTTATATTTACATATATAAAACTTTTTTATAAATAGAGCATAAACTACGTTACCAAGAATCCCAACGTTAACATATTGAGTTATCAACAATCCTATCACAAGGCCATAGCTCTATTTTCCCTTATCGTACGCACATTTCCACCATGTTGGCATAAAATGCGTCCCTACTATGTAGGCTTTTTAGAATTAAGTCTAGATTCTACAAAACTAAAGAATAATAAAGAAGAAATGCTTTCAAAATCTTCTAAAATATTTGATCAATTATTGGACTTGTTGGAAGAGGCTTTAAATAACTCGAAACAAGAAGATTTGGCAACAACAAAAAGCGAAACATTAAAATATCCAGAAAATATTCACACAGAAGTCACATCACCACCATTAGTATCAGAGTTAAGTATATGTAGTGATTATTGGAATCAAAATGAATATGAGGAAAAGGAGAGGCAAAAACAAACGTTTGATGCCTTGCCTAAAGATCAAAAACTTGAGAGAGTATTTATGGCTCTAAGATTGTTATTGCAAATATTGGAAAACGATTTGGCCATGTGGATGTTGCATCACAATAAAAAGACCAAGGAATGGATGTTTTGTGCAGAAAGTAGACCATTAATAGTTGTTCTTTGCGAATTAACACAATACACCAGAATGACACGAGTGGCTAAGAGAATTTTTAGTGTTTATAGTATGGCGGCAGCTAAGGATTTATGCAAAAAACGTTTAAGGGTCTTAGAGGTTAGTTTAAAATTTAAAATTCAAATAAAATAAATAATGATTGATAAAATCAATAATTTATCCTTAAAGCGTTTTATAGCATTGTTAATGGTGGCTAGCAATACTGCCGATATGGAAAACACTGCCATAGGTGTTAAATATCCTTATTTGGGTGATCAAACTAAAACATTAATACGTGAATTCTTCAAAATCTTTAAATGTAAATACTCAAATTAAGTACTTGTATAATACTTTTTTATAATTCTTTCCTTTTACATTTATTAGCCCAAAATCTAGAAAATATTTCGAAATATATGGAAACCATTGAGTTGTTACGTATTCCCTATGTACGTTATGAATTCATCGATAATGTTTTAATCATGTTTAAGTTCACAGACTCTGAACCTTTAACACCTCAAAAAATAGCCTTAGATATTGCAAAGAAACGTTGGTTTAAATATAAACCAAGTTCGGAGCTTACTGAGGTCGACGATGATATTTCCCGTGAACAATACTTGCACTTATTGCTGGATGCTTTGCGCAGTTATTGTGAATTTCATGGTTCAAAAACATTTCTTCATGTTATCACTAACATCAAAGAAATTTCACATCTAACCACTACCACTGATTCTCTACACCGTTGGCCTATATCCGGTAGTGGTATATTGGTGCTTAAGAAAATGGCAAGTGAAATTGCCGATGTAGAATCCAAACTTAAAATGACTGTAAAAATGGCAAAACCTAAAGTGGAATTACCATTGGCCGACATATGCATTGATGAGGCTATTATTATGAAGTATCGTAATGATTTAAAATTTATTGTAAGTTTACAAAATGTTATACTTAAACAACACGAAGCATATCCCGATGTCAACTTTTCCGAATGGTTAACATTTCTTGAAGATTTCACTCCCAAGAAATCAACAAATGAAGAAATAAAAAATTAACATTAACGGATTACATTTTTTCTGCATATTTCTTCACTTTCTTTTTTTAATTATTTTACTTTTTTCCTTTACAATAATAATTATTTGAAGTTTTGTGAAATTTTTGGTAAATTCGTATTTTTATATTTATATTTTGCACGTTATTTTTTTGGTTTCAAAATAAATACAAATTTTCTATAAAATAAATAATGTAGCATTTTTAATAATATTATCGATCTATAACTTGTTTCTGCTACAACGATTTAACAATTGAAAAAGTATTAGTGAAATTTCACATGAGAAAATATCATAAATCCCAACCAGTATAGATCATGCTTAAAAATGTTCACCCTTCACATTACATGGTCGTCAAAAACAAAATAACTTTGGGTATTTATCTTCCATATGAAACTAAATTGATTAATATCTTATAAGAATAGGAAAAATAAACAACAAAAGATTTCTTTATAGTACTAATAAAAATGGGTGGATGGTCCTTTGATAAGGATTAACGAAGTTATAAAATTCCTTTCAAACTTGCTTTATTTAAAGTTTTTGATCTGTTAGTCATTATTTTCTGTTTTTGGGAATGTTTTGCGTAAACTTTTCGGGCCATTTATCCTCCATTGGATTTAAGTCCGGACTGCAAGCCGACAAGTCCAACAGAGTGTTCATTAAACCATGATTTAGACTGCTTTAAAACATATACCACAGCATTATTCTGCTGGAATATGCGATCATTATCCAATAAATAAAAAAGAGCATCTTCCATCAATGCGAACATCGTTGAGTCAGGACTGTGCTCCTTTGCTTTCATGTATTTTCGTGCGAATTTTACACGATTTTGGTTTCTTCCATTTTGTGTTTTCATCTCTTTGTAGCTCTCTTTGAGCAAAGTGTTCGGAAGTTACATGAATATTTAGTTTGTTCTTTATTTGTGTAGAATCCATTTGTTATGGCTTTTTTTAAATTTGTATTTCCTTTGGAAGGTTTCCGAATACCATAATTCTGTCCTTTTTCGAAGCGTTTAAATTTTTTTTATCAAATTTCTCTATTGGAACATCCTTGGCCATGAAAAAATTTCATTGGATATAAAATTTATCGATAAATTTATTTAGATTAATCCTTTCTACCCCATTATGTATTCGAAGATATATTTTGCTCATCAGACTTTATTTAGTCTACAGAATTATATCCTGACTTAATTTCAACTTTTAAATTAAAACTCCAGTTTTTTTGTTTTACTTTTTATAATTGCCATCATCACTATAGAATTTTATTCAACAATTTGTTTTAGTTTTATTTTTTCTTATTATTTTTTTCATTATTTATAATATTCGTTTGATATTTTTGAGTTTTTATACCTTCCAAAAAGGTACATTTTCTTGATTTATAATTATTATTATTATTTTTAATTTAATATTATTCATCACTAACAAAATATAATTAATAATCATTATACATACCATACATTAATAATAAATAAATATATATTTACTTATATAATTATATTTTTTATTATTATTACAATCATATATTTATACTCGTAATAATATTATTTTTATATTCATTATTTATATTATCATTATTATTGTGTTTTTTTTCTTTTGTTTTAATAATTAAAAATAATTTTAATTACTTTTCAGTTTCATACAGATATTTACGAGTTTTAGTTTACATATAAACATATTTATTTATTTATTTATTTATTTATTTATTTATTTATTTATTTTTTCTTTAATCTTTAATTTTTTATAATTTAATTGTGTTGTTTTTTCTGGGTTTAAATCAAATTATTATTTATTTAGTTTTTGTTTATTTAATTAATTAATTAATTACCTGTTTTCTTCTTCATTCTTCTTAATAATTTTCACATTTATACAGCAAAAACTACAATTACGTATGGTTTTTGTGTTTTTATACCCTACACCACCGTAGGTGGTTTGTGTAGATGTTTGTTACAGACAGAAAAAATATTCCTACTATAACTCTAAGTATACTCTTTGACTCAGAATCACTTTCTGAATCAATTTAACGAAGTCCGTCCGTTCGTCTGGCTGGCTGTCCATGTAAACGTTCTGACAACTCTACAGATTGCAAGTTTTGAGATATACATTTAGCACATTTTGCACATCATAATCGATGTGCCAAATTATACAGGGTCTCATAGTTTTCATACAAGTCCCAAACATATACGATGGCATTGTAATAACAATTGGTCAAATTTAGATAAATATAATTTAACATCAATGTTCCAAACCCTCGTATAGTCCAATATATCTTTGAGCACCGATGTAACTTCCTAGAAAAATGTTATTTTCAAACGCATAAATTTCACATAAATGTTTTTATCATAATAATGTACTTCATACTTTATCTAAAATCGGAAAAGCAAATTATACGAGGGCCGTTCTAAAAATTTTCGTAGCATTTATTTACAAATAACAATGTGGTGTAGGGTATTACATAGTCGGGTTTAACCGACTGTAACATTTTTTCTTGTTGTTGTTGTTTTTTAGTTTGTTTAAAAGTTTTTATTGTTTTTTAATAAATTAAATTTCGTTTATTTTTTTTTTTTTTTGTTTAATAATAATAATATTTTTTTGTAAATGCTTAATAACTAATCTCACTACATGTTTTTGTTTTTAATACAAAAAAATCTATAGAAAATTTTTTTATTTTATATTTTTATTATTATTTTTTGTTTTAATTTTTGTCTTTCTTCTTTTAACTACAAAAATAAATACGTTTATAACAATTTTTTAATGTTTTTCTTGTTTTTTTTTTCTTTTAAGTTTTTGTATAAAAAATTAAAGAAAATTTCCTAAAAAAAATGCCAAAAGCAGTTTCAACATTTAAATGGCCCTGTATTATATTTTTTATTTATTTTTATATTTAAATGTGCTTAATTTTAAGTTTAAAACTAAAAATAAATAATATTTTGCATTTTCATTAAAGAAACATTTCAAAAACTTTCGAACTCGTATCGATTTTGATGAATTCAGTAAATTTATTCTTTGCATTCGAGTCCTCCAGATTTTTAAAATTCCTCATTCAATGAACACAGCTAATCGGTTCAGATTAGATTTGATACCAGAATATATATATACACTATGGGGTCTAAGATGATTTGTTATCAAACTGTTTTTCAATGTTTTTTAACAGCACCGAGAGAACTTGTTCGTTGATACAAAAAACTTGGTTCAAGTAGAAAGAATGGTGAAATTGATGTTTCTGTAGTCAAAACATAAAAGCATTTTCAAAAGAGCTCCCAACACATCCGGTAGGAAAGTAGTCCGATTATTTGGTAGAAAGAAGTAAAGCTGAACGCCGCTAAAAATTTTGAGCAGGGAAATTGAAGTTAAGTTTTTTTTTAATAAGGATGACGAAACCTGCGTTCTGGCAGAAGAAGTCAAAATTTCCCAAAACGTGGGAAGCAAGATGCAGTAGCGGCAAAAGAAGCCAAGTTTACTATGTTCAAAAAAAAAAAAAGCCTGCTGCCACTCAAAAGACTTCATTATTTGTCCACAATAATGTTGCAAATCCACCAAACTACCCAGAGCTAAGACCAGTGAGATATATTGAGCTCTTGTTATAAGAGAACTGAAGAGCATAAAAAGATGTTCAAAAGTGTAGTAGATTTTAAATGGAGATGAACAAAGAATAAAGTGCCATAAAGCACTATAAAAACGTTAATGGAAGTGTTTCAAAAAAAGAGATTTAAATTATAATTAAATTATTTTTAAAAAACAAATCTTTAAATTTCGTTAAAATTTTTTATTTTTCTACATTTTTTATTTTTAAATTTCAAAATTTGCACTGAAAAAATAGAGGACGATTATTTCAAACTGAAGTTCTAATATTTTGGAAATAAAAATCAAACTACAAGCAGCAACAAAATCAAAAAGGTGATGAATTTTAAATTTTTGAAAGAACTCAAATTTTCTATTTGTGTAAAGAATTATTTGTAACCATTTTTTTCGAAATCGAAGATTTTACAAAAATTCATTCGAAAGAATTTGAAATGTTTCAGAATGTTTTTAGTTTTAATGAGGATTTGAGAATTTAAAGAAAGAAATGCTAAAATTTTGAAAATTTTTTATATTTTATTCCAAAAAATTATTCAAATCCTCATCAATATTTTAAAATTCTCAAAATTTTAATTGTTTTAAGCATTTTGTTTTCATAAATATTTTCTAAGATATTGAATATGTTTTTTTATTTATTTAGTTTTAAATATTCCTGTAGTTTTTATTTGTTACTTATAATAATAATATTTTTGTTTAATTTATACATATATATGTATGTGTGTATGTATATATAAATATTTTACTCTTTTATATTAAACAACATTTATATTTTGTTTTTCTTTTTATTTTAATTACAATTTTTTCATATCCGTTTTAATTTCTATTTGTTTTCCTTTTATTTCGTATACATCGAGTTAGAATTTTAGTTTATTTTCTTTTATTTTTAATTTTTAATTCTAAAACTCAAAATAAATTAATTCTTTAAATTTTTTTATAAATATTTGTTTGTATTTTTGTATAGTTCTATTACTAAAATTTAAAAGAAATATTATTTTAAAAGAAAAATTATATAAATAAAATAAAACAGGAAATCAATCACCTAAATTTGTCTTTTAGGAACTATTTCAATGATATTTGTGGCACACGATAAATAAAAACAAAATTATAAAGTTTAAAAAAAATTAAGAAGAAGAAATATTATTATTTGAATTCAGATTTCATAAATTTACACTCTTTTTGAAAAAGAAATTGAAAATAAATATTTTTAAAAAATATTTCAAATTTATAAAAATAAACATTTATTTTTAAATAATAAAAAAAAGGAAATTTTTTTTGTATCCATATTTTATAAATCCTTCCCTTCAGATTGTATTTCAAATTTATGGAAAAAAATATTTCAAAATTAGATTTTAACTTCTTTTGTGAATAAATTCAATAAAAAAATCACAAATAAGGGAAAATCAGGTTCTTAACACAAGAAAGTCAAATATAGTCCAAAATCATTCAAAATGACTATGCAGTTGCTGAGATTATTCCTTCTTAGCACTTCTTCAACCACTTGTGGTATTAGAATGTATCTTAAGGTGTCAAAAATTTATAGGAAACGCAAAGTTAGAATTGCAGAAGAGACATTTTTTGTTTTTTACATTTCTATAAAACCGTAGAGACATTTCAAAAACTTTCAAACTCGCTTTGCACCCTTTCCGATTTGAATGAAATTCGGTATATATATTCTCTAATATGTTTCAGTTCAAATTCGACTTTTTTCGAAAAATTTTTAAAACATCCTGACTCTAATTTGATATAGTTTCTTTACTGGGTATTTATTTTGGAGCGAATTCGGTAAACGTATTCTTTACATCCTTATAAGGTTAGAAGTGCTTCAAATTTTTAAACTTCAATTTTTTAGTGTTTGAAAACTCCGTATTTGAATGAGATTCGTTATACGTATTCTATACAACAATGCGATATTTGAAGTTATGAAAACTTTTAAAGATCCATTTTTTCAACAAAAATTTTGAGAAAACCCTCACTTTAATTCGATATAATTTCCTAACTATTTATGTGATTTTGATTGAAATTCGTTCTCTACATCAATACAAAGTTTTAAGTTCCAAAAATTTTTTAAAACTCATCTTCGTAAGATTTAAATAAAATCGATTTTTGAAATTCATCTTCGATTCAATATTAAAGATAAATATAAGATTACAAAAACGGAAACGGAGAATTTCCACACGGTTTATGTTAGACATATATATGGCCTTCCGCAAGTCATTGCCAACCATATAAATCTTGTGAACAAAATGCAGATCGCAATTTTAAAGAAATGGTGATGAAAATTGGGATGTGTTAGACAATATTTTGGGTCAAGGACTACGTCTATGGAAATTGGTGATGGTGGCTCTATTATTTCTCCTCTTCCGAATATCATTTTGAGAGGCATAAATCTCTTATATACGTTGGTATCGTAATAATATTTGGTAAATTAAAAAAAAATGTAAATTAAACTCGATGTTTGAAATTATACAAGAGTCGTTTCATTATTTCTTTTAGATCCCATGTAACCCCATCAAAAAATCAACAGAAATCAGAAAAATAAATTAACATTATTAACATAGCGGGGCCTGAACTACACTACAACATTCTCACTTGTTGTTATTGCTATACGTATAACGAATTTCATATAAATTGAGACGGTATGTCAAAATGCTATTTGTTTTTTTTTTTTGTTCTAAATTTTCGAAATGGCCCTTTAGTCATTTTCAGAAACATGTGGACAATATTTAGGATAGAAAGGTTTAGAGTATTGAGTTTGTATATTTTCAAATATACTCCTTTTACTAAATATCACCTATAAACTGCTTAAGAATCCATTTCATATTAACAATTTAAGGGATTTCAAAATATATACACAGATGTACAAAAGTCACCATCATTTGAATTTATGTCAATTTAAAGCGCTCCAAAAAACAAATGATGTATAAAAATACTTTATTTCTTCTGTATTTTTTATTTAAAGTTAATATTTCTTCTGGATAAACGTTGCCATCACTGTAACTGAAAATTAAAGAAACCTTTAGACATTTCGTTTTTGGTAGCTTTAAGACTGATCAATTAAAATTTAATAACGGTACTTTATTTAAAGTAATTATTAAAGCCACTTCTATTAAAAATTACTGAAAAAGGAAAAAAACTTCTTTCAAAAAGAGAAACATTATTTTAAGTGCCTACGGAAAAAGAAACGGTCCAAGAAATGGATAACCAATGTGTTATCCGTCCACGTACCACCATATCTGAAATTATAAAACTTTTTAAACACAACGCACCATGTGAGTATCAGACAAGTAGTGAACGACCAACAGCAGAAAATAGTAAAAATAATTTTTAAAGAGCCAAATACTTCATCGTCCAAAATGGCTGCCGGATATAATTGACAGAATTTACAGAAAAAAACGCAGACTAGGAAAGTGAACATCTTTCTTACGCAAAAGATCACTTCAATAAAGGAATAAAGGACTTTTGGGACAAGGTTATATGCTCTGATGAAAGCAAATTTTCCATATATAAATCAGGCGAACGTTTTTGGACATATAGAAAGAAGGGGAGGCCTTGAAGGAAAAACACATCCTGTTGATTGTTAACCATGGTGTTGCTAGTGTCATGGTATGTTGTTCTATGTCGGCGGCAGGGGTTGGGAATTGATGAAGTAATGGAAAAAAAATATTTATCCTTAAAAATAATTTGCATAAAAGTGCTTACAAACACGTTATTTAAACCGACTATATCTTCCAGCAGGATAATGATCCTAAGCAAACGGTGGGAATTGTTCGATTATGGATCGGTGATGCGAAAACATCACATTATTTCAAAAAATATATATTCTTTAATGGAAATAAAAGGAGAATGCCAGAGAATTAATCCGGAAGTGATGAAAAAGTTTGCATAAAATAATAAACATTTGTAATTAATTTTACCTGACGGTGAATTTTGTCCAGGAAATAATACTGAATAAAATATGCTTTTTCCAATTTCAATTTTTTTCTGAGAATGTAGAGCTTTTCAAACCTTGTACATGACAGATGGCGGTGACTTTTGTAAATGTGTGTATATTTTTTATAAGTCCAGGAAGTAAATGCATTCAGTCATTGGGCCATTATCTAGTGTTAAGCTTCTAACTAAGATTCTTTAAAACTCTAAAGGGAACAACTAATTTTTAGTATAAAGAAAATCGTTAATTAAATAATAAATATTATTAATATTGTAATCATATTATGGTTGTATGTATGATTGAATGTTTTTTGTGATAAATATATTAAAATCAATTGTGTTTAATTTAAGTAACTGAAACATATTTTTATCTAACAATTATATATCAGTTCTTGTTTATTTTTTGTAGTTTTAGACTTTTTTTCAATCTTAATTACTTAAAGGATTTTTATAATTTCATTTCAGTTTTCTTTTAAAGCAACAATAATATGCTTATCTGTATAACAATTTTAAACTAAATTATTAAAACTAATATAATTAAAGTTTTAATTAACCTTTTAAATTAATTGAAATAATTAAAATTCTTCAAATCAGTTCATAATAACAAACATTGAAATAAACTAAAATTTTATAAAAAATAATTAAAAGTTTAAACATCTTTTTTTTGTTCTTAATTTACAGCTTAAATTGAATTAAAAAAAGATTATTAACTAAAACAAAATGAAAAAAATATAATTTACAAATAATTTTAGGAAAAAGGTTTTGAAACAAAAAAATACCATAAGGTTTTAGAGAAACTTAATTAAAGTTTTAATACTATTAATTATTTAACTAAATATATAATTTCTAATAAATAATAAAAATTAAAATAAATTATTTCAAAATTGACTTATTTTGTTAATTTTCTTTTATTTATTATTATTTTGAAAATTATATTCGTTGTTAACGGAATAAAAAGAAAATTGATTTCAATTTTTTTAACTTAAACGTTAATAACAGATTTATTAAATGAATTAAAACCTAAATGTAACCTAAATGTAGGATTTTTTATAAAAAGTCTTTTGCAAACTTAAAATAAGTTATAAAGATTTCGAATAAAAACACAATAATTTTAAAATAATTTGTTTTAGACTAAAATATAAGATTCGAATTTTCCCTTTAAAAAGAATCTCATATAAAATAGGAACATTCCAAAAATGTTTTTAACACGATCCGTAGCAAACCCGTTTACGATTTCCAAGAAATTTCAAATTCTCCAAATTATTAAAATTCGTTTTGATTTCAATTTTATTAGACTTTTGATATAGAGAATAACTATACCGAATTGCATACAAATCGAAGAGGATAACAATTCAAAAATTATTGGATTTTTTTCATGCAAAATCAACGTGCAAAATCTATTTTACTAAATTTTAAATCTTTTTTAAAAAAATGTTTTTTATTTCACCAATTTGAATTCACTTTTCCATTAAGAGTTTGTGTTCCTCTTAACTAAATCAAATACAAGATCTTACTGTTTCGTTATGTTGAACGCTTTTCCAGCATCAAAAATATATATACAAAAAAAAAAACAAGACAGAATGCTATACCCTCCACCACAAATGCGGTTGAAGTAAATACTTTATGCTCCCTACATACACAATCACATAAACACCCTACAATATATAAAAGTTTTTCTTAAATATAACGCGAAACACTTAATGAGTCATAGTTTTTTACTGAACCGATTTTGATCATTTTTTGGAATAGTAATGAAGTTCATATAAGTTCATATTTTGAAAAATGTTCATTGTAATTAATCGACAATTTTACGAAAGTTCTTTTCTTGAAAGGGAACCGATTTTGTTAATTTAAAATAGAAAATTTATCGGGACTACAACAAAGGCAGACGGACGGACATAACTAAATAAACTAAAGAAGCAACATATAAGACAAAGTTTATATACCCTCATCACCACGTGCGGTGGTGGAGGGCATAACAATAAAATTTAGTTAATTTTATTAATTCGAAATAATTAAATAAAATTTATAGAATTTTGTTAGATATAAAATATTTCTTATTGTCTAAAATTTTTCCATTTTGTGCTAGAATTTCAGAAAATTTTCGGTTACATGATATCGAGTACTATTTTAATCTAATATTAATACTTTATATTAAGAAAATTTTTTATAACTACAAAATCGAAATTTATACTTTTTTGCAAGAATTTAAACATTTATATTTCATACTGAATTGAAATCGTTTAAATCGAAACTTTTTTAAATATTTAGAGGAAGTTTTCCCATCTCGAAAATATCTTAAACAAATTTATGATTTTATATATCATTGGAAAGAGCTGAGATTCTTATTTTTAAATGATGGAACATTCCAAAAAATTTTGAACGAAAAATGAAAGGAAAGAACATTATTTACCCTCTCTGATTTGGATGAAATTCGTTATATAAGTATCATCTTTTTTTAAATTCGTCTCCACTTCGATGTTTTGGTGGTTCAAATATCGAAAGTTTTTAAAACTCTATTTCTTATTGATGTAGTAAATATGTGAATCAAATTTCATCTAAATTCGTAAAACTAAAAAAGAAATTGAAGTGAGAGTCTTTTCAAAATTTTTCGAAAAACTTCGAAACGCGCTAAAAATTGAAACAAAAATGAATTTTAACAATTTGAAGAACTTCTAATTTTATATCGTAAAGAATAAATTTAACCAATAATTTCGTAAAACATTATATAACAGGTTAAGAAATAATATCAAATTGAAGTCAGGGAGTTTACAGAAATGGAATTTGAACTGCGATAAAAATCGAAAATGGAAATGAATTTAAAAATGTTGGAGTACTTTCAACTTTTGTATTGATGTAGAGAATACGTGTTAGTGAGTTTCATACAAAATTATGTAACTAGAAAAAAAGTTAAATCAAATTGAAGTCGGTATGTTTTGACAATTAAAACGGAGATGAATTTTCAAAATTTGGAGAACTTCTAATTTTGTATTGAAGTAAGAAACCATTAACCGAATTCCATACAATATTTTATAACTAGTAAAAAAATTGTATCGTATTGAAGTCAGGATATTTTGGAAAATCGAATTTGAACCGCGATAAAAAAACGTAGATGAATTTTAATAATTTGAAGAACTTTTCATATTGTATTGAAGATGAGAATACGTCCAAATCGGAATGTATTTGAAATTGAAAAAATTGAACAGAGATGAATTTTAAAAATTAGGAACATCCAATTATATATTGATATAGAACGCATAATGAGTTTCATCCAAATCGAATAGGTGCGAGTTCGAAAATTGTTAGAATGTCCATCTTTACATAACATTTTGTTTTTATTATTTATCTATTGTTTTTTATATTCTGCTCAAAATATCGTAAAATTTATACCACTTAAACGTAGAGAACAGAAATTCTCTTGGATGACGTTTAAAAGACTAAATCCGTTCAAATCATTTGTATAGAAAAAAAAACTTTCAATTTTGAAAATAAATCTATTTTAAGCACTTTTTCTACTGGTTAATACAATAAATAAACTTGACTTTGACTGTTGTTATTGGAAATGTGTTAAAAAATTTTTTATAGCCTTTTTCACCATGACGAACGAAAATATAATTCGAGTAAAAATTGAATTTCTCTACGAAGCTTTCGATCGCATAAACTTACGTTATTTGTTATGTTTTCAGAAATTTAAGAAACACCAAAGTGGTAAAATTTTCAAGATGTTTCCTAATTCTTTTAAGAAATTTATAAAAAATTCTATTAATTAGTTTGAAATAAAAAAATGAACAATATTGAAAGAAATAAAAAATACAATAATTTAAAAAAAAAAAAATATATTGAAAAGTGAGAAGAAATCTGTGGCAAAAGGAAAAAACAAGATAAATCATTTTTGGAATTCTCATGATACTTCTGTGAATGAAGTACGAAAATAATTATATAAACGACACATATTACACCGCTTTTTGTTTAGATATTTTTTTCTACGTCTTTATACTTCATTTTGAAATTCCAAAAATTTGCTTAAAAAGTCCAAAAATGAGTTATGTATTTTTTCCATTTTGCCACAGAAATCTTTGATTATTTCAAAGGATCTTTATTTCCTAAGGATGTATAAATAGAAAATATGTTAGAACTTTTAGAGTTTTTCATTCAAAAATTTAGTCAGATGAAAACTAAATAGCAAATGCCTGACATTGTGGCATTTAAATTTGTAGCGTTCAAGAAACAGAGACTCAATTTATATGAAAACTCTTAAGAATTCGTTGGAATCATTGTTCTTGGATATGACATTTATAGGAAGTGAATGACATAGAGAAAGAGGCCATAAGTTTTATTAAATTTTCAAAATGTTTGTTTGCTTATTTGTTTTTTTATTTTTAAATTTTATTTTTATATTGAAAAATAAGAATCTAAAAACAATTAAAAATGTATTTTTTAAATAAAAAATTAAAAAAAAAAAAAATAGTAAAATGAGAAAACGAAAAAGGAAACTTTCAAATGGAACTAGACAAATTTAAATCCATAACAAATTACAATTTTCTTGAAATGTATTTCTAAACAGTTTATTTTTACAATGTTTTGTTAACTAAAATTAAAAAAGAAACTAAGTCAGGTTGCTTTAAGTTTTGTTTTTTCTTTTTTACAGGAATTAAAAAGAAAATAATGTAAATTTAAAAAAGGAATAAATATTAAAAAATCTACATAAATATATTCTTATTATTTTCCATATGATTTTCTTAATTTTCTTCTTTTTCTTTTGTAAAAATGAAATACAAATTTTTGAAATTTGTTTAACGAACATAATTATTTTAAATATAGTATGTTTTTTGTTTGTTTTGCTTTCAAAATTGACTAAAATAAGTAAATAATAAACTAAAATTATTAGAATTAAACAACTTTATTACCTAAAAGAAAAATTATAAAAAAAAAAATTATAATAAAATTAAAAAGTAAAAATGTTATTTTTGTGGTTGTTTGTTTTTGTAATTAGCACTAGAGTTGTTTTGTTGTTATAGCAATAGTTTATAGGATTCATTGTTAATATGTTTGTGTGTTTATTATTTTATACTTATTGAGTTTTTTTTTATGAATTATTTAATTATTTAAGTTAAATTAAAATTATTATAAGAGGAGATGGTTGGTTGCCTGATTTCTGGGTAATTATATATCACTCCCCTGGCTGCAAGATAGTCATAACTCAAAATTCGCTAGTTTCGACTAATAATATATTTTATTATCTCAACCATTCATATATCAGACAGGATTTCAATAAATATGTTTTATGCCAATTTAAAAAATTATTAATTTTTGAGTTATGACCACCTTGCAGCAAATGAGCGATATAAGTTTTCTTTAACAAACAGTAGCAGTTTTTTTGTTAAATTTCCCTTTTCTTCGTTTTAATAAGTTTTAATGCAAAAATATTTGTGAAAATTGTTTGTCTTTCCCCTGCCTCTACATGTAACAATGTTATCTGTAGTTTTCTTTTTCATTATAATTTTAAGGTTTTTGTTTTCATTATTTCTTTGTATGTATATTCTTTAACAACAAACATCAATTATTATGTTTTTTTTTTCATTTATAATATTCTGATGATCATATAACAACTAACAATATATTTAATTTACTTTTTTTCTTTTGTTTTTAATTTGTGACAACAAATGTTTAAAACAATAATAGTTTATTTGCTCCTTGTAGGAGTGTTATGTTTTTTTATGTATGTATGTTTGTATATATATATTCATTTTAGATATATTTCTTTTTTAAATATATATTTTCATATAAGTACATTAATATGGAGATTTGTTTTTTGTATCTTATGGATGAGCCTTGTGGTTTCATGTTATATGTTTACATATGAAAAAAGCCATAAAATCCATTAATTATTTTTAACTATTTATTTTGTAATTAAAAAAAAAACATAATTTTTAATTTTGCAATATTTAAAAAATTATAAAAAACGACTTATTTTTTCTGAATTTTCTTTTAAAAATATATTTTGTTGTTTCATAAAAAAACATAATTTTCGAGTTATTAATTTCTATAACTAAATAAAAATTATCTATTATACATTATTTTTAGACATCTTCTAATCATTTAAAATAAGAAAAAAATTAAGGAAACATTATAATGAATTCTATGACCACTTTTCCTTTGTTAACACATATACAGTGTTGTACGAAACTTAAACAACTTTTCCCAAGTAAGTACTCATAGTCTAATTTAAACTCTTTAAATAAATTTATGGAAAATATCTCTATTATTTATTAAAACATGTGTAATGATAACAATTAAAACTAAACTCTACCTCTTGTGAAATAATTTTAAAACAAAAACAAAATTAACTTTATAAATCGCTGTTCGAAAACTAATCAACATCAGTATTGTTAAGTGATTGGAAAATCGATTCTTTGTAACCGATTAGTCGAGAAGTGTCATTTCTTAGAATCTTCTCTTTATCTGAACAAAAAATTTGCAAAATAGAAAAATTAACTTTTTATTTTAAAAATTTGTTAATTTTTTCGATTATTTAGTCGATTAAACAATCGATTCTAGGGTACGATTTATCGACCAAAATAATCGAAATCAAAATAGTTCATCTATCATCTATAAGTATTGTTCTTTTTTCAGCATGTTTGTCCCATTATAATTGAAATAGGAAAAATAATTTTGTATCAGATCAGCAAATTATGGATCCTTTTATTTACCGAATAATTTGAATATTTATAATTTAAAAGTTTCGAGTCATTTTAAAAGAGTAAAGCTACTGGGAAGGCAATAGAAGCCAATAGCGATGGGAGACTTCAAAAAGTTTCTGACAGACTTGAAAAACTTTTCTGAATAATTAAAAATGAAAATAAATTACATTGATCGAAAGATGAATCTTCAGATTAGTAAGAAAATGTTTGTTGGAACAAAAACCAAGAAGCTTGAGATCCATCTTATCAGCCTATTCTTACAGAAACCATTAAAAGTATAACTGATTACAACGTTTGTTTGTTGTTTGTTTGTTTTGGATTGGATTTTGCTTATGCAACTAGATTTGACTTATTCAATTCTGGTGCAAAGTGTCATGTAAGAAGAGTAAAGGCAAATCCTATCTAGGTGCACCAAAGACACAGGTATGGCAATGTCTTGGTTTGAAATAGTTTTTTCGACTAGTAGAGTTGGTTCCTTTATAGAAATCTAAATAAAAATGCCAGCCATATGCTGTATTAGAAATACAAAACCGATGGGTGTTTCAGCATCGCAGAGGTCAAAAGAATTCATAAAACTTTGTCTAAATTTATTTTTCAGCTAATGGTATTAAAGTTTTGTAGTTTATAAATTGTATTCTATAATAAATTAATAAATTGTATTCTATATAGAACCCCTTTGATAACTTCAGAAATAAACAACTGCTGATGATCTTGTTAAAAACACAATGGGAAACTACGTCATCTTATACAGTTGTTAACGAAAAAATGCACCGAGTTTGTATGAAACAAAGTAATTCATATGAGATATTTTAAAGTTGTTTAGGTTTTTAACAGCGATTTTTAGACTCAATTTTGTTTTCATTGTTTAAATATTTCAAAGAAATAAAATTTAGTTTTTGTTTTGCCATTTTCAAATTCTTGGTTCATGGCGTTATAAAAGATACAAGAAATATTTTTCACTAATCTATTTAAAGAGAAAATATAATACAATGAGTACTTACTGGGGGGAAAATGCTTTGGTTTCGAACAATACTGTATATACACATAGTAAAATTTAATTTTACTTTTATTATTTTGAATTCTTTCTTTATTTAATTTTCAATCATTGAGCACATATTCCAATAGTGTCTCATAGTCTGGAACTCATCCTTCGTTAGTATTATTAGAGTGCGTCGTTGAATTATTGTTACTGTTGTTGTTATTACTATTTGCATTACTATTGTTGTTATTATATTCATTAGCATTGGGCGATGGTTCCATTTTAATAACGCCCAAATGTGGTGTCTGTATACGTAATTGATGTTGAAGGAAATGTGTATTACCCCCAGTACCTGGTGCGGGATGTATGCGTCCAACAACAACACCACCCATAGTAACAAAATTACCATCTGCTGTTAAATGACCACCCACCAATTGGGCAGCATTTAATGAACTTAATTCGAGTGTTTGAGCTGCTGTTGCAATATTAGAAAAAGCTTCAAGATTAGACGGTGTTGTTGACGCTGTTCCATTAGTAGTTTGTTGTTGTTGTTGCTGCTGCTGCTGTTGTTGTTGTGTTGTTGCTATTATTGTGGTATTATTGTTTTGTAATTGTTGTTGATGTTGTGCTAAAGTGGAGGTAATAATTTGACGATGTTGCTGTGGCTGGTGCTGCTGTTGTTGTTGTTGTTGCTGCTGCTGCTGTTGTTGGTGTTGAGCGAGTAATTGTTGTTGCTGCTGTTGTTGTTGTGAATGATGTTGCTGATGATGTTGTTGTTGTTGCTGCTGCTGAAGTCCATTATTTGAACTCCCTGTAGCAACCACCATCATATCCTCTAGTCACCCTTCCTCCTCCTCTGTTTTGATCTTTACGGGCACGTAAACTTTATCCATAACATGGATCTTTATATGATTATTTAGAGTACTAGATTGACGGAATTGTTTTTTACAAACGGCACATTCAAAGGGTTTTTCACCTGAAACGAAAAAAAATTAAATTTTGCTTTAATACTTTCACTTTCAGGATCTTTTAGTTATTTTTCGATAAATCCCAAACTATGCTAGTCATCCGTCAGTCTTAAAAATGATCTTGTCCTAGAAAATAATTTTTGTCGTCTTTTCGGGAGACCCAATAGGTACACATATGCGCACTTACTTTCTCCCTACGAAACACCTTATTATGATCAAGTAGTTTAACTTGGTTATGGGGGATTGTAGGGGATCATTGTTAGCCTAAAGAGTACTCAATGTCTCCTTGATATATATATTTGTTATCGATGAAGTGGTTAAACGCATTCTGGCGTAGTATCTGAATGTATATAACAGGAATTTATCTTTTCAAGTTCTATTGTCTGTTATGTAAACGAGAGTTTCCTAATATGAGTTTTAAATGGTTAAATGAACATAATAACTGTTATTAATTAATTAATGTAAAAATAAGTCATTTACCTGTATGAATTTTCAAATGATTTGTTAATGTACTCAATTGACGAAAGTGTTTCGGACAATAGGTACAATTAAATGGCTTCTCACCGGTATGTATTTTCAAGTGATTAGTCAAAGTGGACGATTGACGGAAGGTTTTATCACAAACATTACATTTGTACGGTTTTTCTCCAGTATGGATTTTCACATGATTCGTGAGAGTACTCAATTGGCGGAATCGTCGTTCGCAGACATTACATTGAAATGGTTTTTCAGGAGCAGGACCACCTGATGCCGACGTTGAGTTGCCATTGTGGCCGTTAGTCAAGACGGTAGCATCGCGGGCTATAAAATGTTGTTCGGATAGAGCAGGACTGTGAGCAGCCGTGGCGACCAGATGGGCCAAGGGATGTTGCTGTAATATGGCATGATGATGGGCGAGAGCACTGCCCGGTGGTGGGGCATTTGCACCACCGCCACCTTGTTCAGCAGCGGCAGCTTGTGCAGCCGCCGCTTGAGCAGCAGCCATGGCAGCCGCTTGTGCTGCTGCATGAGCCTCTGCAGTTACTCCTGCCAAATGCATAAAAGGTATTGGAATCTCAGTTGGTGTTGGTGCTGAGGAACCATGTTGTTGTTGTTGTTGGTGATGACCATTGTTAGCACTAGCTCCGCCAGAACCTCCACCACCACCGCCACTACCATTACTCGATCCCCCATTTGTACTTTCATTGTTATTGTTATTATTATTGTTGTTATTGTTATTATGATTAGGTGAAGATGATACGATTACAATTTCACAATTTGGCATTGTTGCTGCCGCTGCTGCAGCAGCATGAGCATGTTGCAGACTTTTTATATGCATTCTAGGAATGCTTCTATTTGCGTTTATAAATTATATAACTCTATGTATGAACGTATTTTGTTGCAATATTAGAAATTTCAAAATTCCAAAATATATATCGTTTAATTTTCTATCTTCCGTTGGTGATAATTTATACTTGATCATAAACTTTAAAAGTATGATCTCGTTTGTTTATTGACTTAAATGATGTAGTTTATAATTTTATTTTAATCTTATTGAAAATTAAATCTTTTTTTAATTATCACGTTTGTTTTTAGGAAAATTAAGCCATTTAGTAAGTAGGAGTTGTAACGTAAATGATGTTTATCTTGTACCTATAATGAAAAAATAACAACTTTTAAAATTGAATGCTTAACAAAAATGTTTGTTGGGTAGGTTGTTTTATTTTTATAATTTTTACTACTTCTAAATACAACTGTGTAGAAAAAACACGTTTTTGTTGTTGCAGCGATGTAACAAATGAGAGAGTAAATAAAATTTTGACACTTCGAAAATTTCACTCTCTCCCGCTCAATATTTTTTCACACGCACACAAACACATATACACTTCAATTTCTTATTGGAATTTATGCAAAAAAAATTAGAAAATTTATGAAATATAATGAAGTAAATACAATTAATCAAATAAATGCAACAAAAATTAGAACAATTTATAAACAATTGACACTTTTCTTCATTTACACACATTACGATCTCTCCTGTCTCGTTAAATTACAAAAACGAAAGGTTATTATATTTTAATATTATTTTCTAGTTACAATTCAAGGCAACGTTTTTTTGGTTCATTTTCAAATCAGCTGGCGCGACCATGTGTCTGGCTAGACATAAAAATATAATAAAGTGAAATAACTGATAACAATTTAAAGAAAACATTATAATAAATTTCAAAAGAAAATAAAGTCAATTTAAAACGTTGAGAGAGAAAAAAATTATTTTTACCAATTTGTTTTTTTAGTTTATTTTCCTTTTTCACAAAAACAATTATGCCAACGTGTTTGTTTCTTTTTTTCGACTTGTTTTTTTTTCTTACAGCCACCAGTTGTGTGTTAAAATGAAAACTGACTTTCTCCCTCCCTGTTAACCCCCTCATGAGACGACAACAACCACTTGACAAGTTAAACACGAGCCGATCGAGATATATTTTTGACTTTTTTTCATGCTTCTACTCACAACAACACTATTTCTTCTTATGTGCGTTACAAGCAAGGGTTGCCAACTTTCCACTTTTACAATGTGTACAAAAACATGTATGAAAAAAGTTAAATTTCAGAACTGTTTGATATGCAGAATTGTGAAAAATCGATTCACGATTTTGTATCAACTATTTTGATTTCTATTATAATTGTCGACTAATCGTACCCTATAATCGATTTTGTAATCAAATAAATTATAAAAAAAAAGTTAAACAAAATTCATATTTTAATTTTCATGTTTTTTGATTCAGATAAAACGAAAATTCTAAGAAATAACACTTTTTGATTAATCGGCCACTAAGAAATTTGGCAGTGTAGAATCGATCACAAAATAATCATTTCTTACACAAAGATTTTCAACCACAATCGAAATCAATTTTCTATTCACTAATATAAAAACTTTATACTTTAAACTAATAATATATGCCTAGTGGGTTTTATCAGAAGTTGTCATTGGTCTGTGGTGAATTAAATCAAATCAACATCAAATTTGTACTTGGTTTGATTAATCGGCTAAAGTAACAAAATAAATTAAAATAGAATTACCAACTGCTATGAACTGAACTATAAAATGAAATCAATTCTGCCGGTTAATCATTAAATTATTGTGTTACAAGTTTAGCTTTCTTGCAATAAAAAAAATCCAATACAAATTGCTTTTCAAAATTTGTAATTTTTAAGAACAATTGTCCATTATTTGATTAATGTACTTAAATAATCAAAGGAGAAAAATACCGTTCTAATAAAAAATGAAGAACATAAAAATATAACAGAAAAAGATATATTGCTCATTTACTCCAAGATAGTCATAACTCCAAAAAGTAATTTTTTAGCGATATGAAATTTAGTTTTTTGCTGGATTTTCAAATATAAAAAAATGATCGGAATTGAAATGAATAATTGTAGTGATTGGAGAATCGATTATTGTCGATATATATTTTTTCTATATTTCGAGATCGACTCTTCACTTTCAATTTTATACAGAAATCGAATTTTCGCTTTTATCATAAAAAATTTTAGTTTTCTTTTTTAATTTGTTTTTGCTTCGATATAAACACCGTGAATTGGTTTATCTACTTGATTATTGTTCACGAAAAGTAAATTTACTGAGAAAAAAATTTTTAACGGTAACGTCTTTAATCGATTCGAAAAATGTATTGTTTTCTTGGATGCCACCATAATTAAAAAATAATAAAATCATTTACCTTTTAAATCGATTTAAAAACCGCTACTATCATTTGGATAAATTTGGTATACAGATTCTCTCGATTTCTCGATTTTTTCAAAACTTTTTAAAACAACCTTAGTTCAGGTCGACATTCTTTACAATTTATCCGATTAAAAAAACGTGCATTATAAAAAACATCCCTCCTTTAAAAAAAAAATATAATTTTTAAAAATCGATTCAGTTTTCATTATGGCTATGATAAACTAAAAATAAAAAGCATTCACCTTAGTTTTCAAAAATTCGAATAAATTAAATTCTAAATCAAGATGAAAGTCGAAACTAATTTTTAAAAATTCTAGAATATCATCAAGATCGAAGAATTTCTAATCCCAAATTCTTCAGTTTATAATTGTTGACAATTAATTTATCTGTTTTAATAAAAAATTTACCAATTTCATAAATTATAGGGAATTTAAAGAAACACATTAATTGGTATGTCAAATTAAAGTCATTATATAAACAAATACCAAAAATGCGTTAAAAAAGTAGCTAAAATGTGATATTACATTACATGTGTTCGTTTAAATATATTTTTTTTTCAAAAGGAGGTACATTTTAAATAAACTTGTCAACAATACTACCAAAAACACAAATGGAACAATAACTGATGAGGCGCTCTCTCGTATCTCTCTGCAAATGTGTTTGTATGTATGAAACGAAAAAAATAGAGTTTGATTTCCACATTGTTTGTTTACTTGATTCAAAGATTATTTTAAATATTCAATATTCAAAACAGCGAAAGTTTCTTATTTGGTGACCGAACTAACCGAAAAAAAACATCATGTCTAAAGAAATGAAGGGTTGTATGTAACATTAGGAAAATATTTTATTAATGTTTAATTATTAAAATGTTAAACTGAAAAACAAGAATTTCAACTTTTTATTAAGTCTAAAACATTTTTCCAATAATTCAGCAGTTTTCTTTCTTTTTTTGAACACAACAAACGGTACCAAATAACCGTCAGTCAGTCACACCGCAATGCTTGTTTTGTTAGTTAGTTCTTCCGTGTTTTTTTACTTCTGTATGAACCAGTCAGTAAAAAAATTTCAAGAAAAAAACAAGTAAATAATTTATAATTGAACAAACACGACTACATGATACCCTGTATCACATGGTAGATTGTAGGGAATATATGAAGTTTTTGTTTTAAAATATGAATTGAGTACAATATTTATATGTAGAAAATTACGTACATTACACTTGTGTAACATTTGTATCGTTCCCAAATGATACTCAATATGAATATATATTAAAGGGATTTTTTAATTGATATTAAAATAATTTTCAATTTACCCTTATATATTATTACATCAATATCTTTTGAAATAAATCTTGCTTTATTTCATTTTACAAGAATGTTACATGGTCGATTAGATAGCCAGACAAACAAAAATTCACTTCAAGTGAAGCCAATGTGGTGAGACCACAAAATTTATCTTTACGTTGCATACGTTGAATAGTAACACCAAAAATAATTTCAACCACTACATGAGAGTGTAGGGTATTGAAATCACTTAAATTTTTCCATAACAGAAACAACACAAACACACACACAGCATATCAGATTTTTGAGGTTAGACTTTACTTTTCTTTCGTGCTTTTTGCTATTGAACAATTGTTATTTTTCGGGAATAATTACATTTTCTTAAAAGAAATTTTTGTAGGATCTGCAATTTGAATTCGTATTTTTTTATGACATGTTAATTTTCACTCATTGATTACGAAAAAGAAAAATGTCACGTCACACCCGTTGCAAATATTTTCACTTTTTTCCCCAATTCTTCTACACAACAGACGACACATTCGCTTACACACCCGGAGATACAACAAACACACATTTTTTCACATTTCATTCATTTGCACGTTTACTTCAACTTTGACCTACCTTACCACCTTTTTTTGCGAGGCCGTTCGACTAGTTTTTCCTTTATTTTCTATTTCAATTTAAGATTTAGAAAAACTTGTCTTTTCAATCTTATTAACTGTTGTGGATTTAGTCTTCTAGAGTTATTAGATTATCTTGTGGCATATCTGGCGATACATTTTTTTTTACTTTTATTAAATTCGTTTCCTCTTATTTTTATATCAAAACACCTTTTCTTTCGTTTGCTAGTGATTACATTCCTTTGCCAAACTTTTCACCCAGCGCTTATCCTTCAGCGCGTTGTATTCTTTAGCTTTCCATTTAGTATTTGTTACAAACTTTAGGTTTTATTTTATAAAAAATGTATAAATTATTTTTTGAATTGTTGAGGTCGGTTAGGAAAAAAGTGTATTTGCTTTTTTGGTTGTAGCAAAAATAAAAAGAAGAAAAAGTTACAAAAAAATACTTTTTTGTCGTATTCCTCTCGCGAACACACAATTCTTTTTTTGACAGTTGTCTGTCATTCCAAACGCATGGTTGCACAATAGTGTATCTATGACAAAAGGAAATAAGAAAACATGATTTGCCAACCTCCATAATAAGTAGTTGTAAAAATGAGTATTAAAAAGGTCATAAACAAACACTTAAATAGTCATTTATTGAGAGAAATCGCTTGAAAAAAACTAATTCAACGTTTTCCTTTAAATTCTCTGAAAATCGTCTGATATATTATTGATTTGGCAACTCTATTGCATCTAACTTCAGTTTATTTATATCTGCAGAAAAACAGCTGTAGCGAAAACGAAAAAAATTGTTTAGTACATTTTGTAGTGAAATGCAATATTTTGAATTAATTTATTGTAAAATAAAGTGAAAATCATATTAAAATTAAATCTTAATGTATTAAATTATATTAATAAATGGTAAGTTTGGACTTAATCATACTAATATAGAAAAAAGCAGCAAGTTTCATGTCTAAGCACCTCCGAATAAGAAATTTGAATTCGGATTGTAGTTTGTGAAAATCGAGATTATCTTTTTCAAAAATTAAATTTGTTATATTAATAAAGATAAATAAATAAACTTTATAAAATAATCAGGATGTCGACTACAAAACGGCTGGGTCAATTTTGATAAAATTGTCACAGAAGGATCCCAATATATCAGAAAATAACATATAAATATACCTCGATGAGATGAGGTGGAGGGACATCACCTTTACAAAGCAAATAATGGTTTTCGAATACCTTAAGGATTATAACAGCGAGATTTCTTAAATTTTCCTTCTTTTGTGTGGAGAGCTGGTTTCCTCCATATAACAGCGAGGAGCGAAAGGACTGATATTATCAAGGGAAAAGGTACCCCTAACAAAGCAAATTAAAATTACTGATAATTAATTTAAAACATATGACATTAGTGTTTGCTTCGTGCCAAATGATTTATCTTTCATTATTCCCCACACCATCGTAGGTGGGTTACAATTTTAAATATATCTTAATGAAACAAATACTTATCTTATCAAATTGATGTAGTCGAATCCGTTTATTCAAGTTATCGCATAAATGCTCTATTGGATGGATGTCGGATGACTGAGGAGTAGTTTTAAGAGTGTAAACAGCGTTATAGCAAATCCATAATCTAACAATTTCGCCTTGTACTTAGTGTTATCGTTCTGCTTGAAGATATAGTATGATTCAATGACAATAAATACTAGTTCCCCAACCACAGCTTCAAATATACCATCCCATAATGTGATACCAGCAACACCATGTTTGGCAGTCGACAGAATGTGTCTTCACTGTAAAGCCCATCCGCTCTCTTTCTTCATTTGAAATCACATACGTCCGTTTATATTTGAGAAATTTGCTCTTACATTTCGGCAAAATCCGACGATTTTAGGCTCTTTTTTAACTATTTTTACTATTTCACTCTTTTTCCTGAGTACTAAAGTTAGGTGCTTTTCCATTTCGTATCTGATAATCATGTCGGGTCGTTTTTTAAATGTTTTATTATTCCAGCAATGGTGTTATGAATGTGCTTATTTCCTGGATCGTTTTTTTTCCTCAATTGTAGTTTAATTTATTTTTTCTCACATTTTCATAGAAGTGGCATTAGCAACTTTTTTAAATTAAATACATTTATTAATTTTCGACAGATCAATGACAAATTTACCATATTAAATTAATTTATACAAAAGTGTTGGTATGATGGTGACTTTTGTTCACAAAAAATACAAAACTTTGAATTAAACTTATTTTAACTTTGTTTTATGGGCGCAGAGTCCCCTCCATCTTACTTAAAAACAGATGACGGTGACTTTTGTTCATACGTGTATATCGATAAATCTGCATTGGATTGTAGTGTTTTACAAAGTAACTTTTTACAATTTAAAAAAAAGAACAACAACAAATCATAATTTGCAAATTTTAAATTCAAAATTTAATTTAAAGTAACAAATGCAATATTAATTTAATAAATTTCTTTTTGTTTTCTTTCTCATATTTTTGTAAACATTTTAAAAATGATCAATAAATAAATTTATAAAATTGTGCACACTTTTGAGCCATTAGTCTGACCATTAATGGGTTGTAAAGCCAATTCGTCCTCTACGCTATAACGTGGAGGTTGGTCTGAAAATGAAATAGAATCATCATAATCATGTATAAATTACGTTTATGCTCTTCTTACCTTCAACAATATTAATGGATTTTTCATTACGACATGATAGACCTTTTGATTTTTCTCTCATATCACTAAAGAATTTTGAAAATTTGCTTTTTTCTTCCACCACTTCATCCACTGTTTGTGTTGTTCTTTTCTCGGCTGCCACACTGGCTGCTTGTAATTCCTCCCTTAAAGCTTGTTTACCTCTTTCTATCATGGCATCAAGCTCAGGATCGAAAGGATCATTACTTTCGAAAGGATTTGTACTTTCAAATGGATTTCCAGCTGTAGAGGTGTGTATTGAATTTGCCGAAACAGTGGTACGTTCATCATCTTCTTGCATTCCTGTGGTGGTATTATTTGATTGTGTTGTAGTATTTGATTTTCCACCACCACTTTCTTTAGAAGTTCCCTCAGATTGGAGATCTTCTTCCAGTTCATGCTCTTCTATGGGTTTTTGCACATCAACTTTGTTCTTTTTACCTTGCAATATAGAACTTAGGCTGTTTTTAGCATCCTGTAATTCGGTGGAAATTTTTGAGGTTACTGCCCCAACAGCATGTTTTGTATCACCGGACATTTTGCGAAATGCACTGCCCATTGCTTCTTTGGCTTCACTTGAAGCTTTGACTACATTGTCTCCTATTTGACCAACAGCCTGGCGGGCTTCATCACCGGCATTTGCCATACTATGACCTACATTTTCCATAGATTCTTTAGCTCCTTTTGCCGCCTTTTTTGTACTTTTACTAACACTGTGTACAGCTCCACGTGCACCTGTTGCAGCTTTCATGGCGGCAGACTCTAGAGATTCTTTTGCTTCTGTAAGTTTAGAATCTACAGTCTCTCCTGCCTCCTTAGCTGCTTGTTCGATAGATTCTTTTGTTTCCGAGAATTTCGCTTCTACTCTTTCACTAAAGTTTTTTGATTTAGTTTCCGCTAAATTTTCAGCTTCCTCTTTTCCTCCTTTAAGTGTATCTGCTTTTTTGTCTATTTCATCTTCCAATTCCTCGATTAAGTTTTCTGCTTGTTTTCTTATTTGTAATTTTCTAGCAAGGCCACTATCATCACGTTTATCGTCTCGGTCTTCTTCATCTTCTTCATCTTGCTCATGGAGAGAATCCTCAGAATCATCAGATTTAAATTTCTTAACATTGGCGGTGACATCAATGCCATTGTTTATGAAACGTATTTCATTGACGGTAACTGTATGATCGAGAGGATCTGTAGTTTCGCTAATTTCCAAACGTAACTCTTCGTCATCTTCGGTGGGTGGCGTTGCCATAGAGACGGTGAGATCTGGCAAAATAGCTGAAATTTGTATTTAGAAAATAAGTTTTATATTGATAGAAAACTTACCACCTTCTTTTGCCACATGTTCGGGAATATTATCAAGACTTTCTACCAAAGCTGGTGAGGTATGTTCTATGAAATCATTATTCATGGCAGCTTCATAGGAAAAATTTCTCATTGGTGTTCTTTTCAAAGTCGATTGCGGTGAGTTATGTGAACTGCTAGCTGGAAAGGGCGTTCTCGGTCGTAATGATTTCACACTAGATGTTATTTCCTTTGTTACGGAACCAGCACTACTTGCATGAGATTTTAACGAATTGTTGGGGGACTTGTTACTAACAACTGTGTTGCCAGTATCTATTGAAGAACTTTCATTATTAGTTAAAGCAGCTTCAGAAGATTCTATGGACTCAGATGATTTCTTAAAATTTCCATTAACTCTTGAGGCAAAATTTTCGGGTTTTTCGTTGTCGGGAAGTTTCATAATTTCATTATTGTTTAAGGTAGAATTTAGCAAAGTCTCTTTTGCTCCTTGTGTTTCCTCCATCATACTTTCATTTACTTGTATTGGTGTGTTTGGTTTGGGATTCTCATTTTCTGTCGTGGTTTGTTTAACATTTTCAACATGCGCTTGAGTTTCATCCAATTCACTACTCTTATTATTTTTACCATTTCGTATTCGATTCATTATACCACCCGTTGTATTGGCCATTATCATACTTTGTGTCATATATCTGTGTTCGCCACCTGGTCCTATGGTAGCAGCCAATGTAGAGGATCTTGGTATACCATGAACCAATATATGACGGTCCCCCAAAGCCATGTCTAATAAACGAAGATTTTTAAATTTTGATATCTCTCTAAATGTCTTTAGATGATGACCACTTTCCGAGAATGTTGTATAAAATTTATTTGCTTTTGTTAGAACAGCATAAAATGAAGTACCTTTTAGCAACTTCCAAATGGGACCATTTTCTTCACTGTCGTAATCATAAAATCTTTGAAATATTAAACTTTTATTACGCACCGATTCATAGCTGCGATAAATGCTGCCCGTATTGGTGACAATAAATATTTCACTGGCTTTTGAAATGTGCATAAATATGATTTGTTCATTGGATGAAAGATTTTTTTGTAGTTCCGTAAAATCGGCAAAGACAAATTCATTTAAACGTCCCGTCAAATACAGATTTCCATTTTGAGTTAAAACTAATGTACTCTCTGGACCACAGGTATATTGTTGTATGGGTGAATCTAATATAATTTCATGAGGTTTCAAAATTATATCTTCTTTAGATCTACCCAATTGGTATGATTGATTGGAACCCCAACCAATTAGACGACCAAAAGCTGAAAATTTTACAAAATAGAATGTATGAACAGTTTTGTCAGGTTATATTTAAAATTGTTGCACTAATCGTTCTATAAATTGTCCGATTTTTCTCGATCATCAAGAGTCTCAAAAGTCTAGTTTGACATAAAACTAAAATAAGTATTATTTTAAAGTTAAACAAATCTTGCGTATCATGTGGTTCAGACTAGTAGGCGTTGAGTGCTCTGCTTAATTCCAAACTCAGTTATGTCGGAACTATTCCTTAGGTTGCGGCATATTCCGTTCATGACATTCATATGGTAATTTGAAACCGCGGAATTTGTGGCGTATCTGAGAATGTCGTTTAAAATTGCTACATACGATTTTTGATCTAAATGATCTTATCTAAGTATGCTCTGTTAGTAAGGAGTGAGATCGAAAAGTTCTAAATGCACGTTTTTCATTAAAACGTCTAACCCAAATATGATTTAAACATGTCAGTCATTATGTTTAATGTCTCCAGTGTTATTAAACAGTACCAAGTGATCTTGTCCGCTTAAAAAAACCTGATTTCAGTCCACAAGATGTTTCTAAAGATAAGAAATTAGAAAGCATTTTCAAAAGAGCTCTCAACACATCCGGTAGGAATGCATCCCGGTTAGATCAGTGATCGGACTATTTAGTACGAAAAGTTAAAGCTAACGCAGGTTTAAAAGCATACAAAACAAAGGTAAAAAACAAGCGCGAAAATTGTAGAGAAATAAAAAAATTTTCAATGCATAATGGATGACGGAACGTATGTTCTGGCGTATGTTATGTTGAAGAAAAATTTATGAACCAAAAGCAGTCGAAATAAACAATATGCAGTTAGGGCAAAAGAAGGCAATTATTTTTATAATGGGATCTCTAAATACCGAAATTTACATCATAGAATGTTTACAAAAAAAGGCTGCTTCCATTCATAAGAAGAATTCATAATGTGTTCACTTATTTTTGACATAACTTGGCATCCTATCATTATGGAAAACAAGCTCTTGAGTAGTACAGTTATAATAATGTGGTATTTGTAACAAGAGGGACAAATACACTAAATAGCCCGTAGCTTAGGCTAGTGGAGGGATATTGATTAGCACAAAAAAGTAGTCCAAAATTGTGATAGATATTAAACGGAAAGGGGCAAAGTGACAAGAAAGCACTATAAAAACATTAAGGGAATTGTTTCCGAAAAAGATTCAAAATTTTATCACTAGTGATTTAATAATAATTAAAAAAGACAAATTAAAAATGTAAGTTTACTAATTTATTTTTGATTAACAAAATTTATATAAAAATTGTTCGATCTCAGTTCTTATTAAATCAATCTCGCCTTTTCAATGTGCAGATATTACTTTTTTACAAGTTTGAAAAACCTGAAATATCAATTTACGATTGAGGTCCTTAGTTTTGTGTATAGACATGTGTGCGTGTGTGTGTGTGTAAATCGTTATACGGTGTGTTAGTATTTTACCCTTCCCTTTTTAACTGTCAAATTTAATCTAAACTCAACTCTTGCATGTCATAAATAATCAATATTGCTAAAAACCTGTTGTTGATTTTATGCAATTTTCATGTTTACAATACAAAACTTCTAATAGCAACAATAGAAAAAAATAGAAATTGCAAACATTAACACAGTTAAACGGACAGACAGGGAAATAGACATGAGACAGAGAGACTTACATGTCAATAAAACAAAATGTTCATTTCCTGCTAAAATATTAATAAAGTTTTCAGTTTCCTCGTTATTCGACAAACAGTCATCGAACTCTTCCAAACGAAAAGGCTTTCGTATTATTTCGCATAATTCATCGTTAACTGTTGCTTCTGTAAAATTTTTTGATACATTGCAATTCTTGGCAAAAATATTACGGCCCGTAAAAAATAATTCATTTGATACTAAAAGAAAAATGAAATAATGGGAAAATATTTATTAACACAAATATTAAATTTTTATAATGTATGTGTGTGTTTCCATTTACTTACATGTTAAAATAATAGACCAATTGTTACCAAATGATATATCGGCTATTTTGAGGCCCAAAGTTTTTAACGATTTCACGCATGTGGGTTTTGTAATTATGTCTCCATTAATATTGTTATTGTTGTTGTTGTTGGCATTTGTAGAATGTTGTCCACCAATTCCTAGTTGACCATGGTGATTTTCACCCCAAACAAATAAACGTCCAGATTCTATAGAGTGTAAGTGTGTGTAAAAAATATATTATAAAATGATTTATACATTTTTTTGTTTAATTTCAATAATTTACATATATCAAGTACATATACATATGTACATACACACATGTAAAAAAGTCATCGTCATATGTCATATACAATGTTTGAAGATTAATTTAAATAAAAAGTCTATTTAATTAAAATGTTATTTTATTCAAAATAATTTTTTTATAAAACGTATTAAAAGACAAATTAAAATTATACGAAAATATACTATTGGACAAAATTCACCGTCAGATAAATTTAATTAAAAGAACACGTTTCTGCATGGAATGTACTAACTTTTTCATTTCTTCTCATTCTGTCATGGATTATTCTTCAGCCATATTTTTGGAAGTAATGTGATGTTTTCGCATCCGTATATCCAAATTCTTCCATAAACGATCGGTTGATGTCAGATGAATGTGTAGAGGTTTTAAGAATGTAAGGGGTGATAATAAGATCCATAATCGAACAATGTCCGCCAAGTGCTTAGGGTCATTGTGCTGCTACGCAAGTTATCCTTAAGAATATTTTTATCCAATACTTCATCAATGAATTATCAACATCAGTCGCCGACAAACAACTCCTTACTATGACACCAGCATCATCATGACTGAATGCGTTTTTCCTTCTTTCACTATGTCAAAACATGTCCGTCTGATTTTTAAATGGGAAATTTTTATGTGACCTTTTCTCTATTGCGTTATACCCGGCAGCACTTTGCAATCGAGGTACATTTCTGGGATGGAGACCTGTACCAGTGCTTTTCTTCAACATTTCAGCAATTTTGGAGGATGAAGTTTTAGGCTCTTTATTCATTATTTTTACATTCCCTCTTTTTCCCGAACGTATGGTGATATTCGTCCATTTCTTGTCACACACATCTTGAGTCGTCTTTAAAACGTTTTAACATGACAGCAAATGGTGGTATGTGCATATTTCCCGGATCGTTTTATTTTGTTCGTATCTACTTAAAATGATTTTTCTTTCTTCAATTGTTGTTTCTTTACCTTTTTTAAGCATTTTTAATAGACAGATCAGACTTAAAGTAACCATATTGTAGAAATTTAGACTGAAATGTTGGTAAGAGCGAAATTTCGTAAAACTTTTTTAATATTAAGGTGCAGTGACGGTGACTTTTGTCCACAAGAAATATGAACTTTAAATAATAAATACTTATTCTTGTTAAGTTGTAAAGAAACATTATTTTTTTATGGAAACTTAAATTATTTTTATATATAATTCGTTTTAAGGGCGCAAATATCCTTCAAGCTTAAATAAATGAAAATGACGGTGACTTTTGTCTATGTGTGTATGTAAACTTTTTAAGTTATTTAGTTCATGTATTTTTGGGGTTCTGATTTTGGTTTTTTTTTTGGATATGAGTTGTGCATTGTGTGTTAACTGTTTAATATTCCAACATTGTTACTTATTTGGGACACGAAATTAATTACTCATTTGTTTTTATATGTATTTCTTTTGTTTTCTTATTCACTTTTGTCCTTGTTTATGTATAATTAAATCATTAATCTAAATTTAGCTGTCTGTGTCTATAAATTTGATTTAGATATATAAAAATAGCATTATTGGCCTAAACATTTTCTATTGCAAATAATATTTTTTCATGTTACAGAACGAAATGTGATAGCGATTTATAGTTTGCGTAAAATTGCTAAAATTTTATAACTTTTTATGAATGTTGGGGAAATTAAGGATATAATGATATCCTTCTGAAATTTTCCGAAAATGTAGATCCTGTGATTCTAAATTAAAATGTTGAAAATAAATTTTGTTATAATTTTTTTCAATCTGAAAAATATTAGATAACTTCACAAATTTTTATTTTCTTGGATTTTGGTCTATGACAGGGGTGTCTGCACACACTACCTATAGAGAATTTTGAATACAAAATTTAAATCAAAATTGTCTACATAACAATGTTTTATATTGATAATTTTTACATACGTTTTAAAAAAAATGTATTCTGACTCAATATTATTAAAGTCCAAAATTCAAATCCAAATAGCACATGTATGCATGTTTTATAAAAATCTCGTCAAGGTTTTTATGTTCTTTTACGCATCTTTCCAACCGTTATCATTGAACATCTTTCCAACCACTATAACCAAAAAAATTGGGAATACAGTTATGCAAGAAATATATGTTTTTAGAATTCCCGTTTTGTGATTTTTGAAATTAATCCGAAAAGTGGAGAGTTATCAAAATATAGATGCAATTGGGTAATCTCTCCGTTTTTGAATTATTTTAAAATCTTTTCTTTACAAAATTTTGTCTTTATTTCTTAATAAAATATATGAAAACAATCCAGTAAAATTTTGGAAACGCTTATATCTCTTAAACTATTGGATAATAACGACTAGATTTTTTGTAAGTCATTGAAAAATTCACTCATATTTAAATCAGTTCTATAATGCGTTTGTTCAGATGTTTATAACGAACAGAAAAATTAATTCATGATTCATGACTCGGTGTTCATGTAAAACTTGTGATTGTGTAGGCAGCTCGCAGTTTTGGAGATATCAGAAATTGATTATGACCGATTCATTATTTTATATAGCTCCAAGACACATATCTTTCCGGAGTGTATTTTTAAGCTCATAAAATTCCAGAAAAATATTGAAAAGAAATTTTATTTGTGATACTTCAATATTTTACAAGAATCAGTCCATAAATTCTTATGGCTTTATATCTCTATCTTTTTACTAAAAGAGTATTAGTAAAAGAGTTTAAGGAATGGTAACGCATGGGAAATCAAAAAAACTATAAATCGAAAAATCACTGTAATTAAATTTAAAAATCCTTTTTTTCACTTCTTTCCAAAAATAATGTCTTCATGATGAACTTCTTACATTAACTCAATTATTTTTGCCCTAGATTTAATGGACGGATTTAAACTTTCATTTCTGAACTCTTGTGAGTACATATTCCAGTTTATGAGTATACATGTCACATACTTACATACATCCGTGTATGATTTCTTTTGTCATTAATTTTAACAACAAAATTCCTTTTGCTCAAACAACAATGGCAACAGTAACAAAGAAAACAATTTTAACAAGAATCAACAGCAACAACAACAAGAACAACTGTTTAGGAGTGTAACTAACAAAATAAATGTAATAATAACGTCAGTTCTCTTTCTTTTTTTGATATTTCTACAATTAATCGAAAGTGAAATTTCTTGCAACTAAATAAATAAACTAAGAAACTAAATACATAATTATCAACAACATTTTAGTAAAAAAAACACATACAATTTTGAACTCTTTTTTTCCAGACTTTTTTCTCCTGAAAAAAAGCTTAAAAGAATTTTCTATGTAGGATTTGTAAATTAAAGAGGAAATAACAAAGAACAGAAAGAAATATATTTACGTGTTCTTAAGTGTTTAAAAATTCAGGAGCATTAGATTAAATTATATAGAGACGCCATTTTTAATACGTTTAAAAAGAACTTTATTACACTTGTATTTTTTAGATAAATATACAAAAAAGGAATAGAAGAAAGTGTAGTACAGTGTAGAGAAAAAATAGCAATATCGATCGATTGCAATGGAAGCTAAAATGTTTCAATGGACATTTTCCTCCTTTAAAGTTTGAAATTCGTTTTAAAAAATGAAACCAAACCCCAAAAGAAAACTGCAGAAGATGCAATTTTGATGATTTAATGTAAAAATGACGATTTTTTTTAACTTTCAATTAAATCTCTTTCAATTCAAAATAAGAATTAAAGCATTTGACGAAGACAAGATTTCTTTCTGGATTACTTCCTCCTCGACATTCTTCCTGGACACCTGGACAGTGATTCTAAATTTCCACCTCGTCTCATAAAGGACTAGTGACTTTCTTGAGTGTTATAAAATTTTCATGGGAAATGAATCACTTGAACAGTTGTGAAAATATGTAGAGCAAAGAGTAAATCAGTCGGCCTTGTAAATCATGTGAAAATTTAAATATAGAAAATAATTCAAATGTTTATAATTTTTGATTTCTTCCATCACTGTAAAAATAAAGGGAATCATAAGTAATTGGCGTGAACGTAAATAAATATTGTTCGTTTGCTACAAATAAAGTGTAACTGAAAAAAAACAACTATTAAAAGACATTTTTTCAACAATGAATTTGAATGAAAAGTATGTTGTCCACAATTTTGTATACACTTATCATTAATATCACTGTGGGCAACTACCCAAGTGCCAATGTACAACATGTATTAGATGTTGTTCTAAGTAATGAACAATAAATTATGGAATTGCTGACATAATATGATTTTTTGAACATCCTATCGAATTTGTTAGGCAATAAAATCGTGTATTTATCGAAACTGAAATTTTCTTCATTATGACATTCTTGCAACAAATGGTCCATATACAAAGTTCTGTTTAAGTATGAATGGTTCCGCATTAAAAGATTGACAAACTAGACCCAAAACCCTTTTGTTGTATTATTGTGTTGGAATGGGAATAATTCCTTCCAGTTTATTTGATGATTTCTATTCGTTCTTCTGACCTAAAATTGAGAATATTCTACAGGTTGAAGTTTTAAAGATATATTCTTGAAATTTGATATATATTACCTATTCTGCATAAGTTATAATTCCATTGGAATTGGCAATGATAAGCTACGTGAAATATTTGAGCGGTTGATGATAGTAACTCGTAAAAAAATCTCTGTAAAGTGTACAGATCTCAGAAAAGGTAGTATTTGCCAATATTTGTTATATTTAATAATTATTTAAGAAGAAAATGTTGATTCCAACATTGAAAGGATCATTTGTAATTGAATATAACTATGAAATCTCCACTTTCTTAAATCATCTCTTATGTCTTTATTAGAATCGACTATGGTTCCCTTGTTTATAATATAACTATATTTTTCGGGACACAATGTTTTAATGTGCTGAATAGTTAAAACTCACTATTTGGTTAAGACTCACCAAATCAAGTATGTAACTTGCTTTCCTTTAATGATTACGTAGAGAAAAGCTAATTCATAATATGGCAAACCTGGAGTTGTTCTTTTTTATAAACAGATGTTTTATTGTTCACCTTTTATTAAGTTTTATTAATGATCTTTGCTTTTGAATTCCACTTAATTGCCTGCTGTAACTTAGTTTCGTATTAATCGTGGTCTAGAACATCGACCTCTTTGCATGATATAGTTGTGAAGAAATTTTGCTTATTTTTTATTTCCCAAGAGTTCAGTTCTTTTTTGGCATTCTTTGTATTCATTTCAAAGTCGGGTTGGTCAGGAGACTTCATCGATTTTTGGTTATTTTTTGCAGGGAAATTTGGCAGAACCTTTTCAATATTTAAATATCCCGTTGCTATTATTCGAAACTGGGATACTAATTTAGTACACAAGCACTTTAATTACTACACCACGTCGTTACCGCTATTCACGTATCAACATGATCTTTTTGACGTATTTTTTGTCATTTTAAATTGTTTGACACAAAATTCTTACAATATTGGAAGTTTGAAAATCATAAGCTCAAATATAAAATGTTTAAAATCTTGTGTCGAAATTTTGTTTTTTATTTAATGACAATGTTTTTTACCATCTTACAACCTTGAAACTTTCGATTTAACTTTAATAGTTTACGAGTTTCTTTCATTTGAATGATCAACTTTTAAAATTTTGCAAGATATTGGCCAGTTTGAAAACAATATAATTTATCATCAGATTGACTTCAATATCTCTAAGTCTAAAAACTAATAATTTTCATTTGGATTATTTAAAAATTATCGGACTTTTTTTTGTCGATAAAAAGTTTCTACATCCATATCCATACATCCAATCTCAAATTTGATTTGGATCTTTAAACTCAAACTCAAATGTGTTTTTATTTATATGCAAACAGCTTTTTTCAAACCTCCTAAAACTTTGTAGAATATTGTTACGTTCAATCGCATAATTAGTTTAATATATAAATTAAATATTATAACTCATATATCTGAATACGTATTCGATTTTACTTTTGAAAACTTTATTAAATTAAGAATTCTATTGTTATTTCGTAAGGCTATAATGACGGGTTGTTCAACAAATGTCGTAAAGTTTGTCTTTACTAGTTTAATCGCATATTTTCATTTGAAAGATTTAATTAAAAATTTCAGAAAACTGGTTAAAATTTTGTAACAGAAACAAGTTTAGCGAAAGCAATTTTAAATATTTTTATTTCAAATAAATTTTGCGCAATTGAAAAGACACATTTCAGGAATATCTTTAAAAGGATTCAAGTCAATACCGCTGATTATAGTTGATCACATGAGTATTTCTCAATGTTGAAAATTCTTATTGAAGAACTGACTCTCTTATAGTTCCCAAAAAATTCTTAGCCACGTTCACCGTTTCAAACTATATTTTTTATAAAATCCTCCAAGTAATACAGGTCAAACTCTACAAACAAGTCAAAAAAGAAAACTAAATTTAAACCATCCAAAGCCTATTAAAAATGTGGGTTAAACAGACACACTTAAACACTCTCAATTCTTCAAGTACTCAAATTACAAATAATTGAACATTTTTTTAGAAAATTGAGGTAAATTTGTATAAGAAAATAAAAAATTACCACAAATCACAGCACTTTGATAAGGACCCGCTATAAGACGTTTAATGGGATCATTTTTTATATAAAAATAACTTTGTGTATTTTCAGCCAAATGAGATTTGCCCAAAGTAAAAATGGCTCCAGTATTGGGTATATCCATGCTGATTGATATTTAATATGATTTTTTTAATTTATATTTTTTTATTTTCTTAATTTTTTGCTTTAATTAATTTTGTTGTATTTCCGTTTTTGTTTTTAGTTTTACACTTCTTTGTTTCTTTTTTGGTGATAAAATATTTAACCTTTTGACATTTTACGCAATAAGTTTAATTGCTCTTTGAATTATTAAAATAATCGAATGAAAATTATTGAAACGTTAATTCACTAGCAAAACAAAATAAATAAGAATGAAAATTATATAGAAAAAACACCATTTTTTATTTTTCTTTTATTTTTAATTCTCACTTTTTATAACCTGCACCATCACAAGTGGTGAAGAGGGTTTATTAACTTTGTCATTCCTTTAGCTTGAAAAGCTAAAAAGGAATTATCTCAGACCCCATAATGTATATATATTCTTGCTTTTATCAGATCAAAATCTGAGTCCATTTAGCTAGATCCGTCTGTCAGTTTTTTTTGGCACTCTTTCATTCACAATAATTAACAGAGCTCAATGAAATTTGGACTGAGTATTGTAACAGTCATGAAAAGTTTATAACAAGAAAAATTGGTTTAGTATATTAAAAGATATAAAACGATTCTGGGAAAACCTATAAGTTCAAGCAAAAACTTTCGTAAAATTGTCAATTAAAAATCAACAAATTAGAATTAAATTTTGCCATAATATTAAGTTATATGTTCATCACTACCATTCCAAAAATGATCAAAATCGGTTCAGTAGAAAAAAGTTATAGAAAAAAATCTAACTGATCTTATGACTCATTAAGTATTCCGTTGTTTTATTTAAGAAAAGCTTTTACATATTGTGTACGTCTGTGAGTGTGTGTACGAAACATTACGTATATACTTCACATACATTTGTGGTGGAGGGTATTAAAGATTCGGCATAGCCGAATATAGCATTTTTACTTTTTATTCAACATTTAATTTAATTCATTTTGTTTATTGATTTATTTTCTAGTTAAAATCACATTAAAATGCATTTTTTATTTTCATTTTATTTTCGTTATTTTTTTATTTAAATTAAAATTATTTTCTCTTTTTTTTTCTATCAAATTTTAAATTCTATTTAATTTGAATTCTCTTGGTATTTGATTTATTTCACTAACACTAACAGAAAATGTATTATAAAATGTCTATCCAATTTAAAAACGCGTTTAACGCGTCCTGTATTAAAGTTGTGTGGTCAATACAACGTTTTTACTCCAACTGGACACTTAATTTGTTTGCATGTTTGGTTTATGTCCTGTCGCTCTTTAAGGGTTTTCTTTGCTTAGATGTGTGTGTGAGTGTGTGTGTGTATAGCTAAAGAGTCTAATTCATTTTAGTACTAAATGCCTAAAAGTATGCTAAGTTTCTAGTTTTAGTGTTAGTATTTACTTGACCGCTATAGTGTTGTGTACTAAAACGGTTTAATTTGACTTTTTTTCTCTCTCTTCTTTTTTACTAAAGGAATTTTATTCTAAATAAAAGTTTCCTTTGTAATTTAAATAATGCAAATTAAGAGAAAAAAGTAAGAAATAACAAAAATAACAATGTGAGTTAATTTTTGTTTTTTTTATTATAGTTTTTCTTTTATTTATTTGTATTTGTGATTGTTTTAGTTTCTTTTTGTTACTTTCTAAATTGTGGGAATAAATTTAATTTAATGGTGAAAGTGCCACCTTTAATAGATCTATATTGAATTTAAACAAAAATACTTTTTATTATCGATATTATTGAAATCAATATAAAAAATAACTTAATAAAAAAAAAACTTATAAGAAATTTAATTTAATAAAATAGTTTGTAATATTTAATTTTAACGGAAAGACCAGACAATATTTTATTTAATATTCCTTTTGTTATAAATGCTTAGATTGGCATTGCTAATGGAGGATAGAATAATATCCTTTAACTCTTAAGTAGACCAAAAATTCTTTAAATCAACTGTTGGGACTGACTTGTTCTTCATTCACCAAAACTAAAGGTCTGATATTTAAGGAACACACGGAAATGCTTAACTGGTCATTCCTCAAGAATGTCGTCGCAGGAGCCCTTTTAGGTTCAATATCACATTTAGAGTCGGACTATGAAGATTTAGAAAATATATAAATTGACAAGAGTTACTGATAAATCTTACAAATTTTCCTCATTTAATGTAATCTTTCTCTCGCTCTCTACTCAAGCAAATTCTCCTTTGGAGATCCGAAGGCACTTGCGATCCAGCTTATAATTTCCATTGATTCTAAAATGTTTCCTAACTTTGTATTATAGTCAAAGCTATTTGTATTCAACTCAGTTTTCAAAGCGATATTTCTTCAATTTTTTGCGGAAATAGCATCCAGTTACTACAGATTTTAATCTTGACATGTGCTTACTACAACTCATTGGCGACTTTTATTTTGCATATATCTGTCCATATCCACTCGTTGAATGCTGAACATTTTTAAAAATGTTATACCCAGGTGGAATTTCCACTGATTCCGCATTGTACATAACAAAAGCTGAGATCCGACCTTATAAAGTGGAACAAAATTTATTTATTGATACATAAAAGTTAACATTTGATTTGTACCAGATTCCCTACAGTAATATTTTCCTTGGGAAAGTAATTGAGATGTGATGGTAGATGTTTCCAGTGGTAGAAGTACCGCCTGATTATTAAAAAATATGCCAAAGTTCCCATGAACATTCTCAGTAAAAGCACTGAGAATGGTATATATTTCTATCTGAGAAACCTTGACCTGGAAGTCGATAACAGTCTATACTATATCTAGATCTTTAGAAAAGACATTAGATCCTACTCCTACTTGGAACCATCGATGTATACTTTAATGTTTCATCTCTCTGTGGTTTTACTCTTATTTCTCTCACTCTTGAAGGAATTTAGACTCAAAATTCCTGTCGAAATTTATATGAAAAGTAATATGATCTGTGTTTCGATTTATATATCCCAACCCATAGGTGAGGATGGAACGTACTTAAAGCCGTGTAGAATAGCTTTGTCTACTTATGTATGGGTCCGTCCCTATACCAGTTCACAAATAAGATGCTTTTTGTTGAAAAAAACTTTTAATCAATCTTTGGCCGAATGTGATTCGGTTCGTTACCGAACTAAGATCATATGTATAAGACTTCAATGTTCAATGAACAGACTAGTTCCCCTGGTACTGTTTTAAAATATTAAAAAACTGTTTGACGCAGACCTTTGAATGCTTGGTTGGGTTTTGTTTTTTAATCTTAAACATTTATTTTGGAGGACATGAAATATTGGTCAGATCATCACAAATTTTAAAAAGGCTTTGTTTTTGGTTCTAAAAAAATGTGTTATTCGAATCGTTCCCCAACCAAGATCCAATTGTCATGGGAACGACGCATATGGTATAAGACTTCAGTGTTTTCAATGTTCCCATGGAAATTTATTTCCTTTTTCTTTTTATAAATTAAAATCCTTCCCATCCTTAAGAATGGGAATGTGTCTTCTTTTATTACCAACAATTTCTAGTGAAAATATGTGACACATATCGCCATCTAATATATTCGGAAGAACTTTAAGTTCGGTGGGAGATTTAAAGTGACTCATGAAGGTCTGTTTATTAAAATTTAGATTATTTAATTATTACAATCGATTAACGATTTCCCTTTTTTTTTAATTGAAGAATAAAACAATTTATACTGATTAAACATTTATTCTACGAAATTTATTTCTATAATTCTTATATTTTCTACTTAATATTATTTTCTTTATAACTCAAAATCTTTTGGAGACTTTATGATAAAATTGTTCAATTTCTGTGAAAAAAGAAAATAATGTACGATATAATCATAAGTCTGTCCTTAATAACTATATAGAATTCATATGAATTAAAATGTTTTTCTTTATCTCAAATGTTTATATTTTAATCAACTTTTTTAGCTTTCCGATTTTTATTTTCTTTTACTTAAATTCCTAAAAAAAAAGTATAAATTAACCTCTTTAAAGAAAAATCAAAGAAATAATAAAAATAAAATAAAGAAACGCACAATTTCAACTTGGCACGATTTCCTCACAAAATTTGCATAATAAATTTATGCCGCCAACTAAAAATCAAAAACATTAATTTTGTATGACTTAATGTCACTAAACTAAATAAAATATTTCAACTAAAATTCAAACACTTGAGAAGTTAAAAAAAAAAAAAAAAATAAATAAATAAAAATAAATAAAAATAAAACAAATTAATTTGTAACAAGTAAAAATGTTAGAGTCGGTTAAGCCTGACAATGCAATACCCTACACCATATTGTTGATTGTAAATTTCTGCTACGAAACGATTCTAGTATAATTTGCTTTCCTTATTATGCTCATGTGTGCAATATATTATTACGATACTAACATTTATGCATTTTTAAAGGGAATTTTCTGTAGGGTTATATGGGAATTAGAAATAATTATGTAGCGAACCTCGTTTAATTTTGCTCAGCTATTTTGGCTTATATTTATCTCATATATGACTTTATATCCACGTATATCTGCGATTTATAAGTTTCAGTGATATTTGGAAGGGTGATTGAATGGGACCTGTAGCAAATAATGGACCGATTCTCATATAATTTGTCACATCGTTATAGAAATAATAAGAATTAGTTATCAAAATTTGGTTAAAATTAAAATTTAGGAATTTAATGGCCTAAAAATCCCATACTGGGGGACATTTGTATGGGACCTATATGAAATAATGGACCGATCATAACCAATTTCAATAGGAAAAATAATAGAACGTGCAAAATTTCATTAAGATATTTTCAAAACTGCGACCTGTACTATGCGGACAAGCTTTACATGTGCAGCCAGCCAGCCAGGCGGACGGATATGCTTAAATCGACTCAGTGATTCTAAGTCGAAAAATATACTTAAAAGTGGTGATAGGATAATTTCTTCTGCCCGTTACAAACATTTGCACAAACGCATAACACCCCCACCAACTATGGTGGTTTAGGGTATAAAAATACAAACTTCTGAACGAGTTAACACGAAATACGTGTATCTAATACTATAAACCTTAATTAATTTAGTTGAGTTAACTAAATATTAGTATTGATGGTCGTTTTAAGTAGTAGGCGTCATTTTTATATGGAAAACAAAAGATTTAAAGAACAATGATTCGTTACTGATAAAACATATGTAATAGATGTTTAGTCTGTAATATTTCCATGAAAATGGTTCTTTAGAAATGTAAAGGTTTCGAAGAACCCAAACCAATTTTTTTTGGGGAAATGGGAACTTATAGTGAAAGTCTTATGGTGTTTAGAGTATCGAGGGGAATTTCGTACATAAGGATTGAGGTCAAAAAATTCTTAACGAAACTACTATACTTACAATTATAATTTCAATTCAATTTCAATTTCTAAAAAAATAATTTTTTATAGTTTTAATCACTTCCACGGAAAACCTTTCCATTAACGTTTTTATAGAGCTTTGCTCGAACAGGTAGTTTTTATCCCTTTAAGATCTACTGCATTTTTGGACACCTTTTTAATGCTCCTCAGTTCTCTTTTAATAAGATCCCAATATCTCTCCTTTGGTCTTAGTTACGGGTAGTTTGGAGGATTTGTCTCTCATTATAAAAAATACTACATTATTGTTCTTTTACCACTTGAAAAAGGATGCTAATTCAGATCAAAAATAAGCGGACACATTATGAGGTCTAACGAATGGAATCAGCCTGATTGAAATTTCGGTATTTATAGAGACAGTTTTTACAACTGATTAGCTTCCTTTGGTCTTAAAATTTTCTCCAACATTTCCTCGCGCTTCAGCGACATATAATTTTTCTTGAAAATATTTATTAATTTTAGTAGGCTTTTTTATCTGGTACTTTCTTTGGCATTAAACGTAGTAACTGCATGTAACTGCACTCTTATGTTGATCATCACCAATTTTAAAAGTCTTTGTTCTTGATTTATAAAAAATCATATATACCAAGTTTCATTGATGTCTCTAATACTTGCAGAGTGTTAACAAAGTTAAATGGCCAAACAGCCACCTGGATGGACTTACAACGTAAAAAAGTGATTCTGAGTCGATCGGTACATTTTGAGGTGGAAATAGCGTTACAAATAATAAATATCCCAAACCCATAAAAATGTGCAATTTAATGTACGATTTGCAATTCACATTTCCTCATGTTACTTTTACATTGGGCCTTTTTTTGTTTTTGCGTTTTACCGAAATGTTAACAAAATTCTGAATACCACGACTATAAGAATGGGCTAAACATAATATAAAAAGTTATTTGCATGTCACGATATGCTGAACTTAATTTATGATCTGGTGTCTGAAATGGGTCTATAAAAAATATGAAAACTCGATTACATGATTGACTTATTCGTTCCGCGTGAAACATTAGAATTGATCGCAATGGCGTGACAGAAAAGTAAATCTCTCGTGTCTCAAATGAGTACATTAGAAAACTTGAAAACAAGGTAGCATGCCATGTTCTTTCCGCGTGAAATGACAATCAATCGAGTGATTGCCGTATCAAAAATTTTTATTATTTCAAGATCAGTTCATTAAAATATTTCATAAAGCTTTGCATTAACACGAACATGAAATTATTGACTTTTCAAGCTTCGCCAATACCATCGTGTGCTTTGATTGCACCACCCTTTAATAGGCATAAATTCAAAAATATTAAACTTTTTGTTGTTATTCTCAAAATATAATATTTCAAAATTTCTTACTAAAAATTTAAATCACAAAAAAGAAACTCAAAGTTCTCATCTTATGTATTTATGCGATTCATACATTTCACATACATAAATTTATCTATGTAAATATTTTTTTTAAACCAAAAAATAAAAAAACAAAAGTAAGAAAATCTTCTTAAAATGTTTAACTTTGACTTTGTATACTTAAATATGTATTTGTGTGATTGTGTGTATGTGTGTGTTTAAGAAGTGTATTTGTGTTATAGTTTCCTCTTTGTGGTGACATAAATAAAAAGTTGTCGTATTTACAGGACAATGTCCTACAAAATGTTATTTAAGAATATTTTACACTCTAACACAAATACAAATGCTTCTTACCCTACAAATACAACAAATGTAACAAGAATTCATGGTTTTTTCGGTTTTGTGTGGACTTTAGAAATTTTACTGATGATGAATGCCTGCCTATTTAACCCATACTTGACCATTATGGTAAACATAAGTTTTAACTCTTGTTATTTTGAGGTTTTTCTACTATTTTGGTTTTTGTTATTGTTGCAGTTGTTGTTGGTGTTTATGATTATTTTGTGTTGCCTTTTGGGTCATAAAGTGCAACAACTTGAATTACAGTAACAAGAATGAATGCAACTTAAACGACAACTACAACTACAACAACATCAATAACAATACCAACAAGATTATTAAATGCAAATTTTCATAATACAAACTTATTTCTGTTTTGTAATTGTATTTGTAAATGTGTGTATGTGCATGTGTTGGTTTCTTTTCTATTTCTGTATAAATTTCAAATTATTTGTTTCTATTATTTTGTTGGTTTTTATATTTGCAAATGTTGTTGCTGTTGGAAATTTTCTTTATGGGTCTACTAACCCAGTGTGCGGTCCTTTCATAGTTTTCGTTTTGTTTTGCCAAGTTGACATTATTCTTTGTTTGCGTTTTGTTGTTGTTTTATAAATTTAATACCCTACACCACCATTAAATTCAAATCTCAATCGATTAAACTACATGTACCTGTTTGTATCTGTTTTGTATGTTATAATTTGATCCAATAGCAAAGTAGTTAATGATATCTCAGACAACCTCAATATTCCGATGAGAAATGTTTCTACATTTTTCAAGCAATTGATTAGAAGTATTAACCATAACATAGGAATTTAACCATACATATCGATATATTGATCGCACTTTTCTGAAATTTGACTAAGCCCCCATATAATGCCCATTTCTAATAGATGTAACTAATTATAAGAATACAGGACTATATTTTGACATAGTTCCCACATACGGCCCCTTTCCGGAATAGGGTATAAATTTTATAAAACTCTTATATTTTCTATTGACTTAATTATATATGTTCTTTAATATATGTAATATCGGTCCATATTTGGTCATAGCTCCCATTTTCCTATTATAAGAAGAATCATTTTATTGGAATTTTAAATTAAATTATTATAACCAAATTCGTTAATAATAATTTTGGCTTTGGATTTAAATCCACATTCAACTTTAACATCCATATATTAGGTTTTACGATTGTATTGCGTAAATATATTGAATTATTTCAATCAACTCGATCACTGGCATACATTTGGTTGCAGCTCCTAAATAGAACTTCTTTTCAGAAAAGTATATTCCAAAGTTTTTAAATTTAATTATTATCTACATTCGCAAAGGTGGTTGGAGATATTAAGCATTTGTGCTGATATTTGTAACATAGGCCCACCTTAATTTATACCTACCGTTCGATTTAACTATGTACGTGTAACTATCCGTTCGGTTGGCTGCCTATGTAAACGTTGTGAACACTTTACAGGTCACAGGTTTTTGAAATATCTTGATAAAATTTGGTAAATATTATAATTTTGAACCAAGAATGAAACCTATTAAAATTGCTAAAAACAATTATCTTCCCGGAACGGGGAAAATATGTAAAAATGACAAATATAAAGTAATTTAATTTGTACCAAATAGGTTTTTCATCAGTCCAAATTCAAATTTCAGACAGATCGGTCCTTAATTGCCCTTACTTCCTATACAGTCCAACTTCCGAAAATCACTTTTAAAGGCATAATTATCAAAAAATGTTGACATTGTGATTATATTTCATATTTTTAAAATTTACACAACCCTACTAAAATTTGTGAGGATCGGTGCATAATTTATTATAGCCCTCATATAACCTCTAACATCAAACATGCCTTTTATGTACATACATACATACATACATACATACATACATACATACATACATACATACATACATATGTGAGTATGAATAAAACAATTTAAATCAGATTTTACGAGGGTGGTTCCATATTCTCTCATGCCTGTTCAATGATTTTACTATTATAAAGTCGATCTTATTCAAAATTTAAGTAGTGGAGGGTATATAAGATTCGGAGGGTATATAAGAATGCCGTATATATCATTCTTACTTGTTTATTGTGGTTTTATTATTTTTACAAATGTTTTTTTTTATTTAATATCTGGCATATTTTTAAAGTTTAGATTTTTTAAATAACTTTCATAAATTAGTTTTTAAATATCAACAGAGTTTCTAAAAATGTTTTCTTTTTTAAATAAAAAAATATATTTGAATTATAAATAAACGTTTAATTTAAAATTGTTTATTTGTAAAATAAAATATTTATATTGTTCACCCTGACGTATGAGAAATATTTAAAAATATTTAATTATTACTCATACGTCATGGGGGGCTCTTCTGGTGTTTGTATTTTCTATATGTGTATCTTTTTTATTCCAATTCATAATTGATTATTTTGATTTTTATTCTCATTTTTCTTTTTATACCCTCCACCAACTCAAGTGAAAAAGAGGATAAATTTATTTTTGTCATTCCGTGTGTAACTCTAAGAAGAAATCATCTCAGATGAGTCGATTAAGTTATGCGTGTAATTATTCTGGGCACACTCATATCCATAAAACTGTCGATTTGAAATCAATAAATTAGAATAAGACTTTGTCATACTATAAAGTTATATGTACTTCATTAGCCTTCATCCAAAATCCGTTCAGTAGAAGAAAAGTTATAGCCAAAAATATAACTTATTTCATGACTCATTAAATGTTACTGTGTTGTATTTAAGAAAAACGTTTCTATATTATAAACGTTTGTGAGTGTATGTGTATGTACGAAATATAACGTTTATACTTCCCAAGCATTTGTGGTATAGAGTATTAAAAATTCGGCATAGCTGAGTATAAAATTCTTACTTTTTACTTTTTAAAGTTTATTGACTTCATTTCAATCAATTTTACAATTATTACATAATTCCATGTGTTGCTGTTTTTTAATATTATTATTGCTATCGTTGTTGTTGTTATATTTTGTTGTCAACATGTTAATTTACAAATTTCTTTTAGTTAAATATTAAACATTTATGTTTGTGTCAAAAAAAAAAAAAAAACTAAAATGAAAGACGTCAATTATTGTCAGTATAACTAACTTTATGATGGGTTTAGATGTTTCAGGGTTCATCGAACTATATATTATTTTTAATTTATCAAATACTTACTCCCCTTGCTTGACCAAAATAATCAATATAATATGAATAAATTAAACCAAAATCGTTTGGTTTACAAATTACCATATTTTTTCCATTTTTCTTTTCTAACAATCAAAATTACTTAAAGAAGTAAGTGACTCATTAAGTTGGATCGACTTTAAAATACCCTCCACTAGTTACATGAAATCATGTATGTTTAATAAACTTTCTCAAACAATGTAGTTCGAACTTGATTTCAGATCACAAGCAGTTTTCCTTTTTAAGTTCGAAGTGAAAATTTTTTTAAAATTTCGATCGTTTTTTATTTATAAATCTATTATTATAAAATTGTAGTATTATATGAAGGAAAGTCTCTTAAATAAAGGGCTTTAAAAATATATGTAATTAAGGTACCTTTTTTTTAGATATTATTCGTTTCTCTTCAATTAAGCGTTTCCTTTAATGTTTTCGGATTTGCATTATATACATTTACTTTATGAATCTTTCATAATTAAAAAGAAACAAATTATAGTCCGGAGGATAAAAGAGGATTTTAAGAGAATGTAATCACAGAAGAATAAATTTCATAATTTTTATTTCAAGTAGTATAATTTTTTAGGATCCGAATTAATATAAAATTCTAATAATATGAAATTTTAAGTAGAATCCAGACAATATTGGTGTTCCACTTCCTGTTCCTTTCTAATTTCCAAATCGATTGGAAGTAGTCTCAAGAATGAAATTCATTGAAATCCATTGTGCAGTGCAGAAATTTTGGGCTCAATAATTAGTGACAAATGCAATTTTATTTAAAAAAAATTGATTCAAGTAAAAAAATATTTTTTCAATGATGGAATTTTTTTGAAAAATTTAATATAAAATAAAATTTGCAATTTTAGTGAAAAATACAATTTATAGTGAAAAATAAAAAGTCTTAATGAAAAATTTTTAGTGAAAAATGCAATTTTTAGTGAAAAATGCAATTTTAAGTGAAAAATGCAATTTTTAGTAAAAAATGCAATTTTAAGTGAAAAATGCATTTTTTAATAAAAGATGCAATTTTTAATAAAAGATGCAATTTTTAGTGAAAAATGCAATTTTTAGTGAAAATGCATTTTTAGTGAAAAATGCAATTTTTTGTGAAAAATGCAATTTTAAGTCAAAAAATGAAATTTTTTAGAATATGCAATTTTTAGTGAAAAATGCAATTTTTAGTGAAAAATGCATTTTTAGTGAAAAATTACAATTAGAGGAAAACGCAATTTTTAGTGAAAAATGCAATTTTTAGTGAAAAATGCAATTTTTTAGAGAAATGCAATTTTTAGTGAAAAATGCATTTTTTGTGAAAAATGCAATTTTTAGTGGAAAATGTAATTTTTAGTGAAAAAATGAAATTTTTTAGAATATGCAATTTTTAGTGAAAAATGCATTTATAGTGAAAAATTGCAATTTTAAGTTAAAATCTAATTTAAAGTAAAAAATGCATATTTTTATGAAAAATTAATTGCTTTCGGTGAAAAATTTAAATTTGAGTAAAAATTTATATTTTAAGAAAATATTTAAATTTTTAGTGAAATTTTCATTTTTTTCTAAAAATTTTAATTTTAAGTACAAAAATTTAAATATGATTCCTTTTTTTATATTTCAACATATAAACAACCTTGATTTTTTATTGATGTTAGTTAATTTAATATTAACACAATATTAATAAACATAAAATCAAAATTGATTTAAAAGAACACAATATTATTTAAAGATACACTGAAAATCAATATGATTTAATGTTATTTCAATGGGAAAAATATACATATTTTTTAATAAAAATTTACTTCCAAAATGAAAACTAAACTGAAATAATATTGAATCATATTTGCTTTAGTTATTATAGTAAAATTTAATAGTATCAGGTAGCTCTTCCAAAATAATTTACACCAACAATGGGGGAATTAGAATAATCCAAATTTGTCAAAAGTTATGATAACTCACATACACATAAATATATATTCATTCATTTATTTATTTATTAAAAATATTCTCATTTCTTGTCCTCAAAAATTATGTCAAATTTATTATAATAACAAAAACGACTGTCATTTGCCTTAATAAACTCAATACTTCAAAAAAATGACTCTTGACAAGAAAAATAAGTTAAACTTACCAACAGTCATTAATTCCTTTAGAGCCAAAATAAAAGGGGGAAAATGGGAAAAGAACTCAAATAAAGAAAAAGCAAAGAAAAAAACAAATAAGGATGTTATAGTCGGTGAAGCCCAACTAGAAAATACCCTAAAGTACATTGTTAGTTATAAATAGTTGTTACGAAAAATTAATGAACGACCCTCTTATAATTTATTTTTCTGATTTTTTCTTAATTGTGCAGTACATTATTGTGACACTAACATTTATATGAATTTTGCTGAAGGGTTATATGAAAGCTAAAAGAAATTATGTACCGAGCCTCGTATAATTTTGCACATAGATTTTTGCTTATCCAACGTATATCTGAGATGTTTGCCCTTAAAAGAGATAATTGGAAGGGTGTTTGTATGGAACCTATAAGAAATAATGGACTGACCCTCGCATATTTTGGCACATCGTTTTAGAACATTATAAGACCAAATTTCGTCTAAATCGCTTTATATTAACGATATTTAATTCCGGAAGGAAATTTTTATGCGAAGTACCTGAAATATTGGACCGAACATGACCAATTTAATTTTCAATTCGTCCTTAGGCCAAAATAATAATATATATCAAATTTCAACGAGATATCTCCAAAATTGTGGTATGACTATTTTTTCTGCCCATTAAAAATACAACACAAACGCATATGGTGGTGTAGGGTATAAAAAGTAAAAATAAAGAAATGTTTGTTTTTTTTCTTGTTGTTTATTTGTTTTAGTTATGCGATGTGATGTGTGATGGTGTTGTTTGTGTTTGTGTTGGTGTTTATGTTGGTGTGTAAGAAAGAAGTTGGCTTTTAATGACCTTCAACTTCTTTCAATTGTTATTTGTTTTGTTAGTTTGTTGCTTTCTCCGTAATTGACTTTCATTTCCGTATCCAAATCCAAATCCAAAAATAAAATAACAGTTTTCTAAAGAACTTTATTCACTGCTGCCACTATTTCTTTATGACACTTTCTTCTTATTCTTCTTTTTTTTTTGTTTATATTGTTGTTATTTCTTCTTGTTGCTTTATTATATTTCTTATTTTTTCTAACCAATTTTGTTTTTCTTAACTTCTGGCCACTGGAAAAGTTTATTGTTGGTGTTAGTGTTGGTTTCCTTTATTTAAACAATTATTTTTATTTACTTATTCTGTTCTATATTTCTTCTCATACTTCAGGAACTAAAATAAACTTAACATTAAGAAGAGAGTGAAAGAAAAAGAAAAATAGTTCTTAGTTTTTTTGTTCTTAAGTTTAATAGAGAAAAATGTTTGATTTCCGTTCTCCAACACCATGACCAAGTGTCAAATACATAAAATACATTTTATTTTATTTTATTTTTAACACATGTAATTTTTCCTCTCCATTATTGTACACTAAAAACACATAAAAATACAATTTATGATTTCATGGTTAATATCGGTTCAGAAATTAGTGCATTAATGTTAAATATATGTTTAGATTTACGTGAGGAGTTTACTACGGAGGAATTTTGTGTTTTATTTTAAAATAATTACTGCAATTAAGCTGTTAAAATATCTGCACAGAGAAAAAACAGTGTACAATTAAAATTTTCCAATGTTAACTCAATATATGACCATGTTGATTTAACATTGTATGTATATCATGTTAATATCTTACTTTTGTTACATCAATGAACTGGATTTTTGTGGTTGCTAATTAGGTTGGGTAAGGTGATAAGTATAACACGGCTTGATGTGACCGTTATCCATAGAAATCTTGTGGTCCATTATGATTACTTTTTTCCTCTCTTCTTATCTTTTGACACCAACCACAACCATAAGGTTTGAGGAGGATATATTAAGTTTGTAACGCCAAGAAGTAATTATCTAAGACCTCATAATGTATGTTCTCTTGCACAAATCAAAATCTTAGCCGTTTTAGCTATGTCCGTCTGTCTGCCTGATGTTGGCAAGCTCACATCCACAATAATTGACAGATCTCAATGAAATTTGGGATGAGTATTATAGTCCTGAGAAGTTTCCTATATAAAACCAGCCAAATCGGTTCAGTATATCAATAGACCGATATCTAAGGCAACCTCTAAATTCAAGCAAAGAAGATCTATCTTTCCGTCATAAAAATAGCATAAACTTCAGCATTGAAATTGATACCAAGTTTTTATTCCCACCTCATCATAGAAAAGCCGCAACCAGTTCCGTTTCGTTCCGTTATTTTAGACCCGTCCGTGTTAGCCCAGTTTTTTATCCAATCACCAAGACTATGAGAAGAGGTGGTAATTACGAATTACAAAAATGGTGAATACAACGAAGTTTGTTTTATCTTATCTAAAAAGATATACAATAACACCTTTGCTGTGACAGCTCGGAGAACTCGAGTCTATTACATACCACGACAATCAAAGACGGCGTTTCTTCCATAAAATTGTTATATTCTTAATACAATTACTAAACAAAAAATAATTAAAATATATTCCTCTTATTTACAGACATTTTTGTTTAAAAATGAGTGAGAATACAACGGAGTCATTACAATCTGGTGAACAGTCAGCAATTGCAAGTGAATCGAAAGAAGAAAATATAACGCTTATAGATAATACACAAGAAGCAATTAAGTTAGGATCTATTATAAGTATAGAACAAAAAGAAAATGACGAACTCGGTACAAGTCAGGCGGAAACCAAAATTGATACTGCAAATGAAACAAACACCCAAGAAATACAATCTTTATTACAATCCCAAAATGAGGAGGAAAAAGAACTTTCTTTGGAAGAAACTACTGAAACTACAACAGATGACACAGTTATTGATGAAAATAAAGATAAAAATAGCTCTTCGATAGATAAAGAAACTGAAAAACAAGATAACAAGAATATTAGCTGTTCCACAAACAACAAAACTGCACTAGGTGAAGAAAAAGATGAAAAGGACAGCTCCAAAGATGAATATGCTGAACATGTAACATACACCGAAGATGGCACAGCCATATATACTGATCCCAAAACTAAATATCAATATAAATGGTGTACAACAGCAAATAATTGGATACCAAATGTTAAAACTACCTCAACAAACCCATATGAAAATGAACATTACAAATGGTGTAGTGAAACACAAAAATGGATACCTAAACAGACACAAGTTACTGAAACTGAACACTACAAATGGGATGCAGCGAAAAATGAATGGGTGCCAAAAGCTAAAGATAACAGTAAACAAGAAAAATCTGAAGTTGTATATGACATTGATGAAGATGGTCAACGCACGTATACGGATAAGGATGGTACGGTATTCTTTTGGGATGTTGAAAAAAATGCTTGGTTTCCAAAAATTGATGAGGACTTTATGGCTCGTTATCAAATGAGTTATGGTTTCATCGATAATACGAGTGAAAGTGAAAAAGAGAAACAGAAACGCGAACTAGAAGCAGCTGTGCAAAAAGAAAAGGAACTGGCAAGAATGGTGGAGGAAGCTAAGGCAAATGAAGAAGCCTCAAAAGATAATGCTAAACAAGGTGTTAAAAGAAAACAACCACAAGAACCGCCAAGTAAGTTATAACATTAAATTAAATCGAGTTAAGTTTTAATTCTAGTAAAAGACTTAAAAACTTAAAATCTGTTTCTTTTTTAATTTCAGAATGGTTTGAAATAGATCCTGCCCACAATACAAAAGTTTATGTATCGAATTTACCTCTGGATATAACTTTAGAAGAATTTGCTGAAGTTATGGGTAAATGTGGCATGATCATGCGTGATCCTCAGACCCAAAAATACAAATTGAAATTGTATACTGAAGCAGATGGTCAAGTTAAAGGTGATGGTTTATGTGATTATATTAAGGTAAGTTTTAATCTTTGTTTTCTTAATTTTTTCTAAAATCACATTATTTATTACTTTCTCGCATTTTATTGAGTTTAATCATTTGCATTATCATTAATATCACCTTAATTGAGTTATGTTGTATTTGGTGTAAAAAATATTCTAAACGTTATATATAGAAATATTGCTCTAGAATATGATTACCAACTTTTACAATAGTAAAGTATAAAACACGATCGCATCATCTAAACCTTGTATGTATGTACATTTAAACCTAAATTCACATTAGTGTTGTTGATCACCATGACAAGTCAAAGTTAATGTATCTTCTGTCACACTATCACGCATCACATATATTTTTGTATTTTCTACAAAACCAGAGGGCTAAATTGTTTGCTCGATTCGGATTTTTATTATAAGAGAACGCAATTATGTCATTAAGGTTAGAGAGGTTCTATAGAGTGAATTTGAAAAAATATTAACATACATTATGATTACAAATCAAAAAATATACATTTTTATAGTTTTAATCATGATGAAATTTTGAATATTTTTCGTAAACCCTTCCATTAATTAAGCAGCAGGATTTACGAATGGAAGCAGCCTTTTTGTAAACTTTTCGAGTGAAAAATTCAGCATTTATCGAGCTTGACTTCTTTCGCCGCCATATATGTGTATATTGCCTTACCAAGAACTTTTGACTGCTTTTTGATCCTAAAGTTTTCTTTAACATTTTTGACCAGGAAATTGCAAATCTTTCAAAACATACGTTTCGTCATCCATTATGCAGCAAAAATATTTTTTAAAAAAATTTGATTTCAATTTCCGTGCTCTGTTGTTGGTCTCTAAATTTTTAGCAGCAGAAAGATTTCGTTTTACCCCTGTATTAGCGCTAACTTTTTTGTATCAATTATTCCTAACACTGAGTTGCTTTCCTACCGAAACTTGTGAATATGCTTTCTAGTTTTCTGGCTTTAGAAACATCATGTGGACCATTCCTTCTACATTCACTAGGTTTTCTATCAACGGAAAACAGTTTGATCTCAGACCTTCGAATACTTGGCCAACTTTTTATAGTACCACAGGTAATTCAGAGTCAGACTAACAATATATTCATTTGCTTGACATTAAACATAATTACTGACTTATTTTATTAAGGGAACTTGATTCGAAAAAAAAACAAATAATACTTGGGTTAAAGGCTGGTTAAGAATAGTTTGTTGTTGTTACATCTGTTTAAACAAAAATGTTATTATTCAGGTTTTTGATTAGGTTCTTTTATAGGATAAGTCCATAGATCTTCTGGACTAAGAGTGGTAAGATTCGCTTGGCAGTTAAATAAATGTTGTGTACCATGTGCTATAAATATTAAGGACGGCACGTCACCAAACGTAGTTATTTTAGAACTACTCTTGTAGACCTCGGCAAATTCTGTTCTATGTCAATGATACAGGTGGAATTTTTCGTTCTCATTCCTAATTTCTGCACAAATTTGCCAATATTAAAGAGGTTAACTTTCGAAATGTTATGGGTCCATAGATGACAAAAATAGTTGAAATATTGTTGCAAACTGATTGAGGACTGATTGGACAGATTTTGACTTCAAAAATATCATGAAAAATATCATCGAAGAGGTTCATATCTTCCATGTAGTCTATTGGATTATCGGTATTGAACGACTAAAGCTTTCTTTTTCATAAGTAAAATAAAACAACACTTTAATTTTTTATATATTTTTTTGCTTTTATTTTATTTTTTTTCTTCTTTTCTGTGTTACTTAGCTGTATATAGTACTTAAATTATAGATTTATTTTGACTATTTCGATATTATATTAAAGTTAGTGTAGACAATTTTTTTTGTTTATTTATTTTCATACTTTATAGTTTATTATATTTTATATTTAAAATTATTTATTATTATTTTTTAAATACATATTAAATTTCGTAGATTATATTTTTTTAAAAAAAAGGCCAAAAAATATATTTTAGAATAATAAAAAGAAAATAACTTACATTTTGAGGTAATAAAAAATTTAACTCACATATTTAAAATATTTAAAGCTTAAATTGTAACAGTAACTTGGTTTCTTTTTAATTAAAATTAAATAATTGATGAAAAATACAAATACGAAAAAATATATAAAGGCGGACGACATCAAAGACGTCAATGATGGCGTCAGTACAAAAAGAACAAAATTAAAATTATAAAAACGTAAAACTAAAGAGAAATATTTTAAATGTTTTTTTATTTTTATTTTGTGCAAAATTGTTTTATATTTATTTTTTTTATTTTTTAAAAATATTTCTTTCTATATATGGCTACTTTAGAGTTCTTTTTTTCAAGCCGAGCTTTACAAAAAAAAACTTAAGTTAAATATTCGTTTTAATTATAATTTTTTATTTTTTTAATTTGTTTCTGCGCTGGCAAAAGTTCCTATGTAAATTTTTGGAATTTTTCAGCAGAGACAAAAAACGTGAACACATTTTTTTAAATATATCTTTCGCTTATGTGTAGATTTACCAAGGTACGATTTTCAACTCTTTTTTGTTCATCATAAAATCGGTTCTTGAAAAGAGTTTAATTTTAATTTTTTTATCGCTCTTTGAAAAAATCTTTACATAGAAACTCCTGTCAGTGCAGGAACAAATTGTTGTTTGTATATTTTGATACTGCAATTGTATTTGAATCCTTTAAGTATTTTGTAAATTTGTGGGATTTAGGACCTTTTTTTAATAATTGTGCATATTTGTTGTCTATTTAAAAAAGGGGGAGGGGATATGTTTATTTACAATATTTGTGTGTGTGTGTTTTTTTTATTAATTTTTACATTTTATTTTGGCATTTAAGTTATTTTTTTGATTGTTTTCTCTGTTAAATTGTTTTCAATTTAAAACGAATATTTGTTATTGTTGTTTTTAAATATTAAAATTTATTTTAAATTTATTTATCAAAAATGCTAAGTGCTAAAAATATCCATATTATACTTCTTTTTCTTTTTGTTTTTATTATTTGGGGGGGGGGGGGGTAGGTTTCATGTTTGGGATTTTGGAGTTTGTTGTGTTAATACTAGTGCACTTAATAAAAAGAATTTTTTTAAAAATTTTCATTTTTCAATTTTAAACAATGAGTATGTTTATGTGTGTTATGTATAATTTTGTTTCTTCCACTTTTTTGTTTTCTTTTTGTGGAAAATTATGTTTTGCGTTTTTATTTTATTTTTCTTATTTTCATATTTTTTGAATAAAGGAATTATAAATAATTTGTTAGGTAATTCTCTCTTAATTGTTGCTTAATTAAGAGAATAAACAAAATACCTTTAACAAAAAAAGTTTTGCTTATCAAATTGCTCTTTTGTTGTTGTTGAGTGATGATGCAGTTGCTTTTGGTTTAAGCGAGAGTTTTTTAAAATTGAAGAGAGATAAAATGATCAAAAGAGTTACTTAAATTAGTTCGTGCTTTAATCACTTAAGCTTCGTTATTCGTACTGTCGGCTTGTTGTTGTTGTCTTAGCATTTTTTCTCTGAGCATTTTCTCACGTTTTCTTTGTTTTCGTTTTTCCAAGAATTCCTTACGTAACTCTGGAGGCAGAGAGGCTAATCTGTTTCTAAGATTCGTTGAAAGATTTTCTTTGTTTTGTTGTTTTCGGGCTTCTTCAATCATTTTGGCTTGTCTCAATTTCTCCTGGCGTTCACGTTCTTCCTGTTCCTCGGCCCGTTTTCGTTCTTCTTCTCTGAGACGTGCTTCCTCTTCAGCTTTTCTTATTTCGGCTTCATGTTGCAGTTTGGCCTGACGTTCAGCTTCTTCTAGTTCTTCTTTAATACGTGCCTCCTCCTCTTCAATACGTTTTTGTTCTGCTTCTAAACGGGCAATTTCTTCTTCACGTTTACGTTGTATTTCGGCACGCTTTCTTTGTTCTTCTCTTAGCCGTGCCAATTCTTTTTCTTCAGCTATTCTTTCCTCTTCCAAACGATTCAATCTCAAGCGTTCTTCTTCTTCCTCCAATTGTCTCTTGAGTTCGGCTTGTCTTTGTTTTTCTTCTTCTTCTAAACGTCTACGATTTTCTTCATCTTGCAAACGTTTACGTTCTTGCTCCTCAGCCAATTGTCTAGCTCTTTCGCTTTCGGCCAACTTCAATCTTTCTTCATATTCTTTGCGTTTTCTCTCCTCTAAGATGCGGCGTTCCTCCTTAAGACGTTCTTCCTCTTCTTTTTGTCGTTCTCTATCTAATCTTTGGATTTCTTCTCTTCTAAGTCTCTCCTGTTCTTCTTGCTCTTTCAGTGTTTGTAAATATGCCTGTCTTCTGCGTTCTTCTTCTTGATCTTCCAAATGTTTCTTTTCCTCAGCTTCCTTTTGACGGCGTAAATCTTCAATTTCTTGCTTATGAATTTGTTGTTTATCCAATTGATGTTGTCTCTCTCTTTGTTGTCTATCAACAGCTTGATCATTTTCCTTTTGACGCAATTCCTCTAATTCTTTTTGTTGTTGGGCCCGCCTTTGTTTCTCCTCTCTCATTTTACGTCTTTGCTCTCTTTCTAAACGCAACTTGGCAAGACGTTCTTCTTTCTCACGTCTCATTTTTTCTTGTCTTTCCTTCTTGCGTTGCAAACGTTTTCTTTCCTTCTCCCTTTGTCTTTCCAATTTACGATCCAACATGGTGCGTCTGCGAGATTTTGCTTGGGCATTATCAGGTGTTGGAGTATTGGGAGCTGTAATTTCATTATCATGGTTGTAAGTCGACGAAATGGGAGCTAATGTTGTGGTACGGAATCTTGGATGTTTTGTGGGATTGTAGTTTTGTTGTAAACCATTCGGATGGGCACTTGGTTGAGGTTGATAGTTAATATCATTTTCATGGGGTAAACTGGCGGATGTGGGATGTATGCGACGTCTGCCATTTTGACGATTACGGGGTCTGGTAGGAACTACCATTTCCTCATTGCTGCCTTCGGCTATAACACGGCGGTTGTATCTAAAATAAGGAAAAATCATTTAAGAATTTTAATTTTTTTTTAATAAAAAAGTCGGATTTTTAGAAAATATTTAATAAAAAATAAAACAATGAAATGTCTTGCAAAGTGAGGGGAGAGAAATTATATATCAAAATGGTCCATTTTTAATAAAGAAAGATCGCCTTTCGATTTAAGATTATCTTTTTGAATTAAAATACAATTAAAGTGCTCAAAAATATTTAACAACAATAAAATAAAATTAAATAAAGAAAATAGAAATTGAATAAATGATATATTTTTTAATACGGAACTCCAACAATAGATAAAAGGAGTTTTGGGGGAAAAATATTGGATATAGATTATCAAAACATTTAGACAAATATTTATTGAGAGAAATAGAGCAAAAAAGTTTAGATTAGTTATAGAGTTTTGGCAGTTGTGAATAGAACTGCTTATTGAATGAAAAATTTTATTAAAGAAAAGTGACAATTTACCTTAAAGTGAGTGAAAAAATGGTATGCCTAAAGCACAGAGGAGAGAGAGAGAGTGACACAAAATCAGATGTTTGTTATGGAAAATAGAAATGAAAGAGAAATGTATGTAGTTCTAAGTACAACCAATAAAATATTATAGATTTAGTTTTTTTTTTTACATGAATAAATAAAATCATGGAATGCTATTCGAATATTCGGAATAAACAATAAACTGAATATGGAAATGGTAACTAAAGAATGACTAAACTAAAGTTAAACCAATGAACATCAATTTGTCTCAGGGAGCCGAAGTTATTCGTCTGTCAATACATGCACAACATGGATGTCAACAAAACTTTATGGCTAACGAGCTTTAGAACACATTTTAAATTTAAAGGACTGAAATTGAAAAATTCCTTACATACATAAGTGTTAATAAAGATGATGTCGCTAAACTTACTGCTTTTCGAAAACTTTTTTCGTCTACCCTTGCTTGCATTAAAGCTTTTGTAGCAAGTTCTGTCACTTTCCTCAAAAAGGTGGACCATCTCCGTTTAAAATCTACCACACTTTTGGTCACCTATTTTGTGCTCTTGAAACTGCTCCGAGCAGTTTATAGAATTTGCTTCTTTTGGTACAAATATCATATTATTAGGCGCGTTATTAAGTCATATGAATTAAAACAGCCTTTTTTGTAAACACTTCTTGATGTTAATTTCGATACTTATAGAGCTTCTTTTACCGCAATTGTATATTGTTTGCCATAGCAAGAGCTTTTTGGGAAATTTTGACTGTAATTATCAGCAACATGAAATTTTTCACCAGGAAGTTGTTAAAATTCTGCCAGAACATAGGTCTCGTTATCAATTATGAAGCAAGAATTTTTTAGACAACTTGACTTCAGTTTCCTTGCTCAGTTTTTGACCCATGTATTTTTAGCAACGTTCCTGTCAGAAACTTTTTGAGCCTTTTTATGTTTTAAACCTGCATTAGCTTTAACTTATCATACCAAATAGCCTGAGTACTGAAGTAACCGGGCTGTTTTCCTACCGGGTGTATTGGGAGCTCTTGGAAAAGCTTTCTTTTCGGTTGAAGAGACGTCATGTGGACCATACTTTCGATAAAAACCAGGTTTTCTAAAGACAAGTTCTCCTGGTACTGTTTAGTTCATTGGAAACAGTTTGACGGAACACCTTTGAAAGCTTGGCCAACTTTTTGTAGGACCAAGTTGGGTTTTGTTGAAAATATTTAATAATTTTAGTGCGAACTTTTTTCTGTTCCCTCATTTTAATTAGATTAACAATATTTTCCTTTGTTTGACATTAAACATAATAACAAACAAACATAATATAATCAAATAATACTTGGGTTAAAAGTAGTAATGAAAGACCTTTGTTCAAAATCTTTCCATCTCACTTCTTTACAGAAGCAAAAATTACCAATTTGTTTCTAGAAGCCGAAGTTATACTGCATGAATGTCAACAAAACTTTCCACCTAGCGAGCTTTCAAACACCCTTCACTTTCTATTGCATTTTAGCTTTCACAAATATAAGGTTATGTCCCAATCTTTAAATCACTAACACATTCTCATTAATTTTAAGTTTTATTCCTCTCTTTTTGGTTAACATTTTTTTTCAAACTCATTTTTTAATATTTTACTTTCACTTTCATTATTATTTTTTTTAATTTTCCGATTATGCACATTTTTGTTAAGTTTTTTCTTTTTAAAATTTAAAGTTAAAAGTGTTAAACGATATTAAATGTACCCATAAATGTTTAAGGTTGAATCTGTTGACTTGGCTTTAAAAATTCTAGACGAATATAATCTCAGAGGCCACAAGATACGAGTGCAAAGAGCACAATTTCAAATGAGAGGCGAATATAATCCAGCACTTAAACCAAAACGAAAAAAGAAGGACAAAGAGAAATTGGCCAAAATCAAAGAAAAGTAAGTAAAAATTTTCCAAAACTTAACACGGTTTCAAAATAATTATATTTCCAGATTATTTGATTGGCGTCCGGAAAAAATGCGTGGTGAAAGATCTAAACACGAAAGATCTGTTATTATTAAAAATCTATTCCATCCCGATTTATTTGAAAAAGAAGTGCAATTGATTTTAGATTATCAAAATGATTTAAGGGAGGAATGTAGTAAATGTGGAACGGTTAGAAAAGTTATTATATATGATGTAAGTGTAAAATGAGTTTAATTAAGAAATAATAATAAATTTAGAAAATATTCCTTAAACAGCGCCATTCCGAGGGAGTAGCACAAGTTAATATGGCATCACCCGAGGAAGCTGATTTGGTCATACAAATGATGCATGGAAGATTTTTCGGTAAAAGACAATTAACTGCCGAACACTGGGATGGCAAAACCAAATACAAGTAAATTTAATTTCTAATTCAGAAAAGATTTAGTTTTATCAATTAAATATATTTTATGTTGTAGAATCGAAGAAACTGAGGAAGAAATACAAAAACGTTTAAACAAATGGGATCAATATTTGGAAAGTGAAGAAAATAAAAAATCTGAATTGTCACAAACAGAAGAAGAATCGGATACTGAAAGTAAAGATGTTGCAGAGGAAACACATACTAAAGAAAATAAGACTGCTGGAACTGATGAGAAGGAGGATATTTAAATTCAATTAAACCTGTGGACAGGTTTTCTATTGTAAACAAGAGGAAATTAAATTTTTCAGAAATCCTTTCCTGCTTTTACTTTTGGTTGTTGAAATTCTATGAGTTAAAATAAATCAACTTTAAAGTAAAATTTCTTTATACTGGAATCGAAGTGTAATGCTTTCATAATTTTTATGTAACTCAAAGCTTTGAATTGCATTAAATAAATTTATTAAATATTTCAAATATTTTTTAAAACCATTCAAAAATTTTAGTTTGATTATTTTATATTTATTTTTTAACTGTTGTGATTTCTTGAATTGAATGTTTTACTAAAAATTGAATTTTTACTTAAAATTTAAGTTTTCATTAAATATTGAATTTTTCATTGAAAATTTAATTTTTGACTGAAAATTTATAATTTCACCAAAAATGTAATTTTTCACTGATTTTGTTTAGTGAAAATTATATCAGAACTTTTAGTATGGAGTGGGATTGAAAAATTCGTAATACACGTTTTTATTACAACTTTTAACTCAAGTAACATTTGATTTGATTTTAATTTCCTTGATCAAGTTACCTTTTAAAAACTGTCAGTTTTTATTTTTAATGTCAAACAAATGAAAATAAATAAAATAAGTGATAGTAAAATTGTTAAATATTCTCAACAAAACCCAACTTGGTCCTACAAAATGTAGGCCAAGCATTCAAAAGACTGTTACCAATGTATTAAACAGTACCGGGAGAAATTGTCCGTTGGTAGAAAATGGGCTTCAAGTAGAAAATAATGTTTGTAAAGTCAAAAATTGAAAGCATTTTCAAAGAGCTCACAACACATCCGGTATGAAAGCAGCCCCGTTAGCTCAGTGCTTGGGCAATTTGGTATAAAAAATTAAAGCTAATGCAATTTTAAAAACATAAGAGCCTCAAAAAGTTCTTGACAAAATCGGTATTAAAAATTTAGAGAATTTTAAAAACCAAAAGCAGTCAAAAGTTCCCAAAAAGTAGAAAGACAAGCAATATACAGCCAATCATTTTTTATATCGGGCTCTATAAATACCGAAATTTATTTTTTTTATTTACATCAAGGAATGTTTACAAAAAAGGCAGCTTCCATTCATAAGGCTTCATAATGTGTCTTTTTATTTTTGAACTGATTTGGCTTTCTATCACTATGATAAATATGCTCTTGAGTGGTACTAGAACAATAATGTGGTATTTGTACCAAGATAAGGAAATCCTCTAAACTGCCCGGAGCTAAGGTCAGTGAAGAGATATTGGACTCTTGTTAAAAGAAAATTGCACTAAAAAGTGTCCAAAAGTGTGATATATTTTAATCGCAGATGAACTAACAGTTCGAGCAAACTGATGGAAAGCAATATAAAAACGTTAATGGAAAGATTTCCGGAAATTTTGTTAATTGTATCAAAGTTAAAACTGTAAGTTTTGTGGTTTCGTTTTTATTATTAGATATGCATGTTAAGAATTTTTCGATCTCACTACTATATTCTATTAATGGATTTAGCTTAAACCTTTTAACCGTACTGACTCATTAATTTTCCTAAACTCTTTATGCGAAAGCATCAATATTTAATAGAGGGACGTTTAAACAATTAAAGCAATTTGGCAGACAAAATGTGAACGTATTTGCTAAGATGATTTAATGTTTTTAATTTAAATTATTTTCAACTTAAAGTGCAGTTTTTTTAAATTCGTTTGTAAGCGAATATAATATTTTTATTTAAAATTTTGGGTTTCACAAAATTCACTCACCTTCCTTTTCCTTTATGATCAATGACTTCCAAAATGACTTCATTGGCATATTGATTGGGATAAGTGGCATTCCAACGATGATAGACCTTATGACGATTATTTTCACTAACTTTAGGCATTTTGTGTTGGCAAATAAAACGATGTTTATCGACACAAGTACGTGATGACCATCTTAAATATTTAAAGAGGGAAAAATATTAATAAAATCAAATAATTAATTGTGAGGAATTGCAAAACTAATTTGTTTACTATAAATTGTTTTATTTTACTAATTTAAATGTGCGACAACAACAACAGCAACAACAAAATAAATTAACTTAAACATGTATTAATTGTCTCGTTAAACTTTCCATTTTTTACCCTTCACTACCACCACTTGTGGTACTTGTGTAACGCTAAGAAGGAATCATATTAGACCCTATAATGTATATATGTATACTCTTGCATCAAATCAAAATTTGTGTCAATTTACTTATGTCCACACTTCAAGCCACAATAATTGTCAGAACTCAATAAAGTTTGGCCTGAGTATTTGTTGTAGTCCTGAGAGTTTTTCTATACAAAATCATCCAAATCGATTCAGTACATTAAGATATTTAGACCGATATCTGAGACAAGTTCTAAGTTCAAGCAAAGAACTTTAGAAAGAAATATTTATCCTAAATGGATTGTGTCCAAAATGACCGAAGAAAGAACTGCTAAAATTGAAAACTATTTTCTGCGGAAGAACAGGCACAGGCATCATGGCACGTAAAGAAAATATCCGACATTTATATCTATCATCAAATCTCGGATACCACAAGCAGTACTTGGATTTATCTCCATTTATTCCAAAAGTGCCTCAAATTCCTGTAGTGACTTTAATAATTTTGTATCATGTAATTGGAAAACTATAACATAATTCTAAAAGTAAAACAAAAATTCTACATTTTAAATTGAAAACAAGTGCAGAAAAACACAGTTACACAAATATTTACTATTTGACAATTGAAATTGACAAGTTTAGTTGCCAGTTGCCATCTGTAATATAATTTTGGCAACTGACAACGCAATTGAAGTTCGGTAACTGTACTGTGTTATATTTAAGAAAAACTTTTATAAATTGTATGTGTAAATGTGTATGTACTTCACTTTGTGTTGTGGGAGGGTATTGAAGATTCGCCATAGCATTCTCGCTTGTCATTCTAATTGTATTTATGTAGTTTTAAAGCTGTCAATTAAATATACACCTTAATTTTACTATAAATTTGTTATCAGTTAACATTATCACGTACAAAAATTATTTGCTTAATATGCGAATTTTTTGTTGTTGTTGTAAATATTATAGATTTATTTAATTTTTATTGTAATTAATGATAATTGATGCCATAATATTTTCTTCTATTGCAAATATTTTCTAAGTTAACTCATTGATTTTTATTTGATTAAATATTATGAGTTCATGTTTAAATATAATTAAATAATGTTATGTGTGTAAGAGTATCAATTACCTGTATCTTAATTGTGGATCATAAACGGCACATTGATTATCCATATTTGGATGAGCTCTATAAAGAAAATTTATATTAATATTAAATTATTTTAAATGAATATTTTATTTTTTTGTAATTTAAAGATATCAGTTCAAATGATTTTTAACTAGATGAGACATAGATATTCTTAGAACAGGAAATAATATATATTCTGAAAAGAATCAGTCTGTGGATCAAATGAGATCAGCTTATAAAGTTAATATATCGCATTTATTGAGAAATAATTCTGTAACTTTTGAGCGGATCTAATTAAATTTTTAAGGTTTAAAGAGGCTGACTTTTGAGTTCATTTAGAGGAGTACAAACCCTTATCAGGATGAGTACAGATCCAAATTAGATTCGTAGTTATAAGTGTCATTATTTGCTCACTCAGCTTTGTGTTTTTTTTGAAATGTTATTTTTTCTATAAATTTTATAAGTTTAAGTTTATCTGTCTCAGTTTATCAGTCTTAAATTATTTGATTGAACTTTTTTAACACAATTTCCAAAAAAGGAAGAAAATATATAGTTGAAATCATTAGTGATGAAATTTTGAACATATTTCGGAACATCTCCATTAATATTTTTATAGCGCTTTCTGCCACTTTGCTCCAACAACTTATCCATCTCCGTATAAAATCTACCACACTTTTGAACATCTTATTTTTCAATTCTCTTTAAACAAGAGCCCAATTTCTCTCCACTGGCCTTAGCACCTGGCAGTTTGGAGGATTTGCCTCTCTTGGTACAAATACCACATTATTGTTCTTGTATCACTAAATGGCTTTTTTACTACAGTGACAGGATGCCAAATCAAACCAAAAATATTTTATTTCCCTAAACATGTATGGAAATTTCGGTATTTATAGAGTCCGTAATAGTCTTAGCTATTTCCTATTGGAACACCACCAACCACAACAACCCCCTGAACAGCTGTACATCTGTTATCTTCCAGACCAACTTGAGAACACCTAAGCTATAATTATGTTCAATTTGATTAAGATATCAAGTACAGAATTATTAAAAAAAACGTTTAAGAACCACTGAGAACTATTTCTCCAACTTAGTTTCTTTTAATATATAATGAAATATATTCTATCTCTGCTTAATTAGTACTTACTCGAAATACTTTTTACTAAAAGCATTATATGTGACATTACGTCCACTGATAGTCCATTGCCAAACATTATTCATGTAGTCATAAGTGGCACCAATCCAAATGGGATCTTTTTCTAAAATAAAAAAATGTAAAAAAAATCATTAAAAATAATCAAAATTAGGTTTCCCAACTCACCTCCTGATTCTGCATCATATTTCATTAAAAATTCCCTTAATTTACGATCTGAATACTTTTCCGGTTCCGCTAGTCGAGCATTTTTATCTTTACAAAAGAAATGTGCCTCTAACCAGCTGCTGTGCTGTTGGGGATATGTGAAACACTCCTGACCTATACGTTGGAAATTGGGCGGACACATGGCATACATGCGTCTCTGACGTGGTCTGTTATCACTCTGGGATTGTGCTGATGCCCCACCAGCTGCATGTGATGGTGAAATATTTTCAAAACTTACACCAGCTGTGGCACTGGACGAGTGATATTGACCACATGCCAGATGAAGAACTGGAAAGGAAATTCGATTTTTGATTAAACAAAATAATTAAAAGTTTTAAATGAATGAAGGGAAAAAACTCTCACCTAAAGCTAAAAATATAAATATTAAAAATCTCATATTATTGCTTGTGATCTTCGTTTGTTGTTTCTTTAAATTTTTATAAATTTTGTTGTTTTATTGTTGTTTTTGTTTTATTTGCTTTTGATTAATTTTTTCGTAGAATTAAATTTTTTTTAAATTAAATTTGCTGCTTTAATTTAACAATAATAAACATTTGATTGATGTGTGTTGTTTATAACGAATATTTGTTGCATGATCTCTAAATAGAGATCACTCTGGTAGGATTATTTTTCGGGATTCCTTGAAAACAACTGCAAATAGAAAGAAATAAAGTGATTTAATTAGTTTTCAAATGAATTTATGTTTCCGTAATTCGTTATCTTTAAAAAGTGTATGTACGCATTTTTTATATATAATTTTCGAATGTTTATACGTGAAACCCCTTAACATTTTTATATTTTTATCAAAAATGACCTAAATTAGAAACTAATGTTACCATTTTACCTTTTTTAAAATAATTTGCCTATAAAATTCCTAAAATCTTCGACTTTTTACTACAGCTTTTTGTGATCTTCCAATCCCTTACCTTGTGAGTGATCCTTAACTTAAGATAATGGATGATTGATCTCTGATACAAGATACAATAATTATGTGTTTTTTAAGGTCCAATTAGTTGGTTTAAATCTGAATTTTATTTATAAAAAGTGACCGAGTCAGATCACTTCAAAATTAAATTCACAAGTTATTATTATTTCTCATAAAGTAGAATGAGAATAAAATAATATTTAATATATTGAAAAATTTGTGGGAACGTAAAAGAAAATAATGTTTTCACTCCAAAGCCAGTAGGGACATAATACTGTTGCCTGTTGACAGATCAATTATCATCTCTAAAAAAAAAAAAAAAAAAAAAAAAAAAAAAACTATCGGAGAGTTTTTTCTCAGACTTCAGAAATGCAAATATATTATTTCGAAGCCATTTTGATTTTATAATGGAATCTGGAAAGTCCATGACATTAACACATGATCTTTTTATTGGAAATCCTAAATTTTGAAAATGTAAAGCCGATTTATCAAAAAAAAAAACTAAAAATGCTTCGATCCTCATAAAAATTTGAAACATGGTTTCCAGCTTAGAAAAATAATTTATACTTTTCAAATTTTTATTTCCGAAAGTAGGTCTTAGGTCCAATATAAGACCTACATGAAGATATAAGAAATTGTGGATCGATTGTATTAAATATAATCAAAATACTAATATTTTAGAGATTTCAACTCTTCAAATTTTGATTTTATATCGGAACTATATGAACCTTGGAGGAAATTTATATAAAAGCTATTAAAAATATAGGACCGATCAAAAAATAATAATATTTAAACATCTTTTACGTTAATGTTTTAAAAAGAATTACAAACAGACGGACGGTCTGATTTCCAAATTCCTTATATCTGAACCGATTTTAAACATTTTTATACATGTCTATAAAACATCATGTTGTATGTGCAAGTTATATCTTACAGTTTAAGAGATATTTAAAATTTTACTTTTTGATGGATTTTGGAGAAGTTTATATGCGGGTCCAAATTTAATCAAATTTCGATAAAAATTTTTTTATTGAGAATTAAAGACAAAATAAAAAAAAACATTTTTTTATATAGATATCTTCATGGAATCGAAAGTTATAAGCCACTTTTAATTTGAATTTTAAAAATGAAAAAATACGATCTTTTGCCAAAAATGAGTTTTGCTCTTTTTGAGTTGAAAAATCAATTTTAATTAAAATTGTCATATTTCATTTTTGTAATGCATATTTCTGTGTGAAATTTCATTGAAATCGGATTAGCATTTCGGAAGTTATACATTCACTTCCATTTAATTTTCATATAAAACACAACAACGTTCCATTGAGAAACAACCATCCAGACGGGCATTTTTTCCGCACAAAACCCATAGAAGGCTCATCATTTATGATTGCATAAGGTATAATATGGAAATAAACACAAACTCTCCATTAAGAGAAAGATGATCTAAAATACATCATTTAGTTGCTTAATCTCAGGATTTAAAATCCATTAAAATTATAAATTAAAAATCTAATTTAAAAGAATATTAAATTTCAATCATAACATTTATATCTTTAAAATGAGATCATTATGCATCTCCTTTTAATTTGGATTCTTATATTTTAATTCTTTTCCTAATAAAAAAAAAAAAACATTCTCTAAATGGATGCAATTAAAATGTCATTTGACTCATAAAACCTCAAACCCAAAATATAAATCTGTCATAAAAAAGTTAAATCTAAACCTCTTTTCTTCTTTTGCCATAAATTTAATGGTCATCCCAAATTCTTAGAAATAATTATCATCAAAATCTAAATTCCACGATATTTGTTGTATCCATTATTATTTTCAACAGTCATCAATCTCTTAAAGTTTAACAAAAAAAAAGATTAAATTTATTATTCTTTTCGTTAAATTTTTTAGGCAGATTTAAATACTTTTCAACGTCTAAAAACAACCTTCAAATTTAAATTGATTTGATTCCATTTTTTATTAAAAAAAGAGTAAAAAAGCTTAGAAAATTTAAACTTAACATTAATTGTTTTTCATTGAATATTATTAAAATGAAGACACAAAATAATGAAGTTCTTAAGAAGTTTTCTTATTTAAATATAAAAAAATTTTTAGATAAATTGAAATAAAGAAATATAATTCTAATCTTATTAATGGCAAAAAATGGCCAACAACAAGCCAGTGCATCAGGCCTCAAAAACAAAGTTGTTAACCAGTGTTGCCAATCTTTCTTAAATGATCAGATTTTGTCATCCAAAAAACGCTAAAATCAGCAACTAGCGCAGATTCGATTTTATTGGATCGGAGGAGTACAGCTTTATAACTTGTAAATTCCGAACATCATAGTGGGTATCAATACTCAAAATTTTTGTTTGTTGTCCAATCCTACAATTTATTCACCCTCTTATCGTTCCAGATCCACTTTCAAAATTCTAAAGCTACACTCCTCTGCTATCGGTTTATCAAGTTTCGAATGAATTCAACCAGCCAATTCAAAGTTACAGATTTATTTCTGCCTCATGGTGCAACATTTTGCAGCATGAATCTTGTATTCTACTTTATCGTCTAAGGAGCTTCACAACCGCAGACTTTCTAAAACTAATTTTTCCCGCACCTAAAAATCGCCAGATTTAGCAGGAAAATCTCCAAATTGGCAACACTATTGTTAACTAAAAAAATACCAATAATAACAAAAACAAATGATCTTAAAATTCTCTTTTATCTCTTAAGACAAGAAAATTATTATAAAAAATCATCACATTTTAAAAGATTTTTCAAAAACAACACGAACATCTCATCATCATCATCATCATGATCACCATCATCATCATCATGTTGCATATTCAAGGTTAATCTTTAATGTTTCTTTTTTTTTACTTCTTTAAAGTTTGTGCGTGCTGCGTTTAATAAAATGTGTGCATGTAAATGTATGTGTATTTTTCTAAAATACTCATAACTCCCTTATAAAGTATTTAAAGTTGTTATTAATATGATTTTAAATTTTGATTTGACCTTATTAAACATAAAAACCTACTAAAATGAACGAGTTTCTTTTGATTAATGATTTGGTTTTTATACTCTACAGCACTATTAGAGGTTTGAGGCATTATAAGTTTATGCAGATGTTTATGACGGACCTTATAGTATACCTATCGTGTCAATAGAATTCTCCGAATCGATTTAAACATATCTGTCCGTCTGTTCATGTAACCTTGCACTATTTCAAATAGAAATAAATCAATAATTTCCGGAATGACTAACACCATTTTAATGCAATTCCAGCCAGTGATAGCGGAAGATGAGTGCAAGTTGTAGAGCTAGCAGGGACTGAACCATAGGGTACCAAAAATGAACACATTAAGTATTATGAATTTTTAAAATGATTCAGATTTTTTTATATCCAAAGCGGTTTTAAAGATTTCCATAGCCTACACTGCTATTGGAAGTTTTAGGTATTATGCGTTTGCGCAGATGTCTTTAAAGGATCTTTAAATATTCTGATTGGCACTGAATCATTTCCCAAGTCGATTTAAAGATATCTATGCATGCATCTGGCTGTCTTCAAATGACTTTCTCGATTTCAATGGCAACTAAAATCATGAAGTTTTGAGCTTGGCCTTTGTAGAGCTAATTATAGCCGATCCAAATATTTAAAACAATTCAGATTATTTATATCCAAAGAGATAAGGACGATAGCCTATCCATAGGTACCACATGGGGCTCCACGTCTCGTCAGATATCTTGTAAATTGTGACCTGTAGAATATTCATAAGATTTACAAACTGACGGATATTATTATTTAGAAAGTGATTTTAATCGCTATATTTAGTTAAGTTTTTAACCAAATTTATTTGTGCCAAATTTAATAATAATATTTTCATATCCAAGAGTTTTTTTTTTTTTTTTTTTTTTTTTTTTTTAATCTAAATTTTATCTCATCACCAGATCATTAAAAAACTCCCTTTTTAGGCTTGAAAAAATATTGAAAATGATCTAGATTGGTTTATTGCTTACTTCTCGCGGATCTATTGTCTTTAGTGCAGATTCGCTATGAACATTACATCCAATTTGAATAGTTTATAATGTAAAACACTTTTTTATGAAAGTTAAAAAAACATGAAACCAAATTCTTTAAAAACCGGTTTATATTTTTCATTCCTCCAAAATGAAACCCATAATATTTTGTAGGGTTTTAAATCGGTCAGTTCAAACCGGGTAGAAGTTTTCTTTAATATTTTCATAGTTCTGTTTATATTATTAATAAACAATCGTTTTTTGTTAAAATCTAAAAATAAAATATTTAAACTTTTGTTTTTTTTTTTTAATTTTTGTTTCATTTCGGTTCGTTGAACTCACTTCACAGATATTTTTTTTATTTTGGTTTTTTGTTTTCTATTAATTAAAAAAGCAAAAGTTTAAATAATTTTGTTTTGTTTTTGTAAAGACATTAAATAATAATAAACGTGTTTCTCTAACGTTATGAACAAATTAAATAAACAATTATTTTTTTTGACATCAAAAATATACTAAACAAATTAAATTGAAAGATGTCGAACACGTTTTCGAAAGAAACTGTTTAGATTTGATAATAATTAATTGAGAAAGTAAAAAAAAATATAACTTTGTTAAGGAGTGAGAGAAAAAAATATCAAAACATGTAAATCCTTTGATATTTTAAAGCGCATTTTCTGCGATCTTCAATGAGCATCTTTCAAAATAGAAGGTTGTTGACTTTGCTAAGGTGTATATGGTTATATTACATAACAGTGTATAGGAAATATGTCTGCATTTCAAGGAAATATATTTTATTAACCTTTTATTTATCATTGTGGGTGATCATACAATGGGGAAAATTGTGTCATAAATTCAATAAAAAGGGATCTGTAGGAACTGTAAAAACTTCTGTGCATGGGGCTTAATTCATTCGGCGGTAATCATTAAAGTTGTTCGGGATATTATGACGGACTTCATATGTCGTCATGCTCATTAATTGAACATCTTTCGATTTTTTGAACACATAATTATTTAATTTAATTTAGTTTTTTTTTTTTTATAATTCGGTTTAGATTTTTTCGGTCTCACTTCATTTTATATTTTTATATATTTTGTTTTAAAATCATCATTATATTTTCTATAAAATGGCATAATTTTATGCTTAAATTCAAGTCTCTTTTTTCTTTTTTCTAGATATCGATTTTTATTTAATTATTTATTTTTATTATTATTTTTTAATGATTTGAAATTCAATCAAATCACATTTAATTCCATTAAACCATTTAAATCATTTTTAATAAAATCTTCTCTCTTTTTTTGCGATAAACAATCAGAAAATGCATTAAATATATATTTTTAATAATAAATTTAGATTGGCTGATTGTCTGATTTAATTAGTTAATTATATACTTGAATTAGTTTTATTCAATATATATAATAATGATGATGATAATGATGATAATCATGATGATGATTATAGTTGAAAATCATACCGACAGATCGAGAGAAAAGAGATTCAAATATAAAATTTATTCAATTTAATTAAATTTTAATTTAACATAACATGACTAAATAACATTTATTTATTGTTGTTTTTTTATTTAATTATTTTTCTAGTTTGTTTTATTTTTTTGTAAAACAACAACAAAAACAGAATTCGAAATTGTGGACAGACAAAGAAAAAATAAGAAATAAAATTTTAATGTCTCAACTATTTTAAATTTCCATCAGTCAAGTTCAAGTTCGATGTCAGTCAAATAGTTATACATATATATATCTACATAGTTGTAATTATATATAGCAATATATGTTTGTAAATTTGTGTGTTAATTGTTCATTTACAATTTCATTTAATTTAGCATGGTTTACACTTGTATCTGGGCGAACGGTATACATTTACTATAACAGGTGAAAGCTAATTTTTATGACTCAAAAAGAAAAAATGCAAATAACAATAGGATCTCGCAGGACCACTTTGTTTAGATCCTGAAAAATTTAATTTTTGATTAATTTTAATACATTTATACCCTCCACCACCACAAGTGGTTAGGGTGGTTGATTTCGTTTGTCATTTCGTGTGTAACGCTAAGAAGGAATTATCTCACACCCCAAAGTGTATATATATTTTTGCATCAAATCAAAATCTAATTTAGCTATGTCCATATGTATGTCCGGTTGTCGGTCTATCTTTTAAATTTGATTCAGCATATTAAAAGATATAGACCGATATCTGAGGCAACCTCTTAGCAAAATTGGAGATTTTCTCAATTAGAATCATTTAAAGCTTTATTTTAGTTAAATTCCTAAAATTCTTCATCTTCAGTGTTGTACTAGTCACAGGTGTAGTTCTAATGTGAATATGTAATATATTGTACTCGAGTGTGTGTGTTACTTTTCATGACAGCCTAAGTAAGCGCCATCAATATTTGCATTACGAGGAGACATTTAAAATTTACGTATTTATTTTGAAATAAATCGAAATAGAAATATTTTTATTTATTACATTCTTAATTATATAGATTTGCAATTTATCAGTTCAGTTTTTGCTACGAAAGGAGGCGTGTCGTTTTATTTACGTTGTAAGTCAATAGTTTTCCTCTATTTGTTTTGTTCAGTGTTATAAAACAAACATAAGGAAATTCAAGTCGGTCGTGGTTGGTCATATAGTACCATACATTATTACTCCATGATTTAATATCATATGGTGGTCCGACCATAATGCTTAATGTTAATTGAGAGTAACATCATCATGTCAAGTTTTCTTTTTTTGATTCAGTAGTGGAAGGTTAAGAAATTAATTCAAAGCCGAAAATAGATCAACAATTTACTACTTTTTTATTAAAATATAATTTTTTAAATTAGAACAGACTAATTATATTGGTAAAACAATATTCCTAAAAAATGGACCGATGTGTCAATACAACGTCTATACCTTTTGAAATTTTTAATGGTACAGATCTTTTGATGATGAAAAGATATTAAAAATACCATCAAAATATAGGCTAAAGTGTATATAAACTTTTGAACCATTTTGGACTTATCTTTCTAAGACTTTTTTCAATTTGAATAAAAATACTCCGAAAAGTTTATTTGAATAATTCAGGGTTAAACAAATTCAACGACATTTTACTACCAAAATCAAAATGAAAATGTTCGTTATAACCCTATAAATACACTTATACCGATTTGGAACCATTTTACTACCAAAAGAAAGATCAAAGTTTTAGCTTTTATTCAATATATAATATAGGTATGTGTTATATCTTTATCACAATGTCTTTAGTCAAATATGAACTTTAGTTTAAAAAGACCGATTCGATTCCCTTAAGGACCGATCGCAGGTATGAAATATTATGGAGTGACCGTTGTGAATTGTGATTGCATAACTTAGACTTATTTAAAATATTTCATTTTAATCATATTTAAGTAAAATGTATACCATTTGAAATCTGTGTAAGTAGGGATTGTATATGGACGTTATGAACCGATACTCAGAAGTTTGATTAAATATTTTCTAGTTGGATAAACAAAATAATACAATAATGTTTTTTTAATCACTTTAATATGACTTTTGAAGCAGATCTGTTCGAGAATTGCGCCATTTGAGAACTGGTATATACTCCGATTTTGGTCAAGTATAGAATATATTTTTCACAACTTTAATTAGAATAATTTCATGCTTCTTTGACTTTAAATATCCATTTCGAGATAACATTTGTAAGTGATCTGCCTGAAAAATTGTAAATATAAGGTTCCTACACTTTCGCAACCCGATACTGATATCGGGTTACGAAAATTTCTATTACCAATGTTTTTTTAGAACATTTCAAGATATCACTGTGTGAAATTACATTCAAATCGGAATAAACTTACAGAAATTACAGATTTATTTCAATTTAATTTTTTATTTGAAACACTGTGCACTGTGCCATATTGCTGTCATAAGGAATTTCTCTGTTATGAGTAAAAATTATTATTAACGATTATTAACTAAATTAATATTAAGATAAATAATACATGATTTAGTTTATCATTTTTCAATTACATATTTTATTCAAGAAATTTAAAAAAAAATATATTGAAAATTGAGAAATAATTATAACTTCTGCCTCCAAGTCTGTCAATGCTGATCTACTCTACTTATTGCCCCAAAACTAAATCATGTTTGCCTTTGTTGTCTCAGGCCATGATATACAGAATTTCATATAATTAAAAATTCGACTCATATAAAATAATATTGGGCGTAGCGTATTTGCTTCCACAGTCAATACTCGCTCACTTACATGCAATAACTGCAATTTACATTTTTATTGATCGTAATACCCAACATGTATCATGTAGATTTCTTTATTTCAAGGTGTGCTCAAGAAAAAAAGAGATATATGTGGATATTTGCTTTTTTTTTAACACAATCTACAATTTTCCTTATTTACACAAAACAGAGGAAATAGCCAGTTTTAATCGCCACAACCCACTCTTTGTAAAACATATTATTTTGTAAGAAATAATAAGAGTTTCCTATTTAAAACAAGTGTTATATTGCTATACATAAATATATTTATACACTGGTGCATATTCTATAAACTGCAGATGATTTTTTTTAAGATTTCGAATAAATTAGACAAGAAAATAACATTGGTTTTTTATGGTTTGCCAACCAAACTATCACCGCCGAAATAACATTTTAACATCTGAATATCGTTTGACCAATTCTCGTATAATTTCGTACATCGTTGTAGGTTACGATGAGACTTATTTAGCCATATTTGGTTGACATTGTTTTTATATTTAGGAATTTTATGGACTAAAAACCCCATTCCGGGAGGACATTTGTATGGAGCCTATATGAAATAATGGACAATCGACATCGTCCTTAAGCCAAAATAATAATATGTGCCAAATTTTATTAAAATATCTTCAAAACTGTGACCTGTACTTTGTGAACAAGCTTACGATGGACGACAGCCTAGCCGGACCGGAAGTGATTCTGAGTCGAACGGTATACTTAGAAGTGGTGGTAGTGTTATTTTTTCTGCCCGTTACAAACATCTGCAAAATTCATATACCCCCACAACCTATGGTAGTGTACAGTACAAAAATCAAAAGCATTTATAGGAATATGCACCAGTGTATGCAGATATATGTTTACATACATATATAAATATGTTCATAAGTTATATTGAAATAATTCATATGTGGATGTTTATTTATTGGCATAAATTTTGTATTAAAATTTTCATTACAGCTCCATTTGCCAATATGTCTGGTAATGTTGCCAAACAAGATTGTATTTTTGTTTATTTTGCGTTAAGATATTTTATTTTTAAGTTATAAGAAATCAAGAAAAGAAATTAAAAGAAACCTTGTATTATAATTCATGGAGCTGATGATAAATTTATTGCTTTATTTTTATATAAATATTTATACAATTTTTCGTATAAATGCATAAAGGAGGATATCAGGAGAGTGTGTGAGAGAAAGAGAAGGGAAATATGTGAAAGATATTACATATTTACATAAATAATTGACATTTTATTGTTGAACATTGAGCGTCTAATTGATGTTTTGTTTAAATTGTGTTTTTGGGTGTTAAAATTATTTATTACAAACAGCAGCCACAAATGAAGAGGATTATAAATCAAATAAATTTTTATTACACTGATATTTTTAGAAAATGTCGGGATATATATCATTTGTTTATGTTTATGATTGACAAGTTACGCTTTATATTTACAAGATATTTGTTTACATAGAAAACAAAACAATATTGTTTTTGATATGATTTAACTACACAGAGAAATGGAAAAATAACATTTTACAATGTAAAATCAACAAATATCCATGTCGATTTGTTTACACATACTGGAATCATAATGTAAAATAAACTCCATATGTTTGTAATGGGCAGATAGAGATGGTACTACTACTAAGTGCTCTACTCAGAATCTGGCTGTATGGGTAAAGCTTGTGAAGTAGTTTTAATGATGAAATCTTTGTGGTGGAGGGTATTGAAGATTCGATATTGCTGAAAATAGCATTTTCTCTTGTTTGAAAATCGTTTATCCTTTAAAGCTTATGGGCAACTTCATGTTCATAATGATTTTTCTATGTGTAAAAACGGCAGTTGTAAACTCACGAAACATATAAAGTCCCTATAAGACTCATACACATGTCTGTGTCTTTGTACGATTATCTTTTTTAGTGGCAACTGCACCATTCAAAACTGCTAATGATTTGTTTGATTATTAATTTCAAATTTAATCATTTCAGACATCTCATATCGTGTCATTTAAAACAACAAGTTAATAATTAATTTGTAATTGATATCTTCAGAAAATGAGGCTCTCAATTAATAATAATCATATCTTTTTCACTTTAAATGAAACCAAAAGTATGAATTCATGTCTCTTTTTTTGAATTATTTTTTTTTATTAATAATAAATATTTCACATTCACATAATAAAAAAATAATAAATTTTATAATAATTTTATAATCCATTAGATGTAACCAGAGCATGTCAAAGCGATACGTCAAGATAAATACAAGAATGTCAAAATAAAAAAAATATGTGTGTGTTTTCATTAAAAAAAACTAAATGAAACCACAATTTATTTTTTTAAAAACACAAACACACAGACAAATAAACTTCCATATTTTTAATTAATAAAACATCTCAACAAATAAAGAGTGAAAAAATAATAATAATTTCAACTTAATGTTGCCGCCATTCTGAAAGAAAACATTCAGATCTGACATTTATAATATAAAAACCAGATGCTGTCACCACTTACGTCATTAATGCTTTTTGTCTAGTTGACATTGCCGGTATTTGTTTATAAACCTTATTATTTTTGTAGTTGTTATTGTTGTTGTAAATATACATATAAAATAGCATTTTTTTAAATGTTGAAATATTTTTTTAATGTATTTTTGCATAAAAAATAAAATTATTTTTAGTTTTTTTTGTTTGTATGTATGTCAATGTGTTAATTCTCTCAACCTTAATTCTCTTTGGCTGTCTGTTAGTTACATTTGATATATTTGTTGTTGCTGCTGTTGCCGGTTTTTACTAAAGTGATGTCATAGTTAACAACATTTTCTCATATATTTGTTTTTGTTTGTAAAATAGAGTTATAGTTATTATTATTTATTTACAAATACAAAGAAATAAATGTGAATAGAAAACAACTAGAATTTCAAGTACAAGTACTTTATGACTAAGTGCACACAGACATACATACTAATATTTTATTTTATATATATTTTTATACCCTCCATCACCAGAAGTGCTGAAGAGAGTATACTAAGTTTGTCATTCCGTGTGTGACACCCTACAAGAAGATATTCTTGCATCGACTCAAAATCTGAATCAATTTGTTTATGGTTCTATGCTTGTTTGTCTGACGATCTGTGGTTGACACGCCCATTTATCTGTATCAGTTCATAAATGTGGCATAGATTTTTATTATTTTTCTACCAGTGTATTCAAAAACCTAAACCGGAAACGGGTTTATCGTTTCTTTTGCATTTCACAAAACTGATAATAATTTCAAATAATTTCTATTTTCGAGTTATTTAACATGGTTATTTCAGTCGGTTAACCGGTTTTTAATGGAAAGCAATTTTACTATTCAGCTTCTTTTCACTGAGAATATATGAAATTATTATTCCGTATGAAACCCGAGCAAAGTACTGTATGCATTCTTAGACATTATTTTTTTGAATCGATTTTGCTATGTCCGTATTAAGTACTATATATTTTATAAGTAAAGAGATATTGACCATTATCAGACATATTCTGTAAGGCATAAATGGATTTAAATTAAACATTATTTTAATATTAAAAAACTTTTATAGTCCACCCATTTAGGGCATTATACTGAGCAAGGAACTGGTTTTCTGAAAATGTCGTTTTTTGTATACACCATTTCCTATCCAGATCGCTTTTTAAAAGTAAAAATCTGATCCGTAGAAAAGAGTTATAGACCGAATAAACGTGTGTGTTTCGCCATGTTACACTTTATCGGCATCTAGGAGACAGTGAAGATTTTATGTACGCAATCAATCACAAAACACCACAACTAAGAAGTTATAGTAGACTATTTAATACCCTACACCACATTGTTGGTTTTAAATGGTAGCTACCAAAAATAAATGAAAGACCCTCGTATAAATTTATTTTCTAATTTATCCTTAAGAGTTATTATAATTCTAACGTTTATGTGGTTTAAGAAGATTATTTTCTAGGGGAGATTATACGGTAGCTAAAGGACATTATTAACCTACCCTCGTTAAATTTCGCACATCCACTTTTGCTTATGTTTATCCCAATTTAACTAATTCTTATTATAATACCAATATATATGTAAGTGATTTTCGTATAATTCGGTACATCGTTTTTGAATATTAAAAGACATATTTTGTATCAAATTTCGTTTAAATCGCAAAAGTTCCGAAAGGAACATTTGAATGGGGTCTAGGGGAAATACTAGATCCATCATTACCTATTTCAAAATAGTAACACATACCAAGTTTCATCAAGATATCATTAAAATTGCTTTTTAATGATATCGTCTAAGCGTTAAATCGACTCAGAAAGTTATTATAAGTCGAACGGTATCCTTAAAGGGTTTATAGAAAAGTTGTTCGACCAGATACAAACTTTTGCAAAACCGCATAATACCACAAAATGATGCGATGAAACACGTCGTATATCTTGGGCAGACAGTAAATTGTGTATCGTGAAGAGACGAGTTCATGTAAAAATAACTAGTCGGGAGCTTAATTAAGTGGAAAGTATAGTGAATCTTTTAGGTTTAGTGGTTAAATAGTTCTAGGCCGTTACTGAAAACTGCTAGAATATGATGTAATGTGATTTCTGTTTAACATCTGCATGAAGGTGGAGGGTATTGAAGATTCGGTTCAGCCGATATATAACATTATTACTTATTCCATATGTTTTTGTACAATTTTTAGTTTTTATTTTTTCTTATATTTTTTTGTTATTTCGTGTAATAAAAAATCTATAAAAATATTTAAGTTGTTTTTATAGTTTTCTCCTTTTCAAAAACGTATTTCTGTTGATCTGTTCACAAAAGAAAAGCTTTATTTTTCATGTGAAATTTTACAATTTTCTATTTTATATGGCCTGAGATGCTATTAGATTTAACCCTTAACTTGACATCTGGTTGTAAAGAGATGTTTAACAAATTTAGTAATGTAACTTCAGTGTAAAAACTTCACTGATCGGTTCAGTTTTCCTTTTAAGTTGAAAGGACAGGAAACTTTAAAAAATATATAGATAATAATTGCAATGTGTGATAACTGACTAAAAATGGAAAAATCTCAAAATGGAGTTTTTATTTTTTAAAGTTTTATTATTTTCACTGTTGGTCGTTTAAAGGTTAAAATCCTTTAATGTATTTTTATGGAAACGAATGCTTTAAAATACAAGAATATTTAAGTGAAAATTCTAAAATATGAAAATCATTACTCTAATTTTTTGAAAAGAAAAACATAATTTTTTTCTTTTCTGATGAAATATTGAAACACCAAGTTCATTGTCAATCATATTTCTGTCATTTTTATGCCAGATCAGGAGTAATAAGAGAAACATGTCAATTCAATTTTCATAATATTTTTTAATACCCCTCTCTTATACTATAACAAATTAATTGAGGGTAATTTAAGTTCATCATTCCGCAAGTAACAGTGGAAGTTTTTAGACCCGGTTGGGATAAAATATATTTAGATTACAGCTATTTCGGTTCTTTGTCCCATTTTTAAATATGAATAATTCGAATACAATAAACTTTATTCAAGTGGGTGCTCGACGATCTAAAACAACTAATATTGGTTATGTTATAGATCAATATCAGAAGGATTCTTGGCTTGATGGAATTTTATGAAGTTTGGAATACAGAAAACATGTCAAAATAAATATGCAAATTCATGCTGACATGAAATTTCCAAAATACTACTATAATACTTCTATATTTAGACCATTTTGTGGAGGGTGCTAAAGGTGCGTCAAAACCGCATGTACGCGAAGACCACCCACTTGTTTATAAATTGGGTGGTCTGCGCGTCTTGCCAATATAACATAAACCTGTCAATTATTTTCCAAAGTGCGTTCAAAAAATAATTGAAAATAAAAATTAAAAAAAACCCACACACACATGCACAATAATCTAATCTTCACTCGGCTGCAACGAATTATGTATACACTTCACCACAAACTTGTGCGAAATAACAACTCTATGGTTTTTTAAATGATCCTGAACAGTCAATAAAAGGAGACATTGCAAGGAGACAGTAAGAACTTTGTATACAGAAGCAATCGTAATTAACCACGAAATCGATAATTAAGTGAAAAGACACAACCCATTTAACCATTTAATTGCTACAAGATGTGTCGTAAGAAGACAGTGTGTAAGATCCCAGGAGTTCTTGACAAGGCAATGTCAGGAACTGCTGGAATCTTACACACACGCACAGCAATAAGTTCATAAGTACTTCATAAATAAAGTTAATATTGGGAATATAAATCGGTCCTCTTTTATTGAAAAAATCACTAAATTTATTTAAATTTTAAAGTTGTGCTAAGTATCGGTATATGATTTAGCAATACATCGATTATGGTAGTAAAAATAGCAAAAAGTTCACTGTTATAATGTACAATTTTACTAAATTTCATTGAATATAGAGACCGACGGACATGACAAACTTTTACTTATTAAAACGTTTCCTAGATATCGGCGTATATCTTTTGTTTTACTTTACTCTTTAAAATATCTGTAAAAAATTATTATGTGAACGTGGTAATCTTTCGTACTATTGGATATACAGTCGGCTATGACAAACTGAACCGATTTCGAGACTGATTTTGCAAAAAGGTATATAGAGCTCGACAATATTGACAATATTTCTTTTAAATTTTTTTACTTTTTATTGAAAAACTTACTGAAAATTTGTTGTATGAATTTTGAAGTGGTCTCAGATATCGGTTTATAACGTCTTTTATACTGTCATTTTACTGCTTTTAAGTGGTAATAACACAATCACCTGAAACACTATTTCTAGCAAGATTCTATTGAATTCGGATTATTAGTGTGGCCTTGAGATTTTTTAAAACAAGATAGACAGGCAGCTGAACATAGTAAGTTCGCACAGATTAAGCTTGGTGCAAGAATATCTATACTTTATTGGATCTTACATTATTTTTCGGATTGATAAAGTTAATAACCTTCATGGACAGCTAAACTATTGATCCAATTTTGTTGAAATTTTTGCAGAATTACCAATATTTCCGATAGTAACATCGGATGTAAAAAATTCGATAGGATCAGGGGTAATGGTACCCCTTTATAAAGAAAATATTAATTTCCAAATAACTAAAGAACTATTGCAGCGAAAGTTTTCAGATTTGGTGGCAATCACTTTCTAAAAGAACACTTTTACTGGACAAATTATAGAACGAATGGGTTCAGGGAGGAGATACTCCCAAGTAGAGAAAATATTAATTATTATCATCTCAAATTCCAAATTATATCACTTTTTGCTACACGTGTTTTAGGAGAAAAATTTAGAACGGACAGGGCCAGTATTAGTAATCGATCACCTGAAAAACTATTACGACGAAAATTAACGAAATCTCCGTTGTATGGAAATTATTACACATCGCGATTTATGATGTTTTGGTAATTCTAGGGCGGAGTCGAATTTTTGTACTTATAGCTTTTGGCCTCCATTTATTTTCGTATTTCCATTTTTCTCATTTCTTTAATTTCAATATGTATTTTCTCAATTTTTTTCACAATTGGAAAAGTGTGTTATTTTGATTTAAAATATTTATAAATTTTATTTTCATTAAATTCCAACATAAAAATGTCTTACAGTCATTTTTTTTGTTCTAAATGTGCGAACAACAAATGCGAATTTTATAACAACAAACACTAGTTGTTGTTGTTGTTTGTTTTAAATTTCATAGTTTATTTTACGCACATTTATTTATTTATTTATTCATACGTTCATTTATTCATTCACCCACTGACATGATTATTTGGGTGGTGTTAAATTAATTTATAGTTATTTCGCCCCCCTTTAACGTCTCTACTCATCATACTCCTCCAACAATTAAATTTTTCTTAATAAAACAAATATTTTTGCATATAAAAATGTTGTATGCGTTTTATGTTTCTCTCCATCTCTCTCTGTGACTCAGACTCGAAATGACGGTCTGAGTGGCCCAACCTGTCTGCTATAAAAAATCTAATATTTTAACGATGTTTTTATTTGTTTCGATTAATTAATATTGAAGGTTTTTTTTGGAATTATTTATGTTCTTAAAAATTTATTGATTGTAAAGTAGATTTCAATGTTTGTAGTTTTTTTCTTTAAGCATATTTTCATAAATACACTGATGCATATTGTTATAAACGCATTTATTTTTTTATATTTAATGTTATTAATTAAAATTACTTTTTTAAAACAAACTTATTCATGCAATCAAATATTCCTGGTGCTATTTCATGTGGAATATTTCTATAAATGCAGACGTCGAAATTGCTTTAAAAAAATACCAAACAAAAATATTCTAAATTTTTATTTCATATAAAAAGGATTTTTTATACAAAATCTTCTAAATTTATCTATAAACTTCATGGCGTTTGAAGATGCTTAAAGCACTTTTCTGTCCGATCAGGCGTGCCAACAACCGACAGACAGAAGGACATAGCTAAATCGACTCGAATTTAGATTTTTGGAAAGAATATATTTAATTATGGGATCTGATGATTTCTTCCTAGCGCTACAAGCTCTTCTTCATTTAATAAAAATAAAGTTTTTAATTAACAACATTTTAATTAAAGTCTTAATTAATTTAATAAAAATTTTATTTTCCAATTAAATTTTTATTTTTCTCAATACTTTATAAAAAAGTTATGTGCATTTATAAGAATATGCACCAATGAATATTTGTATTTAGTCTTCTGATTCCATTTTTGGCATTTGACACTGATGTTGTTATTTTTGTTGTTGTTTTTACTTTATTTTATATTTGTTGCGGGCAGACAACAGCAAAAATAATTTTAATGCTTTTTAATGCAAATTACTTACTTATTTACATTGAACGATATAGAATAGACATTTTAATGACTTTTCATTTAAATTTAATGAGTTTTGTGTTCTAAATATTAAAATTAGTAAAGAGGCAAACTTAATTGCTCAGATGTTTGTTGCTGATGAGAGAGAATGAACAAATGAATGAATGAAATTTATATTATTCGCCCTAAAGCGAAATTCGAAATTGAAATTTCAATTTTTGTCTCAAGGAAAGTCGTTTTATATACAGAATTTAAAATTCCATTGACTTTAATTTACATAAAAAGTCATAAATAATTCTCTTTAAGAAATATTGTTATTTTTAGAAATTTATTTTATTAGTTAAGAAGTGAGATAGAAAATTCTTAACTTACGTTTTTCATTAAAACTTTTGAAACAAGTATTATTGAATTTTCTTAAATCAAGTTACCTTTGTAAAATTTTTGAAAATTTAGAGGCGAAAAATAGATGGCGGAAATTGAAATCAAGTTTTCTAAATTTGAGGAAAAAACCTATGTTTCAGATTTTTTTCTCAAAGGAATGTTGAAGAAAAGTTTAGGGGTCAACATTTCCAAACAAAATTCTGCAGTTGCGGCAGAAGAAACCAATCATTTGTTACACGGATCTTTATAAATAGCAAAATTATTATCAGGGAAAGTTTAAAAAATGCGGCTTCCATTCATTCATATGACTTCAAAATGTGACCACTTATTTGGATGACAAGACATCATATCACTATGATGAACAAGGTCGTGAGTGCTGCAGGAACAAAAATGAGAGAGAAATTCATCAAATTGCTCGGAGCTAAGGCCATTGATATCTTGTTAAAAGAGAATTGAAAAGCACAAAAATATTATCCTAAAGAGAGGTAGATTAACTACCTGTTTGAGCAAAGTGACAAGCATTATACAAACGTTAATCGAAGGGTTTCTGAAAAAGGTTCAAAATTTCATCACTATAAACTATATTTTTTGTAAATTCTAATAAAAAATTAAATTTTCTCGATCTCACTCCTTAAATCCTCTTAAGCAATTAATTTTTTTTAAGAACTGAAAAAAAATTTTTTAAAATATAAAGTCAAAATTAAAAATAAATTTATCTCCACTCTGAGATATCTTTACCAACTAATTTTAAGTGAATTTGTTAAATAAGATATTTTATCTGAGAGATAAATTTTTTTGTATTCGTTGTTAAACTAAATTTTTGAACTTTGTTGTTTTTTTTAGTTGATTAATATTCACACTTTGTTTTATGTTTCCAAACAATTAATTACTTTTGTAAGAGATAATTTTAACACGATAAAATTGTATAAAGTGCGATACTTAATGACACCGATAAATAAAATTCTAAATAAAAACATAAATTCATTATTCTAGATCTAATTCTAACTCGAATTAATTATTCATTTTACATCTGACAAATGAATCATTTTCAATTTATTCCAATGATATTAAAGACTTAATTTAATTATCACTCTATTAAAGGTATCTTCTTTATTAGACATATAACAAATCGAATCTGATGTCGTTTAAGTCCTGGATTATGTATTATATATCACTTAGTAGTTTTGTCGGATATCAAGTTAAAAGATTGAATATTTTTTATCACCATGAAAATGATGGATTTTTTAAATAATTTTAATGGTGAATTTAGTGAAAATTAAATTTTTAATAAAAAAAATTAATTTTAGCGAAAAATTGAATTTTTAGTGAAAATTCGAATTTTAAGCGAAAGTTTGAATATCTATGAATTTTTTTCAGAAAAAAGGATTTTCAGTGAAAAATTTAGTTTTTAGTAAATAATTGAAATTTTTGTGAAAAATTGTTTTTTTTTAGTGAAAAATCGATTTTTTAGTAAAAATTTGATTTCTAGGTAAACAAAATATTTTTTAGTGAAAATTTGCTTTTTTTATTGTAAAAAATAAATGTACTAGTTTATTTTTTAGTGATTTTTTTTAAATGAAAAATTGATTTTTTAGTGAAAATTTGATTTTTTAGTGAAAAATTGATTTTTTAGTGAAAATTTGATTTTTTTGTGAAAATTTGATTTTTTAATGAAAATTTGATTTTTAGTGAAAATTTGATTTTTTAGTAAAAAATTGATTTTTTCAGTGAAAATTTGATTTTTTAGTGAAAAATTGATTTTTTAGTGAAAAATTGATTTTTTAATGAAAAATTGATTTTTTAATAAAAAATTATTTTTTAGTGAAAAATTGATTTTTTAGTGAAAATTTGATTTTTTAATAAAAAATTATTTTTTAGTGAAAAATTGATTTTTTAGTGAAAAATTGATTTTTTAGTGAAAAATTGATTTTTTAGTGAAAAATTGATTTTTTTTTAGTGAAAAATTGATTTTTTAGTGAAAAATTGATTTTTTAGTGAAAAATTGATTTTTTTAGTGAAAAATTGATTTTTAGTGAAAAATTTATTTTTTTAGTGAAAAATTGATTTTTTAGTGAAAAATTGATTTTTTAGTGAACAATTGATTTTTTAGTGAAAATTTGATTTTTTAGTGAAAAATTGATTTTTTAGTGAAAATTTGATTTTTTAGTGAAAAATTGATTTTTTAGTGAAAATTTGATTTTTTAGTGAAAAATTGATTTTTTTAGTGAAAAATTGATTTTTTAGTGAAAAATTGATTTTTTTAGTGAAAAATTGATTTTTTTAGTGAAAAATTGATTTTTTTAGTGAAAAATTGATTTTTAGTGAAAAATTGATTTTTTAGTGAAAAATTGATTTTTAGTGAAAAATTGATTTTTTTAGTGAAAAATTGATTTTTTAGTGAAAAATTGATTTTTTTAGTGAAAAATTGATTTTTTTAGTGAACAATTGATTTTTTAGTGAAAATTTGATTTTTTAGTGAAAAATTGATTTTTTAGTGAAAATTTGATTTTTTAGTGAAAAATTGATTTTTTTAGTGAACAATTGATTTTTTAGTGAAAATTTGATTTTTTAGTGAAAAATTGATTTTTTAGTGAAAAATTGATTTTTTAGTGAAAAATTGATTTTTTAGTGAAAATTTGATTTTTTAGTGAAAAATTGATTTTTTTAGTGAAAAATTGATTTTTTAGTGAAAAATTGATTTTTTTAGTGAAAAATTGATTTTTTTAGTGAAAAATTGATTTTTAGTGAAAAATTGATTTTTTTAGTGAAAAATTGATTTTTTAGTGAAAAATTGATTTTTTTAGTGAAAAATTGATTTTTTTAGTGAACAATTGATTTTTTAGTGAAAATTTGATTTTTTAGTGAAAAATTGATTTTTTAGTGAAAATTTGATTTTTTAGTGAAAAATTGATTTTTTTAGTGAACAATTGATTTTTTAGTGAAAATTTGATTTTTTAGTGAAAAATTGATTTTTTAGTGAAAATTTGATTTTTTAGTGAAAAATTGATTTTTTTAGTGAAAATTTGATTTTTTAGTGAAAATTCGATTTTTTAGTGAAAATTTGATTTTTTAGTGAAAAATTTATTTTTTAGTGAAAATTTGATGAAAAATTGATTTTTTAGTGAAAATTTGATTTTTTAGTGAAAAATTGATTTTTTATAACTAAGGTCCATAAAGTATATATATCTTATTAAATTTTAGGAAACGTAACACGCTTAATATTTTTGAATAGGACATGGGGAAGGGTAACCCTCTTACAAACGATTTTTGTAAATAGCAAATTACTGAAAATGTTTCACAAAAATTCATGAAATTTATAAAAAAATCAGGGCAGTGGTTTCCCCCTTTTCAAAGCAGAGCTGTCAATCTGTTCTCACAGTTATTACGTTTAAATCGATATGGGTGTTACAATTCTAGAATAACGTAATTCACCACTTAAAGTGGTGAAAATTATAAAAATAACCGTTATATTTTTTAATCGATTTTTTTAATTAAAATTTTAATCCACATTCATTTCTTGAACTACAAATTAAAACTTATAATTTATAATAATTAATTTTCTTTTAATAATTTAAATATTTAATTGCTTAAATAACAACACTTTTACAATTCTGTGTTATAATTCTACAATTAAAACTCTGTTTTCATTTAAATACTTAAAGTTATGGAGTAAATAAAAAGACCATAAAGTAAATGAGAGAATAAAAGAATTAAAGATTAAAAAAACATTTTTATAAAATTATTTCAGAAAAAGAAAGAACGAATAAAAACCAGAATAATTAAAAGGGTGAATTAAAAAGAGAATGAACTGGTGAATTATTAAAAAACATTTTGCATTTAAAATTTAATAACGATGCACAGTGGTCCCAAAACGCTTTTTTAATAAAAACGCTTTGGAACTATTGAATATTTTTTAACGAAATTTTTTATTTACATTCTTGAGGTATTTTTTAATTGATTTGAAGAGGAACATGCTTCTAGTGGGTCCCACTAGCCCTTTCGGAATTTCATTAATTTTTACATTTTTTGTAGAGAATTATAAGGGCTGAATGTAAGTAAAATAATTTTTCAATCAAATCATAAATAAAATTTTGGCGATTTTTTTTAATATCGTCATGCCCGATGTGACCATCTTTGGAGATCCAATTCACGACATCAGCGTCCACTAGTAATATGTCCTCCTTCAAATCAATTGGAAAACACCTCAAGAAGGTCCATGTGAAATTTCGTTTAAAAATATTCAATAGTTCCAAACTTACAGAATTATTTCCCAAAAGCGTTTTGAGACCACTGTGCGATGACTGTGTCAAAAAATAAAGAACGAATAGAATAAAGAATGTGTCAAAATAAAATCCATAAACAAATATAAATGTCATCAGCGAAATTATCACGATAACTTGTAAGAGTTTTATTTTTATTTGTTGTTTCCCTCGAAATATGTCACTCTTTGCGATGTAAAACTAAAACATTTAATATTTTATGTCATTTTAATGTTGCAAAAACTGGGAAAAAATAAAAAAAAGAAATTATTTACAAAATCATAATATTTAGTTCCTTTTTTTCAAAAACAAACTACTTTTGTAAAAATTATGCTTTTTTACATTTAAAACCCCATTTTGATGGGACATTTTAAGATTGTTGGGGAATAACGAATTTGGAGGAGCACTACATCTATATTTAGTTGTAGATACCATTTAAGGTTAAGTTCGAGAAATTTAGATTTTTTATGATTATTTTTCAGATTTTAATTTTTAAGTAACGATTTATAATGCCGTTCATTTCTCTTCATCAACTGTAGCGTGCATCATTAAGAAATCATGAGCCCTTTAGCCCTTGAGTTTTTCTTTGAGATTGTGATACAAATTGTATTCGGTATGAATAGAACACACAAGAGGAATAAATTTAATTGTCATATGCATAAGGAGTGAGACAAAAGAAAATTTTAACATAAATTTTGTTTTAAATTTTTCTCATAACAAAAATTATTGTTTGCATTCGAAATAAAGACTCGATTATCTATAATATACGATGTTAATTGAAAGTCACTCTTGTTTTATCATAGAGAGTGTACATCATTGATTTCAAATCAAAATTAAATTCATGGACATCGAGTGTTTTCTAGTCAGCAGAACGAAGTTCCAAAAATTAAAAAAATAATGTTTTTCAAAATTAAAAAGTTGAGATAATTTTCAAAAAATGTGAACAAAAATCTTAAATAATTTATAAAGATCTCTGAAATATTTTGAAATTGTTATCATTTTTTCTTTTTTTTTTTGGAACTCCGCATTTAGTATGTAAGTTAAAGTCAACGCAATGGACCAGGCTTCTTAGAATTATGATTTTCGGAAATGGGGGTTTCATAAGAGCTACAAGAAATTATGGACCGATTCTCAAAAAGTTTTGCGATGCTATAAAATAAAGTATTAACGCAATGTTACAGTTTTTAAGATTTATTCACTTTAAAGTGATTTGGTCCTTATATCCGAAAAAAATTGGATTTTTATAAAAATTTCGAAAAGTGATCACGGAATATAGTTTTGCTTCACTAGACCAAGCATATTTAAGTTTTATGAATATTTCAAAAAGTGATCAGAAGTTAGACTTTACAGGCCTTAATTGCCATGCTAATTTGTGATAATTAAATTATCTTTTTTAAATAATTAAATTAACTTTATATCTTCACCATTTCGGAAAGACATTTATATAGGATCAAACAAATTACGAAGGAATATTATGTATCATAATAATTTAATGTAAAACACTTGTCATGTGAGTTTCTTGGGTTTTCAATGATATTTTTCAAGGAATTTATATATGATCTATAAAATATTATGGAACGAACCTCCTAAGCTTTCGAACATTGATCATGAACACTTTATTGTTCCAGAGGAGCCTATAATAATTCCAATAATTGATCAGTCCAGTAATTAATCATCTGATGATCATGTAAAATGTTATCAATACTTATAAAATATGTTGATTGGAACAACCTCTACGTCATGAGTTACAAACACAATCTAGAAGGTAGACAATTCAAAAATTCAATTTTAATTTCTTCACCCTCTCCTCAGGTCCTGAAATGATGTATTATTATTGTCTAAAATATTTTTGACTTAGAAGATTTTTAAGTTCTTATTGACTTGACTTGATCTCCCTAGGAAAAGTCTGTGTTAGAAGTTAAGTACTCCTCTATCAGATAAAATGATTATCTGATAGAATAGTGTGGGTCATTAATTTGTAGTTTTCTTATCAATGATTAAATTCTGGAGATCGGTTGAACAGATTTTTTGTTTTTGATTTTTAGTCAATTCTCAAAATTGTTAAAATTATTGAAAAAAGTTCTTTTGTTGGTTTCTTTAATCATTTTGAACAAAATCACAATATATCGGCTTAATTGTCATTACAATTATTAAATAAATTTTATAAAAAATATAAATATTTTTAATAAAAAAATTCAATTTTACTTCTTCAAAAACAAACATCTGTTAAGATTTTTTCTTACTCACTCCTTTTATACATAAATTTTCATTTTTATTAAATTAAATTGTGTGCACATCTTTTGTTTATATATATTTTTTTCCTTTTTTTTAATGTTTTTTTTATTGAGACAAAAAGACGAGAATGAATATGAAACGACAAATCCCAAATGTTACAGTTCTAAAATATCTGGTTACAAATGAAAAGACATGTTTATTTTACAAAAAGATTTTCCTGGTTTCAAAAAGACATTAGACCACAAAATACACACACACTCACAAGCACGAGCACACACATACACACAATATAAAAACCAACTTCAAATAAAATACAAAATAGAGAACCAAAAAGAGAAGAACTAAGCACAAAGGATATGTAACAGGATTTCTGTAGGATTCATTTGCATTCATACATTTCAAAACGGAAATATAACGCTTATCCTGTTTGTGTGTGAGTTACTTTGAAACTGTTAAAGTTGTGAGTGTTTGTATGTGTGAGAGTCTCTCTCTCTCTCTGTCCCTTGTTTTTGAAACTATTTGAGTTGTTAAACATAATTGTAGTTGTTGTTATTATTATTATTATTATTATTATTATTATTATTATTATTATTATTATTTTTGTTGTCTTAAACGTGATTCTTTCTATAAAGGAAATATTTATTTGAATGTGAATGAAATTTATTCTAAGAATTTTTATCTTTTTATAAAGTTAAGAACTACAAATTATTAGTTTTTATGTACATAAAACATGTTTTAAATTTATAAATTATTTTTTTTTTATTTTTATCTTTTTTATTTGAATCGTAAATATTTAATTGTGCAATTATTTAACATTTAAATAATTGCACAATTAAATATTAACGATATTAACTAAAATTTTATTTATTTGAATTGAGATTTTGAAAAAAAAAAATGACAAAAGTATTTAATGTATTAAACGGACAAGAAAGGTTTGGTATTTTCTAATCTCACTTCGTGTTTAATTCTTTTAAAAAATTTAATTCTTAAAAATTATAAAAAAGCTAAAAAAAGATCTAAACCCGAGAATTAACAACTCCTACAAATTGTTCTGAAATCATGTGTAGCAATTACACACGGAAAAAAACCTTGAAGCAAAATCATCTTTGAAAACATAACATACGTTTTTCATTTTTACTTTCATACAACTCTTCCCGAGCGAGTTATTAAATCCATTAAATTTTTTATTCTTCCTGAACGAGCAAAATATATTTTTATTTTATTATTTTTATTTATTTATTTATTTATTTATTTATTTATTTATTTATTTTTTTTTATTATGCTCTCGATCATAATTTTAATTCAAAAATATTTTAATTTTTTAGTCTTCACAAAGGGTTTAAAAAAGAAGAAGAATGGACAAATTTACTCCGACTTTTTTCATACTTTTGTATAAATTAATACGCTTTATTGAGTTATAGCGATTGTTAACTTTCCTGGATCCTAAATATTAGAATTCCTTTAAAATGGAAAAATGTCTTTTCTACCATTATTATGTCAATAACGAAAATCTAAAGTGGGACAGAATCGAAGATTTTTGCAATAAAACTGTAACATTTTTCAGCTTATTGGATTTACGTAAAGATTTCGCAAAAGTAAAAAAAAGTGAAATGATTCTTAGTAAGAAGTGGTCTAACCAGGAATATTCAGAACGATTTGAAAAACTTGAAATTCTTACAGTATAACCGACCGACCCTAAGTCTCGTGTGAACTTTCTTTTCTTTTTCTGCAGTAAACAAGTTCTGATGTCGACTCATCATCATCATCATACCTACAAAAAGGTTCAAAAGCTCCGTCAACAAGTGTCGTGAATTTCGCTTTAACTTTATTATAATTTTTCTTTCAATTTAAAAGTTCTTCCGGGAGGAAGGGGGAAGGTAATCTCTATACAAAAAAATATTGATCATCGAATATCTAAAGAACCACTTCATCGAGAATTTTCAAATTCTGTCACAATAACATTTTTTTTTTTACAAGACAAAATGCGGGGCGGATAGAATCGGAGGAAGAGGTAGTCCCCATACAAAGCAAATTTTGATCATCGAACTAAAGAACTATAACAATAAGAATTTTGAAATTTGGTCCTAATTATTTTTCAAGGATTTTTTTACGAGGCAAAATGTGTGACAGATTGAATCAGGTTAAGAGGTTGCCCCCATATAAGGCCAATATTGAATGTGAAATATTTTAAGAACTATAACAGCGAGCATTTTCAAATTTGGTCCCAACCACTTTATCAAGGAACTGTTTTACTAGACGAAATGAAAGAAAGACGGATAGGATCGGGGGAGAGGTAGCCCCTAGACAAAGAAAATTTTGATTTTCGAATATTTAAAGAACTTTAACAGTAAAAGTTCAAAGTTGAAATTGGTCTCAATTACTTTTCCAAGTATCAATATACTGGCTCAAATGTAGGATGGATAGAACTAATCGGGGAGGGAGATTAAATTCTTAAAAAAACTACTGTTACAAATAATAAAATTAACAATAATAATAACAACAATAATAATAATAATAATAATAATAATAATAATAATAATTATTATTATTATTATAATAATAATAATAATAATAATAATAATTTTTACCATGAAATATATTTAAGAAAAAAAAACTTTTACAAAAACTTCATATTTTGAATTAAAAAGTAGGTAAATTGCGAGTAAGGACTTCGACAAATCTAGCGATAGATTTTATCTGCTTAGAAATGGGACTTTTGCTCTAATTTCCCGACAACATTGTCACTAATACTTTAAGTTCTTAAATTTCCGGAACAACTAATAACACATCACGTCCCTTTAACACGAATTCCTTTTGTAGTCATGACATAAATAAGTCATGAATTTTTTGTTTCATAACTTTGAAAATGTTCCTGTCACTCAAATTGAGAAATCACAATGTTTTGTATCTTTAAAGTATTTTAAATCACCAAAACAAGAAGAAGAAAAAGGAGAGGAAAAAAATATACAAAATAAAATTTATTAATTTTTGCGTTTTTTGTTTTTTTTCTGGAAAAAGAGTCATTCATAATTTATGTGTTTCGAGTCTAAAGCGAATAATAAATTATTTAAATTTATGACAATTTTTTGTTTCACTCATAATTCCAAATTCGCTTTAATTTCATTTTGTTTGATTGTTTTCCTTCAAATAGAAAAAAGAAACATTAAATATTTATCTGAAACAAACACCAACGATATGTATTTTGTCATTTAAATGTCGACATTAATCTTATTTTAAAAATTACATATATGAATTTTGCGTTATAGAAATTTCAATTATTTTTCGCATTTAAGTTCATGTTTGGAATGAATCATTTGCTCCTTTCGAATATTATATTTTTGACTATTTTTATACCCTCCACGAACACAAGTAGTGAAGAGGGTATATTAACTTTTTTATTCCGTTTGTAACGCTAAAAATGAATCCTCTCAGACCCTTTAATGTATATACATTCTTGCATCAAATCAAAATCTGAGTCGATTAAGCTATGTCTGTCCGTTTGTTTGTCTTACAGTCTGTGTGTCTGTTGTTGGCCCGTTCACATCCAAAATAACTGACAGAGTTCAATGAAATTTGGCCTCAGTATTTGTTATGGCCCAAAAAAGATTCTTATTTAAAATCAGCAAAATGTTCAGCATATCAGAAGATATAGACCGATATCTAAGGTGATCTTTAAGTTCCAGCGAAGTATTAACGTAAAACTGTCAATTAGAAATTAACAAATTAGAATAAGATCGGTTCAGTAGAAAAAGTTGTAGCCTAAAATATAAATCATTTTATGGCTCATTAGGTGTTTCTGTGTTGTATTTAAGAAAAACTTTATTATTGAAAAAATAATTTTTTAGGGCGTTGCAGACCCTATATTTTTTGTAGTGTATGAGTATACCCTTGCCCCTGGACCTACCCGTAGTTGGGGCTAAATTTGAAAACATACGCTTTTAAAGTTCTTTAAATGTTCGAAAATCAGTATTTGCTTTGTAAATGGGGAATTCCCTTCCCCTGTCCCTATCCGTCCTACGTTTTGTCCAGTAAAACAGTTCCTTGAGGAAGTAGTTGGAACCAAATTTGAGAACTCTCGCTTTTATAGTTCTTTACATATGCGATAACAAATATTTGCTTTGTATGGCGGGTACCTCTCCCCGTGGTCCTTTGGCAATTTTTTTATATTCAATGTTACTTTCGGGCCGTTTTGGTGTATATACTTACATACATACGTATATACATACATACATACATACATACATACATACATACATACATACATACATACATACATACAAACATACATACATACATCCAATTTTATATATGATACATTTGTAAGTGAATGTGTAAGTGTATATGAATGAAACATTATGTATTTATTTACACACATTTGTGGTGTAGGGTACTGAAGATTCGGCATACCTGAATATATCATTCTTACTTGTTATTATTATTTTTTTAAGAATAATAATTTTGAAGTCAATAATTTTGCATTTGACAATTTGTCAGATCAAATGTTTGTTTGAGATTTTTGTATTCAAATGGTGAACAAAAAAAGCCATAAATAAAGATTATTTTAAAATCACTTAAATAAATGATGATTATTGAAATAAAGAGACCATAAATGGATATTTAACTCCTTGTTTGACTAAACATTATTGACAAATTAAAAAAATTATTTCTAAAAAATTTCCCATTAATAAATAAAAATTCATAGAAAAAAAAACGCATTTAACAGATAAATATAGACATTCATCCATAAACACAAGAAAGAGAGAGAAGGAGAGAGAAAAAATATATAATTATTAATAAAATATACACGAAGATAAAGTTATTAATAACAGCTGTAGGAATTCAGTCAGTCAGTAAATCCGTACGTCCGTCCATCCGTCCATCCATTTAACCTTGGCATTTATAATTATTTGTGTCTTCTAATTTTATTACGACATAAAACATAATGACGAAGATGTTGCTGATGATGACGATATTCTGGATTAAATTTTTTATTTACTAAAAAAGTAGGGAATTTAAATATCAAATAATTTTTAAAAAAAATTATAAAATTTTCTATAAAAAAAGAACTTAAAATTTTTGTACAATTTATTTCTTCAATCATAAATATTCGAATTATTATCAAAATACTATCATTTTTTGAGTTGCTCATAGTTTAAAGTGGTTTTCGGAAATGGAAATAATTCTGTCAGTTTTGAACTATTGAATATTTTTTAATGAAAATTCGCATGGACATTCTTAAGGTGTTTTTCCATTGGTTTGAAGAAGAACATGTTTCTAGTGGCTTCCGCGGTCGGAAAATGGATCCCCAAATATGTTTATCTCAGGTAGGACGATTTTTTAAAAATTGCCAAAAATTTATTTATAATTTGATTGTTTGACAATAAATATTTTTAATCTTCATTTCCCTTGTTAATCTCTGATATTGTTCTCTAAATGTGCAGCTATTGAGCCGATTTTTATTGGTTTTAAAGAGAAGATTTTTCAGGTCAACGAAAAAATGAAAAATTTCGAATCTCGGGATCATTATATTGGGATTTGAAAAACCAAACCCTTTTGTCAGTCACTATGTAGTTTTTCGTCACCAAGTGACTTTGTGTGCATTAACATTCTTCATACAAGACCATGAATAAGGTAAAAAAAAGGATTATATATAATGAATTCAACCACTTGATCGCCACAAGATGTTGCGTTAGAGGACAGTAGGTGACTGTAAACATCCTTATTGTGAATTGTAAAAAGACTATAAATAAAATGACTTGTCGGGAGCTTTGTAAATTTGGGTTATATTATGTCTGACTTTGGTCCCTGAATGGAAATTAATCTTAAATATTTTTATTAAATTAATTTTGAATAAATAAATTTTTTATTACAGTTATCTTCCAAATAGATTAAAAAATTTTAACTTTAGCGTTGCTACTTAAAAGTTTTTGGATTAAAGTTATCTTTAATTCTCTGTAGCTTTTGTAATGAACGCTCTGTAACAAATCTACAAACTTTTTCTCTATTTTACTCTTTTATTTAATTTCATTTTTAGTTACATTTACTTAGAGTTTTGAAATAATATATGTTTTTTTTGTTGCTTTTGTCATTGAATACTCTTATACGAATGTACTCTGGTGAATTTCCGTATATTTGCATTTTTAGTTGGAATTATTTGAACCATTAAAAATGAGTTTGTTCGAGTACACTACAGTTGAAAATGCAAGTATTTAAGGTTGGAAAATAGGAAATGAGATAAAAAAAATGATTGTAAAAAGGATATTTAACAAGACACTTTTGGAAAATGGATAAGAATTCAAACGTGATTATTTTTTAACGTAATTTTACTTTCGATTAAAAGTTTTAAATACATACAGTATCCAGCGATTTTCGATGACTGTTTAGAATATGTCATACGAAGGCCATTAAATATTCTTCTTTCAAATGTGATTCGATATATTTTTCAAATTCAGAGTCCCGATTTTACGTAATTTTATGAACATAAAACTCTATTTTAAGTAGTAGAACTAATTTGAACCTGCTATTCCGGAATTGTTTTCTCATAAGGGAGATATAGTTGAATGTGGACTAATATTCTTAAAAATCACCATACATATTTATGCTGTATCTTGTATCAGTTGTGTCAATCGGAAGTTTACTTATCCTCAAGAGAGAACAACTAGATACAGCCAAACAACTACAACAACGCTAAGTCCAATTCCATTGAAATTATTTTACTTTAGAGTTTTAAAGTCTTAAATACTTTTCTGGAAAATGTGAATTCTGTAACAGATATCAGTCTATAACTATTTTGCAATTGGAGCGATATAGAGGTTTTGAATAAGAAACAGATGAGACCAATCTGGGCAAATTTCTTTAAATTCTTAACTATTTCTTTCTGAAGTCACACGCGGCAGCAATATACCTTCCTCGTTGCGAAACCCTAGTTCTAAGAGATAAACAATTGTCTCTTTTATAGACTCTTCACAATATACTTGCGAGCACTTATTGTTTCCTTACGATACACCTTGTGCTAAAGCACTTTGTGCTCGTGGGGAACCATTGTTTGTTCACACAAAGTTCTCACTGTCTCCTTGCAATACACTTGGTGACGATAAAGTAGTTGAAAGCATAAGGATAACACACCTGGCTGTGCAAAGTTAATTAAAAACACTCTACTGTAGGGTATTTTAAAAACTTTTTATTTGGCCAAAAAAATTGTATCTTCTTTGTTATTTGTTTCATTAGTAATTTTATTTCCGTTTTACTGCTTTTGTTGCTGTTTCTGTTTTGTTGCTATAGAAAATTGTCAGTTGCATGCAACTTTTACATTAAGTTTATATGTATGTGTTATATACGTTCATATAAACTGCTGGGGGCATTGTTTTTTGGTAAATGTTATTGTTGTTGTTGCTGTTGCAAAATATAAATAAATTTACATATGAAAACTGTTGCAAAACGTTCTACAGAAATGAAATTAAAATTATTTTTTTTTTTAATTTGCCTGAATTTTATGTGGAAATTTACCACGTTCCACCATTTGTGTATTGAAATGTAATTGAATTTGCGATTGAACGGTAATCAAATTTTTATTTAAACGGTTTTGTAATGGAAATAGATATTATTCATGGTCTTGGATGTGTTTATGAGGATACAGTCACTCTTTAAAAAAGTTTCCTTAGAAAGTTTTCCTTAGAAAAAAAATCTTCTTGAAAAAGTGAAAACTTTTTCATTATTATTTTTTGATTTCTTTGTTGAATAAAAAAAACTTCTTAAATTGCAAACATTTTCTGCTTATGATATTTATTTATTTAGTTTTTCTCTTAAAATTTTTTTAAAGAAACTTCTCAAATTGCAAAAGGATTTTGCAATTTTTGTATATTTTCATCTAAATATTTTCACTTATTAAAATTATTTTTATGAAAATGTGAAATATTTGCAGCATAATTTAATTTTGTAAATTAACTTCTTTTTCTCAAATGAAGAGAAATATTGTTGTGAAAATATTTAAAGAAAAATTAAAATTGAATAAGATCGAAAAACCTAAACTCTTATTGAGTTTCATAAATTTTTTAAATGTCACTTTCTAAAATTTTTGGGATCCAGAGCTAAGCAATATAAGAAAAAGTAATAATAAGCTTTCGCTTATAATTGCAAAATTAGATCATACACAAAAAATCACTCGGATTACGATAGTTTGTATTTTAAGCAGAGTATATGAAAACTCGGAGCAAAATCTCTATTTTCAAATGATCTTTATTTTTGCTCCTCTTTAAGAAGATTAAAAAATAAGACTCTTTTTTATTAAATTTTAATCTTTATTTTTTTCAATTTTGCTCTTTGCAAGATCGGAAAAAATGTATTTTATTCTTCTTTTAGCGAAGAGTAATAAAGCAGATGTTTATTTTTTACTCCTCCAAATTGCGAAATGGTTGAAAAGAAAACAAAAAAGGTAAAAAAAAATTTGCATACACACACAAAAATTTCTTGCCGCAATAACATTTACTGTTGTTTTATACCAAAAAATTCAATAACAGAAACACCTAAAAATTCATACAACAAAAGTTGGCAAATCTTAATATGTGAATACGTTTGTTTATTCATAAAAATATCCTTTTCCAGGATTATAAAAAATACACACGACTGTAAAACAAATTGGGCGAATTATTCATTTTAAAATTCCTTGTCGGATTTTGCTCTTTTTTTGATTTTTATCTTGTTCAAAGAGCGATAACAAAAATTAAACTCTTTGAAAGATCCGATAGTTTGAAGAATAATAAAAAGAGCCAACAACCGAACCTTGATTTTAACGAGCGTTTACAAATTATTTAATACAAAATTATATATATTTTTTGAAATAATACTTACAATCTTTCAATCCTTTCTTGGTTTATTATTTTGAAATAATTTTTTATTAAAATCCCCCAAAAAGAACACTCTGTTTATTAGAACTCGTTTAAATCGACTAAATATCAATTTTAGGATTTGCTACAATTAAAGGTATCATTCAGTTTTAAGAACTTCCTATTTGAGTTTTTATTTTTTTAATTACTTTTTGAAATAAAATTTGTATTCAAAATATTACTTAAACTCATTTCGATTATTTATTTTTATTACATAAATAACTCACCTTTTTGATTTGTTTTAATATTGAATCCAAATAACTTATTCTCGAGTGGAAAAATCTGCAAAAATATAAATAATAATAAAAAATTAGTTTTATTATCTTTAACTACTTGAAATAAATTATTCATATTATGATTATTATTTTTTATTATTTTGTTGCAAAAGACAAAAACCATTAAAAAAAACCCAAAAAAAGGCTACAAAACACGCCTTAAAAATCCCCGTCATTAAATAAAATCATCTTTTAAAATAAGCGTTTATAAATAACTAATGACCATCATTACGATGGCGTTTAATATTCTATTTTTTCGATTTTTATAATAATTTTATAATAATTTCAATACACCTCCCACCATTTCACGTTCTGTTCTCCTTTGTCAAACAAAATGTGACAACTTTCAAATCAACTTAAAAATCGAAACTTCAAAATATCAGATTTGTTTTGTAACGAATATTAACCAAAATAAATTTTATGATTTTTTTATTATTTTAAGTTTTACAAAAATGTCAATTCGATTAAAATAATAATTTTTTTATTACACTAACAATTTCAACTTTATCACCTTTTTTAAGGCACAAAAAAGGTACTTAATGGCGTCAATAACGCCAAAATAAACTAAACTAAAAAACACAAGTAGTTGGCGCTTTTAAGTTCCAATGTATTCGAGTCATATGTATTCGAGTCAAATATATATTCTGCTATGCCGAATTTTCAATACCCTCCACCACAAAAACGTGACAAGTAAATACGATATGTACACACTCACACTTATGTGTACATTATATAAAGATTTTCTTAAATAACTTTTTCACAACTGAACCGACTTTCGTGATTTTTGGAACGGAAGTGATATACATATAGTTTGATGTTATGGCGCAATTTCATGGTATTTTAAATTGGAGGTTGCCTCAGATATCGGTCCTTATCTTTTAACATACAGCACCAATTGTGCTTGTTTTCAAATAGGAAACTTCTTAGAAATATAGGCAACAGACAGACGGACATAGTCAAATCGACTCAGATTTTGATTTAATGCATGAATATATATAAATAATGTGGTCCAAGCTGATTCCTTCTTATCGTTACACACGGAAGAACAGAACTAATATACCCCCTTCACCACTTGTGGCGGATGATGTAGTTGGCGCTTTCAAGATCTAATGTATTCTGGTCATAACGTTGAAAAAAATATCAAAAAATCAAAAATAAGGAAAAATAATTATTCATTAATTGTTAAAAATGTTTTGTTTGTATAATTTTATTAAAAAAAATATATAATTTATTTATTTGTTTATTAACGCAAGAATTGTTTAAACAATGAAACGTATGAATGAATGAATAAATTTTATTAATTAATTCCAAAAAGAAAAATATGTAGAGACAAAAAAGAGGTGTGAATTCAAGTCAATAGGTCTATTTGTTGGGAAGAGGGAATAATTGTTTGTAAACAAAATACAACTATAAAATATTAATCATTTTAGTCGTTTTACAAATATTAATTATAATGTAAATATTTTGTTATTAATAAAAATTACAAATTTTTTTTTTTAATTTTTGATGAAGACAATTTTGGATTTTAATGTTCTGAAATTATTTAACAATTTGGGAGGGTGAGTAATAAAATTCACTTTGATGAAACCGATAACCAATTTTGGAAAATTCCATAATTGTGAAAATTTTTATGACTTTTGAATTTTTTTTTGTCAAAATAATCATCATTCAAATATTGAATTAAACATTTTAGAATTTTTGTTTAAATATTTTGGTTTCGTTAATGTTGCTAAACATATTGATTTAAAGACTTTATAACATATATATTTTTTATCCGATTTCGTCTTTTTTAAAAAAAATCAGCATCCAGAATTGTTGAAAAAAAACTCATCGCTTCTGAAATAAATAAAAACAGTATCATGTATTACCATACCAGGGTTTTAACAGAACCAAGAAGTAAACTTATCCAAAGTGGCTAATTTTAGGACTATGTGATGAGCCTTCCTAAACGTTTTGATACCTCCACTTTTATTATATGAAATTTCATTTAAATCAAAATGAGCGATCGAAATTAACAGATTCATTTTCATTTTATTTTTTTTTAATAACAGAGGTGGTCAAGTTTAACACTATGTGATCAAGCCTCTGATATGTCTTTAACGTTCAATTGCTGAACTTAAACTTCTCGACAGTTTTACTAACATTATATGAAATTACGTTCAAATTCCATCATAATTTTTTATTGTTGTGCTCAGAATTGTGGTTAAATTTATTTGGACAAAGTTTTTATTAAAATAGAGACGATTTTAGCTTTATTTAACATGGATAAAATTTTTCGAGTTATTGTCAAGTTGTGATCATAAGTTTATTTTACTTAAAAAAACAGTATTTACGAAGTTATAGGTTTTTTCTAAAAAGATTTATAAATTTTAGCATACAAAAAGTTTTACTAAATTCTATATAAATTGTTGTAAAAGTGATCACAGATAAAGCTTATTTGATTTAAAAACACTACATATTCGGAAAAGTTTTTATAGTTCTTTCTGTCACTTTGCTCGAACATGTGGTCCATCTCCATTTAAAATCTATCACACTTTTGGGCACATTTTTGTGTTCTTCAATTCTCTTTTAACAAGAGCCCAATAACTCTTTACTGGACTTAGCTTCAGACAGTTTGAAGGATTTGTATTTCTTGGTACAAATACCTCATTATTGTTCTTTTTCCACTCCAAGACTTGTTTACTATAGTGACAGGATGGCGAGTCATGACACCAATAAGTTGACACATTATGAAGTCTTATAAATGGAAGAAGCCTTTTTGTACACATTAATTGATATAAATTTCGGTATTTAACAAATGATTTGGTTCAGCAATAATTTTTTGTCCAGGAAAATGCGAAAGATCTGCCAGAACAAAAATTTCTTCATCCATTATGCAACGACAATTTGTTTTAATTCACTTCCATTTCTGTACTCTGTTTTTGGCCTCTAAATTTTAAGCTCTTGTCAAGAATTTATTTTGTCATGTATGTTTTTAAATATATATTTGCTTTAGCTTTTCGTACTAAATATTCCGAACACTGAAATTAGCGGTCGCTTTACTACCAGAAGTGTCGGAGACACTTCTTAAAATTTTTTCTATTATTGGGTCATTAAAAACATCATGTGGATCATTCTTTCTACCTGAACAAGGTTCTCTACCAACGGAAAAGTTTTCCCGGTAATGTTTAATAACATTGGAAGTAGTTTGACACCAGATCTTTGAATTCTTGGCCAATTTTTTGTAGGACCATAAACTTGATCAAAAAAGCTGAATAATACTTGGGTTAAAAGTTGAATGAAACGTGTGTGTTAAAATTTGTTCGATCTCACTTTTTAACTGCTCCAGTTTTAAAGTAAATGGATTTTTATAAAAAATCCAATCGATATTAAAATATTTCTCTTTTTCGCTCTAAATTATTTAATTTCCAAAATAATTGGAATTTTATTAAAATTCCAAAGGTGATCACAAAATTGTATAATTTTTGTTTTAGCCTATTTTTTTGCAGTTTCAAATTTATTCATTTTTTTTTAATTCTAAAAATTGATCACAAATATAACTGTTTTGGCATAAAATTATAACTTAAATAAAGTTCTCTTTGTTAATTTTAGAAAAAATTTAATCGAATCATAAATCGAAAAAATATTCATTAATTCGTTAATTAAAACAATCAGATTCCATTTATGTTCAAATATTTTTCAAATATCTTTATTTTCGCAAACTGGGTTAAATGTCAGAAAATGTCTGACAACGAATAATGATTTTACACATTTTTTTTACAAAATCTTCTCCATTAAACAAAATTATATGCCGCAAAATTTTTAAAAAATTTAACAAAAAAAAGATAAAAACGTTTTTTTATGTTAATTATGATTTGTGTGCATCTCTTCTTAAGTAGTTGAAATTTCAGACACCAGAGAATAAAGCAAAAATATATAAAAATAGAGAATAAAAGATAAAAAATAAAATATTTTGAAATTTATATATTTTTTTGCAATAAGAAGTTTTCAAAACATTATATACATTTCAAATAACTCATACACAGATACAATAACACATATAACACATAAGGAGTGAGATTGAAAAATTCTTAACACACATTTTCACTATAACGTTTAAACTTTGTAAAACATTTCCGTTATTATGTTTAATGTCATGTAAAATATATCGATCTGAAAGAACCCAAATTGGGGTTTCAACAAAGCCCTACAAAAATTTGGCCAAACATTTAAAAGTCTGCCTAGTTTTCTAAAAAATATTCTTGTTGCACAATGGATGACAACGTATGATTCTGCAACCTCCTGGTCAACAATTTAATTTTATTAATTTTTACTTAATTACATTCCTTTAAATAAGTTTAGGACTAAAAGAGGCCGATCATTTGTTACACTGGGCTCTATAAAAATCGAAGACTTCAAAATGTATCCACTTATTTTTGGTCTGACTTGTCATACTGTCACTATGGTAAATAAGGCCTTGAATGATGTGGTATTTGTGCCAAAAAAGGCAAATCCTCCAAACTGCCGGAGTTATGGCCAAGTGGAGAGATATTTGATTCTTGTTTAAACTAATGGAAGAGCACGGTGTCCTAAAGTGTGGTATATTTTAAACGGAGATGGACTACCTGTTCGAGCAAAGTGACAGAAAGCACTATAAAAACGTGTATGGAAAGGTTTCTGAAAAAAAGGTTATAATTTCATCACAAGTGATGTAGTATTAATAACGATTTCAATAAATTATAAAAATTAAACCGTAAGTTAGTGGTTCGTTTTTATTAACAAATATGTATGTTCCGAATTTTTCAATCGCACTCCTTACATTTTAAACAAATATATAGAAAAAACACATCCATAGAAATAACGATTTCTGACACTAAAGGCAGCATTAAAAATGCTTATTTATGCATTTTTTCTCTTCTTTTTTATAGTTTATTTTTTATGTATTTAAGTTAAAAGTCTTTTTCTCTCTAGAATAGAAATGAGTTAAATACAAAACAAGCTAAAATATGAAAAAAAAAGAAATTTTAGAAGAAACCAAGAATTTATGAAAAATAATGCTAAATTGGCAGAAGCATCATTATCTCTACAATCTTTGTGTAAAAAGTTATTTTTTAAAAAAATGCAAATATTTCATTTATTGTTGATTTTGTGTACTCCAAATACTGGCATTTTAAGCGTTTTAATGTTGTATGGTGATCTGATAGATTTAATCAAATAAAAAAATATTATAAAATCATTTAAATTTTACATCATTTTTTTATAAATATTATTTATTATTTTATTCCTTTTCCCCTTCTTTTCTAGAAAAGTCGGCCATTATCAAAGTTTTGTAAAATCACTTTATTGTGGGTGAGTTTTTTTTTAATTCAAATATTTATAACGTTTACATTTTATAAAAAAAACAAACGAAATCAAAATTCAAGATTATTTTTCTATGCAAAAAATGTAAAAATGACATTATCTCAATCTTAACAAGAAAATGACATTATTATAGTTTTCTTATAATCTCCGCCACGACAAGGGTTAAATGAAGTCATATTCAGTTAGTTGGTCCATTTGTAACACAAGAAATAAAGTTCTCCATATATTTATATCGCTGATTTTGTTAAAAACACTTTAATTAAAAAATTATTCTCTTTTTAACTTAAAGTTTTATTTTTATATAAATTTTTATTCCCTCCATCACCACAAGAGGTGAAGAGGGTTATTAACTTTGTCATTCCATGTGTTTCGCTAAGAAGGAATTTATCAGAGCCCATAATGTGCGTCTGTCTGTCTGTCTCACAGTATTTGACGAAGCTCAATGAAATTTGGCCTCAGTATTTCTTGTTTCCCTGAGAAGTTTACTATTTAAAAGCAAAATCAGTTCAGTTCAGTTCTAGACCGATATCTGACGTAACTCATTAAGTATTCATGTGTCATATTTAAAAAAAAAACGTTTATATTGTATACGTTTGTGACTATATTTGTGAGTGTTTATTGAAGATGTCTTTGACCGTGCAAGTAATCCTCCCACAGGACCACAAAAGATGTAGTAAATTGCTAAGCTTTGCTTTTCAATCACTAAATCGCCACACTGAGACATTTGAAGAGCTTATAGAGTAGAGACAAAAAAGTGTATAGTGGAGACCGTTTTGAAACTAAAAACTGCAGCGATTGGTCTGTAATGTTGTTTTTGTTTCACATATATGTGTGGTGTAGGATATTGAAGATTCGACTCAGTCGTAAATGGCATTTTTATTGATTTTTTATTTCTGATTTCTTATTAGTGTAGAGTATTTAAATTTCGTTATTGCCGATTATTTAATTCTAATTCGTAGATTTTATTTATTTATTTATTTTATTGCAACAAGTAACGAAATTTATATTTGTATTTGTTTACTCTTTGCAACATTATCATGATTTAATATTTGCATAAATAAAAAATAAATAAATAAATTATTTTTTTTATTATTTGTGCCAATTTAAAATCATTTATTTATATTTTTCATTGATTCTGCAATTTTATTGTTGTACTCTTATACTATTTAGAGCACAATTCTCATCATCCTCATCGATGTTTAACGATAATAAATTCAAATTTGAAATATTTACAAAATATAATTTCAAATTATAAATACAGATACAGATACAGATACAGATACAATATTTGCCAATTTGTAGATAATAGAAAATATTGACTTTCAATTACATTTTGTTTGAAAAAATGTGGAAAAAAAAGAGAAATTATGGAAACTTTTAGTTGATTAGAAAAAGGAGGAAATTTGTGGGAAGAGAGAGTAAAATTTAATTGAACTAGATGATTCTATTATAAAATTTATCTCAAATTAAAAAACAATAGTAATTATTTTCTGTTTATTAACCTAAAGTAACCATATTTCACACATGCTGTTGGACTATGTGTCCGAATCTTTTTTAATAATCTGAAACTCTTTAACCGTTAGAAATATGTTAACAAAAATCCATATGGTTTGAGCTGAGGTATTTACAAGTGTTGATCAAGTACGATTTGATCAAGTACGAGACTCTATCTAATTAGGAGCATAGTAGGTGATCCCCAAAAACTGGGTCACTTCGGATATGTTGATTTTTTAAAAATTCGCCAAAAATTCATATACGAAATGACACAAGTTATATTCCTTCCTTTCAAACATCAATAAAAATGTAAAATGTACATGTGCAGATTATTTCTTATAGTTTCAGAGTTATTTAAGTCGAGTTAAAATTTTATCGTAATTTTAATTATGTATTTTTTTAGTTATTTTAAACTAACGTACGATCTAAATTCTAGTTCAGATCTACTTCAGTAGTTATTCAGTTTTAGTTCAGTTCCAGATTTAGTTCAGTTCTAGTTCTAGATCAGTTCTACTTTAGTTCTAGTTCAGTTTTAGTTCAGTTCTACTTGAGTTTAGTTCAGTTCTAGTTCAGTTTTAGTTCAGTTTTAGTTCAGTTCTACTTGAGTTTAGTTCAGTTCCAGTTTCAGTTTTAGTTCAGTTCTAGCTCTAGATCGATTCTATTTTTGTTCTAATTCAGTTCTAGTTCAGTTTTTATTCAGTTCTAGATCAGTTTTACTTCAGTTCTAGTTCAGTTATAATTTAGTTCTGGTTCAGTTCTAGTTCTCTGATTTATTATTTGTTTACATTTCAATACTTTATTTATGAGTTGGGTAGTCGCGGATAAATCCACTGAACTGTTTAGGTTTTCTACTTCTCTGAAACACCACAGCTCTAGCCATGTGAAATTTCATCAAGATATCTCTAATAATTCGAAAGTCATAGATTTATATTCAAAGAAGCGGACACACGATGTCTTGTGGGATAATTATAATGGTAACTGAAAAAGTTCCACAGATTATGACTATGGATCATAAACCCACATGAGTTTATATTTCTTAAAAAAACAAATTCTTTCAAAAAATCTATTCAAATTAAATCAACCATAAAAATTTCAATTAAATATATAATTAACTGAAGTTTTCAATTACAATTAAATGCAAAATAATGTTAAATACAACAAAAATACTAAATTAATAATTATCTTGTTAATTTATCTAAATTAATAACAAAATTAATATACACACACACATAAATTAAACAAATTCATCCCAAAAATTTTTAAAATAAAAATTAAAAAATAAATATGAACAAAAATTTAATTGAAATTTACGTAACAAATGTCAATTACATTGTTTATAATAAAATCGTCGATTATTTTCAAAATGTTTTATTATTTAACCACAATAAATATTATTCTCTTCTTCTTATTATTTCTCCAATTTGTATAAATTAATTGTGGGTGTATTTTTACACATTTTCACACATACTTATACATTTAGTCATTTTGTCTTTGTATGTGTTTTAGGTCACATGGTCAAAAAGCAGCACAAGAGGAACAAAAAAAAACATAAAATAAATTCGAAACTAAAAATTTTTCTCAATCAATTTTAATTTAAATTACATATTTTTTATGTCGCCTATTAAAACTTGACACTTTCTCCCTCTTTTTCTTTACGGAATCTTAAATATTTCTAGAAAATATTTCTGTGAAAAGAAGAGAGAAAAAATGAAAGACGAATTACCCTGAATTTCGCTTTAGTCAATTAAGAATTTTTAAATGTAAGAAAATATTTGATTTTATACGACTGTAACTGAAAATGGAATGGAATGGAATTTGTTATGTAATTAATTAAAGTTTATTTTATAATATTGACAAAGATATTAACAAGGAGTTAAATGTAAAATAAATACTTAAATTATGACAAAAAAATGTTTTGCATTGAAAAAAATTATAATAAAAATTAATTGAAATAGAAATGATTCATTCAACATTGTTTTAAAATCGATGAAAATTAACATGCTACAATGTTAAATCAACATTTTTACAGTCATTCTGTTAACCCCACTCCTAAATGACCTATAGTTTAGAGCTATTTCAATACTAGTTTAAGTTTTCGCTCAGGTTCTAGTTCAATTCTAATTCTAGTGCAGTTCTAGCTCAAATTTTAATTCAGATTCTAGTTCAAATTGTATTTTAAATTCTTGTTCAGTTTCTTATTAAGATTTAAGTTCTGATACTTATTTTGATTTAAATTCAGACACCAGTTAAGAATCGAGTTCAGATTATAATTGAGATTCTGATTCGAATTTCCATTAAGATTCTGGGTCAGATTCTAGTTCAAATTGTATTTTAGTTCAGAATTCGAGAATTCAAATTATTATTAAAATTATAGTTCTGATTCTTATTTGGATTCAAATTCAGATATCAGAATCTAAATTAAAGTCTTAATTTAGATTCGAATTCAAATTCCTATTTAGATTCTACTTAAGATTTAATTCAGATTCTAGTTCAGAACCTAATTAAGATTCTGGTTATATTCATGTTTTAGTTCAGGTTCTAATTCAACTTTCTGTTTGATTTTAATTTAATTCTACTTTTAGTTAAAGTTCTAATTCAAGTTGTACTCAGATTCTAGATCATGTTCTAATTCCAGGTCTAGTTCAGGTCTTAATTCTGGTTATAATCAAGTTTTTGTGCAGTCTTTAATCAGGTTTCAGTTCAGTTTTAATTTCAGATTTAAGTACAGTTTCTCTATAAGAGTTTAGTACTGATTTAATTCCTTGTTTGGTTCTGGTTCCAGTTGAGCTTCTAATTTAGGATCTAGTTCAATCTTACTTGAATTCATTAACGACTTAAATTCAAAATCTTTTCAAACTTCCTTTTTAGCTGCAAATTAAAATTTGTTTGCATTTTAGCATATTTTTGTGTTCAATAATTTTTTGCTAAAATGAAATTTCACACTTTGTTTTTAAGACATTAAGGTTTTGGGGACACTCATCCGTATAAAAATGTAAATTTGTGCAAGAAATTTAACGTTTCAATTGTCATTTAACACTTTAGTGTTAATTGTTAAAAGTTTTTTTCTTATTCGTCAAATAACAAATATACGCCTTTTTGAATTTTTACAAATTCACTAATTGAAGGTCAGTAATTTCGACACTTTATGTTTTATAATTAAAGAACAGACAAAGTTGAAAAGCAGAATTATTAATTGAAATGAATTTAGAAAATAATCATGAAATTTAATTATAAATTGCAAAATTATTATTAATTTTAAGTGAATTAGTATCGAAAATATTGGTAAATATATATATATATATGTGGTCTGTATGAAAATTCGTCTTAGTCCAACCAAAAAAGGAGGTATTTACAACAAAGGGTGTAGAATTGAAGAAAAGTAGGTTATCAGACAACGAAACCTTTATTCATCTTAACGAAAATGTTCGTTAATTAGCATTATTTTTTTTTGCAGCAAAGCGTACCGGGTAAAAGCAAGTTTTATATAATAATTAAATGGTGTAGAAAATGTAATAGACAACTGAAAATACTGAAAATGGTGAGCCGACCGGTTTGTATTTCTAATGAAAAGTTACTTACATGTTTGTTGATCAGCTGATCTTCCTTCAGCATTTTCATGAATTTATGCTTTAATTTCAATCATTATTAATTGGAATGTTCCACAAAATAGTTTTCTCTTTAGATTTCTATATTCAATTAACATTTCCATTGTCATATTGTACTTAATATGACAAAGAAAATTAAAAAAATTATTTGACGAAAAAAATAGTTAAATTAACGAAGAAAATTAAAAAAAATATTTGACGAAAAAATGTTTAAATTAACAAAAATTTTATTCAAATTAACTTGATTTCAGTACGTCGAATTAAATAAATTTGTGTGTTATTTTCTTACGATGCGTTACTGCCGTTTATAAAAATATCTGTTAATATAACACGTTTTTCATTAATTTTTTAATGAAAATTTTTGTAACAAAAAACCTTTTTGATTAAATTTTTTAGTATTTTTGAAAAAAATTCTTCAATTTGAAGAAAAGTTCTGCTTATTTAACACCTTTTTTTTCGTTAAAGTTCTATGAACATTTCGTAATTACCTATTCATTTGGTTCAGTGTTCATCTTATTTTTACTTTTCCACTTCAAAATGCTATAAATAGCATTATAAATATGAAGTTGCATATGTATTTTCATTATAATTAAGATAATAAATAATAAAATTTATTATTTATGCACAATTTTATTGTATTGTTAGAGCAACAACAACAACAATAACAACAACAAAACAAATTATATGAACACAAGAAAACAACATTGTGAAAGATGAAAGGTTTATTTTTCCAACCACTTAACTTTTCCACTTTGGTGGAAATACAAACGAACTCAACATAAAAAAGGAGGAAAAACATAAAATGAACCGTCAGTGGAAAAAAATTAAAGAATAAAGCCTCTTTTACAATTGAAAACTGGGTGCAGCCAATGATGAGAGTATCAGTGTAATACACAGTTCACAACTTTGTGTTCGCAAATTAATAACTTTTGGTCATAGATTTTTCCTTCCAAAGAAAGCAAAATCATAAAAAAATGGAAAAAAATAACAGACAATTATTTTGTAAGCAACAAATGCTCATTCATAAAAATAAAATAATAATAAATAGTGAATTGTAAATAGCAACAACAAGAGTAACAGCCACAGAAGCATATTGAGTAGCAGCAACATCAATATCAACAACATCAATTGAACAACAAACAAGACAACAATCAAACTCATCGATAAGCGAAAGCACCAAACAAACAATCATTAATATACAACCAATCAACTCGATATCATACAGTTAGAGCAGGGTCTATTGAAAGAGAAGTTCGACCATCACACAGTGGGTCTAAATCGCAAAAATAATTCTCTAAATTTTGTAACGTAAAATAGAAAATAACTAATTAGACTAGAAGTCCAGTTAGAATTCAGTATTTAGGAAAACGCCAAAATTTGCAGATTCACATTTTTTAGCGAAAAAAAATAAGTTAAATGTCATTTAATGTCAGAATTTAAAAAAAAGTCGAATTTTTGCTGTTTTTTCTGAAAAATACAATTTCAGTTAAAATTTTAATCAAATTGAAATGAATAACGATATTTATTTGAAATTTCAACACGATATATGCGAACGTGTCCATGAATCAAAGAATTGAAAAGATTCCCACTTTTCCATGCGGAAAAGTGATACATTTTGTTCTCAATTCATAAATAAATTTTTGGCGAATTCTTAAAAAAATTCAACAACTCGAGATGGTCAACTTTGAAGGTCACCGACTACGCTCCTAATCACATGGGCACTTAAACTCTTCCAAATTAACTCGAAAATATTTTACTCCAAAGAAAAGAATCGATTTTTAAACACTGTACATCATATACATACAAAGAAACAGACTCAATGACAGTGAGATAGATAGACAAACTGACAGTTAGACCGACAAGCACTTAAACAAAAATCATAGTCAATAATAATAACTGTAGATAAAATAAAGCAGGAGCAGAACGGCAAAAGTAGCAGCCGTCAAGTCAAATCAATCAGGCATGCATGAGTTTATGATGATATCGCTTTAAATGAAATGAAGCAAATAAAATAAAACTCAATCAAAACATCAAAGATCAAAATGAAGGCGGAATATATGGTGTTTTAATTGAAAAATAACAACAACAACAACTACAAAAATCTATATAAATTAAAATAAAAGAGAAAAAACTGAACAGATTAGGGATCATACATCACTCTAAGAGTTCGTTATTCTTCATGCAAAATTTATCTGCTTTTTTAGCCAAAGAAACAACAATAACAACAAAAAGAATAACCCACAGACAGACATTCATACAAATGAACACATGAATGCATTCGTTCCTTCATTCATTCAGTTTCATTTATTTCAATTTATTTATTGTTAAAATCTTGTTGCATTTTCAATTTTAGAACAAAGATGGAAAAGATAGTCCATTCAAACATTTACACATACATATACACGTGTATGGTACCATATAAATGTACTTTTTTGTTTTCTTTCTTTTTCTCTACAATATTCTCTGTTATATATCATTTCTAAAGTGGAGCTAGAATCGGAACAAAAAAACAAAGCCAACAACAACCATAGAAAAATATTATTGCAGACAGTGTGGCTGGTTGTTTGGTTAGTCAGATGGTTGGTTGGTTGGCTGAATGAATAGATTTCTTTTTGGTACTGGAGCCATAGTGACACACTTTTTTAGTTTTGGTCTAAAAAAGAAGAAATACGCTTTTTTTGAAATCAGTTAAACATATGCATCCACCGATTGCAGACAACATTGAATTGTGTTTTACTTTTTTCTCGTTTTAATAAAAAAAGTATTTTAAATACATTTAACCTTTGTTTTTGTTTAAGAGCTTTCTTTTCTATGGAGTATTAGATTATTAGATGTTTTCTTTCTATTACTTTTAAAAGTAACGCTTTAATATGTATATGGTTCATATTATTAATGATTTGGTGCAAATCTTCCATTTTATATCGCTAAATTTATCAAATTTTAGTTAGTTTAAATTTTATAATTTCCCAGTTTTAGCCCCCTTTTTTGGTACTTTTTCAGTACCAAGTTTATTTCTTTAAATTAATTTTAAAATTATATTGCGATTCCTTTACAAAATATGTGAATAATTTTCCCTAAAATAGAAAAAAAAATCTTTACGAAAAAGTACCAAATATTGGAATTTCTGTTACAAAAAGTACTAAAATCTTTTTTTTTAATTTTTTGATAACTTCCCAATATGATCAAGAATTGTTCTTATATTTAATGCTTTGGAAAAAACATCGGCTACAAGACAGTTCTCAAATATAGTTTTAAATCTTACTCCCTTTAAATGGGACGAATTTCGAAAAAGTACCAAACACCTGTCGGCTTATTTTCTAAAATAATACAAATCAATATTAAATTTTATTTAATTTGCTTCAGGAAATATATGGTTACCAATTTTATCGTTTTACACTCATTAACGTTTGAATTTTGAAGTGCGAAAATTTTCTTTGGGGAAGAGTAAAAAAAATTCATGTTTTTGTCATCTGCCGTTCAGTCAGTCAGTAAAGTTACTCATATTATAAAATGAATTTGTTGAGGGTTCGGGCATTTTAGAACAATTTGATATATAAATTGTATTTTCCCTTACATAAAAATGATAGTACCTTTAAGGGGATGAATCCGAAGTATCAGAAAATAATAATTGAAATTGTTAGCGTATTAAAAAATCATTAAAGAACAAAATTAAACATTTATTAGGTGATTAAACACGATGTCAAATTTTTTTGAGATCGGATTTAAAATGGCAGAATTACGAAAAACTAACAAAAAGGGCTGTGTTTAGGGGCGAGGTAACATTATTTTTGTAAATTTTCGTTCTCTTATTTTTGGAGCGACCGATAACTATGAATCAAAATAAAATATTTTCAAAATGTTTAATGGTTGTAAGCTTCGTTAAAGCTTCATAAAATTCGTTTACGGTGGAAAAAATTACCATGTCCTAAAACATCATGGAAAACAATATATATAATTTGCTTGATAGGACCTAAATTGGCGGCGCTATAACCAAAGACACAAAAGGGCGTGAAAAAAACAAGTTTTACTAAAAAAAACTAGCAAACCTTAGCAAACACCCCGCAAGTATTTTCAGCTAGAAGCTCCTTATAAGGATAGCGTGACCATTTTAAGGAAAAAAATTTTTTCGAACACGTTTCGTATCGATTGGGATTTCAGATGTTAACGATTGGAAAGGTGGGTTCTTTTAAATACCCTGTTTCAGATATTGTTATTTGTTTAATTTTTATTGTGAACGCGTTTTATAAAGATTGGGATTTTGGGTATTTTTTGATTACATTATTCAAGGCAAATTTATTGATATTATACTGAAACGTGAGATATCGTTATTTTTTAAACGTGTGTTAAGATATTTTCGCTCTCACTCCCTACTAAAAACAATTTTATTAAAAACTATGATTGTTTTTAAAATATTGAAAAATAACTATCACCAACAAATTTCATTATCCTTGCAAGAAAAGGATATTTTACCAGCTATTTAGGAGTAAAAATATAAATTGATTTTAATATTTAATTTTCTTTTGAGTTTCAATAAATTCAAAGATGACAAACTTTTTGACATTATTTTACACTAGAAAATAACCTTTCAAACACCAAAGTCCTTAACATTTCCCCAACTCTCCTCATAAACTTTTAATAAATATTTTCGATATTTTTCACTCCTTCAAAAAAAGGAATAAACCTTCAAAAACAATCAGATCTTTAACTTCATCTATTTTTCCATGAACGTTTGATGCAGTGTTGAATGCACCATGACAAAATTTAGGTTTGCGTGTGTGTGGGTCTGTTGCTTCGGTATTTAGTAGTGCACAGTGTTTCAAAATGTTTCATGAATGAATTTTAAGAATCGTTATAAGCAAGATGACCAACTTTGAAGGATCACCAACTACGCTCCTGACCAGATAGGGACCTATACTCTTACAAATAAACTCAAAAACATTTCAGCTCTAACCATGTGAATTTTCACTAAAATATCTTTAACTGTCCAAATGCTACAGAATTATTTCCCAACAATATCGATTTGAAAACACTGTGTGCTGCAACATACCAATAACGTGCTGTTGCTTGTTGCAACGCCACCAAATATTTAGCATTTTGTTTGTTTTTAGCCAAAAGGAAATAATTTATTTCACTAAACGAATTATGGAAGGCGAACTTTTGCATTTTCTTTTCTTCTTTGTTGAGTCTACAAAAATTTTCTCAGCTTTTCTTTTTGTTGCTTTAAACAACAATTGTTGTGTTAAAGTTTTATGTTGCTGTTGCTGTTGTTGCTGCTGCCATTATTTGTTTGTTGTCGGTGTATTAAGGGCTTCCGCTTGTTGTGTTCTTTTTATGCTTTTTGCCCTCATATTTAGTTGTTCTTCTGAAGAATTTTCTTAACTTGACACAGTAACCCAAACACAAATTCTTTTAAAAAGTTTTTTCTCTTCTCTGACGTTCTTATGATTTTATGAATTGTTTTTTATGTTTGTTAATACCCTACACAATTTTTATCTAGATCCCATTGCATATTTATGTTACCATAACTTTTAGCCTTATTTTCAAAAAGTCTTCTAAAAATCTTTACATTTGTTTGGTATCATGTGATTGTTGTGACTTGACCGACTATAGTGTGAACGACTATAGCGTTTTTACGCGTTTGTGCAGATGTTTGTAACGGGCAGAAAAAATAGTTCTACCACGATATACTTTTAAGTATACCGTTCGACTCAGAATCACTTCCTGAGGAGATTTAAGCTTGTTCGTCCATCCGTCCGACTGGCATCTTAATTTTTTTATGTACTATTATTTTAGCCGAGGTCCGTTGCCTATTGAAATTGGTCTATACAGGTCCCATAAAATATCTCTCCGGAATGGGGTTTCTAGCCCATAAAATTCTTAAATGTTAAATGATTTTAACCAAAATTTTGCAAAACTGAGTCTAATTATATTTTAAAATTATGTGGCAAATTATACGAGGACTGGAACATTATTTCTTATAGTTCCCACACAACCACCCTTCAAAATATCACTTTAAAACTAATAAATCGCACATATACGTAGGTATTGTAAAATATGTAGTCATATATGAGATAAAAATATAAGCCAAAACAGCTGTGTGTAATTAAACGAGAGTCGGTACATAATTTTTTCTAATTCCCACGTTACCCTACAAAAAAATATCCCCTTTATAACTCACACATTTCACAAGAATATTAGAATCATTACAATGTATTGCACACACTCGCATAAATAAGAAAAGAATACGAGGGTCGCTCATAAATTTTTTGCAGCAGACATCTAAAATCAACAATGTGATGTAGGATATTAAATAGTCGTACCGATCGACTTTAACATTTTAACTTGTTAATTCTTATATTTTGCATAACGCCAAGAATTTAGTTAAACTCTTTTCTTGAGATGTCCGTCAAGTGAAATAAAGTCATTAAGATAAGTTTTCAACTTTAAGTAGATTTTTTTTGAAAAAGAAAAAATGAACAATGAAAATAAGATTAAGACAAGAAGAGAAATAGTTTTCAATTTCGGTATTATTAAAGTGTGGCTCACTCACACATTGAATAAAATATTTGCAAAGAAGGAGAGAGACCGCAAAAAAGTTTAATAAGCCTTTTTTCTCTTCCTCTTTTGTCTCATACATAATATAACACAGCCATACAATAGACTCAGAGAAGGAAATTAAAAAAAAAAACAAATACTTCATGGTCTTATTATATCTTAAATCATAAAAATCGGTTCAGTAGAAAAAAGGTTATAGTGGAAATTGTGAGAATATTTTTGTTTCTACTGAACCGATTTTGATGATTAATGGAATAATGGAGAACATGAAATATTTTTTTAATCCCGTCTGTGAATGTGCAAATAAATCGGTCTATAACCTTTTATTAACTGAACAGTACAACTACAAATAATCAAGCAAAATTTTATTGATCTCTGATAATTTGTGTAGATTTAGGGTCCTATTTGAGTTTTATTAAAAACAATCCGGCTTATTTGATCTGTGATAGGGACTCATAACATGAAGGAAAAATATTCTAAACGTGTTGGGAAGACCTTTAAAAATGAAAGCGTGTAAAAAATACATCTGGGTTGGTTCCGCGCTCCAATATTTAAAATTCAAAAAGTACCTGACAGTTGTTGCTCTCTAATATATGACACGAGAATTAAAATCAAAATTCATATAAAAATGCTTGAGTTTTTTAATGGACAACAAAACTTATTTTCGGAATCCGGGTTTAAATATTCATTGCGCTATTGCGTGAGGAAATGAAGATATAACGACATATCGGAAAATTTATCAAATACCGAAGAAGGCCTACTCTTTCTTCAAGAGAGAACATATTGTTTTGGCCCGTTTTTGGCATCATGTCTATATGTTGGACCCTTTAAAAGTAACTAATAAATGAATCCACAAAGTGTCTCAAAATATAGTATATAATTCACTAAGGGAAGAATTCGATCACAAACAGTTACTGCGATAAGTTTTCATAAATTCTACAGTAAAAAGTAGTTTGTTATACAAATTATATCGTATTGGATTTTACTGATTCTATTTAGTATACTTTTTTATTGGTTTAATTAGTCGTACATTTGTCTCCATAGTAATCCTGGGAATATTATTTCTTCTAAGACATCTTTGAGACATTCTGTGGGATATCTCTCCCTCTGATCCCCATTTCATAAATCATTGTGATTGTATTGGGTACTTATTCAACATATAGAAGAAATGAAATAGTTTCCTTAACCAATGTTACGATGTCCGTTTTTATGCCTGCCCGGAGGTCCGGGCACCGGTCCTTTGTGATTGCTTTACAAGTCCAAATTTTACAGATAATTCGGTGAAATTTTGGTACACATATTTTTATTTTAGGCTAAAGACTTAATCTAATGAAATTGTTCATATTTGGTCTTACATTTTAGGTAACTGTCATACAAATAACTTTCCGGATTAGGGGTTTAAGATCATAAATATATTTTATTTAAACCTCACTTCCCAAAATCAGCTCAAATGAAAAAAATCTTTCAATTATGGGTTTGCCATAAGGTGTAGGATATGGTGTAGGATATTATATATTTGAAATTGTTATAGGAGAGAGACAATTGATTTTTGTTTTGCATAAATGGGGAGAAGCTGTAACCCCCCTCCCTTGATAAAATCTAGTAAAACTGTTCTATCAAAAAGTGATTTTATTGAAACTAAAACATTTGCATAAGACGGTGATGGGGTCTAAATTATAAACCACTCCATGTATATAGATATTCGACAATTAGCCATACATGAAATAAAATCTATTCGTTCGATTAGCTGACACATTCATTCAGCACCCAATGGGTTAATTTCTTTAAAACTCTAAAATTTAGCTTGAAACAAAAAAACTAATAAAAGTGTGACTCAAATCTTGTCAACCTAAAAAAATAGAAACAAAAACAAAAAAAGATATAAAATAATCAGTTTATCGTTTATCTTTTAATTTACTTTATATAACTTTTTTTTACACTTAATTTTTGTCTTAAATTGGCAGACAACTGTCGTCGACAATGTCTAAGAAACTTCGTCCATAAATAGTGAAATGTATATAATTTTAATGAAATAATCTTTATCTTTGTGAAATAATTCACGGGAACTTTTTTGTTTTCACTATTTAAACATGACTTTTGGGTTGTGCTGATTTTTTGATTAATAAAATAAAATTGTCACACGAAAACACGCAACAATTTAACAATTTAAATTTTAGACAACTAAATTAAAGACAAAAAATTGTGATCAACAATTGTTATTATTCACCCAAATTCGAAAATCGTAATAACAAAATTAAAGATAAATTTATACATTTAATCAGGTATTTTAGGAGTTTGAGTTTTTGTGCGGTTAATACATGAATTACGTAATAAATTGATAATAATCATGTTGTCATTTAAACAATGACATTAATAACAATAATATTTGTTGTAGGAAAAAAAACTTCATGGTTGTAACTAATAAATCATGATTAGAAAAAAATACTTGGAACCAATATTAACAGTTAATATTTATTTTTAAAAAATATATATTTTTATACCCTCCACCATCACTGGTGGTGAAGAGGGTAAATCAACTTTGTCATTCTGTGTGTAACGCTAAGAAGAAATCATTTCAGATCCCAAAGTGTAGATATATTCTTGCATAAAATCAAAATGTTATTCGATTTAGTTATGTCTGTCTGTCAGTCTGTTGTTGACACGCTGACAACCACAATAATGGACAGAGCTCAATGAAATTTGGCCTGAGTATTTGTTATTTAAATTTAGCAAAATCGGTTAAGTATATCAAATATCAAAATCGGTTCAGTAGAAAAAAAAGTTATAGCCAAAAATATAACTGAAATTATGACATTAAGTGTTCCTGTATTACATTTAAGACAAACTTATATACGTCTGTGAGTATAAGTGAGAGTGTATATGTACGAATCATAACGTATTTACCTCATCCGCATTTGTGTTGGAAGGTATGGAATATTCGTCATAGCCGAATATATCATTCTTACTGGTTTTTATTAATTTTATTTCATTTTCCTTGAATTAAATCCATAATGTTTTTTGTTGACTTGTGATTCGACTACTTTGGCATGCGACATTAGGAAAACATAATTTAGATTGTAGAAATAATAATTAAAAATTACTACTAATTATTTTTTTAAAAAATAAAAAGTTTTGTAAAAAATAATTATAATTCAAAGTAAATATTTGTAAATAGTTTTGTGTAGTAAAATAATTTGTTAAAATAACACGTTTTAACAATTAAAATTGTCATCTTTATGAAAATATTTTGTAATGATTTTTTTTTTTTGAAATACATTAGGAAAAGTAGATATGAAAAGCAGAATTTAAATAACCTCAAAATTTCTAAAATTACTTTTAGAATAATGGAATCTACATAAATAAAGATAATTCAACACATTTACATTCCCTTGTATATGAAAAATTTAAAGTTTGTTTGTTTGTACAAACAGGAAATGAAATCAAAGTGAAAACAACATAAGGAAATGTTGATTTGAAGTCATGTTAAATGTTTGGTTAAAGAAAAATTATATACATTAAAATTAATATACGATATAGTTAAAGCAACATTGCATTGCATTACACTGAGACTACACTTTTTCGATATCTAATCAGATTAAAGGATAATATATTTTCAAAAAAACATTATGATTAATGACAATATGAGTGTCTAAAAATAGATAAAAATGTCTGTAATATATTAAAACTATTTTGTTAAAATTTACTAAAAAATTAAAGCAACAATAGTGAAAGGCCACTTTTTTTGCTTGTATCCTGGAGGATCTCGTTTTTTATATTAATTTTATATGAATAATTATTTTCTGACAGGTAATATTCCTTTAAGAAAGTTAAACATGGTCTTGCATCCACTTTTAAGCATACCGATCGACTCAAAATAATTTTCTAGATCGATATCCGTCCGTATGTCTGTCCATGTAAACGTTTTAAAACCTTTGACACATTTAACTATTTTTGGCCAAGAACACGGAAGCCTATTGAAATTGGTCATATTCAGTTTAATATTTCAAGTAAATCCCACACCAACGATCTGCTAAATCAGTGACTTTAGCTCACAAAACTCACACATGTTAACTCACTTCCGGAATCCTCCTTAAATGACATGAATCTCATATATGTGGAAGTCTAATGAAAATATTTTAATAAAACATGTTTCATACGAGAACATCTTATAAGATCAAATTTTACGAGGTTTAATCATAATCTTTTTGATACCTGCATCTTGGCTATTAAATTTCACTTGACTCTTGTTTAGAATCGTTATTAAACTGGAATGAAATGAATTACCTGAAAGTAGACAGAAAAGGAAAATATGTTAATTTCAATATTAATATTTTTTGCAATAAATATTAACAACTCAATAAATTTTAATTTAATATTGTATAAATATGGTTTTAATATTGTTAAAATATTGATTTTCATTTATTGTGAAACAATGTTGAATTAACTATATTTCATGTACATATATATAATGGTTTTTAAGGTCCTTCTACAGCATCCATTAACCCATTTTTGATCTTTTTTAAAATAAGCAGGCTTAATATAGGGCCTATTTATAGATTCACTATAAAAATCTATAAAAAATGAACTGTAGGAATCATTTAAATATGTGAGTTCCTTAAAAAGTTAAATTAATCTAATGCTGGAGAATATTTTTGTTGGATTCTTCCAAAAAGGTGGCAATATTTATTAATTGTTAGAGGCTTTTTTGTTATGAAATTTGAAGTTTTCTTTTAAAGAAATTCTATTATGAATGCATGTAAAGTAGATCCGGATAAGTATGGAGCGAAGATCTGTTCACCAGTCATATTTAAAGTTTTTCAATTTAAAAAAGTATTTAACTGTTTAAGTTCTCAAATCGTTTAAGCTGTTTCTTATATATGGCAACATGTGTAAGGTAAATACTCAGGTAATATTTTATATTGATCCCGCTTTTATTTGCAGGTAGAGCTGCTCAGAGTTTTAGATATTTTCTTATGGAAAAGTGAAATTTTTTTAATGCCTGATTTATGGACAAGTTCATAAAAATATGACAATTTCAACTATATAATGTTATTCGTTCCAACTTTATTAAAATCATTTTTAATTTATTTTATTACAGAAAATCGCAATTTTAAGTTCTTTCTAAATTTTTAATATCAAATGACTATATTTATATAGATAAAGTAAACGAAACTTTTTATATAAATATAATCTTCAAATTCTAACGTTTTCATAGAATTTCTCATACTTGTATGTATGTAGTTTATACCTTGGCTGAAAATGCGACCCAAACTCGGCTTCCTGTAATAAAATTTAACAAACATTTGAAATGATTTATAACTCCTCCACAGCTGAAAATCCAGACTTTGCGGAATTATTTCTAAAAAACGATTTGGAAACACTGTTAAATTTTATTGAATTAGTCCAATTCATAGAGAAGTGAACGTTCGCCCAAGAGTCAAACAATAGGACAAACGGTCATAAAAGCGACACATATTTGGATTTGATAAAATAATACATTTTCTCTATGGGAATTTAGATGGTTCATTCTTGGTATTACATGTGGTATGAAGAAGTTAAAATGCCCTCCTCTCAGTTTGTGATGGTGGAGAGCATGCAAATTTACAAAAGTTGTTCTGTTGAATTTTTGAATTGTCGGTGATATCGGTATATACTATTTTATGTACATAACCGATTTTTGTATTTTTAAAGAGCTCTAACAATTATTCTGGATTTGAAGGATAAAATTTTTAATCACTTTTGCAAGTTCTTTTTCATCCATCAATTTGGTTTATCTTGGTCCTTTTCTTAAAAAATGGCCGTAAATCGTGCCAGGTATAGGCCAATACATTTATGTATCTTAATATATATTTTACATTATCTCCTTTACTTTTACTTACAATCATACTTTTACTATTATGTAAATGTGTATGTATGCATCCCTGTATATATATGTATTAATACTTGTTGCTTACTTTTCTTGTCATTCACTCATTCATTCACATATAAATTCATAATAAATATGAAAGAATAAAAATGAAAATAATAAATCCCTCATATTTCAGAGTATAAAATAGAGAAGTATTTAAAAATAAAGCACATAAGAATGTTAGTGTGTGTGTGTGCGTGTGTAAGTGTGTGTGAGTTAAAATTTCTATTTTATGATTTAAATAACAAGATGAAAACACAAGAATTTAGAACAAAAAGTACTTAGTTTAAATTACTTCATGCATGCATGATTGCTTGCTGTTTTAGCTGCGTTACAAGCATGAAATTTTATATATAAATAAGTAAGAATGCTACAATCGGCTATAGCGAATCTTTAATGCCCTTCAACACATTTGTGTGTGAAGTGAACACGTTATGTTTAGTTATGTACATACACATACATGCACACACTCACAAACGTTTACAATATATAAACGTTATTCTTAGATATAATACAGAACAAATTTCTCAGACATCGGTCTATATCTTTTAATGTATTGAACAGATTTTGGTGGTTTTAAAAAGAAACTCCTCAAGAATGTATCATAAACCCAGGCCAAATTGCACACAAATACACAGACGAACATAGCTAAATCGACTTAGATTTTGATTTGATGCAGGAATATATATACATTATGGGATCTTTGAAGATTCCTTCTTAGCGTTACACACGGAGTGTCAAAGTTATTATATCCTCTTTACCACGTTGGTTGTTAGTAAAAGACTATTTGTTTAGTTTGTTTAGTGAGAGTGTATGTGTTTGTTGCTATTTGTCTATTTTTCTAATCTGTAGTCATGTTGGAAGCAAAAACAAAAAAAAAGAAGAAGAAAAAAACGTTGGAATTTATCTTGTTCATGCAAAATAGAAAGAAAATAGAGAAATGAAAGTCTTAAATGGCATTTTTCACACTTGACTACACTTTTGGTTTATATACAATGGTGTTTGTTTATTTGTGTGTGTGTGTGTGTGGGGGGAGGGGGGTTTGTTATCAGTTTTCTTTTGCCTGTCCTGGTCATAAAAGGATTAGTATCTATGATAGTTACTGACGATGTTGGTTGATATTAAAGATGTTGCCAATGAACATATAATACTCTCTCTCTCTTTCTCTCTTTCTATCTGCCTGAAGAGGACTTGAACATAATTCTACTAAAGTGGTTTAAATTTAGAAGTTTCGCTTTAAAAGTGAAACAATTAGGAAAAATTTAAAAACAACAAGTCAAAGGACTTTTTTAAAAATTGTTAATGAAAAACAATTTTGCTAATGAATAAAAATTGTATATTAATTTCGAGGTTAAAAAACTCATATAAGTTTTTAAAGTATCCGTCATTTTAGCATTTCAACTTTATTAGCAATTCTATTTATTGTTTTTTTTTTTGTTTTATTCTACCTTCACTATTATTTCCATTGTTTTATAAATTGTTTACATATTTTTTATACGCTCCACCACCAGAATTGGTAAAGAGGTATATTAACTTTGTCATTCCGTGTGTAAGACCAAGAAGGAAAGATCTCAGACTCCAGTTTAATTCTTGCATCAAATCATAATTCGAGTCGATTTAGCTATGTTCGTCTGTCTGTCTGTTGGCCTGAGTATTTGTTGTAGTCCTGACAAGTTTTCAATTAAAAACCAGCCAAATCTGTTCAGTATATTAAGATATATAGAGCGATATCTGTGTGAAAGCTTTGAGTTCAAGCAAACTTCCGTAAAATTGTCAGTCATAAAACTAATGAACTTTTTTGTCATAATACTAATTTCATTATCATTTCAAAAATTTTAAAAATCGGTTCAGTAGAAAAATACTTATAACCAAAATTAAAGTGTGAATATACGAAACATAATGTATTTACTTCACATGCGTTTATGTTGAAGGGTATTGAAGATTCGGTGTTGCCGAATAAAGCATTCTTACTAGTTTTTTTTGATTATTCTTTCTATTGTTGTTAGTTCATTCATAGTAAATTCAGTTTGTTTTATACTCGTTTTTATTTGAGTTTTTTTTACTTGATTATTGATTTAAAAATGCTGGATAAAAATAGAGAATTAAAAACAAAAAAATCTGAATGAATTCTCAAGTAGTTTTTATATTGTTTTTTTACAACAACTTTTTTATTTTAAAGTTTATTTTTAATTAATTAAACAAATAAACAAAATAAGCCAACAATTTATAAAGTCAAGTGTTTGACTTGTTGTGAGTGTGAGAGTGAGTAAGTGTGTGTGTGTGGGCTATGATGGGACAATAAAAATTGATCAGATCGTGCTGATAAAGAATGATGAGTTGGACAAATTTATAATTAAGAGTCTGGTAAAATTAAAAAAATAATAATGAACATTTTTTCAAAGTTCTTAAAATTTTTTTTTTGAAATTTTGTTGGACATAAAAATATAATACGAAATGGAAATATCAGTTTTCTCCAATTAAAACTATTATTAATTTTAATTAATTAATCCCTAATTATAAATAAAGGGTAACCTTTCTTTTTTCATCTATATGTATATGATTCTGTCTCCGTTTCATGATTTATTAAAGCTTATTTTGTTAAAATTTTAACAGATCCCGATGCATCCGAAAGTAACGTATAAACGGAGAGGTATCCCCCATACAAAGAAAATTTTAATTGCCAAATATCTAAAGAATTATTCAAGCAAATTTTTTAAAGGCCCAAAGATGGTTAAAGTTGGTCATCTCTTTTGCTATTTTTATTTTAATTTTATTCGTAAAAAATTTCATAACATTAAAACTGTTAGAGTAGTTATTCTTAAATTCAACATGATTACCTTAGCGAGGTGATCTGTAGGACTAATGAGCTCGAGTTCCAATTGAAATTCTTGTATCAAAACAAAAAATTTTGCTATGTCCGTTCGTCTGTTGTTGGTAAGCTTACATCTGCAAAAATTGAATGAGATCAAAGTCCTGAGAAGTTTCTAACCTTAAACTAGCAAAATCAGTTTAGTATATTAAGAGTTATAGAGCGATATTTGAGACGACAAGCAAAAAACTTTCGAAAAATTGTCAATCAACAAATTAGACTGAAATTTGGCCATAATATTCAACTATAAACTAATATAAATCATAAAATCGGTTCAGTAGAAAAAGTTAAAATCAATTTTAACTTTAACTTTTGACGTCCGTGTTATATTTAGGAAAATCGTTTATATATTGTATACGTCTGTGAGTGTATGTGTGAGTGTGTATTTATGAAAAATAACGTATCTATTCACATGCATTTCTGATGCGTTGCAACCTGTCTTTTTTTAATTATGCCCCAAAACTTAGCAAAACTTTGCAATTGCACTTAATTATGAAAAACATCCTTTTTTAATTAAGAAAAACTGAAAAAAACAAACTTGAAATATTTTTCTCTTTACGACAAATTTTAGCTAGAAACTGACCAAACATTTATTACTTTCTGCATTCATTCATTCATTCATTCCTTTCATTATTCATTCACTGAAAATTAAACATCACAAAATCATGATGGTTTAAGAAGCCTCACAAAAAAGAAAATACACAAAATAAAATGAAAAAGTAAAATTCTTACCTCCGTCTCCTAATACTCATTTCAGAAATGAAATAAAGGAAAAAATTCAAAACTTTCTTCATGACTTGGTAATTGTTCCCTTAAGCTCATTTTAACTTTTTAACTGAAATTAATTACAAATTCAATTAAAAAAATATCAACGCAAAAACAAATACAAAAACAAAGCAAAACCTTGTGATTCATTTACAATACAATTGTATTGGTGCCCGTAATGCAATAGGAAACGGAAATAATGTATTCAAATGGAAAAATTATTAAAATACGAAACAAATACTCTGACAGAGAAACATGAAATGGAATAAAATAGAAATGAAAACTAATAACAGGCAAAAGTTTTATAGAAATTTCCATTAAATGAATTATTTAGTTGTCATTTTCAATTATTTTCATTTTTATTTAATTAGTTATATTTAATGATAACGAAAAAGGGTTTGACTAATTTGAAATTTAATTTGAAAAAAAAATGCAGTTTTTTGAAATAAATGTTAGTGAAACTATTTAGATAAAACTAAAACCAGAAATAAATGAAATAAAATGTAATTTTAATTATCTGCCAAATTAAGTACTGAGATCGAAAAATTCCTAACACATGCTTTTCATTAAAACTGTTAACCCAGTTATTATTTGATTACTTTTTTGATCAAGTAAAATCAAAAAGAACTTCCTTTGGACATTAAGGCTGTTGAGTCAGAAAGACATACTCAAGGCTAGACACGCCAAGGCTTTGTTCATTCTTCATAATATTGCCAAGAATCCACAAAAAGGCGATGAGTTAAATATTTGGTTATAGTAGAAAACCGCTGGTGAAGAGGTCGCATATACGCAGGAAATTTGTTCTATCACAGCGCAGGTGGTTCGCCAAAAATTAGGGAGGTAGTCGAAATGACAGCCAATTAAGACCGATCCTGACAATAGAAACCAATCATTCGTTACAACGGGCTCTATTAATACTGAAATTTACATCAATAAATTTATACAAAAAACTCTGCTTTTATTCGTAAGACGTCATAATGTGTCTTATTATATTTGTCCTGACTTGATATTCTGTTACTATGGTAAACATACTCTTTAGTGGCACAAGAACAATAATATGATTATGTAACAAGAGAGACAAATCCTCTAAAATGCCGGAATTAAGTCCAGTGGAGAAGAGTGTAGTAGATTTTTTGTAAATTATAACAATAATTTCAAAAAAAAAATGTTAACTGTAAATAAAGGGTTTCGTGTTTTTTTTTAATATACGTATGTTAAGGTTTTTTCGACCTCACTCCTTAGATAATTTTTATAATTTTATATAATTTTACTTACTTTAAGAATTAAAAAGCTTTTAGCAAATTTAGAATATCTTAATACTTTTATAAATTTTTTGACAAAAAATATTATTTGTTCATTTTTTTGCAATATTTTTACAAGAATATTTATTTCTTTAAATAGAGCGTATGATTAATATTTAATTGATGAATAATGTGTAAAAATATTAATCATACGCCTATTTTTCTCTTTCAATTATCTTTAAATGACATATTAATCATACGTTTATTTAAAAAAACTGATTTTTTTGTGTACATGCGTGTGTGTGTGTTTGCACATTGTAAAAACATACACAAGATAAATCACAAAATATAATTTTTCAATTTAAAATTCTATTTATTATTGATTTGTTCGTTGTTGTTTTCTGGTGCCCTGTTTTCAGTGAGATTAGAACAAAAAAATATTTGTTTTAATATTTTGTGAATTTAACTAGAAATTCTATCAAGAAGAAAATAACATAAATTTTTACATGAAGAGAAAAGATATAAGTTTTTAAAATGATAATGGTAAAAATTATGGATTTTGTCTGCATAATATAAAAAGTCGTATAATTCATGTTTTAAGACTAAAATTTACTATAATAAAACCGAGGTGGATTCACTAAATGTTTATTATTTCGAAATTCCCTCATGATTCTCATAAAATTTATTTTATATTTAGAAGGACATTAAAGAGCGTCATGGCATTTAGTTTTATAAAAATGGAAGGAGAAGAGAAGACATTTGATATCATTATGTTGTTTTTTTGTAATCAATACATTTCTTCTTTATATTTCAGTTAATAAGCATTCATTTGATTCCGTAATCTTAAAATCGGATAAATAATATGGAAAATATATCAAATTGAAATGATGATGTCTTCAAACAAATTTTGAATACTTCAAATTGATGTAGAGAATACGTGTAACGATTTTCAGCGAAATTGAAAAGGTTCATTTACCATGGTAGTTCCTCATGAACAGTGAGTCCAAAAATATTTTTCGGTAAGAATTCTATAAGTTTTTAGTTGTAGGAAATATCTAAATAAAATTCAATATGGTTACAGCTGAAGTGTTTTCGCATTGATTGGAAATTAACAGTTCCACAATTGGTCAGGTGGAAGTTGTGGATGGTTTTCCAAATTAAAAAAATAATAATAATTTATTAACTTTGAAAATATATTTTTTAACCGTGAGAAATGTCCTAATAAAATTAATGTGATTGCAGCTGACTTCTGAGCTCCCAAACGGGCAGATGGGTAGTGGGTGGTCTTCAAATGTCGAACATCTCGGAAGTGGTTATTGAAAATCTATTCAAAAAATATAGTCATATGTATTAGATATCTTTCAATGTTTCAGTGATATTCAAGACAATATAAATTATTAACCCTTTTTTAACCTCGTTTTTTTCTTAGATTCTTTGATTTTGGGCTCAATCTGGCCCCCAATAATTTTTCAGAAACTTGGGCCAGTTACCTTATAAAATTCGAAATTAAATTGCTTTAAGAATAAGATGAAAATTTAAATCCCTTAAAAAGTTATGTTAATCTAAAGTATGAATTTATTTTTTTCCAAAAAGGTGGCAACATTTTTTTCTAATATAATTGCTTTTTTTTGATTGATTTTTTTATTGTTTCTTAAGAAATCTTAACGAAGTTATTCAATAAGCTTTTTAAGTTTTTATTTAGTTATAGAGTTTTATAGGTTAATAGAAAATAAAAATACTTTTTGCGGGAAGACCTTTATAACGTTGAACATTTCAATGAGAAAAGTAAAAGTTTTAATAGCATTTTAAGGTTATGGGATTTCGGGTATTTTCCAATTAGAAAATGGATTTATTTTTTGTTTATTTCCTGATTTAAGTACTAATTCCTATTTTTTCATATGAAAATGCCCAAAAAGGAAACAAACCCCCACCATGACTTGAGAAAGGTACAAGTATTCATGATTCTTCTTTACGCTGAAAAGATCTGATATAATGGCAAATATCAATAATTTTGAAAGGCCATTTTTTAATAACAGTTAGTCGGTAACTCTCCCAATAAATGAATCAGAGATTTAAAAAGTTTCCCACTTTTCAATGCAGAAATACCCAAAAACAAAATTGTATTAAATCCCTAATAAAAAGTGGCCAAAAACTGCCATGCGTTTGCAACTAAAATAACTTAAATTGAGTTGTGTTTAAATTTCTTAAAATTTTTTTATATATTTAAGTAACAAATTTGTCAGTTTCTTTTCTTAACCCTTTAAAGGCTTAAAAAATGGATTCGTTTAATTTAATTTCTTTCGTTCAAATTAAGAGCAAAACTCTTAACAAGATTATTTAAATTTTTTCCAAAATTTTTTAACAACTTCAAGCTCCTTAAATAATTTTTCTTTCCAACAATTTTTCCTCTTTAATTTAATTTTTCCAATAAAAAAAGTTTCCTTTAAAGATTTTTCTATGTTTTTGTAATTATTATTAGTATTGTTGTTGTTATTGTTGTCTTGCTAATACGACTTAGTGAACAATTTTATATTCATATCAGGTTTGTTATTGTTGTTACAATTTTTTGGAAAATGTTTGCTTGTGTGTGTGTCAGTTTTTTATAGCCATAAAGTTTTGGCCTGAATTATTTCAAGAGACAACAGAACATAAATTTATAGGTGTAGGTGAAGATGTATATGTGTGTGAGTGTGTGTAAAAAAGTGAAATTTACAATTTTGGCATTTTGAGTAAAAATGGTAACATAATTTTTTGTTCCTTTTTTATTATTTCATTATTCTTATTCTTATTATTTATTTGTTCATATCATTTTTTTATTATTTTATTGTTATTATTTGTTGTTGTTATGTTATGTTGTGTATTTGTTTTGTTATTTAATAATAAATAAATTTCTTACATTTTACATATAAATTTCCTAGAAATAACAAACAACAAACAAAAGCACAAGTGGTAAACAAAATTTAAATTTCTTTTATTATACCCTCCACCATCACAAGTGGTTAAGGGGGTATATTAACTTTATCATTCTTTATGTAACGCTAAAAGGAAAAATTCGATTCAGTTATGTTTGTCTGTCCGTCTGTCTGTCCGTATGTCTCTCTGTCTGTTGCTGGCACGTTCATATCCGCAAAAAATTTAGCCTAAAAAATTACTTATAGTCCTTAGAAGTTTCCCATTTAAAACCAGCAAAAACGGTTCACTCTATTCATAGATATAGACCGATATCTGAGGCAAACTCTAAGTTCAGGCGGAGTATGTTCATCAAATTGTCAATTATATGTCGATTAATTAGAATGAAACTTTCCATAATATTATGTTATGTAAACTTCTCTACAATTCCTAACATAATCGAAATCGGTTCTGTAGAAAAATGTTGTAGCTAAATATATAACTAATTATATGACTCGTTAAATGTACCTCTGTTATATTTGGGAAAAACGTTAATATAATGTATGCATTTGAGAGTGTATGTTGAGGAGACATAACATATTTACTTCACACGAATTTTGTGGTGGAGGGTATTGAAGATTCGGCATAGCCGAATATAGCATTCGTACTTGTTTTTATACCCTACACCACCACAAGTGCTGAAGTGGATAATTGACATTTCGTGTGTAACGCTAAGAAGGATTCCTTTTAGAGTCCATAACTCATATATATTCTTGCATCAGATCAAATTTGAGTCGATTTTATGTCTGTCCGTATGTGTGTTGTTGGCTCGCTCACGTTCACAATAATTGACAGAACTCAATGAAATTTGACTTGGATATTTGCTATAGTTATAGCAAGTTTCCTATTTAAAATCGGCAAAATCGGTTTAGTATATATACTTTACACGAATTTGTGGTGGAGAGTGTGTGGAAATTCGGCATAGCCGAATGTAATATTCTTACTTATTTTGTCTTCCTTTTTTTCTATTCAGTGGTCCATTTTTATTTATTTTTTTGTAAAAATGTTTCAATGAAATTTTAAAGTTTTTAGCACAAATTTAATAAAATCAGAACAGAAAATTTGGTAATAATTTTATGGCAAACGGAATGAAAGAAAAAGACACTCGTATGTGATGAAAAATATAGAAGAAAGGAATCATTTAAAATTGAACGTGTTTTCTTCTCCATAAGAAAATAATTCAGGCGTACAATTTCATTATTTTCTCTTACTTATATTCATTCATTTTGCTTCATAACTTTTTTGTTTTGTTTTTATATTTTATCTTAAATTATATTTGGATACAGGGAAACGATAAAAGAGGGAAGACGTTTTTTTTTTTTTTAAATTATTTAAAATTAAGAAAAAATACCAAATTTTTTTTAATGAAATGTTTTCAACATTTTTAAAACATCCTCTGATTGCAAAATTAATATCAAATTTCTAACATGATTTAAACACCCAAAAATTAAAAAAATTAAATCCTTAATAATCCTACAGTTTTAGCATAAATTTCTAAAACCACTCATCACCTTAAGATCACTTTTATAGTTTTGTTTATCGTGTCACTAATTCTTTTCCCTTTCAATCTGAATCGATTTCAATTGATTTGTTGAATCCTTACTTGAATTTTACCCTTTAATATTCTCTATTATTTCTAACTAATATAAAGGATGACCCTCCTCCCAATATTTTCTTTGCGTTGTAATTTGGATTTTGGCTTTTAATAATTTTTGCAATTTAAGAAACAGTATCAACTATTTAACGGAATGTTGTAATGTACACCGTACTGACTCACGTGACATGCAAAAGATGGGAGATATTTACGCTCAAATAGTCATGCAGTTTATAATCGGAAAGGAAAAAAGTATGGAATCACTCCGATATGACTAAGTTTGATTAAAAATTTTTCAGTTAATTTTTATCCATTGTGGACCACTGTGGCACAAACGCACCTAACAAATGCTGTAATTATTATTTTTTAAGTCGAATCGACATATTTTTCATGAGTACATTTAGCTTCTGATGTCGATTTTAAGTTGGATAAAAGACATTTCGTAAATTTTTATCCCACGTGGGGCCGGTTAAGAAATGGTTCTCTGTGAATGGCGGAAAATAATTTTGTTTGCAAAAAATTAAGTTTTTAGTTACAAATTAATAGACATTTCAATTTTTATTATAAATTTAAATTTGAATTTTTAGTAAAAATGAATTTTTTGGTGAAAATTTAATTTTAGTGAAAATAAAATTATAATTTTTAATAAAAATTTGTCTTTTTAATACGAACTACATTTATCAATATTTAAACCAATACTGAAGTAATGCATTTAAAAATAAATACTTATTTTATTAAGCCATAACAAGTCATTTGGACTGCGTTCATACCCCAAATATAAGAGTACCATATTCTGCTGTACCTTATATGCAATTTCTTCAAAAGTTATTCATAACTTTTAGAAAAATTCATTCAAATTCAATTAAATCAATAATTTCCTTAATGCGTTTTATAAAAAAAATCTTCCTCGGAAGACAAAAAAAAAAAAATCACTTGTCTGATACTTTGAAACTTAGGAAATTAAAATAATTTAAAAACGAATTTTCTTTTCCAAGAATCTATTAACATTCAATTTATTTAGTTACAACAACTAACTACTTATGTACCGTTAGATTAACATCAGAACTACATGGATAATATAAAGTTAACCTATACATACATGCATAAGTATCTATATGTATTTGCGTATCTCCTTCAAGTTACTAAGTTTTTTGTTTTGTTTTATTCATTTTATATTTTTTATTTTGTCATTCTTATAAGAAAAATACAATAACAACAACTAAAACTGGAATGTCATGAATAAAATGAATGAATGAATATATGAATTTTATTTTATCAAAAATAAAGAGAAAAGTATCTGTTGTGTTGTTGTTGTTGTTTTATGTAATTTAAACATGATGTTGTTTGACTTTAAGCAGCAGAAATACGAATTTTATATTCTGAAGTTCTTGTTTTATTCGCTTATTTTATGAATGACATTAAATATTTAAGTTTATTTCCCCTTTTTTCGCTTTTATTTTGTTAATAAGACAAAAATGTAAAATATTTAATGATTAAGCTGATTTTTGTTTATAAACTAGAAAAAGAGTTTAATGGAGTAAAAATGTTATGAAGAGGAATGGAAGATAGACAATTTTTTATTAAATACTTGAGGAGATTTTAAATGTTAAACTAAATGAAATGAGAATGGATCCTATTTGGGAATAGTGTTGTAAACGTGTATTAATCACTTTTTTCGAATTGAAAAAAAGGCTAAACTCTAACAACGATCCACACAGATCACTAATATTTTACCTCGATCACAAACTGTAACTTTTGAAATGCAAAAAAATCTTATATTTTCTTTGATAAGTTACATCTTTTCAAATCTCTATTTCATGAAAATCGGATTTGAAATTGTTGAAAATCGAAATGCCAGTTCAACTAGATTCAAATAAATTGGAATAGATTTGAAGTCCTTTTTTCAACTCTCTTTAACAAATCTTTCTATTTTTCTTAGTTTTTGAGTATTTTCATTCAAATCAAAAAAAATCACATTAAATAGATTCAAGTAGGTTTAAAATCGTATATCAGATTAAAGGGGACATTTTTACCTTTTATCGGATGGTATAATTTCTTTAATCCTTTATGAAAGTTAAAAGTCCTGCCCAACCAAACTAGAAACTTTTTTACGAAAATGTAGTAAGAGATACAGATTTTTTGCGAGTATTTTTGGAATTTCCTAAGTTATACACCACTAAAAATAAAATTTGTCTCAATTAAATGACTTTAGGACTTCATGTGATAACTGATTACGTAAAACTGCAGTTATGACATAACGTAGCATTTTTTAAAGATTGTTGTCCTGCTAATGTAAGGAAATAACAAATAATTAATATCTGTAATTAGTTTCCTATTAAATTATTTTTCCTCTGATCAAATGAAAAAATCTTTTATTATATTATTTAAGTCATCTATCTTTAACAGCATACCACGTCCACAATTACATTTATTTTGTTCCGATTTTTGGTTTGTTTTAAGTTTAGTATGTTTACTATTGAATGGAATTAAAAATTATTTTTAAAACTTAAATATAAATATAAAAAATAATAACAATCATACGCCTCCATATGATATCAAAATAAACATTAAGTATACGTTATGATATCCACTGGTAGTGATGGTCTTAATACATGCACAGTTACTTAAAAATAAAAAAATGTATATTTGTTCATTTATTCCAATATAAAATGCAACAATAAAAATCTAACTTGAATTTAATATATAATCTTGAGTGATTTACTTTCAACAGCGTGTCAAGCCTACAATAACAAATACTTTTGTCGGGTTATTTGGTTACTTTGGTTCCAATATGTTCACTATTGAATGCCATTAACAGTTTGGAAATCGAGAAGTATTTTTTTAATTTAATTATATATTAATTTCTCGACGTTTATTTAAAAACTAATAACAATCATACGCCTCCATAGGATTTCATAAATAACATTAAGAATACGATTTAATGTCCTTTAGTGATCTCCATATATATATATAGTATTAATTCCAATTTAAAATAAATAAAAACTTAAAATATAACCTAAATTTGATATATAACTTTGTGTGATTATCTTTTAACAGTGTGCCACGCCTAAAGTTGCAAATATTTTGATCCGATTTTATGCTTCGGCATGTTTACTATTAAATGGCATTACAATTTTAAACATCGGAAAAATGTTTAACGAAATCGGGATATTTTTTTTTGAACATTTATTTTTGAAAATAATAATCATACGCCTCCATATGAATTCATAATTAAAATTAAGTATTCGTTATGATGTCCACTCTTTTTTTAAATATAAATCATTTTTTAACATATTTTTCCATTATTTTATTTATTGCAATTTAAATTAAAAAAAAACTTTAAAATTTAACCCAAATTTGATATATAATCTTTTGTGATTTCCTTTCATGTATCGTTTTTTTGTTCGCTTGAGAAATTTATTTGAACTTTATTTTAATATCATATGATGTTGCATGCAACATTTAAAATAACATAATATTGCTATATTTGTTGCTTTTTTATTATTGTTGTTTGCACATACGTTTTTGAAATTTTTTCATTTCCCTTGATTTCTTATTTACAAAAATTTTATTTTTAACAAAAATTTATTAACTTGTTTCCAACTTTTATATTGGTTGTTGTAGTTATTTGCTAGAGAAATCCTTTGATGTTGTTGCTGTTGTAGCCAATCGGTCGGTGTCGGTCGTTGGTACTGGTTGTGATGGTGTAAAAAAATAAAAAAACTTTTTTTGCCCCAACATTTTGTTACACTTAAAGTTTATGGAGTTTTACTGCTGACGTTTATTTGTTACACTCAGAAAAATAATGTTAAGACAACCAAATGAATCTCATTTGTTATTTCATAAACTTAATATTGAATTAAGTTTTCTTTTAAATTTCTTTGGAAAACTTTAGCATGATTTCTTTTAAGTTCTGGGTCAATAAACCTTAAGCTATAACTTCATAAGTATTAAAGTAATATTTGTGAGTGTATTTTAGTTTAACAAAAATATTGTTGTAGTTTATTTTAACCATGTTGAAAAATTTTTATATAAATTGTACAGTCAACTGTTCAAAAAAAAAAGATGATTGTGGGTAAAATGTAATAAATTATGGATGTTAAAACACGATCCCAATACACCCTATACAGAGACTAGATTAAAAAAGAGGTAAATTAAAGGTTCATAAATTATTTGAGAAATTTTAAGAAAATAACTAGACAGATATCGATATATGAAGGAAATTGCAGAAAATCGCGTCAAATTAAGATTACTTTTGAAATTTAAATTAAAATAAAATAAATAACAGTAAAATATTATATGTTTTACTGTTATGTTTACGTATACGTAATTTTTATTATGAAATTATATGGAGGCGTATGATTATTATTTATATATGTCAGTTTATCAAAAGATATGCGATTTACTAAAAATTTTATTAAATAATGATACAAAATACATGACCCTGACTCTAAGTCTAAAAAAATTAATTTCTCTTTTTTCTGTTTTGTAACGCATAGACAAAAAATATATCTCATCCCTAAATTATAACGATGTCCTGAGATTGACTTCCTGAATCGATTTAATGATATTCAGCTGTCTAAACGTCTGTCTGTATGTACTGATATAATCTCGATTAAAATATATAATTACTTTAGTCCACGATAGAAGCTTATTGAAATTATGATGATCGCACCATTAATACAGTTAGATTTCATATAAGCGTCCTCCCGGTTTGGGATTTGTGACTCATAAATATCTTAAACATTAAAGTTTTTCAATAAAACTGGACACAGACAAATCTGAATTTTTAGATCGGTTATAAACTTTCATATTTTCTTCCCAATTTTGAGAGGATAATACGAGAATTTTCAACACTTAAATACAGTTCTCTCACTTGTTATGGATAAAATATCTTGACCATTTTTCACAGTTTCCCCATTTTAATGAAAATATTTTTTCAAAAATTATATTTTAAATTTTAACTTTTTAATTGAATTTTTCACCTCAATTCCAATTTCGGGAAGAACTTTTTTGTGATTAGTATGATCGACCAAATGTGTCTGTAATCGAGAGAATTCGACAATAATTTCATTAAACCAGATTTGTAAAATTTTTAAGACCCTGAACATGCTCTCCCAGTTCGCTCTATCTAAAAACTTCACATTATCTAGAGAGCCTTCAACCTGAAGTACTCGTCTTGACCATAAAAATTAAGTAATATCAAACTATATTCTTCTTTAAGATCGTTTGCCAAAAATTAAAAAAAAAAAAAAAAACTCTTTTTGGATTAAAACTGTTATTTAATTTTTAATTGTGCTGGAGAGGGTAATCGGGGAAGAATATTTTTCGTTAAGAGAAGATTGCTGTTCTTTTGTAGTCACAGAAGGATCTTAACATACAAACATAACTTTTTAACTCAAAACATTTTTAACTGTTCCACTCGACTTCTAATAAATTTTTGGCGAATTATTTACTTTATCCTCTTTTTTGGGATCTTATTCCTTTTTTGATTTTTATCGTTTTTTAGAATTAAAATCCTTTTCAAAGAGTGATAATTAAACTCTTTTAAAAATCTAATTTAAACTCTCTGCAAGATAACACAAGAAAAGCGCTCAAACCCGTAGTCTGGCCTTAAAACCTTCTAATTCCCTGGTGCAGAGTTTTATTCCCGTTTAAAACAAAAAATTCTATCTGTTTTATTATTCATAAGAAAAATACGTTATCGTTTTGTTTCTTTTTCGAATTTGTAACTTAAGAGAAGTTAAATTAAATATAAACAATTTTTGTAATAATTTTCATCTTTTAGCGTTTATGCCACAACTTAGAAAGTCATGGTGAATCCTTGTAACATTTAATACATTTATACATTCATATAAACACACACACACACACAGATATATTAAAAATTCAAAAATTACAATAGTCTTAAGAGAATTATTTAACAAGTTTAATATTTTTATACTTTGTTATACCCTACATCACCGGAAGTGATTGGAATATTATGCGTTTGTTCTAATGTTTGTAACATATATTCATTCATGCAACCATTCGAATCAGAATCACTTTCTTAATCGATTTAGCGATTTTCGTCCGTTCGTCTGTCTGTGTGGCTGCCCGTCCAGCAGACAAGTCTTAAGAGAATTATTTAACAAGTTTAATGTTTTTATACTTTATTATACCCTACATAATATTATCTGTACGTTCGTCCGGCTGGCTGTCCATGTAAAGGTTGTGAACACTCTACAAGTCGCAATTTTTGAGATATCTAGATGAAAATATTATTATTATTTCGGCCAAAGGACGAACTCTATTAAAATTTACCACGTCCGCTACAATATTTCAGGTATCTCCCATACAAATGACCTTCCGGAATTAGGTTTAAGCTCATAAAGTCTAAAATATAGAGGCCTTTATTTGACATTCTTAAATGATAAGCCAAATTATGCGAAGGCCGATCCATTACTTCTCAAAGGCCCCATACAAGCCCCCTTCCAAATATAACGACCCCTAGACAAATTCATTTTAAAACGTATGAATTTCACATTAATGTATTAAGAAATTATAAATTATAAATAAATTATAAATTAATTATACGAGGGTCGTTCATTCATTTTTCGTAACTACCATTTATAATCAACATTGTGGTGTAGGGTATTACATAGTCGGGCAAAATCGACTATATTTTTTTAACCCTAAACCACCACAAGTGTTGAAGAGGGTATATTAACTTTGTCATTTTGTATGTAACACCGAGATGGAATCATCTTAAACCCCATAATGTATATATTTTCTTGCATCAAATCAAAATTTGAGTCGATTTAGCTATGTCCGTCCGTCTGCCTCTCTGATATTGGCACGCTCATATCCGCAAAAATTGACAGAGCTCAATGAAATTTAGTCTAAGTTTTCACTATAATCCTGAGAAGTTTTAACCCAAATTAAAATAGATATTGACCGATATCTGGTGCAACCTTTAAGTTTGAGCGATAAACTTCGTAAAAGCTGTTAAAATGAAAAGAAATTTTGTCATAATACTTAGTTATGTGAACTTCATTACTGTTCCAAAAATTATCAAAATCGGTTCAGTAGAGTCAAATTTATATATTGTGTGTATATGCATATCAACGGAATATAGTGTTCTTACTTGTTTTTATTACTATAATGTTGTGTATCATACTTGTTTCTTCTTCTTTTGCAACTTTCAAACAAACTTTAAGTTGAAACAGCAACAAAAGTTAAGTTCAACATAAATTAAAATAAATTTTATTTTATTATAAATTTAAATTTTCCTTTTTTAAGAATTTTTAATTTTCCCTTAATTTTAGTTGCGTTTAAAAATCTCTTTAATGATAAAAATTTTGAATAAAAAAATAATTTTCAATTAAAATCTCGCTGCTTTGAAAATGTCAGTTTCTAAAATCGATTTTAAAACCAAAATTTCAATGACATAAAATATTCGAAAAACAAAGAAAAAAAACGAAAGGATTGTGTATTTGATTTTCACTTGATGTTGTTGGTTTTATGGGGTATCGATGCTGTTGTTGTGGGATTTTTTTAAATTAAAAGCAGAAAATTGAGAAAAAAAATCCCATTTTAAGTCTCATTCTATGAACGAAGAAAAGGTGGTTTTTTAAATAGAAGAATGAATAAACGAATACATTAACATACTTTATATACGATATAAGTGTAAATACACTGAAAAAAATTAATGCGCTCTTAGAAACTCATGTGAATTTTAATGAATTTCGATTTTTTTTTAAAGGGAATTTTTAATCACAAATTGATGTTTTTTTTATTAAGAATCTTCATTATAGATTTCGTAAAATCATCTCGGATTTTTTTAAAGGAATTATAATTAATTTTTATGGTGTATGGGTAAATGAGTATATTTTTGCAAATGACATATGTATTTGTAGGAAATTTAGATCATTATGATGCGGGTTTGTTATATTTCCATTCATTCACTCATTCAGACAGTTAATCATTTCAACACACAATAAATTATGCACTAAATGTGATTAAAAAAATTTTTAATTCATTATTTTTTATATACACAGATACCGAAAAAGGTGACCAGATTGAAAAAGGAAATAAACAAAGCAACAGTAAATGGTTAAAATACTTTGTAACCGATTTTTATAATTCTTGGAGTAATAATACCATGCATTTTGCTATAAATTATAGTTAAATTTTATTTTAATCCGAAAACTAGTGTTTGAAAATTTTACAAAAGTTTTTGGTATGAATTTCTAGGTTGTCTCAGATGTCGGTCTATTGATGATTTTCAAATAAAATTTTTTTGTGCCTTAATCGAAAGGCTTTGATAAGATGCAAGAATCTATATGTTTTAAAAGGTATTAGATGATTCTTTAATGACTTTACGGAATGAAAAACCTTGTCTACCCTTTGACACTACTGGAGTATAAAAATGTTATAATTTGGTAATGAATAATTTTAAATGTTTGATATTTAACATAAATCACAGAATAATATAATTTGGTATTTTTAACCCTAAATTTTGTACTCAAAAACCCCTGTTGCACTTTTAAAATCAACCTAATTAGCGGATAACTTCTTTGTAGTCTACAATTATTTTTTTTTAAAGGCCACAACTCATCACTGAGCTTAACTTAGAAAAATTTTAAGGTTGAGGTTTCTTGTTCTAAGAATTATGCAGCTGTTTTGGAAACGTTTTAGAACGTACATAAACTAGCGATATGATACCTATTAAGTCACAGGTAGTGGACTAAATGAGCTATAGTTTTATGAAACATTATTTTTTTAATATAACTGGTTTCTCTGATTTGCAAAGTTTGAAAAATATACCAATAAAATATTGAAATGATGTTTCACGATTTCACAGTCGAAGCTCCGAGTACTCAATGTAATTTTAGAATTTTCAGTTTTAATAAGAGTAATACTGATACATTTTCAGACAATTTTCAATATAAAAATTATTTGTATTGATTGATTTTAACTGATTAATATGAGGCAAATTATGCCACATTGTTAGTGTTCAATGAATTTTCTTCATGTGGGGACTCATTTCGAGATCTAAAATTTTCTCCTTTTAAAGCAGAATAACTTACGTGTTTGATCTTATGGTCCAAATTTGGATATAAGAGAATACTCAAATAGTGCATACCAGATTCAAAGCGCTGAGTATTGGAGGCACCACTGATCTTAGTTCCAACCATTTATCTGTATTTCTTCACAGACAAATATACGCATATAAAGATTTAAAACTATATTTGAGGATACTAATTTAGACCTATCTTGATCAAGAAGGCCCGCTATCAATGATTAAACTTCACGAATGGAAATGTGACACCATAATTCGGTAGGAGTTGTTAGAACGATGGAATCAAACTAATTTGGGTAACAATTACTATAGAACTTCACGATAAGCTTACAAAATAAAATAATTTCAGCCAGTCTAGAACGGGGCTACATGAATAAACCAAAGTAGTACTGAAATACAAATTCCCTTTATCAATATCTTTTATTAATTTTTAGTTCACAGAAAAAATATTGTTTCCGACACTAAGTTATAATATTGATCAATGAAATTAAAAAGAGAAAAATTCAATTAAAGTGAGTTTAATTTCATGTTAATGCGAGCTATTGGAAGAAGAGATAACCAAAGGCACGAGAGAACTTAATTTATAAAATTAATAATTAAAATGAATCGATTTGTTTTCATTTACTCGCTAAACCGAAATTATTGTTGACCTTCGTGGTAGTGTAATGAATTTTAATCGAATTACTGTCGGCAACTGGAGACAGGTTGGCGGCATTATTTCGAATGCATAATGTTTTGGCTCTTTCCAAAGACTTGATAATTTTTTATATTTTATTTTTATTAAATATGGAAATTTTTTTATCAAAACATCCTTCATCTCTCGTCAAATTGGTATGGAAAGAACAAGGTCAGATGTAATAGTTAGTCCAAGGGTTTTTTAATCACATTATTGATTAAATTATAATTTTTTAGATTGTTTCATAGGAATAAAGATATGGTACTCTTCATCTTTTCTAATAAATTTTGTCTAATGTGGTTTATTTTGTTAATGAAACACATCTCAAAAGCCCTTAAGATTCCAACGATATTTGAATTATAAGATGAGAAAACTGCCATCTCAAAGATTTTCCAATCATTTTAGAAATTAAATGTTCTTGTTTTTTTTTCTTCTGTTTTGAGGTTAGAAATTTCGAAATGTTATAAAGTCATAAATTTCCATAAGTTTATTAGAACTCACCTTAATACGTTCTACGACTAAAAATAAAGTTGTTTTCCTCTCTGTGACGATTGCGTCTATAATTCAAATATAAAATCACTTTTGAGTTTCAATTATGTAAATTAATTCCTTTGTTTTTGTTTTCTAGAGTGTATTTGAATATAAATTTTCCTTATTTTCACAATTTTTTCACTTTTTCCACTATTTTCCTTTCAACTACTCAAAAGATGTTTATGATGGTTTAATGGGTGTAACGGTTAGTGGCTAAATTCTTGTTGGTTGCCACATTTGTATTGCAGATAATATCCTTTTAGACAACCCTTTTAATGTCCTTTAAACGAATGATTGAATAAATGAACGAAGGAACGAACGAACGTAGAATTGTATAAAATGTTGACAGAAGGATGATGATAATGATAATGTTGATAATAATGTTCTTTCTTCTTGTATTCCGTTCTGCTTGTTAAATTCTAATTATAAATGCGTTTGCTTGATTGTGGCTTATTTTACAGTTTTTGTTTTTTATCTCTTAATAGCTTCTGATATTCCAAAACGAGGAATACGTATGAACGAGCGACAAGATAAATACCAAGATGTAAATTGTTGGGGAAAAAAGTGAAAATGTTAACATAAATGTTGTTAATGTTAATGAAAAAACGTGAATCTTCTTCACTCTATTTGGAAATTTACTCTGATAAGTGTTGATGTTTCTGCAAAAAGGAAAGAAATAGAAACAAAGAAAAAATAGAAAATGAGAGAAATGGAAAATGAAAAATTACAATTTTCATAGTTTAGTCAGGTAAATTAAGTTAAACTAATTTTTAGTTCTTCTCATTGCTCTACTCATGTCGTCTGCTACTATTAAATTACATTTTAATTATAAAGTTCAGGAGAGAAATTCTCATAGACGAATAGAAGAAACTTTAATGAATATTTTTGTAAGGAATTTAAGCAGGACAATTTTATAATTAAAATGTAGAAATGTGTAATAAGACTGGAATATGTACAGGAGTCTCTAAATTAGTTAAAAGTTATTAAAATCATTAAATTATAAATTTTAATATTTTTATACCCTCCACCACCACAAGTGGTGAAAAGGGTGTATTAACACTAAGAAGGAAACATATCAGACTCTATAATGTATATACATTCTTACATCAAAATCTGAGTATCCATGTCCGTCTAACTGTCTTCTGTGTCCCTTTCAGTTTCTCTGTTTTTATATATGTCCTTTTTTGACAGTCTTACATCCACAAAAATTTACAGAGCTCCATGAAAATTGGCCTAAATATTTGTAATAATCCTGAGAAGTTTCCTATTTTAAACCAGCAAAATCGGTTCAATATAATAAAAAATATAGATCGTTATCTGAGGCAACCTCTAAGTTCAAGCGAATAATTTTCGTAAATCTATTAGAAATCGACAAACTAGGATAACATTTTGTCATAATATAAAGTTATATCTGCTTAATCGTTTCATTAGAAATAATTATAGCCAAAAAATAACTAATTTTATGACTCATTAAGTGTTTCATACAATTGTGAGTGTATTTGTGAGTGCTCATGTATGAAACATTACGTATTTACTTTCACGTATTTTGTTGTTCGACCGAATATAGCATTATCAATTGTTTTCTTCTCTACCTGATGGCTTTTGTTTCCATTCAAATTACTGTTGTTAACTTTTAGGTTTCTGATAATTATTTCCCCAGACCCTAAATATTATGTGTTAATTTGGTTCGGTTTTATTTGAGTTTGGAAAGGTAAAAGGTTCTTTTCTACATTAATGTATTTTTGATCAGGTCTTAAGCTGCTTATTTTACTGTTTATTGTTAAAAATTTTGTCGAATTGTAGGGAGTCAGTAAGATCGCACAGGAGTCCCCTTAGTGCTATATGAGACTATAGAATAGAGAATGTGTTACTTCCTAAAATTCCTTCCTCCATGTTGAAATCAATAGTAAGGCGCTTAGTAAAATGAACAGTAGTAGTCCAATTTAGATATCGTTTCTCCAAGTGTAGATATTGTATATATTCAATATCTTTACAATATTTATTAAATATAATTTCTAAAAATTATGTTAACCTCAAAACAACCTTAATTATACAAAATCATTATTATAATTTCTAAGTATATTTGCAACATTATAAATGTATATTTTCCCAAACAAATGTAATTCAAGTGCTTTTAACGTCATTAACACAACTTGTAAATAAAGTTCTTTTTTCCATATTCCTACACACAACACTGTAGTCATTTATAACAATAACAATTTTTGTCTTATTTGATTTATAGCCAACTCCCGTAACTATTCCAACAAAAAAAGTTATGACCATCATTCAACTATACAAACATTATCACTCATGGACAATATTATAGTCCAACAACAAAAAAAATACACATAATAAGAGAAAAATAACAATTATCGTAACAAAATATAATAAATGTATCTCATGTACTCATAGTTAGCAAAACTAACTTACAATCAAGATAAAAATTTATCAGATTGTATTTAAGAATAAAAATATTAAAGAACATTAGTATACAATCTAGTAAACACTTTTGTTAGGTAGCATTTTGTAGATGCAACAATTGACTGGCTACTTGTAGAACAACTTCTTTTTGCGATTTGCTACTTAAATGCATGACATACAATCAAAAATTTGCAACACTCCAAGGAGGCCTTTAAATGCTTTAATACGATATTGTTCCATACATTAATTTCAGATTTTATGGACTGGAAAAAGAAAAATGTTAGTAAAAATCGGATTAAAATAATTACATACTTCTTCAAGTTTTTTGGAAAAATATAAATTTTAAGTGTAAATTTACAAATTTTTAGTAAACATTTTAATTTTTACTGAAAATTTTTATTTTTACTGAAAATTTGAATTTTTAGTGAAAATTTGAATTTTTAGTGAAAATTTGAATTTTTAGTAAAAATTTGAATTTTTAGTGTAAATTTTTATTTTTACTGAAAATTTGAATTTTTAGTGAAAATTTGAATTTTTAGTAAAAATTTGAATTTTTAGTGTAAATTTGAATTTTTAGTGAAAATTTGAATTTTTAGTGAAAATTTGAATTTTTAGTGAAAATTTGAATTTTTAGTGAAAATTTGTATTTTTAGTGGAAATTTGAATTTTTAGTGAAAATTTGAATTTTTAGTGAAAATTTGTATTTTTAGTGAAAATTTGAATTTTTAGCGGAAAATTTGAATTTTTAGTGAAAATTTGAATTTTTAGTGAAAATTTGTATTTTTAGCGGAAAATTTGAATTTTTAGCGGAAAATTTGAAAATTTGAATTTTTAGTGAAAATTTGAAAATTTGAATTTTTAGTGAAAATTTGAATTTTCAGTAAAATTTGAATTTTTAGTGAAAATTTGAATTTTTAATGAAAATTTTAATTTTTAGTGAAAATTTGAACTTTTAGTGAAAATTTGAATTTTTTCGTAAAAAAATAACTTTTAGATCATAAAACTCACAAAAAATGTTTTATCTGTCCGCATTCACCTGCTCTGATCTCAGACCCACTTACTTTAAAGTTCTTAAATCTCCAAAAAAATAGATATTTCGTATGATTTATGAAACCAGAAAAGACCCAAATAATTTTTGAGTTGATGGCTGGTTCATTTTTTTAGTCGCACCCTAAATGGTAAAATTCTCCTCTGCCAGCGACTTCATTGTGCTCCGACATTTAGTTTGAATATAAGCGGGTCAATAACAGGCCGACTAAATCGCCTCAAATGTTGATTTAGTCCAAGAATACCGAATGATGATACAGAGTAAAGGAATATCTGATAAACCTCTATTTAATGATGGTGTAGTTGCCATATTTTTGTATTTTTTTAATGATTTAACTAACATTAATTTTGTGAGGGTTTCTTTCAGAACTGAGAGGCTCACAATATTTTGTTCTTTTTTTCACGGTATTTAAACTTCTTTGCAAACAATAAAACTAACAAAAATATTATTTTTATTTTTTTATGCGATAATAACAAAAGAACTGTAATTTTTTTTATTTCATTTATTCTGAAAACTAAAAGCATAAACAAGAAAAGATTTTGTCATAAATAATTTTAATTAAAAACAGTAAAGAATGTTATATTCGGCTATGATGAATCATCAATACCGTTCATCACAAATACGTGTGAAGTAAATGCGTTATGTTCGTTCATACACACTTAGACATATATTCATTAACTTATGCAATATATAAATGTTTTTACTGAAGGAACACTTAAGGAGTCACTAAAGTAGTTCAATATTTTTTTTTTTTGCTATATCTTTTTTCCACTGAACCGATTTTGGATTTTTGGACTGTTAATGAAGTACACATAACTTAATAATATGGAAAATTATTCAATTTATAATTTTACGAATGATCTTCACTTGAACTAATAGGTTGCCTTAGATATCGGTATATATCTTTTAGTATAATCAACCGATTTTTCTGGTTTTAAACCGGTAGCATCTCAGGACAATAACAAATGCTCTGGCCAAATTTCAACAACAGACAGAGGAACAAAGATAAAACCAAACAGATTTTGATTTGATACAAGAAAATATATATTTTATGCGGTCAGAGATGATTCCTTCTTAGCGTTACACACAGAATGACAAAGTAAATATAACCTCTTTACCACTTATGGTGGTGGAGGTTATAAAAAAATCAACAAAATTATTAAATTTTCAAAAAATCTTTTAAAAATTAATTAATTATTTTTTTTTTTTAATTTCTTTCCAAAAGTAACTTTTTAACAAATCTTTTCTGTAACATACTTTATTTGTATCTTGTTACTGTTAATGTTACTGTGTTGGCGTTGTTGTCTACTTCACATTACTTTTTAGTTGTTGTATTTTTCCTAAAGATCATTTCGTTTAGATACGAGTGCATACTTATGACGGTACTTAAACTTTTTTCCATTCTTTCTTTTGTAATTTTAACAGTTTTTACTTGAAGTTTTTTCTTTGCTATGGATTTCTGTGTGTGCATGTGTGTGTTTTTGCAAGACCTTATCTATCAGTCATTCAGTTTTTTGTTGTTGTTATTGTTCATTCATATATATTTAGGAGGTACCGCTAGAGTATTATTTTAACAAATAAAATATATTTTTATATCATAGAAAATTATTATTTTATAGATTCAATCTTTTTTTCTTGAGATACAAAAATTAAGTCACTGCGGTTTTCTGGGTTACAAATTTAAGTTCGGTACAGAATAAAATATTTATTGAAATAATTATTTATGGGAAATATTATAATTTAACTCATATTTCATGTTTTATCAATTATATATTCATTTATACACAGAGATAAAAACACTGTGTAAAATTAACAATTTTGTATTACCAAATGAAATTTATCGTTGATAAATGTTGAAATAAAATTGTACGTAATTCAATTAACATTTGATATTATTAAATTTATATCGTACAATGTTATTATTTAGATAACAATTCAAGGTAAACAATTAATGCAGTTTTTAAATATAAAAAGCCCAAAAAGTTTCTAACCGGGATGCAACTAAAATTTTAGAAGCCAAAAACCGAGCACGAAAATTGAAATCTAAAAAATATTGTTGCTGCATAATGGATGACGAAACGTTTGTTCTGGCAGATTTGTCCTCGAGGGAATGTTTAAGAGAAGTTTAGATGCCAAAAGCAATCAAAAATTCCCAAGCAAAATGTAGTTGCAGTAGAATGAGCTTATCATTTGTTACAGCGGTCTCTTTAACTACCGAAATTAAAATCAGGGAGTGTTTCCAAAAAGACTACTTCCATTCATAAGACTTCATATTGTACCCTCATATTTTTGGCCTGACTTGACATCCTGTCACAAGACCTTGAGCGATACAAGAACATTAATGTGGTATTTGTATCAAGAGAGACAAACCTTACAAAATGTCCTTAGCTAAGACCAGTGGAAAGGTATTGGACTCTTGGTAAAGGAGATTTGAAAAGCACAAAATAGTCTCCAAAATTGTGGTAGATTTTGAATGAGCAAAGTGAATAAAAACACTATAAAAACGTTAATTGAAGGAGTTCCGAAAAAAGTTCGAGGTTTTCATCACTAGTGATTAGTGAAAACTAGTGAAAAAATTAAAATTGTAAGTTTAGTGGTTTCTCTTTTTCATCACATGTTAAGAATTTCTCGATCTCGCTCTTTATTAAGGAGTCTGGCACATACTTTTAAAGACATTTGGGCACCACATTTAAAACGCAAAGTTAAAGAAACTATGAAAGATGATCAAAATGGACCTGAATAATCTTGGAAACTGTAAGAAATTACCTAATAAGGATTTTTGCTAGAGACTAATTTTATTTGAAGTAAGCAATTTATAATGGTTTGAAATCAACAATTTTCAATGTTGATTTGACATTGAGTTTTTCTTATATAAGAATATTTAAATCAGACAATAAAATCTACCAGCCAAATGCACAAATTTATTCCATGAGAATTATTCTGTTTTTGAGTTAAAATGTCCTTAAAAATCTGAGCCGATATTGAAGGTTCTATAAGTTCATATTTTTCCTTACAAATTTTTTAGAAATTTTTGGATTTTGTTTTGAGTGTAATTTCGCTGTTTTTTTGTTTTCTGAAAATTGTATTTCAAGATTAAACTTTAAAGAAGCATAATAAATTGAAAATCATGTCTTTTAGTTTTTATCTTAACGGTCGTTTAAAATTCTTCTCAAGTCAATTGTTTCACATGAGATTAGATTTTGGTTTTACTCTAAAGAAATAAATCTTAAAATCAATTTTTTGAAAGTTTTAGGTTCCAGTTTAAAATATCGTTATTGTTATTAAAAATTTCGAGCAAAAAAAAAGTAAAAATTTTAATGTCGTAAAATACCTTCACTTTAAGAAAATGTATCTGGCAGAATCATTTTTAAGGCACAAATAGAAAAAAATCACTGGTGAATTGTTAGTTTTTCTTTTTTTGCATTTGTTGCTATTTTTATTGTTGTGGTGGATGACCGCAATTTTTATTTGTCAGACAGCCAATCATGTCAAATACTCAGTTAGTTAGTTAGTTGGACCAATGACTTGGTTAAAACAAATGCAATGAAAGTAAATAATCACAAATAAATAAAAAAAACAATAGTGAAAGAGTGAAAAATGTTGTGAAAAAAATTTGTCAACAAATTAATGAATAAAGTTTTATGGTTAAAAGTAAATGAATAAACAAAAAATAAATATTTATTCAAAGAAAAAGTTTAAATATACGAAAAGTTTTAATTGGAAATGAATTTTGCCGTTAATTAAAGCCTTGAGGTTTTGAATTACAAAATTTTTAATTTTTATAAAACCGCAATTTTTTGGTAGCAGTTTAGGTCTCTAGAAGCAAACTAAGCTTAATCTATGATTAATGCTTTCAATTCCTATATAAGACTTCAGACTTTTATATAGTGACAATATAATCTTAATAAATGTTGAAATTTATCTCGGTAATTAAGGACTCTTCAATATATTCTAAAACGGAAATTATTTTACCTGTAGTAAGCACCTTCGCACAGTGTTTCAATTGCAAAATAAAATGGAAATAAATCTATAACTTAAGAACGCCCAGACCGATTTTTATAATTTTTGACAGTGATGGCAGAGGTTGTAGGTCCCAAATTTGGACACCTTATACCTGAAACAATTTTAAAGATTTTTACTTGAACTGCATCTTTTGAAATTTTTCAAAGGTTGTTGACTTAGCTGATTATAGAATTAACTAGATGATCGACTATTTACAAGGAGATATCGGGGCGCAAAAATACTCTTTTACCAAGAATTTTAGAACACATCAAGTTATGCAGAAAATATAACTCTTTTTAATTTCTTTCTTAGCGATTTGATAAATATAGCGGAAAATTGGAATGTTGTGAAAAAAGTGGATCGAATTTGTTCTCTGGTGTTCCCAAAATTTAAGGTTTTGAAACTGTCCTTACATTATAAAAAAGACTATGAAGTAAACTTTAAGAGGAATATAAATAAGTTATAAATTACTTAAGAATAATTTGTTATGACCCATAAAGAGGGTAACTACTTTTTTACAAAAAGCAGCGAAAAATCGACATTTTTTGGAAAATTCAAATTTAATTTTAAATTTCATTTTTAAATTAAATTTTAATTAAAAATAAAAAATAAGATAAAAACTGGATAAAATTTGTAATCTCTATAGCATAAAAGCTACGACAAGATCGGACAGAAAGCAAAATTATTAATTTTAAAACTAAATATCTCTTAAACTATTAGATATATTGTGGTTTTTTGTAGGTTCACTGTAGGAGAATTCACTCATCTTTAAAATCGGTTCAGACGTATGGGATCTGGATTGTCTTAAATATATTAATGACTCGAGTTGTCTGATTTTGGGTCCCCGTTAGGTTTATAGCCTTAATTGTACACTTAAAATCACCTACATCTCTGCTCTCATCATGAAAAAATTTTATTAAAAACGTTACAGATTTATTTCCATCAGTTTTCGTTTGAAACACTGTGTTCTGTTCTAAGAAACCTTCTTATGTTCTCTAAATTCTTATATTCTTTTCCTCATCAATAATTTGTTGTAATTTATCAGAAAATTCTTTGTGAAAGAGTGATGGAATTACATCCCTCTAATTTATTACTTGATCCTTCTTGTTGCTGTTACTGCCACTATTGCTGTAGCTCTTGTTGATGATATTCTATAATTAAAGACACCAATATTATTTTTAGTCATTTATTTTCTATTGAGAAAATATATAAAGTCATGGGTCAGGTCAAAATACCTTAAAGATAAATTGCCATTAATGTTGTTGTAAAAATGTTGATTAAGAGAACTTAAAAATATTGTTTTAAGAGAATGAAAAATTATTCGTAAAGATTTTTCATATTGTGGTTAGAATTTTAAGATATTTGCAAATTGGAAGTAATTTCTATTATTTCCAGAGATTCTCAAAAGTTTTTACCTCCAAGCTTAATACAAAATTGACATTGACTCCCAAGTAAAACGATTTTTACTTTAGAAAATTTATATAAAAATATTTAAATCATCATTCGTTATAGTTAAAAGAATATTGGACAATGTTAATCATTTTTAAATTTCTCAGAGAAGGAAAATAATTAACAGTTAGAAACAAATTAATGACAAACTTTAATTTTCTCTTTAATGAAGATTTCAAGAGGGAAGCAAAATTTTTTTCAAATCAGCATTTATTAGAGTTAAAATAATATTGCACAATTTTAAACATTTTTAAATTTCTTAGAGTAGTAAAACATAAAAAGTTAAATAAAATTTCTAATGTAACAAGTAATTCCGTAACTTTTGAACTGTAGGATATATATGACTTTAACTGAACACAATTACAGTTGAGCTGTTTTCGGTTCGGTAGAGTACAGAACCTCAGTAGTTGTGGCGGGCAGCTTTCCAAACTTGAACTTCCCGATTATTTATATACATATTGTCGCTGTCAATCTTGTCTCTTTTAGTTTCAAGGCTCAAGTGGAACTAAATTTGAACCGCATTTATGGCTAGAAAAGTAAAGAAAATAGCTAATTTTGACCAACGGAAGTTTTGCTTGTATTTTAAGCAAAGCCATAAGACTCCTGCAGAATTATTCGATACCTATGAAAATGTTAGAATGTAAAGATTAACAAATTGTAAAAAAGTCAGGGGAACGTCATTTGATGTATGAATTTTTGAAGTACATTGGATTATTTAATTTTTAAAATTTTAGAAAATTAAGTCCGATAATTTAAAAATGCAAAATATCCTTTTTGTCAGTCGTGTTAATTCATAAATGTATTTTTGCAAAGTTTTGAAAAGTCAACATAGCTGAGGTGGCCAATTTTGGATATGCCCCTGACGACATAGGCAGATGTCTTTAGCGATTAAAAAGTTTCATAATTATTTAAAAATTCGATTTGGACACACTACATCTTTTAATAAAAAAAAATTGGATTTCATAAACGTCCAACTTTGGGAGGCCACCTACTACTTTCCTTACAAACTAAGAGACTATTTTCCTCGAAATTATCTCAACAACACTTCAGCTGTAATTAATAAATTATTATTATTATTATTATTATTATTATTATTATTATTATTATTATTATTAAAAACGCAGCGTCAAAAACTACATTTCATAATTATGTTCAATATCTTAAAAGTCAGCCAATCAACATTTGCAATGTTAATTTTATATTGAATTGTTTTTATGCATACAATCTATAATTCAGAAAAAAATTCATTCCCACATTCCATTCCATTACAATGCTTTAAAATCACTTTAAAATTGAAACTTTTTCGTAAATTGCTATTCATGGAACTTCATAGTTTTTTTTTTTTTTTTTTTTTTTTTGACTTGGAACATGACAATCATAAAAATGATAGCAGTCATGTTTCCAGATATTTCTTGTGTTATATTTAAATTGAACAGCATTTCAAACATCTACGCGATCACTCTGAAACAGTCTCACAATCGCTCCCCTCCCCCAAAAATTCAAAATCATTGAAATGTAACTTAAATAAAATTTATTATTTAATTCAGTATTCAGTCATTCCAAAATCGTTCATATTAGTTTCCTGTTAATATAATCTAAATTTTATAGTATCTGCTATAAATTTCGCATACAAATTGAAAAAAGAAAGCAATTTTGCCAACAAAAATAAAAATTATAAAACTGGGATGAGTTTGCTTTCTAATGCCCAATTGATTAAGTTAAGTTATGGATAAAAATAAACGATAAAAAAGGAGAAAAGAAAGAAATTTAAAAATGATATAATAAAACACATACATATGTACATTTATACATACATACTTACACATATATAATAAGTATTACTTTTATGTTTAAATTTGAAGGTTTGTCCCATTAAATGAATACAAAATAATACAATCAAATTTGTACTAAATATAATATGACACATACATAACAACATTTAGATACAAACACAGAAATACTCTCACTTAGCAGATACAATGTCCAGCAGTTTTTGAAAACTGTCTCGAAATTTTTAACCGACAAAAAATGATTTCAAGAGGGAAACAAATTTCACCGCCACAATTCACTCTGGACTAATCACTTCTTAAGTGGGATTGTCTGATGTGGTAACCTATTGTGGTTTCAATAATTTTCATGGTGTGCAACAGGCACACTTACTCTCTACTTACGATACACCCTGTGGGATGGATGAACGCATTAGGGTACGACTTTCTACAGGGGAAATTTGAAGGTTATTTCAGGATCTGTTGCCATCTCAAAACTGTAAGGCAAATGAACTCTCCAGTAAATTCTGATGACAGCCTCGAACTAACCATCCGACATTCTAATAAGCGACACCACTATTCACTTTACTAAGCCCCCTACTTATTTTATCATATAAGACATTATCCCCTTTATAGTCCCTTCACCATACATCCCTTTGTTACACCTTGTAACGATAAGTTTTTCAACTCAATGCTTCTATCTCCTTTGTCCCTTTAGGCTACACTTGATGGCAATTAATCATGGGAACACATACAAGTTGAGTATTGTCATTTGATATACCAAGTGACGACTACGTGGTCATCGATGTGATGATGAACATATTATGGAGTGACATGTGATGGTATTCATAAGGAATTTGATTGTTTTTAAGGATCTATGACCTCAGAAAAAACTATAATGATACCCAGCAATATTGGTGACAGCCTTTAACCAGACATCCGATAGCCTCAAAAAGAACATCATGGTATATATATTGTGGCTTATACTAGGGGAAGCCTATTGTCTCCTTAATTGCCTCTTTATGATACACGATAGATGTGGACGTACAGTCTGTTTGTGACAACCTTGTGACGATCATCCCTTAATTACCAATATTGTGGTAGTGGGGAACGATTTCATATTCACTGGCTCCTTACGATACTTTTGTTGGCTGAGGCTTTTTACTATCTCCCTACGATACAACTGAAGGCGATAAAATGGTTGAATACAGGTGTATTATGTGACAGAATCCCAGGGTCTTTGGCCAACTTAAAACTACAGGGTTAGAAAATACAACAATAAAATATTGACTTTAACAATAAAAAGAAAATTTATTTGCGGAAAAACGTATAAAGTACAACAACAACGACAACAACAAATTGACTAAAACAAGCAGCAAATTTTGTTGTTATAAACACACGTTAAATGACAGTGAAACGTTTTCAATGTTTATTTTTATCTAACTGTAGATGGAACAGAGATGGATGTATGGATGAACGAATGGACACTTTTTTTTTGGGGAGTTCAGATAGTTAAGTGGAGCAGGAGATAAAAAAAATACCGAACAAGGTACTGAAACGTGAAGAGGGACTCAATTGAAATGAGGTTGAGGTAGTCGTGAACAACGAACACACTTATTTTAACATTTCTTCAACGAACCATAAAATAAATAACATCATTATTATCATCATCATCATTGCAATCGTAATCATTATCTTTATAGCAATTTGTCTGCTTGTGCGTTTGGTTCTTCCTTCCTACTTTAGATAATTCGCATGATGTTTAATGTTGTTGTAGTTGGTTGGTTGTTGTAGTTGTTGGAGGTGGTGGTGATGGTGGTTATTATGGTGTTTGTTTGCCAAAGTGTTTGTAATGCCACAACAATGAGTAAATTTTAAACTTATTATAACGATACCTCAGCCAACAACAACATTATCATTTTCATTAAATAACAACAACAATAAATAGCAACAACTATATTAAATATAAGAATATCGTCATCATTATCAACTTCATTATCATCATCAACTTCATTGTAATCATGATGTAAAATACGTGTCTATGAGTTTGTTTCTACATATCGGTTTGGTTGGTGGTTTGTTTGGTTTAGCTTTGATGGCGCTTTTGATGAATAGTGTTGAAGGCAAATGACAAGGAAGGCAGCCAGCCAGTCAGTGGTGACGACGTGATAGTAGCAGAGGTGGCGTACTAAATATTCGACACAATTCCTAAAGATTACAGTGAATAAATGTAATTGTGTGTGTGTGTGTGTGCGTCTGTTTTTTATGTAGTTCTACACATTTTTCGTATTTTTGGGATTCCTATATGTAATAAAATAAAAAAAAAAACAGACAAAAAAAAAACAATTGAGAAGCACGAACGTGTGTATTGGCGACAACAACAGCAACTACAACATCGCAATAAGAATTATAATAATGACGATGACACCATCACGTCATGATTATCGTATGTGTATCATTGTCATTTAAATAATCGAGACGTACGAACCAAAGAACAAACGCGTTAAAAATGTAAAGGAAGAAGTGTTGAAGGACAAAAAAGAGTACACTTTACAAATATAAAGATAGATTTACGTGATCACCAAAAATAAAGACTGTAGAATATGTCGTTGATTTTAGTGGTTTTTAGCAAAGATACCAAGAAGTATGAAATTTTTGGAAATTATAAGAATTTTTGGAATTGTACCAAACGATATCAGCTTTAAAATAAGTTACTGGAAGTGAAGTGTATTTGAAATTACAGTTAAAAAAAAAAACATTATTTATAAAGATTTAATTACGGATTCATTTGCATTTCAGAGGTTAATTTAATTTTTATTGATTTAATTCCAGAATTTTAGCAATTCAACATTTTCAGCGGTTATAATTTCATATTTATCTGAGTGTATCCCAGGTGGGAGTAGCTAAATATATTTATGCTTTCAGTTGAATAACCTCGACGTTATTGAATTTTTTCCTAGGTCCTAAATTTTTATGAAATTAAAAGTTCAATGGTTCAGAATTTTTTAAGAGACTTTTCTTCATATAAACTTTTAATCCTATTTGGATCAGACAGTTGAACACTTTTTCTATTTGACTGAAACACATCCAAATTTAAAGTCATTATTTTAATGGTGTCAAAGTTAATTTTTTATTTAAACCGATTTCCAAACTTTTAATAAATTTCAATCGTTAACATATAGAAATCCATTTAGCTGAAATTCGACTCAAAATACTGCTTAATTTGGGCGGGGTCCAGATTTTTTATTAAAATACATAATTTTCAGGATAAAATTCGTAAAAGTAAGATCTTTGCATGATATCAGATCTTTTAGGGTAATAAAAGTCGGGCTCCAACGAATGTGTAAGGCCATGAAAAAGTTTCCTAAATCACTATAGATAGTGCTAAAGTTGAACATCTCACGATCAGGATAAGATATAAATTAACAGGCTGACAAGTTTAAATTCCAACAAAAGTTAAAGCGATTTGTAGGTTGGACCACCCTTTATTTCTAAATAAATTGTAATTCAGGAAGTTAAAGTTTATTTCTTTGAAAAATTTAAGTTAAAATGAATTTTTGCCCATTATATCTGAAAATGTCGATAAAACAAATCTGGCAACAATACCGGTGAGTTGCTGCTGTGGTCGATATTTCGTTATTGTTGCTGTTGTTCAGTTTGTTGTTGTTATTATTGTTATTACAGTTGTTTGTATTTACTTTGTCTTTAGCTTTAAAACACAATAAATATTGATGGGGTTTCTTTGTAAATCTTCATCCCTCTTTACATTTGGTCCGTAAATAAAATACTCTCCATCTCTCACTCTCTTTAAAAAATTACATAAACACACTCACCGAAAAAAAAAACAAAACAAAACAACGAACTTATCTAAAAGCTAAGGCGGACGGACAGACATCTAGAATTGAATCTATGTGGAGTAACAAAAACAAGTAAGAAGTTTATGTCGGTCAAGACCGACTATTCAATACCCTACAAAATATTTTTAGTTTTATGTGGTAGCTACCAAAAATTAATGAACCACCCACGCATAAAGGTATATTTTAATTTGTGCTTAGGAGAACAGCATGTCATGCTGATACTGAATTCTATATGAGATAAGAGTATTCTTTAAGGATCCCATCTTCGGGCCTTACATGGTAGGTAGAAGAAATTATGGATCGACTCGTAAAATTTCGCACACCGATTTTTCCTTATATTTGTCTTGATTTGATCAATTGTTATTACAATACCAATGTATGTGTGAGATTTAAGCCCTTCAAAGTGATATATGGAAAGGGGATCTGTACGGGACCTATGGAAAATAATGGATTAATATTTAGGACTTTTTTGACCTTAATTTCTCCATTCTGGGAGGAGAATTTGTATAGTGGCTAGGTGAAATAGTGGACCCATCATCACCAATTTCAATAGGCATTGTCCTTAATCGACTCATGCCAAATTTCATTAAGATATATTGAAAACTGTATTTTGTTCACAAGGTCTGTCCTGCTGGCCAGGTAGACAGACATCGTCATAATAACTGAGAAAGTGGTGCTGAGTCGAACGGTATTCTCATAGGTGGTGGTAACACATAATAACCCCAACCACTTATAGTGGTGTAGGGTATAAAAAGACATGTTAACACATGATATTGAAAGGGAAATTGTTTCTGGTAAAAATCCATTAAATATTTTATATATAAATAAAGTTTGTTTTCTTGTATATTTGGTAAATAATCGGGCCATATAGGCGATATTACAAGTTACTCAAACACACACATACACATTATACATTAACTGCTACACAGTTGTTATTACAATTTATAGGTAAAACTAAGTTTGTATTTTCTTCTTGTTCTTGTTTTTGTTCCTGTTAATATCTTGTAGTCTTTTAGTCGACCATGTGTTTATTGTTGTTGTTGGTGTTGGCGTTGTGTTGTAATGTTGGGTAGCCAAGACCACGACCTCAGCTAATAAATTATTTAGGGAGAATATTTTTTGTTGTTATTATTTTCTTCTTGTGTTTACATACTAAAATAATGTTTAAAGCACTATTTCTCTTATTTGTGATATTTAACATTAAAAAGAACTTTTATGTTGTTAGCGTAAACATTTATGTTATTTTTGTTGTTTTTATTAGAATGTTTATAGAAAAAAGTAAACATTTGTCAATTAGCAACATGTTGCTATATAATTAGAAACATGTTGCTAGTAATTATCGTTATAATGAAAATAAACAAACATACAAACATTTTTATAACATTTAAACTAAAGAATGTTTAAAAATCCAACAAAAACGATTAAAAATAGACATTGAATCAACATTGTTTTAGTTATGATTTTATGGTTTTACACTGGATGAAAATCTTGATATTTTGGGTTGGGATTGGAAAGGAAGTTAGCTGGCGTTATACTTCTTATTTTTTCGGAAGCACAAGAAATGGTTGTATAATTATAATGCACGATGTTTATTTTGGTTTTCACTTCGGTTTATTTTTAATTCGAATCAAACACTTTTTGTTTCTGTGTTCAACCGTGAAGATGTATATACAAGTGAACAAGTGTTGTTGTAACAGCTGGAAATAAATAGTACATTTATCAATCAATTTTGGTTAATGCTGTTGCTCAACTCCAGACCTAGGAATCTGGCAACCTCGACTGGTTGTGTCCAAAGATCTTCAGAACAAAGTGAGGTTGGATTGGACTGGCAGTTGAATAGATGTCGTGTATCATGTGGTCCTTGACCACATGCAGGACATAGGTTTGGGATGGCATGGTCAATACGTGACCAGAAGGCATTGAGCCTATTGCTCCATCCCGATCTCAATTGTGCCAGAACTACTCTTGCTGATCGCGGTAAATTCCGTTCATTGTCTGCAATGGGCTGTGGGCGGCCTCCTAGCACGACATTCATACGGTAACTTGAAACCGCGGAATTTGAGGCGTCACTGTGAATGTTGTTCAAAGCTGTCATATACGAATTTTGATCCAAAGGATCTTGCATATATCTATGTATACTATGTTCGTATATACGAATATCCTTTCTTACATGCCTCGGCGGTAACTCCAATTGTGTAATATTGAAGTTGGGATGGTTTCTCCGATGACATCCTAGAAGGAACTGCTTACTTAGCATTTCATTATGTTCCTTTATTAAAAGGATCTTTGTTTCCTCATTTTTGTTTTCCACTGTTTTCTACTGAACAGGCGTTAAATCCCTTAATGAAAATAGGCTTTGAAATGAAATCCAGCCGAAAATATATGTTCATTTTTCAATATATTTCGGTATTTTTAAAGCATGTCTCATACATATGTATAAGTAGATATATTTAAAACAAGACAGTGGGGCAATATTATCAGTTTTTCTCTATCAATTCAGATTTTTTCAAAAATATACAAAAAGTCATACCAAATAATGTGTGAGAATCTCAGCAATAGATTAAAACAATTTTTTGGAACCATCCAGGATGCCAACATCAGAAAGTGATCTTGCATTTTTTAAGTTACATAACTATTCGATTTAAAGGGAAATTTGACCCATTATGATAAAGCTGAACATTAATTTTCTATCCATAAGTTATTCTTATTCAGAATTAAATAATTTTTTTATCTGTTTAAAAAATATTATTTCTCGGTATAAACTTGTATCATATTTGAGTCGAATTTCCCGATGTCCGTCTATCTTTCCGTTATTACCACGCTCACATCCAAACTTATTGCCTTAATCAGTTAATTTGTCAAAACCGGTTAAGTACGTTAGGAAATTTGTATTCACATATAGTAGAGGATATTGAAGAATCGACACTGCCGAATATAACATTCATGTTCATATTGCATATATTTTTTTACATTTAGGAATCCATTTAAAAGTAAATCTGAACCAAAATAGAAAAAAAATTGAATATCTGTCAGTCCCTTCTTTCGCTTATACAATTTTGTTTTTCTTTTAAATTCAATCGTTTTAAACCAAAATCCTATGATTTTTTTTAATTTAATTCCATTCAAGATTTTAAGATCTGTTACTTTCCCTAATTAGACTGGTTACAGTTTCAATTGAAATACAAATCCTCATGTGATTAAAACTTTTGTTGGAAAAGATTTTGTTACAGTTTTATAACGTTTTTAAGTAAAAAATATACTTAACATGTTCAGCTCTTTTTTTTTGTGCAACCTTCTTAACATTTAATGTATTTACTCATAAAACTTACATTAAATTCAAGGTACGGTTTTCGACTCTTTTTTTACTCTTCGTAAGATTGGATCTTTTTAAGAGTTTAATTTTAATTATGTTAATGCCAAAAGTCTTTTAATCGACTTTATGCCATATAAACACCTCTAGCTAAGAAGGCACTTTCAAGCAAGCATTTCAAACTTTAAAGCTAATATATATACTAGCTGAATGTTCTATAAATATTGCGTTCTCTTTCTATTAAAACGCCTAAATCGATCTGTCATCCTGGCAGAAAGGTCTCCTATGTTGTTTCCTGCTAAGAAAAAGTTCTTCTTTCTTTAGCCGTTCAACGAGAAGGTAACAAACTTGAAATCCAATAAACATCCTAATATCCAAAATCCTAATTCTTGTTTTTTATTTCTTTTCTTTACTTTGCATTCGATTACCAATCGGGATTTTGCGAGCTATTGGAATTAAACAAAATAAATTGTTTATTTTGTTTAATCGGCTCAGAGTCAGTGTTATTATTTCCATCCTTTCCAGCATTCAACGCTTTCATTTTTCACCTCAACATTGGTCCTAATCGATCCGGATTGGAATTTACAACAACATCTACTCTGAGATTTCATTATTGGAGTATTCATCTCTACAACTTCTCACATATTTTGTTTCATCAACTAAAGGTATGTTTTGTTATTTGGTTAGTGGTTAAAGTGCATTTCAATTTTATTTGCAACCGGGCAAATAAAAATAATTATAAAAAAACCAACTATAAAAAAAAAAAAAAAAAAAACAAAATCTATATCTGTGGGGAAGGAGAAATAATAAAAAGAAGCAGACAACAACAAAAACTTTTTTTGGATTTTTTTTGTCGATCACTCTTCTTAAATTCATTTTTTCCATATTAATTGTTCTGACAAATAGTTCCCTCTTTCCCTCATAACAATTTCAATTTTTCATCACGACATTTGCAATTGTTTCAGTTTCTATTTGTTCCATATTCATTTTTCGTTTCACCACTCTTAAGTACATTTTTTTTCTGCCATGTTCCAACCCTTTACTTAAAACATAAACACAAAAAATTACATATCTCTTACTTTATAAACTTTGAGTATATTTTGTTCTTAAATCTTGATATTCTCTTTCTTTATATATTTTTTCATTTGCTTATGATCTTCCATTACATTGTGAAACTCCAGTTATAATTAGTTACGAGTTGCCATGGGACCACAAAAATATTCATAGAAAAAGGATATTAAAATACTAACAAGAAACTTAAACACGTATAAATTGGGAAATCGATTTATTATTTTATGGAATAATATTTTAAAATTATTTATTATAATTCCTTATTAGTTTTCTTGAGTTCTATTCGAAGCTCATCGGCAACCCTCTACATTTATTCCATTTTTCTTTCTACTGAATTAGCAATAATAAGGTGCTCACATTTATTGTTTTACAAAGAAAAAAATATTTTTCAAATTAAAATTTCGTGTTTTTCAATTCAGCACATTTTTCCGTTTTTTCTCCTTTATGATAAAAATAGATATCCTATAATAGATATATTAAAAAAAAATATTTCTTTAATATATAATATATATATATAACAAATATATTATTTTATTAATAATATTGGTTTATTATATTATTCTTAGTAATTTTTTGTCCATTGGAGCCGTTCAGAAAATAATTTTTATTTTATATATAAATGCTCATTTATATTTTTCGACAATTTGATAGTGAACACACCTAATATCACAATAATTTTTGGAACATACAAGTTCCAGTAAACTAAAAGGTGAATGACCTTATAATTTTATCAACTGGAATATCAGCTGATTTTATATTCAAGATCTTTAAATAAATGCATTCTTTTTTTTAAGTGAATGTGGAAAATTATTTAAATTATTATTAATTATCCTTAAATTTGATACAAATTCTCATATTACGAAATTTTTTCATCGAATTATTTACATTTATTATTCAATTTTCAATTTTCAATTTTATTGTTCTCTACAAATATTCTTTCTGTTTTGAAAAAAAAAAATCAAATTTTGTTTTCAACTTAGTCAAGGATATTTTAAAGCACCAGCTTTATACATATCCCGATATTTGCTTCATATTAATTGTTCAATCAGGAAAGGTATATATACATATATCGCGAAATGTCTCTTGATCAATTTATTCGATTAGCGGATAGTGTAGTAGAATTCGAAGCTGATCTTAATGGCAACTGCTTTCCTTTAACTTCACTTCATGCGCTTGAAGTTCATCGTTATGAATTGAAGTCAAATTGGAATCGAATTAGAGCAGCTTACGACAAATACATACTTGAAGCTGAAAAAGAATCAGAGGAATCCGAAGATCCTGTAGATTTAGAGTCTATTAAATTGAAATATAAGGGAACCTATATAACCTATTGCAATTGCTTGACGAAATTATCTGAACTAAGCGATGCACTTCGGCAAAAATCATCTTTCAATTCTGAGGTTGATGCACGCCAAGCTGAAGATTCTGCTCGTACAAGCATCCCCAAAGACTTCGGATCCAACATTTCGTCTTATTCTGTTACACATAGCCTTCACCTGCCCCCCATAGAGATCGAAACATTTAATGGCGAATATTCTTCATGGCCTACATTTCGAGATCTATTTACCGCAGTGATTTCCAATTCAAAGGCTAGTAACATTGAGAAACTTTTTTACTTGATTCAGAAAACTAAAGGTGAGGCTAGGGAAATAGTTCAAAAGAGCCCACTTACCAATGATGGATTCAACTTAGCTTGGAAAGATTTGTGTCTACGATTCGAAAACCGAAGAGTTTTGATAAATGGCCAGTTAAAGATTCTTTTTAACCTTCAGTCCATTGCTTATGAATCAGGAAAGTCTTTGAAACAAATTCAACGGGATATAAATTCTTGTATTTCTGTTTTGAAGCTTTATAAGGTTGATGTGTCAAGCTGGGATCCAATATTTGTGTTTATTTGCACAAATATATTACCAGAGAAAACTTTAACGTTATGGGAACAGCAACTCACAGATAAAACTTGTATTCCAAAGTGGTCGGAGTTGGACGAGTTCCTCACTAACCGTTATAGAACTTTAGAGTCTGTTTCCGAGATTCGGAGTTCTAACAATCCTACAAAGGACACAAAATCTAAAGCTCCTTCAAGTTCTAATAAAAGGTTTCATAGTTTTCAGACAAATATTTCCGGTCCAAAATGTCAACTTTGTCCTAATGAAATTCATGCTATTCGGAAATGTCCCAAATTTTTAAAACTTAATTATCAACAAAGATTGAATGAAATCAAGAAGGAAGGCTTATGTCTCAATTGTTTTTCTAAAACACATTCGGTACGAAATTGCACTAGCCAACATAGTTGTTTTAAATGTAAAAAGAAGCACAATACTCTTCTTCACCGAGAAATTGATAATGCTACGCCAACATCTAAATCTTTCAATACTAGCTCTAATATTTCTAATCTAAATCCGAATTCTGCTCCATACTCACATCCTACTTCCGGTAAAATACAGTCCACTAATTCCAGTCGAGTTCAATCTTGTTTTGCTACTAATTCCAAAGGAGTTTTACTTGGTACTGCTTGGGTAGATATTTGCCATTTTGGCGTTAAATACAAGACACGAGCGCTCATAGACTCGGGTTCGGAAGGTACTTTTATTTCCGAACGCATGTTCAATATCTTGAAAATTCCCTTTCAACGCACCAATGCACAGGTCTCCGGATTAAATAATGCTGTTTCGGCGAAGGTTCAACGCAAATGTTCTATTATTTTGGGTTCCCAGGTGGATGAAAGTATTAACATCCAAGTAACCGCATTAGTAGTACCTCATCTTTCAAGTAATCTGCCTTCATATTCAATTCCAAATTCTAAATTTTCAAATCTTCCTGATCTACAGTTAGCTGATCCTAAATTCTATCGCAGTTCTAAAATTGACTTGCTTATCGGTGGAGATATTTTTCCCTCCATAATTCGTTCTGGCATAAGACACAAAGTTTGTGATTCTCTTATTGCCCAAGAAACTGTCTTTGGATGGATTCTTACTGGTCCAATTACTAATTCCATTAATTCAAATCAAAAAATAGTTTCTCATTTTTGTGAAATTTCTTTAGATAAAGAAATTTCTCGCTTTTGGGAGGTGGAGAATCTTCCAAGGAAGAACTTTATGTCTTCCTCCGATAAAGCTTGCGAAGACTTTTATATTCGTTCCATTAAAAGGCGTTCCGATGGCAGATATATTGTATCGCTTCCATTTAAGGAAGTATTTCCTGACTCTATTAATTTAGGTCATTCAAGGTCAAGTGCTATGGCACAGTTTATTCGCAATGAAACAAGACTACTCAAGATTCCAGAATTTAAGGCTGAATACGACGGTGTGGTTAAAGAATATGAAGACTTGAGTCATATGGTTAAGGTTAAGATTCCCAATATTCTTGAAAATTCCAAATATTATTATTTACCACATCATGCTGTAATAAAACCTGATAGCAGTACCACTAAAGTTCGCGTGGTTTTCAATGCTTCAGCCCCTTCATCTAATGGACAATCTTTGAATTCTCTACTCCATACAGGTCCAATCCTTCAAAACGACCTAAATCTTTTAATACTCAAGTGGCGTTTTTTTAAATTCGTGTTTAATGCCGATATTATGAAGATGTATAGGCAAATTCTTATAAATCCGTCTCAAACTTGTTTCCAACGAATTCTATTTCGAAGTAATCCAAATAGTCCGATTTGTGATTACGAATTAAAGACCGTTACGTTCGGGGTCAATTGTGCGCCTTATCTAGCAATTCGAACCCTTCTCCAGCTAGCCGATGACGTTCAATCCTCTTATCCTATTGCTAGCTCTATTCTTCGCAATTCTATGTATGTTGATGATGTTTTAGCAGGATCACATACAAAACATGGTTCAATTAGGGCAAGAAATGAGCTTATTCAGGCTTTTAAATTCGGCAGGATTTTCGTTGAGGAAATGGACCTCAAATTCAAAGGATATTCTGTCTGATATCCCACCAGACCATCTTTTGCACGAAGACTTCCTGAAGTTTGAAGATAATAGTTCCGCTAAAACATTGGGTATACGATGGAACGCGTGTACGGATGAGTTCTATTTTTCCGCTAATCCATTCCCGGAAACATCCCAGTATACGAAGAGAGATGTCCTATCTCAAATAGCCAAATTATTCGATCCTGCTGGTTGGTTATCTCCGTGTATTGTCTTAGCGAAAATTCTAATGCAGAAGATCTGGATAGATGGGACTGGTTGGGATGATATTCTTACTCCAGATTCGCTTCATCATTGGAAGACATTTCAGTCAAACTACAACACTATCAATTCCATTCGTATTCCTCGATGGATTGAATATAGTCCAAAAGCCAAAATCCAATTTCATGGATTCTGCGATGCGTCTGAAAAAGCATACGCAGCGGCATTATATATTCGAATAGAAAATTCTACATCCATTCATACACATCTTATTTCATCAAAAACTAAAGTGGCTCCGATTAAGACACTGTCTATTCCGAGACTAGAACTATGCGGAGCACTTCTTTTGGCAGAAATGGTGGAAACATTGATACCAAGTTTAGACATCGGCAAATATTCCATTTATTGTTGGACGGATTCAACCATAGTACTTTCCTGGCTGGCCAAACCCCCATGCAACTGGTTAACTTTCGTGGCAAACAGAGTTTCCAAAATAAGTCAAATTGTCAATTATTCACAATGGAATCACGTTAGTTCTGAAACTAATCCCGCTGATCTAGCTAGTCGCGGTCTTTATCCACAGGATATCGTTGATAATAATTTATGGTGGTTGGGACCAGATTGGCTACAGTTGGATCAAAGTCAATGGCCATGTTTCGATTTGACCAATATCCCAATAACTGAACTAGAGATTAAGCCCATCAAAGTTCACTTTTCCTATTTTTCGAATTTCGTCGATTTGTTAGAACGATTTTCATCTTACCACAAGGCACTAAGAGTCATAGCGTATGTCTTTCGGTTTTTCTTTAGAACTCATCGACAACATCGTTCTAGATTTTCTCATAATTCGTTAACACTCTCTAGTTCTGAAATTAATTTTGTTCGAGATCGACTCGTTTCTGTTTGTCAAAAGGCTTGGTATCCAAATGAGTACAATGCTCTTTCTACTCGCCAAAATATACCCAAATCAAGTAATATTATGAGCTTAAATCCGTTTCTAGATTCAAATGGGATCATACGCTCCTGCGGACGATTAGAATCTTCTCCAGGATTAGCATACAATGAAAAACATCCAGTGATTATACCGTACAATTCCCAGTTTTCAAGACTTTTGATACTATTTATTCACGAGATTAGTCTTCATGGAGGAAATCAATTAGTTTTGCGACTAGTTAGAACGCAATATTGGATCCCAAAAGTCAAAAATTTAATAAAAGCAACTATCAACAAGTGCAAGACGTGCGTAATATATAAAAAACGATGTCAAAAGCAATTAATGGCGGCTCTCCCTGTGGAAAGATCTGAAATCTCCCGACCTTTTACGCATTGTGGAATGGATTTCGCAGGTCCATTTGATATTAAAAGCTATTCCGGACGAGCATGCCGAATTTCAAAAGGATATGTATGTATATTTGTATGTTTTTCTACAAAAGCGATTCATTTAGAAGCTACGTCCGATTTATCCGCTCAAGCGTTTCTGGCAGCTTTTAGTCGTTTTGTTTCACGCCGTGGATGTCCGCTTCACCTTCATTCGGATAACGGAAAAAATTTCGTCGGAGCTTCTAAAATCATAGCAAGAGAATTCATTCAGACTTCCCAACAGCGTTTACTTGCAAATTATTCTCATCAAAACATTTCGTGGCATTTCATTCCAGCTGGAGCTCCACACATGGGAGGATTGTGGGAGGCTGGAGTGAAAAGTTTTAAAATACACTTTCGAAAAATTGCCGGAAATCTTAAATATACCTTTGAGGAATTCTCTACGGTTTTGTCCAAAATTGAGTCGTGTCTGAATTCGCGACCGATTTCACCACTTTCAACTGATCCAACCGATCTTTGCGCTTTGACTCCAGGACATTTCTTAATTGGAACTCCAATCTTAGCGCCCGTAGATCCTCAGGTAAATGATTCCGCAATCTCGATAACAAATCGGTGGCAACGATTAAAACTAATTCACCAGACGTTCTGTTTTCGGTGGAAAAATGAATACTTAAAGGAAATGAACAAAAGAAACAAATGGCAGCGACCTGAATTAGATTTGAAGGAAGGTATCATGGTCGTGGTAAAAGATGAAAATCTTCCGCCAAATTCTTGGCGACTTGGTCGAATTGTGAAAACTTATATTGGTTCAGATAATCACGTACGAGTAGCCGACATTTTGACTCAACGAGGTTTGATAACGAGGCCTATTGTCAAACTTATAACTCTCCCCACAGAATCTTAAAATTGTATCCAGAATAATTATTTATTTAATAATTTTTCCTTTCTAGCCTATTATGCCTAAAATTTCTTCGAAGACCCATAAAAAATCATCCACAAAACGTCTTCCAGCGAGTTACAACATATATCCTTGTCGTTTATGCAATCGTCCACATCCACTTCGCTTATGTCGAAAATTTCTGGAAATGAATATAGCGGATCGTATTCGCATCGTTCGGGACAAAAAATACTGTATAAACTGTCTCGCCCACGATCACTCTCATGGAACTTGTTTTTCTAAAGATGGATGCAAGCATTGCCATAAATTTCATCATACCCTTTTGCATGTCAATTCTAGACTTGTTAAAGATATTTTGCCATCGTCCTCTCCCTCACGCTCTAGATCACCTAGCCCAAAACCATCATCGTCCTCGAAGAAAAGTCAGTCTACAGCAACACAAGCCAAAAGGGATCTATCTCCTAGACAAGCTACTTCGTCAACGTCCTTAACTAAAATAATACGGCAGAATACAGTTATACTACTACCCACAGTTTTAGTGAAAATTGGAACTACAACATCTCATGCACGATGTTTGTTAGACACGGGTTCGCCAGTTAGTCGGGTAGCAAAAGGCTTGATTGACAAACTAGACTTGACGTCGTATACATTAAATAAAGAGACAATTTGTCCGATTGTTCTCAAATCTAGATACGATTCTTCGTCAAAAATAGAGGGAACATTTAGAGTGGACAATCGAATTGCACTGCATACTCCCACACAGTCTCTTCCTGAAACTTTTCGAAAAAATTTTCGAGATATGTTCCTTGCTGATTCTAAATTTTATGAAGCTAGTTCAATCGATATTGTAATTGGGGTGGATTTGTATTCAAAAGTTATATGCCAAGGAATCATATCTAGAACTGGTCTTCCAACAGCCCAGAGCACTGTGTTCGGTTGGACAATTTACGGCCAATGTTTTTTATAAATAAATGCACTTTAGTCATAGCTAAATACGAAACATATCTTTCAAATGAATTTTTTCTACATAATGTTTCTTATATTATTAATTTTTAAATTCAATGATTCTTTGCATTAACCTTATTATAATAACTATGAATTGAATACAAATATTATAAACTTATTCTTAACTTAATTAACTAATCAATTTTACTTTATGTTATCAAGCAAAAACAACATCGGGGACATCGCCAAGATGACATTTTTTTTTCATTGCATGGATCCTGCAAGGTGGGCGGCAATGTTAATGCCAAAAGTCTTTTAATCGACTTTATGCCATATAAACACCTCTAGCTAAGAAGGCACTTTCAAGCAAGCATTTCAAACTTTAAAGCTAATATATATACTAGCTGAATGTTCTATAAATATTGCGTTCTCTTTCTATTAAAACGCCTAAATCGATCTGTCATCCTGGCAGAAAGGTCTCCTATGTTGTTTCCTGCTAAGAAAAAGTTCTTCTTTCTTTAGCCGTTCAACGAGAAGGTAACAAACTTGAAATCCAATAAACATCCTAATATCCAAAATCCTAATTCTTGTTTTTTATTTCTTTTCTTTACTTTGCATTCGATTACCAATCGGGATTTTGCGAGCTATTGGAATTAAACAAAATAAATTGTTTATTTTGTTTAATCGGCTCAGAGTCAGTGTTATTATTTCCATCCTTTCCAGCATTCAACGCTTTCATTTTTCACCTCAACAAATTAAAAAAAAAAAGTTTTATTTTTTTCGCTCTCTGAAAAGGGTCAAATTCTTAAAAAAAATAATACAAATAAAATTGAAATCCTGAAAAAGAGTTTAAAAATAAATAATTGGCGCAAATAGTTTTGAGTCGTGTGTAGCAGTCAAGAATGTTTTTTATTAAGCTGAAAAGTGAATGTTTGTTCTTTTACTAGATTTGTATGTATGGACTTTAGTTGTATGATTTTTTGTGTGTTTTGTTGTTGCATTTTTTAATTTAATTTTTTAATTTAAAATTTAATTTTTAAATTTTATTTTTTTTTAATACAAAAAGTTTTATTGCTTCCAGAAACTTGGTTTGTGTATGTCCAAGCACATTTTTTATTTTCTTTTTTTGTTCTATTGTTTTCTTTTCAACTATTTCGCATTTTTGAAAGAAGGATAAAATTAATTTTAAACGAAAGAGAAGAGTTTTATTTTTAATCTTCGCAAATGAAGATTAAAAATCAACTTCATTTGAAAATAAAGATTTTGCTTCGAGTTTTTCCAATCTCCGCTTAAAATGCGACAAAATAAATAAAATTCAAGCAAAAAAAGGAAAAACAACAATTTTACAAGAGCACAGCGGATTCAAACAAAGGAAGGCGCAAGATAGAAATAAACTTTAATAAAAGTAAATAAGAAAAAATAATAAAAATGCAAATAAATTGTTAAATATACAAAAAAAAAAATACTCAGTCGTCGTACAACATGTTATAAACTGACACTTGTTTAAATATTAGAAGAAAAGAAAAAATAAAACTGAATGAATGAATGAATGAATGAATGAATATGAATGAGGAAGAAAACAAAAAAATTAGAAAAAGTTAAATACAATTTAAATTTGAAATAAATACGCACTCACTCTTCAGTAAGTGAATACAAATATTTAGACATAAATAAACACACATACATACATTCATACATAATAAATGTAAAAGTATCTATAAGTTTATTTATTTATTTTTTTTATTTTCTTGTCATCCAAGTACAATGACAATGTGAATGTATCTAAGCACAGTGTATCCAAATCGATTATTATTGAAATAATTCTGTAACACTTGAACCATTAAAGATAACTTGATGAAATTTCACAAAGTCAGAGCTGAGGTAGGTTTTTCAGTGTGGATTTTCAGACATGGAATAAACTTCTCACACATATATTTGGTATTTTTGAAAATGTGAGAACTTACAGATTTACAATTTTTAAAGAAACTGAAAATTGAACGCAATTTGATGTCAAAAATTCATAAATAACTTCAAATTTAATTTATTTATTATTTTTTTAAATTAAATTCATATTTAAACTTTAATAAAATTGAAACGAATGACGATATTAATTTGAAATTTCAATGTGATTTATATTAACTTATCCCCGATTTAGAGAATTAAAACAATTCCCAACTTTCGATACAAAAATGCCCAAAATATCAATCATGTTTAAAAATTTGATTTTTTCAGTTAAATGATCGCCCTGTCATTATAAGGGCCGTGCGGCAGAAAAGACTTTTAGGGTGTTTTCCTTACATATGTAGCTATATATGAAGGAAAATTAAAAAGTGATTATTAATTTTTTTCAAAATGGAACAATGGACCAACTTATGGCATTCGGATTTAGTTTGGATACATTCCCATTAAGAGTTCTTTATAAAACAATAAAAAAAAAATATTAAACACATTAATTTTATTTTCTAAATACAATAGAAAAGTTTTATAAGTCAGAAAATGTTGCCACCTTTTTCTAAAAAATCTCAAAAATATATGAATTTTTTTTTGAAGTTCCAACATCAGATTAATATAACTTTTTAACGGATGCTTATATTTACACAGTTTTTTCACCAATATTTTTAAAAATTTTATAGAGAATCTGGCGCATATTTAAAAAAAATGTTAGGACCAACTGTAAGTCCGCTACCTTAAAAACAACTAAAAACAAGCAGGGCTAAAAATTGATTTCTACTTGAATATCTCCCAAACTAAGTAGATATTAACAAGAACTATCTAAATACGATTTTCCCTTCCTCTCAATTCATTTTTGGCAAACATGTTTGTCTGCATACCCCAGGTGCTCCTCTTAAGAAGGTCACTGAATACGCCTCTGAGTACATAAAGGCTTGCTTTCCTCCGAATCAACTAAAAAACTCCATAACTCTGACCATGTCAGATATCTCTTATGGTTCAAAAGTTACAGATTTACGATTTGTATACACTGTGCTACTTACAGTGTGTTTATACGTATCTACTATTTGAATATCTAGCAAATTTTACAGTCACAATACGTGTGAGGTGTTTAATGACAGCAAAAAGTTTATTTGAAAACTTTTATTTTAAAGCCAAAATAAATAACAATTTAAACAAGAAACTTTAAAAAGGGGTTATATCCAGAAAAAATATATACATTTAATTTATATTCCCATTAGGTATTCATGCACATTTATAGTTAAGTCACTATTATCATCATTGACATCATCATCATCATCATCACGATGATGATCATCATAATCGTAATGTTCATGATCACAATTACAATCATCTTACAAATACATTTTATTTGCATTAAATACACATTATTTGACTTTTACTTTAGTTTTTATTTGAACTTTTTTTTTCTCCACTCTCTTGGAAAGAAACTTTTACGTTTTATTTACTTTGGAAAAAAAAAGACGAAATAAAATGACGGTAAAGATGTGACCAAGTTAATGTCACAGAAGTAAACAGATTTAGTTTAGATTAAAGGGAAATGATTTTTTTCGGAATCATTTTAAAGGGGAATTTGCTGGGAAAGGGATTAAGAAGAAAATATTTAAAAAAATTGCATTTTGTTAAAACCCATCAACACCACAAATTGTGTCTATATGTGATCGCTTTTTTCACCGGCAAAATCGAAATGTTACTTAAAATGCTATAGAACGATATCTAAGAAAATCATGGGGTAGAAGGTGTTAAAGACTCGTCACAACCAAATAATATATTTTTAATTATTTAAAAGTAAATTATTTAAATATTGGCACACTAAGCAGATATTCGACTCATTTATGTTATTGACTATAGTATGATTGTAGCACAAACATAATTTTGTGAAAATACAATCACAACATATTCCCTTCAAATTGTAATCACTACAAGCATAATTTTTTTGTTCAGCATAATAGATCCAGAATCGAGCGCTAATTTAAGCGTTTTTTTCTCTGCAAAGCACTAATGCCAATCGCTATAGCGTGAACTCCCAAAAAAAGTTACAAAAAAATTCCAAAATGTATTCTTTTTTAATTTTGTTCCATAGAGTCCAAATTTATTGAATGATTAAGAACAAAATTGTGTTTTTAAAAATCGAGGTAAAAATCGAGGGGTTCTGGACTTAACGCTGCAGGGTTCCTTTAATACAAAATTTGAATTAGAATTTTTTATAGAAAAAATTCTTTAAAAAATTATAAATTTCATATTTGCATGTCTTAAAAAGATATTACATCTGGAGAAATAAATGAAAATGACAGTTTTTCGGGAAAAAACGAAAATTGAAATGTTTTGCTTTTTAAATCAATCATTATTTATTTTTGGATTGAATAGAAGTATTGAACTCAGTCTTAAAATAATTTCGACGTGCCCCAATTTGTTCCCCCATAACTCCCTCTATAGAGCTGCTATGGGAATTAAACTATTGTTGTTGAGAATTTCGCAAGCCATTAAACCGATCGTAAGTTACGGATTTATTTCCAAAAGAAAAATCAATTCTGTCTCACTGTGCCGAGTGTGATTTGAATTTATTAAAAATCCGCAAATGTATATAATTTTAAAACAACAATTATCAATGTTAATTTTACATTGTTTTCTTTTTCACTGTAACCCATTTGCTGTACATTGTATTATCAAATAATCTTAGACATTTTTTGTTTCATTATTAAAAAAACATTTAATTTTAATTTGTTTCCTGTTTAGACAATTAATTATTTAAAATTTTTAATAAATTTTATTTGAATGTTTTGTGCATATTTTTAATTACAAAAATTGTGAGAAATTCATTAAATATTTAATTTTTTTTTTTAATTTGAAATTTTTTCAACAATAAGACAGACCCCAAAATTGACGCCTCTACATGAGAAATACACACATTTGTTGATGTTTGTAACCAGCAGCACAGACATAATTAATTATTTATTATTATTTTTATTATTTTATTATTTTTTATTATTTCAAGCGCCTGTCAGATTATCAGTCGCACCAGCTCAAGCGAATCTGAATAAAATTTTATGTTAAGAAAAGTGTCTGGTTAATTTGGTAAAAACTTCTAATAATTACAAAAACAAAAGCAAAAAAAAACTTAAAAAAAATATTGAAATAATTAGAAATTTGGAAATATCAGACAAAACCAATTATTGTTTTGAAAAAATGAGTTATTTTATGGATCATATAGACCGATTGATATTTTGCCAAAAAAAGAATCGATAAAAATAAAACTTTTTTTATTTTAATTTTTAGAAAATTGTTTTGACTATAAAATTAAGTACAAATTAAAAAAAAAATATTCAAAACGATTAAGTCATATTTGTTTTGGCACAAGTCTTTAAAAAGGGGGAAAATTATGGACAACCACTTGTTTAGTAAACCCTACACTATCAGTGAAAGTTGGGGTATTATGACATTATGCTGATGTTTATAACATATTAATGAAGCGGTATTACATTCATATTTAAGTAGTTTCTTTTTTGGGTCCGTCTGTTCATCTTTCTGCCCATATAAAACTTGTGAACACTATACAGTGAGGAATAATCTTTTAAATAAAACTATAACTTTTTGTTGGTTAAAAGAATTTTCATAAAATTTCTCACAATATTAGCACAATGGGGTTAATAACTTTGGAATTCGTATCCCATGGGGCTCCATGGGCTGAGTTATAGGGGAGCAAATTGGATTTTCTTAACTGCATACCAAAGTTTTGTTTCTAATTGAATTTAAGAAAATTACCATTTTAAGCTCTTAAAAAGACCTGGTTTCCTATAGTTTTCGAATTTGCAAATTTAAAAAAATTTCCAAGATATTTAAACAGATTCTTTTTGACAAAGGTGTGTTTAGACCCATTGCCAATTATAATACATAAATTTAAAAGAATTTCTTCTGCTCAATAGTTCGAAATTTTATAAATATCTTGATGAAATTGGTCAAATTCGGCCTAAAATTTTAAATACTTTTTTACGAATGTCCTCCCGAAAAAGTGGTTTAAATAAAAATCACAGATGTGAATAATTTTTAATTAAATTTGGCACAAATTAATCTTTCAGTTGTCCTAATTGCCAAATTTCCAGAAGACCGGTCCCCAAATGATTGTAGGTCCCACACAGGCCCTCCTCCTAAAATCAATTTAAAGTGAAAAAATCTCGAAAAATCATAAAATTGACAGATGTGATCATTTTTGAATTACATATAGTACAAATAAATCTTACTAAGTCCAAATTTACAAATATACAAAAGATCGATCCAAAAATAGACGTAACTCCCACATAAATGACCGTAGCTTTCATAGAGATCCATTTCTGAAAATCATTTAAAGTGAAAAATCTCAAAAACAATTGTTTAAATCAGAGATGTGAAGATCTTTTAATTACATTTAGGGTAATTTAATCTTGTATTAGTCCAAATTTCGGGAAGATCGGACCTTAAATCATCCTGCCATCATACACTTACAAAATCTCAAATATCTCCGATTTTTATGAAATTTTACACAACTTAATTTTGTATTAGTTCCTTTGCCAAAATTTTCCAATAGATTGGTCTACAAATGAGCTTAGCTCCTATACAATCCGAATTCCGAAATTAGGTCAAAAATCATAAAAATCATTGCAAATATGTTAATTGAATTTGCCGCAAATAAATCTTGTATTAGTTTAAATTGAAGATCGGTTCATAAATGATCGTAAACGTACTTTTACATACTTTTAAAAATGTTGATATTGTGAAACAAATTCGTACTTTTAGATTTACAGAACCAGAAAAAATAGTACCAAGATTTGCACTTCCGGAAATTCAACCAGAAGACATAAATCTCCCATATCTGTGGGGATCATGAAAATATTTTAACTAAATACGTTAAATTATAAAATCAAACCCCACGAGGGTCGTTTTATAATTTTCCAGACTTTCATTTTTGTATAGGGCACTATATGGTCGTTCTTAACCGTTTTTTTTTTGTTTAATATTTAAAATTTGAAAAAAATTTCTTATTGTTTTTTTTTTTTTCAAAAAATTAATGTCACCATCTGCAAAATTATTTAAATCATTTTATTATAGAATTATTTATGATCTTGTATATAATTTTTTCGAAAATGAAATACTTTTCACTTAACACAAATGAATAAATAAAATAATTTTTTTAACTAAAATTTATGAGAGACCATTAAAGTATAAAAACCCCGCCCGTCATTTAAACGGGGTATTGAAAATTTAAATTTTCTCAAAAATAATAAAACAATAAAATTTTAACAACTAATTTGACTTTGAAAATCTTTATGAAAATGTGCCTAAATTTTTCTTATTTTCTTCTTCTGTTTTTTTTAATTTTCGATTTTTCATCTCTAAAATATTTTATATGCAGAAACTAAAAAAGATTTTGCTAATCGTAAAGCTTTTCCGAAAAAAACTTTATTTGCCAAATTGGCGTTAAACAAATATAAACAGATTTAATATTCAAATAGAAAAGTATTCAAAATATTATATAGCGATTTGCCTTTTTTCTTGAAATGACGTCATTTTTCTGCCTCTGGCTGCCTCTAATACTTGATTCTTTTTTGTAGTTTTTTTTTTTTCTTCATACTAAATGAAAAGTGTGTCAATTTGAAAAAATTATATATATAAATTTATATATATATTTAGATAAATTCAAATAAAGTGTTTACGAGTATTTCTTTAATAAGAATATGAACCGACAAGGAATATTAATATACAAAAACAGCATGAGTCAGAATATTAAGTGAAAAAAAGTTTATTTGTTTGTTTATTTATCATTTTAAATTGTTGGCGTTAAAATAAATATATTATGAGTATTTCATTTAATTAGGATTTATAGGAGGGTTGTCCAAAAGAAAAAAATCATTAAATTTTAGAAAATTCAAGGTCCCACAATCAAGAAATATTCTTGAAAGAAATTTCTTCAGACATTTATATTTCATTCAGTAAAAATTTAATTTTTTATCAATAAAAATTTAAAAACTTTTATGTCATTCGACAGTAAACCTATTGAACCATAAGCAGCCGAAAAGTCCTATCAAAATATTATTAAATGTGGGCGTGGTGTATTGCTAAAGTTTAAGTGTATCTGTCAATTTATAACAAAAATATTTTGGAAAATTTATTTAGAAAAATTATCATTACTTTTGGAATATCATTTCTAATTAAGTATTCTTTTCTATGTTATGTTGTTAGTGCTATATTCTTTCCGAAATCGGAGGCTAAATTTGATATTTAGATGCAAGTAACTTTTAAGGTTCAAGGAGGATTAAATGACCTTTATTATTAGATAAAAGGTTAAAGCCTTCGCTTTAACCCTTTATATGCTTTTGTATCACTTTGGAGCCATCTGTTGAATAATTATGAACTTAAATGAAAATAATTCCAAAATTTTTAAAAATATACAAAATTTAAAAATTCAGTTTGATATAACTTTAGAGACTGAAGAGGGGTTAAGAAAAAGGCTCTTAAGGGTCAAGACTCTTTTGGAGTCATCTGTTTTATACTTTTTCATTTAAAAGAAATTGGAATCAAATTTGAAATTTAAATGAATATAAGTTTTACCAACAAACAAGGCTAAAGTGTCCACATTAACCCTATGTATGTTTTTGTACCCATTAAGACCCAACTGTTTAACATGTTTTCAATTTTAATGAAATTTATCCGAAATGTTTAAATTCCGTTGAAAAAAAACTGTCAAGCGGTAGGTGACATCAAAGAAATGTTACTACAACTAGAAAGGTCAAAGTGCTTTTTTAACCCTATAAATACTTTTGTGCCTATATGGACCCATTTAAAATAAAGAATAAAAAATGCTCACTTTAATCTTATTTTAACATTAGGACCTTTATGGATCCCTCTGCTTAAAAATATTTTAATTTTAATGAAAATTCTTTTAAATTGTTTAGTTATTGGATAAAATGTTTAGTTCAATAGAACTGTTGAGGTCCAAGAGAGGTTGAAGAAATTTTAATGTCACAAAGACAAAAGTGTCCCTTTTCAAACCCATGTATACATTTGCACCTATTTGGACCCATTTGTTTAACACTTTCTCTAGTTGAATGAATATAATCTGAAACTATGTCTTTTGAAAGCTAAACTTTCTTGGAATATAATTTTTGAAGAGGAATTAAAGAAATCTTGTTATCAGAATAAAGTCCAAAGTGTTACACTTAACCCTACATATACTGCTGTACCTTTTGGAATAATATTTTTTTCCTTTAAATGAAATTAGTCCCAAGAAATCTTTAAATTACCATAAAAATATGAATATATATTTTCCCAACCCTCGTATATGTAAAACATATTAATTATTACAATTTATTTATGGTTCCAATATGTTTGTTGCATTTCAATTTTGCATTAATTAAATGTATTGAAATCTATGTCTCTTTAATAATAATTAAACATTGTATTTGGACCTTGTAAGTCAATAAAGTGTTGGTAATGAGCTAAATATGGTCACAAATCCATTACGAAATAATGTGCAAATGTAATATTGATAAATTGAATTAAATACATTAATGCATTTTAGGCAAAATATTGGCCAAAATAAAACCATTAACATGTAACTGTGTCCAGCAATATTGCGGCGTTGGAAAAATAATAAATGGAAATAAATGTCACAGATTACCAGTGATTAATGATGTGAGGTGATCAATATTGCAGGAAAAAATTCAATTAAAATTTGTGATTTATTTAATTATGGTGAAAATGTGTAGATGTAACTAATTAAAGGGTTAAACATGAGTGAGTGGAATTGGAAATGTTTCTGGGTTTGTCTGTTTGAAAGACACACATGTCTGATATAATGAATTAATGAAATTTGTCTGAATATTTGTTTTTGTAACAAAAAAGTTATCGACCGATATCTGAGACAACCTCAATTAAAATAAAAATTACTAGCTTAAAGTGATCATATTTAAACGAAATTTGATCACAACTTATAGTTATATGTGCTTCATTTCAATACCAAAATTCATAAAAATCGGATGAGTTGGAAAAGAGTTATAGTCAAAACTATAAACATTCTGCAGTGATATTTCAAATAGAGTTTCATTTTTATGTTTCAAATTTAAGACAAAAGTTTTTTTGTTCTGATTCGATATTTAAAATTAGTATATCAATTTTTTTCAGTGTATCAAATTTAATTTATAATTATTTGTTTTATAATAACATTTTATTTAATAAAATTGTTTAAGGCATTTGTCATATGTCATCCATTATTTCATTCATTCTTTCCATTTTTATACAGCAGAAATTTCAGTATGAATTATTTGAACAAATTAAAAAAAAATTATATAATTTAAAATAATTTTTAAAATAAATTTTAAAATACAAATATAGAAAAATAAATTCATAAAATTCTGAAAAAAAATATGTTAAGATGGTTTCAGTTTATCATTTGTCCATTTATAGTACAATGACGTTGGAATTCAATTGACAGTAATAATTAAACAAAATGTATGCATGCATGTATGTATGTATGTATGTATGTATGTATGTATGTATGTATGTAGGGTCGGAACAATTGTCTGAATTAAAACACACTTTTTTATGGAAATAGTTATTATAATTTCAGTTTATTTTTATTATTGCATTTATCTGGTTTTTTATAGCTTATTAGAAATTAAATTAAATATTCTTCACACTTAAGGTTTCACACTTCTTAAAAACACAACTTCTTTTTATCGTGGTCACACAACAACTCGTCCTCTGTCTTTTTCTACTATTCTTGTTAATGTTCGCTTAGTCTTTTCTGTCCGCTGCTCGAGTGCAATTTTCAAGAGTCCGTTACTTCTTTTATTGTCGGTATGTGAGAATTAGGGAAGTACCCTACATTCGGCCCTCCTGACGGCAATTCGGCTCGGATTGCCATCTTTTCATATATTCGGCCACGGTCGTTGTTCTCATAGGACCTTCATGGTGGCCGACCTTCTCTACCGCATATCTTCCGTGAGGTAATTCAGACGTTATCTTGTAGGGACCAAGGTATTTACCTTTTAACTTAAGCCCGGTGCCAAACTGAGTGCGCTTAATGGCCACTAACTCGTTCACAGCATATTCCGCTTCCGGCTTTCGTTTGCTATTGTAAGTTTTACAGTTCTCCTGTTGAATTCGAGCTATATTCTCCTTAGCTTCAATTCTCATCTCGTTCCTTTCATCCTCGAATTCACGAACAAATTCGGCATCTAATATTTCCCGGAGATCAGGGTAATCTGGTAATTTCATTTCAACGCCAGTTAACAACTTGAAGGGAGATAATCGGGTGCTTCTCGGGGGAGTAGAATTAATAATCATTTGAACCCGTCGTACATGTTTGTACCAGTTCTGTGGAGTCTCAGCACACATCTTCGCCAGCATTGGTATGACTATTCTATGAACTCGTTCCACCTGGCCGTTCCCACGTGGAACACCAGTAGTTATCAACAAATGCTGAATATTCTCCTCAACACAGTAATTCTCGAAATCATTCGAAGTGAACGCTGTTCCGCGATCGGTTATAATTCTTCGGGGATTACCAAAAATAGAAGACTGTTTCTCCAAGCATTCGATCACAGTTTTCGTATCGGTAGACTTTGTTGGATGGAGCCAAACAAATTTTGTAAATCCGTCAACGACAACGAGCAGATGGTTATACGCCTTCTTAGTGACTTCCATAGGACCAACATGATCAATATGATAAGTAGTCAGAGGTCGATCGTCCTTGTCGATGGGGTTTAGATAACCCTCTTTTCTTCCAACCTTTGCCTCGGTGATGATTCACTCGATGCAGCTTTTCACAATACTTGGTACTTTTGTCGCCAACTTCATTATATAGTATTGTTTCTCAATCAATTCACGAGTCTTGGAAACACCAAAGTGACCCTGGTTATGCGCCAAACGGATAATCTCCTCCTCCAACTGGACCGGTACTACAATAAGTTCCTTCGCTGGATCCTTGTACAACACACCATTTTGCATATAATAATCCTCATATGCTCCATACTCCAAGACCGCTCTGATGGATTTCGTACACTCGTCACTTTCCTGCGCACACCTGATTCTGTGAGTAAGGCTGCTATCAAGTACTAAACACGCCATTCGGCTTAACGCATCTACATGTTTCATTCGCGTACCGGGTCTATGTTCAATCTCGTACGTAAATTCCTGCAGGAACATAGCCCATCTGGATATTCTTGCCGGTACGTCGTCTTTGTTCATTGTCATCTTGAATGCGTTGCAATCGGTCACGATTTTAAACGGTATACCAAGTAAATACACTCTCCATTTTTTCAGGGATTCAACTATTGCCAGCACCTCCAACTCGTAGGAATGGTATTTCTCTTCATATGGCTTTGTTCGGCGGCTCATATACTGCACCGGGTGTAAATCTTGTTCGTCCAAACTCTTCTGCAAGAGCACTGCACCATAACCATACTTACTGGCGTCTGCATGCACCTCCGTGATAGCATCTGGGTCATACAACTTCAAAACTGGAGCATTCACAAGGGCTTCCTTAAGCTGTTGACAAGCAAGTAATTCTTCCTCGGTAATCACGAAATGACTATTCCTCCTGAGCAGATCTGTCAAAGGTTTCGCCATTGTCGCATACTGTTCAATAAACTTTCTAAAGTAGGAAGTTAGCCCTAAAAATCTCTGAAGCATTTTCCGATCGGTGGGGATCGGGAAATTCTCAACTGCCTTTATCTTCTCCTTCGCTGGCTTGATCGAACCGTTCTGAATTATGTAGCCCAGGAAGTTGACAGTACTTCGCAAAATCTGGCATTTCTCCCATTTTATGCGCAAACCATTTGAGGCAGCTATCTCCAACACTTTCATAAACTTCCCAAGGCCCTCTATCACATCCTTTGCGGGAATAATGATGTCGTCCATATATACTATCACAACACCCTCTCTTATCAAGTCCTTAAACACCACTGATATAAATCGGGTAAACACAGCAGGTGAGTTGCTTATACCAAATGGCGCGAACATAAATTCAAATTGGCCGTTGTGTGTCACGAACGCCGTATACCTTCTTGAAGATGGCTCCAAGGGCACATGGAAAAATCCATTCCGCAGATCTAATGTTGTGTAGATATTAGCATTCTGTAGTTTATCTATCACCTCATCCATTAACGGCATAGGGAAATGGTCTCGAACGATTTTCTGATTTAATCTTCTATAGTCACAACAGAGTCTCTTCGAACCATCTTTCTTCGGAACCAGAACAATAGGTGATGCATACTCCGAAGTACTGGGCTGCACTATTTTCTCTGCAAGCCATTCTGTGATCTGCTTATCGACAATGGCTTGATCGGTAACGGGTAAGCGTCTGGGGCGATGACAAACGGGTATGTCATCCTTCAATACTATATTCATCTTTACTGGGCTATCTATAACTCGTCTTGGACGATATTCGGTAATCGCCGTTACCACTTGGCCCTTAATGGAGTCATTCAAGTGCTCAACGTCGACTGCTATATCTGGTTCATACTCGTCCATATTCAAACAAATTCCAGAGAATTCCTCCAGCAGTAAATTTTTCTCGACTGGCATTCTAAAAATGACTTCACCATTTGTTATAGTGATGTCCGCCTTCCGTATTAGGCTGTTTCCCAGCATTATAGAGTGATTGATGTCACGCTCTCCCACTACATAAAAGGTAACCTGGAACTCCAAATCGTCAACACGAATAATTTCATCGAAACGACCCATTGTGACAATTGCGCTGTCACTTATTCCAAATAACTTAACCTTTTCCGGCACAAAGTTGACTTCACCCAGGATAAACAACATGTCAAATCGTACTATGCATATATCGCAACCCGTGTCCACCAACGCCGATAAAATTTTACCTCGTATTATAATATCCTTGAATATCAGACCTGGACCTTTACGAACCATGTTCACCTGATCGCCTTCCATCTTAACCTTTTTCTCCGTCTTATTAGATGTACATTCAAAGGAACGGTGGCCAAATTTCTGACATCGGAAACATTTAGGCTGCTTTTCGGGACAATCTTTGGCGATGTGCGATTTTTCACCGCATTTGAAGCATCTTCTTTCCTTTACGCTGGACTCCATCTTTGGCAAACTGATGTTTTTCACGCTGGTTACGGACTCTTTCGCCTTGTATGATGACTGGGTGACCATACGCGTTTTCTCATACACTTTAATCTGCCTCTTCAACTCTCGGATGTTATCAGCCTGATATAATACCGCTTTATTCATTCTCGACTCTTGGATACCTTCTATGAAGTACTCGATCACGCTTTTCTCGTCCAGATCGATCTGAGCTCCAATCTCCATAATACTATACAAATATTCCAGAAGAGTTTCATTTCTGTTAAATCGTCGGTTCCGTATCTGACGGATGACTTCTGCTACCGAAAACCGCATTCCAAACTCATCTTTAAGTGCTGCTTTCAATGAACGCCAATCACGTATACCTCTCTGACTTCTTATAAACATTCTCGCTGCACCAACCAGTAGCTGTTTTCCATATACGTAAAACTGTAGTGGCGACCACTTCAATATGGTACCCATTTCCTCAAATTCGCTTAGCCACTGAATAATGTCAGGTGTACTAGTGCCAGAGAACTGTGATAAACTGTCCTCCACGTCCTTAAGAGTGTACATGCTCTTTTGAGGAGCGAAAGCATAGGCCTCTTCACCATCTTCCGTTTCAGGAGTGTCGACTGCATTGTCACCTCCCACTGCCCCCTCAATCACTTCGTCCTCGTCGGATTCCGTAGAATTTAGTCCATATTTCAACAAAAGTCTATTCTGTAAGTCTTCTTTTAAACCCTGTGTACTCAGTCCTAACTCCGTCAATTTAGTCTTAAGGGCACTAACCCCCAAACCTAAAATTTCCTCACGATTCATGTCCAACTACACCAAACCGTATCAATCAAATCAATCGTAAAAGCTGAAACCGTAAGTGTTTACAAAAGTATAGATAATAGTATAATATAAAAAAATACAATATTATAAAAAAATAAAAATTCATTTAATATTTGAAATTAAATATTGAAAATAAAATAAGAAATCTCGACACAAATTCAAAAATACAATCTTCAAATTTCTTCACAAATTATGCAAAACCACTCTAATTCAAAAATTAGTTCCTCAAATTCAACAAATCTTAATTATAAAAATTTCATCAAATATTTTATCCGACTTTCGTCTAAATTTCAATCATCGTTCATCTAATATTAATCATCGTAATTTAAATCATCGTTCATCCTCATACATCCTAATTTTACCACACGATATTAAATTCTTAATGGAATTAAAAATACTTATCTAATTTTCCAACGTTCGCCCCACTGTATTCTGCTCTGTTATACTTCTTATTGCGTCACTGCATCTAGTACCAGCATCTCATACACAGCATCAGAAAAAAAACTCCACTTCACTCAAATATTCTATCAGCTCTGTAGCAGCAATCCTCTCACAATATACTCCTCCTGCAACGCAATTAACTTCACAGCTCTATCAATCACTAGGCATCAGTTATCAAATTCTGTTGGCGGCGACAAAACCACAAACAAACAGCATACATCACTCAAAACTTTTATCAACGCAGCATCAAAAGAAGTTTAACTGCAGCTTTAACTATTACTTATGTTGTTGTTGTCCACTTTATTTTATTCATTTACTTTCGACTCAAGAGAAGATTTGTCTCGATCAATGTTTTTGTTGTACACACTTAAATTTTACCCAAATTCAAAGTCACTCAAAAATTTCTCTCTTGTGTTTTTTTTTCGGTGGTGGGTTTTTTTTTTCTTTCTCAGTTGACTATTGTTTGTATGTGCGTGTGTTTTTTCTTCTCTTTGATTTTTCGTTCTGTTCTATCACGGTGGAACTTCTTACTTCGTTGTTTTTTGTTTTTGTTCTTCACTTTCAACTTTTAAGCGACCGTTATTATTTTTTTTTTTCACTTTGATCCGTATGTAATGTGGTTGTTGTTCTTTTTACAAGTACACTTGTTCAACAAATTGTCATCGCAATATTTTTGTAAATTAAGTGGAAATTTAATTTTGCAGAAATTGTCTTTGTAATTAATACACATCACTTAAACACTTTTAATTCAATTTCCCAGCTATCTGTTCCAATCCCGGTTGAGCCCCCAAAAATTTGTAGGGTCGGAACAATTGTCTGAATTAAAACACACTTTTTTATGGAAATAGTTATTATAATTTCAGTTTATTTTTATTATTGCATTTATCTGGTTTTTTATAGCTTATTAGAAATTAAATTAAATATTCTTCACACTTAAGGTTTCACACTTCTTAAAAACACAACTTCTTTTTATCGTGGTCACACAACAACTCGTCCTCTGTCTTTTTCTACTATTCTTGTTAATGTTCGCTTAGTCTTTTCTGTCCGCTGCTCGAGTGCAATTTTCAAGAGTCCGTTACTTCTTTTATTGTCGGTATGTGAGAATTAGGGAAGTACCCTACATGTATGTATGTATGTATGTATCTATATGAATAATCTCTGTAGATGAAAATAATTATAAAATATTTTCTTATTGTATTTCAGTTTGAAATAAAATAGAATTTAAATTTCATTGAAAGATTTTTTTCAAATGAATAATCGCAAATAATCATTTTTCAATTAATGACGTTTCCTATTTTTGAGCTTTTTGAAATTGAAATTTATTAAAATTTATTTCAAACTAGCAGACCCGGCAAATCTCGTTTTGCTAAAATAATTTTTTAGGGTGTTGTAGATCCTAATAGTCCTATATTTTTCTAGTGATGTGGTCTTGCAGTAACATAATTGCTATAAAATTTTAAGACTCTTGCCGAAAATTCATATTTGTAAATGGGCTACTTCTCTCCCTGGTTGTATACGTCCTACGTTTTGTACAGTTAAACAGTTCCTTGTGAAAGATATTCGATTATCAATATTTGCTTTGTATGGGGGCGTACTTCTGCCCCTGGTCCTATCGGAATTTTTTATAGTCAATGTAACTTTAAAGAAAACATTTTGGTCCTACCTTAAGTGGTCAAACTTCTTTAATTCCACATGATCCTTAAACGTTCTAATCAAGTGAAATTAAAATTTGAAAAAAAAATTTAATTTAAAAATTTTGGGACTTTTTCTTTCAAATAAGAAAAGTGTTGATCAGATGATTCGTATTGATTTAAAAGTATAAATAAAATAATAGAAGATACTGCAACCTTTCATTTGGTACTAAAATGTCTTAAATTCCTATTCATCTTTAACAATTCTGAACCACTAAATTTAAAAAAAAAATAGGTTCTGGGGAGTATTTTTATTTAAGATAAAAAGTTGTCAAATGGTCAGATACAAATAAGTCCCAAATATATTTGGCATAAAATACCATATAAATGATACAAAACATTTTGATATTTCATTTGGTAATAAAATGTCTTTAACACGTTTTGACCCTCAAAAGTTATTTCATCGAATAAACTTCAATAATAAAATAAAAAATAACCTAAAAACTGTTTGAGTGTTTTCCTTCAAATTAAAAAAAATATATTAAAGTGATGGGTCCAAATGGGTGTGCTTAAAGCCTTTGTCTTGTTCGTAATATATCGCTGATCTATTTTGTCAGTCAAAAGTTCAGTTCAGTAAACTTTGAATTCCACAAAAAATTAAAGAGAAATAATACAATTTTGGTGTATTTCTACTTAAATTGAAAAAGGAACAAAATTGGTTATATTCCGATTAAAGAAGATATTTGGACCTTCCGTTTGGTAAAAAAATATCTTTGATCCTCAAAAGTTTTATTGATAAAAACTAAGAATGTTGCGATTTTTAAAATTAAAAAAAATAATTAAAATTTGAACAGTGTTAAAGATATGGGTCCTAACGGGTACAAAAGTATATATGGAGTTAAAGAAAACTCTTGGACTTTCCATTTGTTAGTAAATTATCTTTAGTATCGAAGTTTATATTTCACTAAACATCGACTAAAATAGTAAAAAAGCAATTCCTTCAAAATTCAAGAAGCTGAAACAGGAGGGCCTAATATTATATATGGGGTTAAATGCCACGCCCCCAATTACCAATATTTTGATAAAGTTTTTGGGCTACTTTAACTTCAATATGTTTACTACTAAATGCCGTTAATATTTAGGAAATCGGTGTTAAGAAAATATAAATTGAACATATAAATTGTTCTGTAAATCATAAAATAGTTGAGATATGGTTAAATGCTTTTAACGGAATATGCGGAATACTAAGGACATTTAACTGGTACAAAAAATCTTTACGTTTATTATATAATTAATATTTTAACTACATTTTTTGGGACATTTTAGATTTCTATTAAATAAATCGATATTAAAGAAATAAAGGTCAAAAGTTCATTGCAAACGATTTAATTCAATTCTATTTTAACTTTTAATTTCAATTTTTTATTAAAAAAAATTTTCATCAAGAGAATTACGCCATAAATTCAATTTGTATTGTAATATCAGATGAAAAATATAAAATAACAAAAAAAAAAAAAAAAAAAAAGGAAGTTAACCTTAAGAATTATTACAATAATCGATTATATCTTAAATATTCATTAATTCACGCAATAAATGTCACATAATAGAGACTTATAAGGACAACTACAATTACTTGTAGTCATTAGGATATATATTTCATGCTCCTTTAAGTTATAATATTAATATTACAGCATGTAATTACAAAAGTCATATTAGACTAATATTTGACAGAAAGTGAGATGATAAAATAATTTGGTGGATCAAACAAAAATTTTGTAAATTTATTAAATTTTTATTTATTTTATTATTTTTCAATATTTTTAAATAAACAAAAATTGAGAATATTTTTTTAGAGATCAAATATTTGTTTAATCTGACTTAATATAACAGCATTGATGTTAATAGACTTTCAGGCTAGAATTTTCTTTTATAAAGGTTCTTGCATTGGAGCTATTGAAGGTTTAAGGGCAACACAATACCACAATAATGCTGTAATAAAAACCTCACAATTAACTGATTGTTTGATGAATTAAAAATAACAAATTGGATTTTTATCAAATTGAAGTATTTATTAATAATTTTTTTATGTTCTCTTTCAAATAATTTAATTTTCTTTCATAATCTGTTAATTGAAGAAAATTTCCCAATTAATGACCTAAAGAAGAAATGAACGTAATACATTTTATACATAATTCTCTATTCGTTTCTTTGTCTTTCTTCATTAATGGCAAAACTACAAAATAACTACAATAAATTTTGTAAGGAAAAAATGTATAAAACAATATTTAAAGGATGAATGTTTAAATCCTGTGAGGAGGGAGGGAGGGAGGTAGTAGAAATAGGTGAAAGTATATAATAAAAGTAAAAAAGAAATAATGTAAAGGAAAGCATGACTCTAATATCTAAAGTGGTTAATAATGTCGATTTTTTACACGAAACATCAGCAAATCAATTACAATTTTTCCATACATATGTAAAGTATGTATACGAAAGGGAAAGAACGTTAACAATTTTTATTTCCTAAGGAAACACTAAAAAATCGATCTAAACATTTCATATACCAACTTTTAATATAAATATTTATATTATTTTATGAAACGTATGGGGGCTGGTGTATAATATACATTTGTGTTAATAACTACGTGTATGCGTATAATAATATTTATTTAGATGTATGTACATATATATATATATAAGTGTATGTGTGTATATTTATGAAGTAAGTAAAGTAAATCAATATTTAGCATTCAATTTTCTCTGAATATGTTAACTTGAGTAAATGATTTTAATGTATACGATGGGAAAACAGAGCTTTAAAATGGACTTTACTTATATGTAATGTAAAATCGATTATAAAGACGAAACATTAAATATTTATCCCAAATAAAAATTATGTAAAATTTAAGTTTTGAACATTTAACGAATAAATTTATTTTCTGAGTAATGAAAAAAAATCTAAATTCATCTACTGGAACATTATTAAATTGTATAATTTTGTAAATCCTAGTCTAAGCGGTGAAAAATCGAAATCGAAAAACTTTACATAGGAACTTTTAACGGGGCAGAAACTAATTAACCCCACTAAATTCATGAAACTCAAGTATAAGACAATAATCTTGTTATAAAACTCAAAAAAAACTTTTATGCAGGAACTTTTGAAGGTGCAGGAACTATTTAATCCCAATAAAAATTGTTTCTACAATTCAAGTGTAAAAACAATTGTTTTCCAGTTAAAAATTTCAAGTGTTGAAATATTTCAATTGAATACTCAAGTGAAAAGAAATTTTTAATTCAAGTCAAACATTAAATTTTTAGGTAATTTAAAATCAAACCACATTGAAGTAAAAAAACAATACAAACCAAACAGTATTTTTCAAGCATTAAAACAGGAAATTCAGGAATGATCATTACTGTCTACTGTACTTGGTGGCAATAAAGTGTATTGTAGTACGTGCAAAACTTCTGGACAGAAAAAATTATAGACCGATATTTGGAATTTCAACCTCGACATTTCAAAAAGGAACTTTGTATTATTTTTTTCAATTAAAAGCGACAGAATTTTTAACTAATGTAATCATTATATGTGGTATAGTTTTATTACAAAGTTTGATGACTTTGATTAAAACACAATTCTTTAATAGATTTTAGTTTATTATATATAATATATATGGCTTAAGTCTAGGGTATTTAAAGTTTAATTAAATAATCAAATATATTTATTCACTTGGATTTTAAGACACTTTCACAGCTTAAATTTACCACTTTACTTTTTACAACTTTACAACTTAACAACTTCAACTTTAGACTACGACTGCCCTGGACCAGTGCTCAAACTCAACTATAGACGGAATTGACCGTCTATTGAGATCTAATCGTTACTCGTCAGTTTTTGTCGATTCTAGAATATTCTTGTCATATACAGTCATCTCTCTTCATCCTATTCTGTCAAATACAACGGTCGTTTCAATATTAGTTTTAACTGCCATCAGTCTTAACCCTTAGTAGGGTCTACCCGATCGTGTGCGACCAGGCTCAAATCCCACATTATATGTAACTATATATATCTAGAACTGGTCTAGAACTGAACTAGAACTGATTTAAAATGAACTAAAACTGAACCAGAATTTGACTAGAACTGAACTACAACTGAACTGGAACTGATCTAGAACTGAACTAGAATTGAACTAGAACTGAACTGGAACTGAACTAGAACTGAACCAGAATTGAACTAGAACTGAACTGGAACTGAACTAGAACTGAACTAGAACTGAACTAAAACTGAACTGGAGCTAATCTAGAGCTAAACTAGAACTGAACTATAACTGAATCAGAATTGAACTAGGACAGAACTGGAACTGATCTAGAATTGAACTGGAACTGAACTTCAACTGAATTAGGACTGAATTAGATTTAATCTTGAGAGTCCATGTTCCAAAACTTTTAATTCTACACTTCTCTGTTATTGTTCATGCAAATTAAAAGTTGCAGATTTTTTTCTATTGAAAATATATCGCTTCTGCTCCACTGTGCACTTTGCTTAAAGCCAACAATTTTTAATGTTAATTTTATTGTTGAATTTTTCTTTGTCTACTTTTAGACTTTTCTTCATTTTTCATCTACAAATAGTTTAATTTTTTCCTTATTTTACACCCATCAACTTCTATATTTATGTAAAACAATTTAGTTTATTATTTATTAACTATAAAATGGAAATACGATATATTTTTACGCATAAATATCATCATTTATAACTTAAGGATATTTTCCACAAAAAAAAAGAAATTTAAATTGTTCCTATTTTTTCCCTTCCATACATTTTTCTTTCCTTTCATTTTCATTTCCATCCGTTTACATGTTTCCTCTAGTTTTTGGCCCATATCTCAATATCTTTTACATTTTTTTTTTTGCTTTTGGAGGGAAACATTATGTATATTTATGTTTATACATATGGAAATATTATTTTTTTTATTGAATAATAAAAGAAATATATATTCATTACATACACAGACATATACATATGTATATATTGCATATGTGTAGGTATGTGTGGTTGCTACATAAGTAAGTAGTTTATAAATAACGGAAATAATAATGAATGTATGTATTTCGCCATTTTTTCTGCGTCGGTTAAGGAAAATTCTATTTTTTTTCGTTTTTTATTTGATTTCCATTTCTTCGTTTGTGTATTGATTTGTTGCCCCAAACGTTAAAAAGAGGGAAACTTATTTTTTACAACTCCACATTTTTCTTACGAGTTCCTGGTGTCGAATAAAATATTTATAACTGCGGATTTGATTTATTTTAGCAGCAATTTCTAGGGGTTTTACGCATTTTTATAAGGTTTGATTTAATTTTAATAAGCTCAACTTTTTTTGTAAGGTTTCCAATGATGTAATGATTTTTTTATTATGTTGTGTGGTTTTTGGGAGTTTTTCTTTATGATAAAAAAAAACATTATTTTCTTTATTACAAAAATAGTGAAATTTAATTCACTTGATTTTCAATTGATATCAAAATGTTTTAAAGTACTTATTGCTTTATCTCCTCTCAAATGTTTGTGTTACCTCTGTGACAAAAAGGAAAAACTACATAACTCATTTTTGAACTTTTCAAGCAACTTTATTGAACTTCAAAATGAAGTATGAAAAAGTAGAAAAGTAAAAATATTAATTAAACATAAAATTACTGACTAAACACAGTATATTAAGTATCGTTTATTTAATTACTGTCGTATTTTTTTTAACTTCGTTATTAAGTTCAAAGATGCTTCATGAAAATTAAAAAAAATGAATTATGTTATTTTTCCTTTTTGCCACAGGAATCATCTCTTGACCATTTTTTTGCAAAGAAAAAAATATAAAAAAATTTATTTAGTTTAGTTTTTTTAATAAAATCTTTAGAAAATATTTTCTATAGAATTATTTATTTATTTATTTATTTATTTATTTATTTATTTATTTTAATGCTAAATTACTTTTCATTTCACTCACTTCATTATGTTTTAATTGCCTTTTTATTATAAAATATATTTTAATTCAAAGGATAAAATGCTTTTTCTTTTGAGTTTTTATTAGTATTTAAATAAATTTAATACAAATACAAAAAAAGGATCATAAATATAAACAATTTTGTGGTTTACAGTGGGCCAAAATGTTTAAATGTTAAAGAGAGTTAGAAATAAAAAAAGAAACTGCAATTTCATCCAACTTAGCCGCGAAGGACCAATCATCCAATTAACCGGAATTGAAATACAAAAATGATTATAGTAAGTGAAACAATAAACCCCTTATTGAGGACCTATAATTCTAGCTGGACAGTGTGAAAATTATATGTAACAGCTAAAGATATTGGATTTTTTTTTTTTTTTTTTTTTGAAGGAACACATTTACTATCCTGAATGATTAATAAAAAATTGTCTATATATTACAGAGATTTTTGAATCTACTAAGGTGAATTTCAAAGAAAATGTGAACCGATTTGTACTGAACAGAAAACACAATTTGACTTGGTTTAGTCTCTAGTTTGAAGTATATTTACGGAGAGATTATTTCAGAGGGAATTATTATCATTTTATAAAAATTGTCCTTCAAGGATTTTCTAAACGTCCTTTTGTGATAAATATGATAAAATTAATACGTTGGTATAATCAATATTGGATTCTTATATATAAGTCTTGACTAAGTCTTATTTAAGGTTTTTCAACCGTAATTGGGGTTCAGCACTTACGTCAATTGATCCTTGAAGATTGAATTTTAAATGAAAAATTGAACTTTAGGTGTAAAAATTATTTTAGTAAAAAATTAAATATTTAGCGAATTTTCCAGTGAAAAATTGAATTTTTCGGTCTAATGGAAAAATTTGTATGTCTAGAACAATTAACGAAAATCAATGAAGCTTGGCCACATTGTTTGTTGTTGTCCTAAGCAGTTTTCCAAAAACGTTATGGGCTATAATATTCAAAATTTCAAATCGGTGTGTAGATTACAGTTTTAAATTCACAATACAAAAAATTATATTGTGCTGAGATCATTATTTGACATAGCTCACACATGAGGCACCTTCCCAGAATATGTTTTTAAGCTTATAGAAGACTTAAATAAACCCCAATATTATTACAATTTAGCACAACTAATCCGAACAGGTCCATGTTTGGTCAATGTTTTTCTATAGCTCCCAAATTTTCATATAACTTTCCCTTCCTGAAAAACAGTGTTGAGCTTATAAAACTCTTACAAATGAATCCATTTTTATAGAACGTCATCATGTTTATATTCCTTATTATATATATTTTAAATCTGATTAATATAAAACTGTCTTTAAATATTTTGACAATTATCGGACTATGTTCGATTATAGCTTTGCCTGAAAGGGTTTTAACTTAAAAACATTCTTAAATATGTAAAAAATCCATTGAAAGTATGGACCAATACAAAATTTCATTTCAGTTTTTAAGACCTTCTTTCAACTCACGCAAATGTTTGCATAATGTAAGTGGTTTAGTGTACAGCTGCCGAATATAGCTGCTCTTTCTTGTTATAAGTTTCAGTCATAACATTGCACATTGGTCCCGAATGGATCCTTTTGAAAATAATTCTGTAATTTTTGTACAACTAAATGGATTTGTATGAAATATAATATAATGACACATCAGACGATAAGTTTGAACGTGATCGAGGAGGCTCCACGTCCATGACATTTATTAGTCATCTTCTAATCGTTACAACGACCTTAAAATATGAAAATTAATTTATGTAGGTTTATGTCTCATATGACAAATTAACACATCATATAATCTACTGGTTGACTCTTAACTATAAAATCAATTATTTAAACAAATTTTTAAGATGACATATGTATGTGTGTTTGTACATATGTAAATGTATTAATACTTAAATGCTTGAATAAATATAGACAAATGAGAAAAATATAAATTAAATTAATATGTTTGTTTAATAATATTAAACCAAATGAGGATGCTATTTTCGGCTATGCCGAATCTTTAATACCCTCCATCACTAATGTGTGTTATGTCCTCTGGATACACACTTGAGATGCACTTACAAACGTATACATACAAACGTGTATTTAAACGCTTTTCTTAACACTTTATGAGTTAACAAATTATATATATATTTTGTCTATAACTTTTCTTTTACTGAACCGATTTTGATAAGTTTTGGAATATTAATGAAGTACAAAAAACTTAATATTATGGACAAATTTTATTCTAATTTGTGGATTTACAAAAAGTTTTTTGCTTGAACTCAGAGGATGCTCTAGATATCGACCTTTAACCTTTAAAATACTGAACCGATTTTGCTGGTTTTTAATAGGAAATTTCTCAGTCCAAATTTTATTGAGCCTTGTCAATTATTGTGAATGTGTTTTGATGCAAAAATATATATACATTATGGCGTCTGAGATGATTCCTTCTAACCGTTACATACGAAATGATAAAGTTAATGTACCCTCTTTATAACTTGTAGGGATTGAGGTTATAAACATATGAACAAAACAAAAGAACAAAAAACTTAAAATATTTATTTTATTAAATCATTAAAATTTTTGACATAAAACTAAAATATTTAGACAAGAAATTTATAAAAAATATTATTTTTATTATTTTTAGAAAAAAAGATTTTTTTTTGAAATTGAACCCAAACAAACTTTTAAAAAAAAATTAGATAAATAATATTTGGAACACCCACGAGTTCTCTTTTTTTCAAAACATTTAAAGAAAATGATAACAAGTATGAAGGCAATATTCGGCTATGCCGAATCTGCAATACCCTCCACCCCAAATGTGTGTGAAGTAAATATGTTATGTTTTGTACAAAAACACTCACAAATACACTCACACACGTATACAATATATAAGAGCTTCAGAATTCTTAATGAGTTATAAAATAAGTTATATTTTTGGTTATAACTTTTTTTGCTACAGAACCGATTTCGATAATTTTTGAAATGATAATGAAGTACATATAGAAATTAAATTCTAATTTTTACATTTATTATTGACAATTTTACGAAAGCTTTTGCTTGTCTCAGATATCGGCCTATATCTTTTAATATAGTGAAGTGATATTGGTTTTAAATAGAAAACTTCAAATTTTATTGAGGACTTTCAATTATTGTGGATGGGAGCGTACTAATAACTCATCGACTCAGATTTTTTGGGATCTGAGATGATTCCTTCTAAGCGTTGCACACGAAATGACAAAGTTAATATATCCACTTCACCACTTGCGGTGGTGGAGAGTGTAAACACATGAAAAATTAACAGGTGCTTAAAAAAAAACAAAAACAAAAACTATTTAACACTAGAACTGGTTGAACTAGTTTTTTCTCATATTTATATTTATATATATTTATGTGTATACACATTCACCTAAATACACGTGTTTAGTGTTAAATTTTAATCATTTTTTTCACCTTTAAACAACAATAAAAATGAAAAATTGCCAAAGAAATATTTTCATTAAAAAATATAAATATTTTTTGAAAAATATTTCTCAAGCATTTTAAAATGAAATAAATTATAATTTTAGCACTAAAAATAACTAAAAATTTATTATAAATTAACGTGTGACTTAACGAAATTTTAGAATAAGATATTTTATTTTTATGACAGACTGTTTGATGTAATTATGACATGACCTAAAGTTGGCTGTCAAGATGACATTTAAAAAAAATATGTTTAAGATCAAAAAAATATTAAAAATAAAATTTATTTATTTTAGGCCTAAAATTTATTTTTAAATCTGTCATTGAGTTTAAAGTTTAAAAATCTAAAAATAAATCTCCAAAAAAAATCTAATAAATAAATTGAAATTTTTTATTTTTAGATCCAAATAAAATGTAGTTCTACATTATGTAAAATGTTTTTGTAAATATTTAAATATTTTACACGATTTTAGCTGAGATGTTTTCGTGTGGATTTGTTTTAGTTGAGATCTGCAATTGGCCAAGGGAATAGCGGTTGGTTTTTCCAGTGGCACAGTGGTATCAAATTTTTTTTTTTGGAAATTATGTATATAACTTTTGAACCATTGATAGGAATGATTACAAGTCCCTAGCTGCTCAGGGAGATAGTGGGGAGCTCTCTAAACTTGGACACCACAGGTATGTTGATATTTTAAATTCCCCCCTGAAAAATATTTAGGATATGAGACCAAAGAACTTCTAAATGTCTACCAAAAAATATGCTTATAGAAGATTCGATCTTCAGCTGATAAAGAGAATAGTGGGTGGCTTTTCAAAATGTGCACTGTGGTTCCAAAACTATTTTTTTGTAATTAGTTCTGCAACTCGTAAGCCGTAGAATATATCGGAATAAAATTTAGCACAGTTATAGCTGAGGTGTTATGGAAATGATAAAAAAAGATTACAAGCTCCTCGCAAGTCAGAGGGATAATGTGTGAACATCGATTAAGCGATATTTGTCCATTCGTGAGAACGGGTGTTTGACCATGTCTCAACTTTAAAGAAATTTCAATGAAATTTGGTACAGATAATATTTTGGGCCAAGGGTGAATCCTCTTTAAGTTGGTGATGATCAGGTCAATATTTTAAATTAATATCCTCCGAGAATGGGATTTTAGGCACATAAAATACACAGACATACATCAGTCCAAATCACTCATCAAATTTTAAAAAAAATTCGTCCAGAATGGACTACACATTGTAGTGCAAAGAAGAAATCTCCCCCACCTTCAAGTATCCCAAACGGTTCAGAATCGTTTTCTGAGTCAAATAAACGATGTAAATCCGTTTGTTTGACTGAACGCCTATCCATTTCCTTTCCGGGCAAGCAGGAGGCCTATTTTAATTGGAGATGATCTAGACAATCCCATTAGAATATCTTCCTAGAATGGGATTTAAAGTTCGTTATATATACAGATTTAATGATATTTAATCATATTTGTTAGAAATAAAATATCTTTTATACCCTCAAAAAGTTCATTCCACAAATGACCATAACTCATACTTCAGAGTATTGAATAAAGTGCATTAATTCCAAAAAAAATACATAATGACCGTTCTAAAAATCGCATAAATCTTTTATATAAGTGATTAACATGAGCAAATTTCATATCAGTGTGTTTTATACAAGCCCAAATCAAAAAAATCCAATTTTACGAGGGTCGGTTCATCATTTTTCATGTCTGTAATCAATTTTAATTTTTTTCTGTTTCTTTTTTTTTAGAAAAAAAATATACACAGAGAAAAACTTGAATTAATGTTGATAAAATAATTTTTATTAAATTGAACACCGATAATTGCGCTAAATGCATTTATTGTGAAACAATGTTGAATTAACATTTTTTATCTGTATTGTTAAACGAAAATTTTGCTGTGAGCAGGGATTTGTATTAAAATCAGATCTCCAGACACAAATCAAATCTGCAGAGAATGTGATCAAGTGCGCGTGATCGTCCAGTTTGCGCTGCAAATAATATTGATCTTATCCCCGTAAGAGTGATTTTTGTTCCCGTGATCGTAACATAAAATTGATTATTTTACCATCTTCGATAATGCGATATTTTAATACAGATTTAAATAATCATTTCTAGTGTAGTCAATACATCATGTATTTTTAGTGGACCACCCTTTAAGCTGCTTCATGCAAATTTGGTTTATTAAATTATGCCAAAATAGTTTAATGATTTTTAATATATTCGACAAGTTTATACGTATTTTTTAAACAAAAAATATTATGCAAATTTTTTATTAAAAACTTTTTTCATTCTGTTGCTATAAATACCTTCTTTGGGGGATCTATTGCCATTAAAATTATAATTGTTATTATTGTAAATTGATACCAACCTAAAAGGAAAATGGAAAGAGAACAAAAATTAATATTTTAATATTTTAGAAAAAATCTAAAAATTCTATTCAAATTTAAATACATTTTAAACAAGTAAGAATGCTGTATTCGGCTACGCCGAATCTTTATTACCCTCCACCAAATTCAAACACTTGCAACGTTTTCTTAAATACAACATAGGAACACTTAATGAGTCCTAAAAATAGTTACATTTTTAGCTATAACTTCTTTTTTACTGAACCGATAATTTGATCATTTTTGGAACAGTAATGAGGTAAATATAACTTAATTTTATGGTTGACAATTTTACGAATATTCTTCGCCTGAACTAAGAGGTTGCCGCGGATATTGATCTATATATTTTAAAATACTTAAGCGATTTTGCTGGTTTTAAATAGGAAACTTCTCAGGACTATAAAAAATACTCAGGCAAAATTTCATTAAACTCTGTCAATTATGTGGAAGTGAGCATATCACCAAGATAAATCGACTCAGATTTTGATTTGATGCAAGAATATATATACATTATAGAGTCTGAGATGATTCTTTCTAAGCGTTACACACGGAATGACAAAATTACCATATCCCCTTTGTAGTGGAGGGTATTAAAAAGCAATAATGAAATTTTAACGATAAAATGTATTTCATTTCTTTTAGATTTGACGCATTTGAAGTCATATTTATTTGTTCACTTTTGATCATTTGTTTCCCCCATTTTGTCAATATTCAAACAAAAATATATTTATTTGAAAATTATTATGTCTTTTTTTTGTAAACAAGTTTCTAAGAATTTTGGAGGGAGATTGAAGAAAAAATGTATAGAATAATTAATATAAAGCGCCGTCTTAAGTAGCTTGAAGTCATAAAATGGCATTAATTTCATAAAATTGTATATTTTGCATAAATTTGGCCATATTTAGAGGTAAACATTTTAATTTTATTTTAATAATATGCAAACGCCCACAGTGAGTCCATTAAATAAGCATTCAAGCAATATTAATCATTTTAAATACATTTTCAAGTTCATGGTAAGTTAAACCTTGTCACAACGATACAAGACTTAATTTTATTTAATATTAATATTATTTTTTCCAAAAACATACACCAAGAAAAAAATCAATGTTAAATTAACATTGAAAATTGTTAAATTCCAAAAAATAAATATTTTCCCAATTTGAGCAAAGTTAAGCCTTAAAACATTGGTTTGAGTTGGTTTTTTAAGAAAAAAGGTCTCTCACTTATCAGACGGGTGATGGGCAACCTTCAACAGTTGGCCATCTATAAAAAAAATTTGGCATATAAATTTATTAAAAAATTTATTTATTAAGCCAAACAAAATTTTCTATATAGATATTTCTTGTAAATTATCATAAAAGTTCACTTGTAATTTTAAAAATATTCAAATCAAAATTCAATGAAAAAAAGTCGAAATGATAAACAAGTTTTATACATATTCTGAGTATGTCCATGTGGAAAGGTAGGAGTTTTCTACCTTCATGTTCTAACATTTTGTTACATGTCAAATACTTGTTTAAAAAAATTACCGCTTAGTCCGAAATCCAACTTAAACTATGCTTCCTTTTTTCAAATTTAACTATTTACCATACATTTCAAAAATCGCTTGGAGTCAGTGGACTTCTGTTAAATAAAATAAGAAACGTTTTGACGTTTTAGAAATAATTCGCCTTTCGTCACTTATGTTCACATTATTATCGTTGTTATTCAAAATAATGACAAAATAGATTAAGTAATTCTTCGAAAAAAAATATTATAAACCAAAACGTGTGAAAATTATCAAATTAAATTTAATGAGTCACCGTTTGCTTTGATTCTGCCCCAAGGTGCTGGTTTTTAAATACTTCTGGCGCTATAAATATTTCAAATCAACAATTAATCATATAATTAAATTAATTTTTTATTGGGACTTTAATGAACAGCATTGTACACACAGTACAAACTAAAGTTTACGAACGGTAGTTTAAGTCTAAATGGGAAATATTGTATTTCTTTATCAAGAGAAAAAGAGTTAAAGGTTGAAAATTAAATCTTCAGCTTAAAACTTTATTCCGAGAACAGGTCTTAATGGAAAACTCTAGTTAAATATGATTTGATGCAAACTTTTTCAGTTGTCATTTTTAAATTGTGTTCTTCTCTGGATAACGATAAACAGGCAGATGGACACAGTTCAGGCAGACAGACAGAAATATGATCGTATAGAAATAGGCATACGGACAGATGTTGACAACTTAATAAATTGTGATTTAAACTGATAATATATAAACTTTATGGGGTATAGTGTTACACACAACATGAAAATATTAATATATCTCGATTCACCACTTGTGGTGGTGAAGGTCATAAAAATGCTACATAATCACAGTTACTAAAGTAGACATATGCTGTTTTAATTAGAAAATCTTAAGATAAAATAAAAAGTAAATAATTAAGAATGTAATAAACGGTTAAGACTGTCTACATAATACCCTACACCATGACGCATACAAGTAAAATTATGTAGCGGACCTCGTAGAATTTTATTTTATGAATTGTGTTTGCTTAAAACATTCTTATTCAAAATATTTCTATGATACTCGTATATATGAGAGGTTTTCCCGTTTAAAGTTATATTCAGAAAAGAGGCCGCTATATGAGACCTGTAGATTATGACGGACTGAATCTTGTAAAATTTGTTACATTATTTTATAGTTGTATAAATCTTTAATATATGAAATTTTTGGAAGGTTTATTTATGGACTTTAACGGGATTTTCTGTATGATAGGTACGGTCAGATGTGGATCGCCAATGTGTGAATAAAACTAATACATAAATACATAATACATTTAAATAGCTATGAGTTTAATAAGCTTCAAACTCCATTCTAGGAGGGCATTTATATGGGAAGTAACTAAAATATTGGCCACTTTCAATATGCTTTGTCCCTTTTTCCTTAAAAATGGCAACGTGTAGAGTGCTCAAATCTCTCAATAGACAACCAGTCGGACGGCTATCGTGAAATCGATATACAAACAAGAGCTACCTGAAATATTAAAGCAATTTTGAGATTTTACAATCGATTAATATACAAATTTTATCAAGATTTTTATAAAAATAGCGATAATTAGAGTGTTGACAATGTTCACATGGAGAACCAAACAAATGTGAGAAAATCGTTAAATGGATTCATAAGCATGAGCTAAACTGAAATATTGAACCGATCTAGAAAAGCAGCATTTTACCTTGTAATCGATATAAAATAAAAATTTCATCACTAAATAAGTACATAAATCGAGTTGATCGATATATTTAAAAGCGATAGAAAAATCATTTTTCAGTACGTTACAAACATTTTCACAAGCACATAATACTCACCTAATGTGGTATAAGTTTTAAGGATTTGTATGTATACTTTTGTAATCGTGTGTATATCTTGTTGTTCAATCATATTTTCGTCAGTTCGCAATCTTCTTAACATTGTAATACATTAATCGGTTTACTTCTATGGAATTACCACAATTTTTATTATATTTGTCACCGATAATTTATAACATTTTTTTCTAATTTTTTCAATTTGAATTATATCCTCTCACAAATACCGTTACAGGCGATAATTTCTTTATTATTTTCTTTTCCTTAATTCTATTTTTTATTTCCCCAAAAAAAAATGTTATATTTTAAAAATAACAAAATTTTTTAAAATTTATTGATCGATTGATTACTTTTCGCATTAAAAACGAAGTATTATTTTTAGGTCTTCCAAATTACAGTTCTAAATTAAAAATGACACTTCTTTCAGCTTCCAAGAATTCTTCCTCCATTAATGTGTTTTTATACTCTTCACCACCAGAAGTAGTGAAGAGGGTATATTATTTTTGCCATTTCATAGGTAACGTTAAGATGGAATCATCTCAGATCATAATGTGTATATTCTTGAATCAAATCTGAACCTGAATCGATCTAGCTATGACCGTCTGTCTGTCACTCTGTCTGTTGTTGGACCGCTCATATCCACAATAATTGTCAGAACTCAATGAGTTACAACTACTGACAAGTATCTAATTCAAAACCAGTATATTAATAGATATAGACCGATATCTAGAATAAGAATAAAAATTCGTCGTGGTATTAACTGTATTCTACCTCATTCCCATGTTCTTGTGTTGTATATAAAAAAAATGTTTTATATATGAGTGTATATGTATGAATTTATTTCACATGCATTTGTGGTGTAGGGTATTGAAAATTCGATGTAGCCGAATTTACCATTCGTACTTATTTCCGATTTGAATTATATCCTACTAAATGATTATGTTAATACAACTGATGACCCTCTAACAAATACCATTACAGGCGATACTTTCTTTATTTTATTCTTTTCTTTAAATCTATTTTCTATTTCCCCGAAAAAAATTGTTATATTTTTAAAATAACAAAATTTCGAAAAATTTATTGATCGATTGATTCATTGAATTACTTTTGGCATTAAAAACAAAAATTTATTTTTCAATTCTTCCAAATTACAGTTAAATTTTCTTTTCTTTTCTTTTTTCTGTTTTTGGCTTCCAAGATTTCTTCCTCCATTAATGTGTTTTTCTATTTAAATGAATGCAAATAGATGATGTTATTTATTATTGTTCTTCAATTGATTTTTCAAATGAAAATTTTGTCCTTGAGATATTTTTATCACAAATTCAATTCAAATTCAATTGTAGTCGAAATTGTTCATTTGTTTAGTTGATAAATTTGCCATTTTTCATTTTTAAACTAAAATTCAAATATTATTTTGTTGTTGTTGCTGTTGTTCCTATTTGATCTAAAAAGGATTTAATATGAATTTATTACTGTTAAATATGTATTTTATGATAAAACATATTTATGTTTCAAAAATTGTTTTTATAACCTCCACCAGCACAAGTGATGAAGTGGGTATATTAAATTTGTCATTACGTGTGTAACACTAAGAAGGAATCATAACAGAACCCATAATGTGTATATATTTTTGCATCAAATCAAAATCTGAGTCGATTTAGTAAGTCACTTTGCTCATCTGTCTATGTGTGTGTTGTTGACCTGCTTACATACACAAAAATTGACAAAGTTCAATGAAATTTGGCCCAAGTATTTGTTTCGTTTCTTTATATTAAAAGATATAGACCGATTTCTGAGGCAAACTCTAAGTTCAAGCAAAGAACTTGCGTATAATTCTCAATTGTATGTCGAGAAATTATAATGATATTTCATCATAATATGAAGTTATATATATTCACTACCATTCCAAACATGATCGAAATCGGTTTCGAAATCGGTTCAGTAGGACAAGAAGTTATAGCAAAAAAATGTAACTAATTTTATATCGCATTAAGTGTTCCTGTGTTATATTTAAGAAAAACGTTTATATAAAGTATACTTTTGTGAGAGTATGGGTGAGTGTGTATGTACGAACATAACGTATTTACTTCACACGAATTTGCGGTAGAGGGTATTGAAGATTTGGCATATACGACTATGGCATTCGTACTTCCTTTATTTTTTATTTTGTTTCTTTTTTTTCTTATTTCTTTTTTTATTGATTTAAATAAATAAATTTTGTGTAAATTAAATAAAAAACAAAGAAGAAGAAAAAGTTGAATTATAAATAAATAAATTTGAAATCAAAAAGATTTAAATTGAAACATAAATTTTATTGAAATGTGTTGAAGTCGTAAGAAAAGTTATAAATAACATTTTTTTCTTGAGATTCAATAAATATTTACTAAGAAATATAAATTGTAGTTAAATTAAATGAAATTAAGGTTTAAAAGGATATTTTATTGGACTTATATTTAGAGCAAAAAAAAGAGAGAAAAAAATCACAAAGTTAAGAAGGTAATTTAAGTTGTTTACTATTTAATTCAATGTTTTATTGCGACACATTAATATTTTGCATAAAACACCGAACAACAAGCAAATTGGAGATTTCACATATAAAAACTGTGAACAGATAAAAATCGGTCTATATTTAAGATTTTTAAAAGCTTAAAACCATTTTAGGGGTTATAGCAAACCATGAACCGATATTTTGCAAATTAAAAACACCCTACACCATGATGAAAGTATGAAAAAATTGTCGCTCGAGTTCGTCTATGACCCAAAATAATTATAAGTGTTGACAACATTATCATGGACAGACAAACTGATAGATAGACGGACGGTCATCGTCTGAGTCGAATTTAAAGGAGGGTGTACAAAGATCAGCACAAATATAATATACTCCAACTACACTGAACCAAAAAAGGATGTAAATATAACTAAAAAGGATGTAGTATTGAAGAAAAGTAGGTTAAATATCAGCCAATGAAACTTTTATTCATTATAACGAAAATTTTCTTCAATTTTTTGTAAATTCTTCAAATTGACGAAAAATTGTCAATATGACTATTTGAATGCGATAATAAAAATGAGTTTAATTTGAATAAATATTATTCAATTTGAATAATACATTGTTCAAATTGATAAAAATAAATTCTTTGTATTGATGAATATTATTCAATTTAAATACCATATTTAGTTGAATTTACGAAATTTTATTTGAATTGAGGAAAAAATAACGTTAAATTAATACATATAATATTAAGGACCAAGGAAAGGAGTACTTCCCATACAAAACGAATATTGATTATAAAAAATTTTAAGAATGGAAACATTGAGATCTGTCAAATTATTGTGAATGTGAGAGTGTCAAGAACAGACAGATAGACAAACGGACTGGCATACGGACATAGTTGAATTGACTTAGATTTTGATTTGATGCAAGAACATATATATATTATGAGGTCTGAGATGATTCCTTCTTAGCTTTACATACGGAATGACAAAGTTAATGCGCCCTCTTCACCGCTTGTTGTGAAGGAGGTATAAAATATTTTAAAAACAGGTTTTTAGTTATCATCCTGGATTATTCAAAGATACAAATGTAGTACATTTATATGCATTTTAAAATTTTTTATTTACAAAAGAAAATCTGACCAGATATGAAAAATCAGGAAATACACTTTAATTCAATGTAGATTCTAATGTGCATTTGTATGAATATTGTTTCACGGTGTTTGTCTCAGTCATTTAACATTTTCTGTAATTCATTAAACCATGAAATTTATGTTGTTTTTTTTTATAAAAATATTAAATTTTAAAATAAATATAATTGTGTATGTTTTTATTAACGTTTTTTCTCTCATTTTTTTCGATTTTATTAGTGTAGTTGTTGTTGTTGTTGCCATCAGCATATAAACAAATGTTAAATGTAAACATTTTATATATATTTTTTTAATCTGACGCCTTAAAAAGATAAATATTTATATAATTTATTTGTTTTTTTTACACATTTTACTAATATGCACAATATTTATGCATGTATGTATGTGTAGATGTATGTGTGTGTGTGTTTTGATTTAAAACTGTATTATTGACACATCCGGGATTTATTTTAACACTCATCTTTTACCGAATGCGTGTGTGTATGTGTGTGTTTATTTAAGTTCTATTGAATAAATGGCTTCCAGCATTTAAAAGTTTTAAAAATGCAAATTTTTATCATAATTTTATTTGAAAATAATTTTTTTTTTTTTAATTTTAAAGCCCAACAATAACAACAACAATAAAAGAGAAATTTAATAATTTTTATGCAGCAAACATTTTTAGATTAAAAATCACAATAATAACAAAAAAAACAATATTTTATAATAGACATATCCTTCCCCTTATTGGGGGGGGGGGGGGAGATGAGATTAATTTTCTGAATCAATTTAAATTTCTATTCATCTAAATTAACTTTCTTTAAGAAGAAATGGAAAAGTCAGAAAATTAGAATCGGAACATGATTTTTGATGATGTGAAATCCACACGCTGATTCCAAAACGGAAATAATTCAACAACTCTGGATCGATAATAAAAAAGAAACAAATTTTTACATGGTAACAGCTGAGAAGTTTTCTAGGAAGAGTAATTAATACCATTTTACAGAGAGCTAGTAGGTGAAACACCCCCCCTCCCCAAAAAAAATAGTATATTTTGTGTGTATGTGTGTGCGTGTAAATAAATTATAGTTCAAAATTTAAAGATATTTGAAAAACACTTTGTTGAGGTCCCCAACTATTAACATCAAGTTCTCTTTGCAAAAGTGTAAAGTTTTTCGCAAAAAAGGAAAAGTCAGAGCATAAGGATCAGGACATGATTTATGATAATGTGAAATCCGCACGCTGATTCCAAACCGGAAATAATTCTATAACTCTGCATTGATTGTAAAAACAAAACTTTTCTAGGAAGAGTAAAAGAATGTTCAGAAGACAAGTGGACGGTCTTCCAAAATCGGAAATTTCGTGTGTATTTGTGTGTGTGTCTGAAATTATAGTTCAAGATTTTAAGATATTTGATAAGTATGTTAATCCCTGTGGTGAGATTTCCACCAAGTTCTCTTTGGCAAATTATTAAGTTTTACAGAAACTCGACAAAACTCAGGGCCTAAATTTCACGACATGATTTTTGATAATCTGGAATTTGCACGAAAATAATTATATAACTTTTGATCGGTTGTAAATACATAAACTAAATTTTAAACGGTTACAGCTGAGGAGTTTTTCAGTTGACTGAGAGCAGTAAAGGCAACTATTTAATCGGAGGACCTGCCAAACAAGGCCATTTCGTGTATAATGATTTGTTGAAAATTCACCAAAAACATATTTCTGACATAAATGGAAAAAATGCACAGTTCGAAAAGTCATTATTCATCCCTACAAATGTCTTTTAGTTTTAGAAGTGTTCAAGTCAAGATAAATTCAGTTATTTTACATTAAGTCATTTAAGTATTTTAGGATCGAATTGGCAGAAATTTGTTATCTTCTTCATTTACCCTCCAAAAAATTGAAAACATCGAAGAAGCCTTCTGGACAATCCGACTCTAAATGAATACGAAGAATGTCAATCAGGAGACATCTGAGAATGTACAGTTAGTGCTGCCACCCCAAATCATGGGCAAATAAAGCGAATGAAAAAATAGTTAAGTTTTCCACCACTACTTCAAACAAAGAGGGGATTGTTTGTTTAAAAAACGATATAAATGAAATTTTGATTATCCTCGCAACAGACCATTCATCAACTTCTCTGGAATATTTGGTATCTAATAAAAGTTTAGAATCTGGAGCAACTCTAACTTCTGGGAAAATAGAAGTTATGAAAATTGGCAAAGTTACAAACCACAACATCACACATAGAGGGCTTTATCCTAGACAACGATTGATAAGAAATTGTATTGTGCTAGAATTTAGGTACCATTGATCTGAGAACAATTTTTTAATTATCCGAATTTAAGTTATAATTTTGAATATAAGACCAAATATTATATGTATAAGATTTTTTGTTAAAATCTGAAAAACGTTTAATTAGGTTTTATGGTTAAATCTGCCAACGAATTTGTCTTATACCGATTTCCAATAAAATTTATATATAAAACAATTTAAAAATATAAATTTTGAAGCGAAAATATAATTTAATCAGTGAGTCAATGTTGCCAACTTTTTTAAAAAAATACAAAATTTAAAAAAAAAAATAAAGTTTTAATTTCAAAATGATTTAACTTTTTTGAGGGATTCATATATCTATAGCATTCTTGCATTTAGAATTTTATAGAGAATCTGGATTATTTTTTTTGCAAAGTTGGTACCCAAATTAAGCCCGCAAACTGGAAAAACAAGTGTGAGAATGGGTGATAAATTTATTTGGATTTTAATAACTCTTAAACTATAAGATATAAACTACATATGCAGTCGTATTTTTATGGAGATTTACCAGGACTATTTATGTACAAAACCTCTTTTGTCTCAGATCAACAATAAATTTTTGGCGAATTTTAAGAAATTAACATACCCGAGGTGGTCAAATTTGGAAAGTTACCCACTACACTCCAGTAAAGGTAGACGATTGAGATCCTCCAAATCAATTGAAAAACAGTTTAAATATACTAATGTAAAATTTTATTTTTATATCTCCAAGCGATCATAAGATATGGAGTTATTTCCAAAAATGCATTTTATAATCACAATATACCGCTTTTTATCTTTCATTTTATTTACTGGGTTATTTATCTCATATTTTATAGATTTTTAAAGTAAATTTATAAAATACAATTTATCACAAATAAATGTCATTTTTACATAAATGTTAATACACAAACACACACTCAACTTTTTTTAATTTTATTAAAAACATTTCAAAATTATATTTACAGAAATATTTATAAATATGAAAAATATTATTTTAATTATAATTATAATAATTATAATTTAAATAATATTATTATTGCAAATGTCTTTATTTTTAAACATACGTGTAATTTATATAATTGTCATTTTATTCCATTTTCAACTATAATTGAAATAAAATTGTAGTTAAGTTTAAGTCTTTGAAATATTTCGTTTAATATAAGTTTTTAACAAGTAAAAATGCTATATTTGGCTATGCCGAATCTTTATTGCCCTCCAACACAAATGCATGTGAAGTAAATACGTTAGGTTCCGTAGATATACATATACACACATATACTCACATTATATAAACGCTTTTCTTAAATATAATACAGATATTATATATATTTTTGGCTATAACTTCTTTTCTACTGAACTGATCGTTATCAATCCAATTTAGCGACTTATCATCGCTTAGAGGATGCATCAGATATCGGCATATATCTGTTAATATACTGAAACGATTTTGCTGGTTTTAATTAGGAAACTTTTTAGGACTATAACAAATACTTAGGTCCAATTTCATTGAGGTCTGTAAATTATTGTGGACATAGCTAAGTCGACTCCAACTTTTTTATTTCATTCAAGAATATATATACATCACATGGTCTGAAATGATTCCTTCTTAGCGTTACACACTGAATGATAACGTTAATAAAACACTCTGTAATATAAACTAATTTCAGTCTCGTTCCATCATCATTCAGAGAAAATTGAACTTTATAATATTAAAGACAAGATTCTCTAATATTGCACAGTGGTACAAAAACGCTGTTCTAAATAATTTTGTTACTTTAAAACTATTGACTGTTTTTTAACGAAATTTTACATGAACCCTTTTTAGATAGTTTCCAATAGATTTGGAGAAGGACGTGTTTCTAGTGGGTTCTAAGGTCCAAATTTGGTCACCTCGTTTATGACGATTTTTTAAAAAATATCAACAATTTTATTATTTAATTTGATTGAACAAATATTTGACATACATATAGGCCGACCTTATAATTCTCAAAAAAAAATAAGCTTACATGTGTGAGATAACTCTTATTGTTCATGAGATATTTAAACCAAAGTAAAATTTTGACCCTTTTTTGGACAGGTTTTTTACTAGTTTTTTTTAATTTGGTAGACACTATTTGGGTCCAAAAAAATTTTACAATCTTGCCGGAATTCTGTAAAAAATTCTAATAATTAATAAAAAAGTTATATTATTTTAAAATGGAAATTTAGAAAAAAATGGGATTATTTTTCAAAAAGGCGGGAGCAACTGTTTTTCTGGACTATACATAAATAAGGGGAAACGATTTCCCGCTAGCTCTTTCGGAATTTCGTTAATTTTCATAGAAATCTGCAATGGGCCAAACCTCTTATAACAGCAGGGTAAGAAATTTACTGGAAAAAAGTGAAATTTAATTCTTTAAAAAAGGTTTTCTGACTTTATTTATAGAGAAATTAATATATAAAAAAAAACAGATTTTAAAGGTTAAAGTTTAACATGAAAAATTAAAATTTATTATTAAACCACCCACGTAATTTATTTTGGGCACAAACAAGGAAAGTGAATTGAAAGAAAAGCTATAGATATGCTGCTTATGTTAATGTCTCATTTAATTTAAATGCTAATGATCAGAACGTCAAAAGGCAATAATTAAGTAAAAATACACTTAAAAAAATTATAAGGAAGGCTTATTGTTCCAAGGAGAACTTGAAGCGAAACTGGACCTTTGGGTCAATTGAAGAAAAAGAGAGCCAGTTCGAGAACAGTCCAAAAAACAAATTTTGTTTAAAGTGTAGCTAATCACTTCATATAGTGGCAACATTTTTTGAATAAAAGATAACCTAAGGAAGTCATTTTGACTTCTTTTGTTTCATCTAGTTTTAAACTCAAAGGTTTGCGATGTTAAATTTTGATAAAAAACATTAATTATTCAGACAAATTTTAGTATTTTATAAAGAAGTCATTTTGACTTCTTTTGGGTAATATATTTTTCCAAATTTTGAGTACATTTGAGTATTTAGCTAAAATAAACTAGAATTTTTTATCTAAAATTATAATTTCTAAAATTATGACTTGAAAATCGCTTTAAAATAATCAACATTGTGCCATGTTATTTTAACTATATCCAATGTTGATTAAAGTTTGCACAGTTTTTATTCAAAGTATAAAAAATCATTTATTTTTTGAATCAAAATAAAATAATTTAATATCAAAATTTTTTCAATGTTCGTTTTACATTCGACCTTTTATGTGAGTACTTAACTAATCACGAATTTCGTGACCTATTCACGTGTCAATTTCTGCACCTGTTTCCGTAAGGAATTTAATGCTAAATTCAAATAATTTGCATTTCTGTAAAAAATAAAATGTTTATTTAAATTTTTCGAATTTTAAAATTATGAATTTACACTTAGAAAATATTTGGCTTATTGTAATTTGACATGACATATTATTTTACGCTTTCAATAGACTTAAAATGTAATAAATCATGAAACTGAGCCTTTAATAAGACATAAATACACTTTAAGAAATTATTTATGGTATTTTGCACTTAAATTAACTGAAATAAAAGTAACTTTTTCTACACTTAATTCTCAAATGCTAATTAATCACAAAAAGAAGAAAATACAAAAAAATGATATCGTACACTGAAAATAAAAGTGACGAAAGTGAAACATTATTAAAAATTTATATTAAAGATAATTTTTAGATTTTACAATCTCTTTGTGTTCAATTTAACATTCTTTTTCTGGATTTAAAACTTAATTTTAATTTATTAATCAATGATTTTTTTCTTTCTCTGTATTTTATAAATATAATTTGTGTGCGAAAATATAGGTATTTTGAATATAATATTCCTGTTCCAATTCAAAGGAATAAAGAGAAAATATAACAGTTTTTAATTGGTATATTGGCCGTTCTAAAGAGATTTCATAGAATTTTTTTACCCTTCTGCTTTTTAAAGCTTTAACAACTGTTGTTGTTGGCATTTTTGGGTTCACACCCACCTAAATAGATTTTGCCATTTTATGTTATCCTTTGTGTATATGTATGTGTCTGTGTGTATGTGTATTTATGCCAATGTGAGTGTACTTGTTATTTTCAGTTTATTTTTTTTTATTTAAATTTAAGTCAACAAGCTGCTCTGTGTCTCCGCTTCAATGAATGTCTTTTTATATATTTTGTCCTAAACTTTTTCACTTTTTAAGGAAAAACAATTTTTTTTGGTAATTTTCTTCTTTCGTACGCCTTTTGGTAGTACAAGATGTATTTTTAGAAAGAAAAATTATTAATGAAAATAAGAGCTTTTAAATAATTTTCCTCCTTTTTTTGTGATGTTTGTGTATGTGTGTTTACTTAATGGCATTTAAATCAATTTGGTTAAAAAGGCTTTAAATATATTAATACAGGAATTAATGGGAAGAGATTGGGGAAGAAATTGCTATATATATTTGAAAATTTTGTAATGTTGTTGTAAATATGTTGTTGCAAATTAAATTTTTTAATAAAGCAAAAAAGAGTGAAATAATAATAACAATTTAATGACTTTAATTAAATCTAAAAATATAAAAGGACAACTGGACCACGTGGGTTTTTAAAAATTATATTTTAATTTTTAAATGTTAAATTAACATTGAAAATTGTTGATTTCAAGGTCTGTTTACACATGGAAAAAATAAGTTAACTTATGGAATGGATACTTCACAAATAAATAGTCTATTTATAATTGTTTATATCGGTTCAGATTTCCTTTTAAATCGGCCTTGAAGTTTCAAAAGATGAGAAATTTCAAAAAAAAAAAAAAAAAAAATCATTCAAATTATTTAATTTAAAAACAACAACATATAATTTTAATAAATTTTTTAAAATCTTATCAATTATTTGATACCCATATAGTAGATAATATTTTAGTCCCATAATGCTGAAGCATATTCAAAATTTTAAAGTCTATTTCAAAGAAAATCTAACTCCACATGAAAAGACTGAAAACACAGTTTTAATCAGTGTTGTCTGTTGTTTATATACCGATATATCATATCAATATATATCCCAAACTTCATTATAAGTTATGAAAATCCGATCCTGGGAACCCCATTTTGAGTACATTTGATTTTCTTGAAGTGAGACCTTAAAAAGGAACTTTGTTAAAGCTTGCTACTTTGCTACCAGAAAGATGAAAAGCGTTTGAGGAAAAATATAGATGCATATGTGAAAAATTATGGACCCGCAACAAAAAATCAAAATCTTTAGATGATTAACAATTCAAAAATCTCAAGTGTTATGTGGGGGATCATGACGAAACTAATTATAATTGATTTTTTTTTATTTCAGAAACTGAAAGCTTTAGACGCATAAATATATTTTATGTCATTTTTGTGTTTTAACATAAAACATGTGAAACACATAAATCTCTTAACATAGAAAATTTCAAATTTTAATGAATTTGAAATGTAAATTGACTGTGACAAATGTCACACAAAAATACAAATTTTTATTGAAATCAACGATAAAAATTATTATTGAAATCGTCAGGCCAAAATGACCGTTAACAAATTATGGAATATTATTATTTTTAAATGTTTTTTATAGACCATGCAACAAATAAATAAATAAATAAATAAATAAATAAATAAATAAATAAATAAATAAATACAAAAACAGTGTTTTAAAATTAAATAATTATAAACGGTAAAATAAAAAAGAATAATACAAATATCGAATTTTATGTAAAATAAATGTAATTACTTAATGGTCATTTAGGGGACAACTGGGCGACATGCGATATTGAAGTTTATGTAATTTTAATAGTTTTATTAAGAAATGTAAAAAACGAAGCTGAAATAACCTACAAATTGGTTATAAAAGACAAAATAGAAAACATTTAAAATTAACCTTGAGAAATGTTGATTTAATTCAAATCATAAAATGTCATAAATGATAACTGTTTACAAAAAAATTGATGCGTTCGAAGAGAACAATTAAAAAGTTAGTTAATTCTCCATCATTAATTTTCCACATGTTGAAGTCTTGTCAAAAACTTCTTGGAACACTAGAATTAAAATAGAACTGAACTAAAATGTAACTCAACTAGAATTTGAACTAGAACTAAACTAAACAAATGTAAACTAGTACTGTACTAGAACTGAACTAGATATTAACTAGAACTGAACTAAAACTTAACTAGAACTGAACTAGAAATTAATCAAAAATGAACTAGAAATTATATGGAACTGAATTAGAACTGAATTAAACTGAACTAGAACCCAACTGGAATTGAGCTCGAATGAGTTAGAACAGAGCTAGAACTAGAACTGAACTAGAACTAAACGAGACCTGAACTTGAACTTCACTAGAACTGAACTAAAACTGAATTAGAACTGAACTAGAATTGAACTAGTAGGCTTCACTGCAGCACATTAGAGACTGACTTGATTTATTCTTTAATTAACTAGTGCAATCCAGAATCTATATGCTGCAAGAGAGATTGAAAAACAATGTTATTTCAAAATCATTTCATATTGATTTAACTTTGTAAAATGTTAATTTTAATTTATTCTAAAACAATGTTTCAGTTAAATATTTTAACCTCTAAATGATAGATTTTATTGCTGTCACCCACTGTGTGACATACTTCATAAGACTGCACTTAATCTGATCAGGACCATAACAAAAACTGATGTATAACTTTTCCTTGTTACTTAATTTATTTTTACATTATTGTTATTCTTAAAATCACCTTGTAATTTTGTAAAAAAAAACAACAACAACAACAACAATAATCATAATTTGTAACCCATAAAAATTCATTAAATTTATTTCATTGGTGTCTTTGGGTGTCACCATCTCATTTCGAAATAAAAATAATCCGACCAAAATATGTCAAAATTAAATATGATGAATTTCTGCATAAAAAAATTATTTTTTAAACAAAAGATTAACTTTTACTGAGAATTAAAAAAAACAATAACAACAACAATAAAACATTAAATTACATTTAAAAGATGTGAAGATACAAAAGTCAATAATGTAAAGTGAAAACGAACAAAAAAATGTAAATTCACCAAAAAGAGATTTAATGAAAAATAAATACATCATTGTCATCATTGGCGGCATCATTGTCCTCTACTTATACATTTACACATTTACAAACAAATAAACACATGTAATGTCAATATGTTGATATTGTTGTTCGTCCATCCGGTCCTGTCGTGTATACTTATGTTCATACATACACAACTCAATAACTTGAGTTTTTTTTTTTTTTTTTTGGATTTCTGTCACAGTGTCCGTGTAATATTGACCCATTTAATTTGGTTTGTATGGTCCGGATTTTTATGTTAATTGACCGTGTACCCATGTATGGTTGTTGTTTGTATCAATGCTCCTCTTTAGCATCACATATACAACGAGACTGCTATAAAAAACGTTTTCAGTATCCGCATATATGCTGCTGGTCTCTTTTGATGATTTTTATTCATTTTTAAAAAATATATTCGTCCACCCATTCAACTCATGATGTTGGAATGATGGAGTTAAATAATGTAACTAGTGCAGGACTAATAAAATGGTACTTTTTTTTGAAATTAAAATGGAAATGATGGTTTAAGTGCATGTCTAGCAAATTATAATGTTAAATCAAGATGGTTTCATATTAATTTTACATTGTAAAATATTAATTTTAATTCATTGTAAAACAATTTTTTACTAAACTCTTTTAATTTATGGAGGAAGTTATTTTAATTTATGTGATTTACATACTTTATAAGTCCTGCACTTAATCCGATTTAAGAGCTCTAAAGTGATTCTATGAATATTTAATATATGACTTGATTCAATTTCCCACCAAAGAAATAACAAAAATCTAACTTTGAAAAATAGAGAAAATAAGAAATTAGCTAAGTTCTCCACCACTAAATAGCATATAGATGGCGTTGTTGCAAAAATTATTATAGAGATGTGAACAAATTAAATGTGAACAACAAAGACCAACATCGAGTTTTGTTGAGGTCTTATGATCCTTGTAGGAACAACGGAAAAAACATGTTCCAATCGTTTCTGTGATTTGTTTTTTCGATTAGAGGTGATTTTCGGAAGAAGGGACTGTAGTCAGAAAGGCTAATATCTGGATTTAAAGATGGTTGAACTAAAACTTCCCATTCGCTGTCTCTTTAAATTGTTTTTAACCGATCTTGCGTTGTCATAATGGAAAATTATGCCCTCGTGTCTCTGATCAAAGTTCGTCTGATCCGATCTCAACAGTTCACAATACAAAAGACTCTTCTGATCACAACTAATATCTTGGAGTTATAGATTTTCGGCTTTCCCACTATTTTTCCTTGATGGTCGATTTTCAATTATGATATTTTTCACTTAATGTAAACGTTTTGTATTCTTTGAAGGGAAAATTCCTTTAATGGTATGGTGGAAGATATCTGACGTGCCCAATCACATCTCAATATTTCTTAGATTCAACTTTGACAACAATCTTCAATGCTTGCAATTCCTCATCTCCAAACTTGTTAAAGTTCTTCTTGTTAAATTTGAAAAAAGTTCCCACAAAACATCTTTTTCAGGAACCTGATTCGCCAGCGTTAAAGCAATTGGCTTCCTCTTATGGACACAAACCATTTCAGATAGCTCCCATTAACTTGTGTGTCCAATATATTAATTCTTCTGCTCAGTTAATTTTTCAAATTTTACAATTTGTACTTTCCATCTCTGGTTCTTTGCACTCCTCCCAAGCTTGATATGCATTTAGTATATCTCTCTCGTTATATTTATATATGTATTGAGGACATTACGTAATCAAGTGACTATGTCAGTGAAAGAGTGATTGTATTTTTGAGTGACTTTATAAAATATTAAAAGGTCTATTTTGTCACTTAACATGACAACATGAATGACTGACTAACTGACAGACAAGCAGAATGACAATGTGTTAATATTAAATTTAAATCGGATTGTTTTTCATATTTTTCACTTATTTTTTTTGTTTCTCAGTCCCATTATTTGTGAAAAAAGTATGAAATTATTGATTTTAATGAAGAGGCCACTGAAGGTGAGAGTTTCTGTTTTTATTGTCGTAGTTATAGTTATAGTTGTTGTTGTTGTTTTATATTAATATTTATTTTAACTTTTTTTATTATAGCACTATTATAGTAACTGTCATAGTCAATTAAATATTTCTTCAAATAGTTTATAGTTTTTAATTGATATTTAATCAAATAAAATTGTTTTAAAAATTAATTAATTTTTTTTGTGGGATTTTTTCCAAATAAAATAAATGACAATAAATTTGAATAGAAAAACATTTATTAAATAAATGATTGAGACAAACAAATACATATTTGTGGGAACTTCCTTGGAAGAGTTTTATGAAAATACCCTTGATACTGACTTTGATCAATAGATATGAGAGAAAAATGGTAGAGATCAATATTATATTAAAATCTTTATAGTTATCTGAAAAGTTGATTTGTAGGCACAAGCGAAGGTCTTTATAGATGCTTATGACCCTCCAAAGTTGGCCAGCTCGAGTATAAACATATTTTAAAAATTCATTTATGAACTGAGTAAAAATCATTTTTAGACAGTCCTTACACAAATAATCATTTCGACTTGAATGTTTTTGAATTGACTATCTAGCTACTAGTGCATATTCTTATAAACGCACATAACATTTTTCTAAGAATAAGAAAAAATTTTTTCTTGTTTAATTTTTTCTTATTCTTAGAAAAATGTTATGTGCGTTTATAAGAATATGCACTAGTAGCTAGATAGTGGGTAATTAATATTTTAATCAAAAAAACTAAGACTTCTTTTAGCATATTTTTCACTAAAAACTTTATTTGTTTTTCTATAAACGCACTTAAGTGTATTAGTCTCAATGGCATTATTAGTTATGCGCCAACAATAGCTTATTGTGCTTTACCTGGCACTGATTCCACTTAACACATTTTTTAAGAAAAGCTCGAGTAGAGACATTATGTTTTCGTTTTGTACATTATCTGAATAAACTTTACAGGTCATGTATTCCCTAAAGATCTCCATTGGATATGAGTCTGCATTGCAAGTTTGGTCAATCCAATAGAGGTATGCTGTGTGCACTAAGCCATGATTTGGACTGCTTTAAAACATGTATCCCAGCATTATCTTGGTGGAATATGTAATCTTCATCCATTTTTGCATACATAAAAGTGAGAAGTGCATCTTCCGATTATTCGTTATAAATTGTGCTTATCATTTTTGTTGAAATGAAACCAATTTTAGTTTTGACAACTGCAGAAAATGCTGCTCAAACCAATAAAACTACCACCGCCGAAATTTCGTATTAAAATACGTAAATCGTTAAATCTCAAATCGTGCCAATAACATGAGTTTGAGTCAGGACCGTCTGAATTAAATTTTTTTCTTCCCATTTCATATAGTTTCGTAACACTTTTATGCTGTTTCTTAAACATTGGCTTACACTTTGGATTCTACCATTTTACGTTCTCACACATAGTGAAAAAATATGTTTGCGGCAACCATAAACAAGAGACATCATACTGTTATTACTAGATATTGTTACCGTAACTTAAACATTTGTTTATTCGCTTTGCAATTCTTGATTAATAGCAATTTTATCATCACAAAAATATTGTTATTCCAATAAAATTATTGTTATTTTAATAAAAGATTTGTTTATTAGCATTGTGATTTCACAATAATTAAAATAGTTATTGTTATCGCCACAAAAAAATTTTGTTATCATAACTAAAAATATTGTTATTCCAATAAAATATATTATTAGTTCAATAAAAACTTTTTTGTTCTTATTATTTTGTTATTGAATAAAAACATTTTCGTATGAAATATTTTCATACGAGAATGTAGTAATAATAGTTTTTTTATAACGATCTGTTCAATAACAATAAAATTGTGGTCTCTTAAACATATTTCCAAACATTATTATTTAATAAAAATAATTTATTATAGCAAAAAAATATTATTAAAATGAAATAAATTCAACAATTAACATATTGGTGATAACAATAAATGTTTCCCGCGAATATTTTTTCATAAAATTTTAGCAACATGTTTCGAAGTCACAGAATGATTTAGTTTGGTTTTTATCTTTTCGATAATTTTTTTATTTCCTTTGGTAGGTTTTCGAATACCATAATTCTGTCCTTTACACACCGCAATTCTGGATCATTATATTTTACGAATAGTTTTTCTATTGAAAAATCCGTGGTCATCAAAAAAAAAATAGAGATCTTTTCTTGATCGGATGGAAGGATCCCACGAGCATCTTTTAACGTTATGAAATTGCGTTTACAGCAATATGCGTTTATGTTTGGATTACCGACGTGAAACACTTCAGATCCAAACATATAAAATTTCATTAAAAAATCTCGAACAATTCTAAAGTTACGGAATTGATTAAAAAAATCAATCTGCATAGTATAAAGGTCATAGTTCACATCATTAATCCTTTTTTAAGTACATTAAATTGAAAAAAAATCCTTTTTCTAGTTAAATATATTTTTAAAGTATTTTTTTTTTTATTTATTTTGTCATTATTTTGTGATTTAAACGTTTCACGATTTAGACACATACAAACATTCTAATATGTCATGTTGTCAAATCAAAATAAAATCATCGTTACCGTTTCCTTTTCTTCCGTTTTTTTTCTATTTTCTATTCTTGTATTATATTTTTTAAAGGAAAAACTAACAACAAATCTGCTGTAAACTTTTTGACTCAATTAGTTGTTGCTTTTACTAATGTTTTTAGCTTCTTTTTTCTTTTTTTTCCCTCATCCTCTTAAAGAGATTTTCTTTACGTTTTCTTTAGCTTTTCAACATTATTAATGATTTTATTTTTGTGCTTTTTTCTATTTTTCTTTTCTTTTTGTTTCTTTCTTAGAAATTCTCTAAATGGCTGCTGGGAGTTTTTTTTACGAATTTCTCTTTTTTTGCTTAGTTGGCCTCGGGAAATGTAGAAAGGTACTTTTTTTGCTTGTCGTGTTTACTTTTACAGTTAGTTGAAAAGTTTTTCTAACGTTTTTAGCTTTTTCCTAAATGAGTTTGAAATAAACTGAGGAAATATAAACTTACGCCTACACAAATTCAGGCATTTAAACGAAGAAAGATTAACAAAAGAGAGGGAAATTAGAAAAAAAAGAACAGAAGGTTATTTGGGGAAAACTGCTTTTAGGGGAAAGAAGACTTTAATAACGATTATTAAGAACTTTTTTTTGTGCATAAATTTACCCCAAAAAAGGTGTTTTTGTTAATGAAAAAATATGCAATTTTAATTAATTAATTAATTAATTAATTAATTAACGTAAAATACTTCGCTAAGAAAATAAAAGTTTATTAAGAAGATCAATCTGGGAGTAATATTAACACTCTTTTGTGTTTGTATACAGGAACAACAGTGTTGGATTAACATTGAAAATTGTTGATTTCGAACTGAAAAAATTGAACTGAAATCACTTATACATTTAAATCAAACAAAAGTTGAAATAATATGGACTCATGTTAATTTGCAAATCAACCACCATAAAAAGCAGGATTGAAACATTTTTAAAATAAACGTTAATAAGCAAAACCACTTAACTGAAAGTTTTAATTTATTTTTATTTGATGGAAATTATGATTACAATTCACAAAAAAAATATATTTTTAAAGTTTAAATCACGAGTAATAAAATTTGAAACTTTTTCGGGAACCTTTCCATCAACGTTTTTATAATGCTTTCTGTGATTGTTCGAGCAGGTTATCCATCTCCGAAAAAATCTACCAACCTTTTGGACACTTTTTTTGTTCTGTTGAATTCTCTTTTAACATGGTACAATATATCTTCTCTGAGCTTAGCTCCGGCAGCTACCTGCAGTAGCTTTAGCTCTTGGTACCAAAATTCCGAGTACTGAGCTATTCGTGCTGCTTTCCTACCGGATGTGTTAAGAGTTCTTTAGAATTTTCAATTTTTTGGTTTTAGAAACATCATGTGGTCAAGTTCTCCCGGAACTGCTTAATAACATAGGAAACAGTTTGACGGCACATCGTTAGATGCTTCACCAACTTTTTGTAGAACCAATTTGGATTTTGTTGAAAGTATTGAATAATTTTAGTACTCACTTTTCTCTGGTCACTCATGCTAATCAGATTAACTATATATTCATTTGTTTGATATTAAACATAGTAACTGAAATCTTTTAGAAAGGTAACTTGTTAAAAAACGTATGTTAAGATTTTTTCGATCTCACTCCTTATTTAAATCAAACAATTCTTATAGCTGAAATAATAAGACTTAATGTTTATTTTTATATTCTCCACCAACATAAATGGTGAAAAAGTATATTAATGCTGTCATTCCATCTGTAACACTCAGTCCCCATAAATTATACATACTCTGATGCATATTCCTCTAAACGCATTTAATTTTTATCTCTTTTTTTCTTTGTTGTTCTCATTTAAAAATAAAGTAGCTGTTTTTTAGTGAGAGACAACTTAACGGTACCTTTTCACAGTAAACTCGATTTTTTCTTGTTGTTTACCTTATTCATGCGATCTAATGCTTTTGGTGATTTTTTATGTGGAATATTTCTATAAACGCAGACATGAAAATTGCTTTAAAAAAAATACCGAAAATAAATTATTATAAACTTCTGTTTATATAAACAAATAATTAAATGGTCCAAATATAAAATGCTCCGTAGTCATGGAATGAAGTTTCTTTAAGAATGGGCGTAATTAAAGTGATATACATGTACCAAGGGTAATAAGACAGATTCATCTTAGAAAACAAGAATCAATCCGTAACAAATTGAATTCTACACAAATAAAAAAACAAACTTAATCTTCCTATGATTTCCAATCACTCTGGACACCTTTTACGAAGAGATGAAAACTTAAAAAGGAAGAAGCCAAAGTGAAAGTCAGTGCTCAAAACATGCGAAAATTCGCACGGAAATACATAAAATGGGCGGAGGAGTGGATGAAGAAAAAAAATAATTCAGACGGTCCTGACACATACTCACGTTATTGGTACGATTTGAGATCAAACGTTGTACGAATGTTAAAACGAAATTACGGCGGTGGTATTGATATGGTTTGGGCAGCATTTTCTGTAGTTGGCAAATCTAAAATTTTTTTGTTCCAAAAAATTATAAGCACAATTTATAACGAATTGCTACAAGATGTACTTCCCTCTTTTATGGATAAAAAACTGGACGAAGATTGCTTATTTCATCACAATAATGCTGCGATTTTGTTTCAAAACAGTCGAAATCATGGATTCGAATCCAATTATATTTTATCCAATATAATGGGATCCATTAATTTGAAATTATTACAAATATCATTACATATTTGTATTTTTTAGAGGGGGGAGGGAGAGGTTATTTAAGATGCGCTACAATCGATTATCACAATTTTTTCCCTTTTTTCGATTATTTATAATTTATTCAAATTTTTAATCATTTAATTAAAATCACTTAATTATTTTTTTATAAAAAAAATCAAATTATTTAATATTTTGATATTTTTTATTGTAAAATATTTTTGTCTTTTTTTAATTTAAATTTATACAAAAACCGGTAGCAAAATTGTTAAAAAAAATTACAAAAAAAAATAAAATAGATAAAATAATAAAATGAAGCAGAAAGAAAAAAGCGTCTAAATCAAAAGAGTTTATGTTTGTTGAAGTGTGTGTTCCGTGTTTGTGTGTGTGTCTGTGTGTTATTATTTCAATGCCGTTAAAAATGCTAATTTTAAATTCAATTATATTTAAATTAAAGTAAAATAACATTAATTTACATTTGATTGTCAGTAAAAGATAAAAAGTAACAGACTTTTTTTCATTATATACCCTACACCACCATAGGTGGTGGGGATATTATGCGTTTGTGCAGATGTTTGTAGCGGGCAGAAAAATTAGTCCTATCAAAACTTTTAAGTATACCGTTTGACTAAAAATCACTTTCTAAATCGTTTTAAGCATGTCCGTCCATCCGTCCGGCTGGCTGTCCATGTAAAGCTTCTTCGCAAAGTACAAATCGCAATTTTTAAAATATCTTCTGAGATTTTTAGCCCATAAAATATCTAAATATAAAACGATCTTAACCAAAGTAAATCTCATTATATTCTTTAAAAAAATTATACGAGGATCAGTCCATTATTTTTTATAGGTACCCTACAACCACCCTTCCAAATATCACTTTGAAACTCATGAATTGCACATAAACGTGGGAACTGTAAAAAATTTAGTCAAATAAGAAATAAATAAAAGCCAAAACCATTGTACGAAATTATACGAGGGTCAGTCCAGACATTTACTATCAACAATATGGTGTAGGGTTTTAAATAGTCGGGCTTGACGGACTATAAGATTTTTACTTGTTTTTTTTTTTCATTTTTATATCCTCCACCACAAGTGGTGATATTAACTTTGTCAATACGCTTGTTACGCTATCAGGAAATCATAATGTGTATATGTTCTTCTTGCATGAAAATCTGAGTCGATTTAACTGTGTCCGTCTGTTGTGGATACGCTCACATCCCAATTATTGGCAGAGCTCAATGAAATTTGGCCAGAATACTTCTTATAGCCTTTGAAAAGATTCAAATTTAAAATCAATAAAATCGGTTCAGAATATAATAATAGATATAGAACGATATCTGAGACAACCTCTTAGTTCAAACGAAGAACTTTCGTTAAATTCTCAGTTATAAATCGACAGATTAGAATAACTTTCTTCATTATCATTCCAAAAATTATGAAAATCGGTTCAGTAAAAAAATTTATATTCAAAAATATAACAAAATTTATGAATCATTTTATATGTATGTATGTATGTATGTATGTATGTATGTATGTATGTATGTGAGTTGTAGTGGAGGGTATTGAGAATTCGGCATAGTCGAATATAATATTTCTACTTGTTTTTCTTTTGGTTTTGCTCTTTATTTCATGTTTATTTTATGTTTTTAAACTCAAGTGTCATTAAACGATTATTGAATTTAAATTTTCTTTGACACGTTAAGTAAAAAAAAAAATTCAAGTCAAAAAATATAAATTTTTTGACTCGAATTTAAAGACTTTTATGTTGGTGGCATTTTAGAAAGTTTTGAATTAAAAATTTTGCAGACCTTTTTCATAAGATTTTAACTGTAATTGAAATTTATTCGTGTGATGAATTAGAAATGATCACTTAACTATATCGCATGATTGGAAGTACTAACGAAATAAAAACACTTGAGAGGGGTTCAAGTTATTTTCGTTTTGCACTTCTTTTTAGTAGACTTGAAACAATGTTGATTTTCGGTCATTAAAAGTTGTTAATATTTTACATTTTGAAATAAAGTTTTATGTAATTAAAACAACATTGTTTAATGTAAATTTTGTAAATGTAAAGTTTAAGAGGAAATTTCTTTTCAAGATTCTTTCATTTGTTAATTTAACAGGATAAAAACATTTGTAAATGTTATTTTAATATGTTTCAACTGTTGATTGAGCATTATATTAATTTTTAATAAAAATATTCAAAATAAAAACCAAAATGTCCTCTTTCATTCTATATAGAATTCTGTACCCGATTCTAATATTTTGATTAGAAAAAAATTCTAAAATTAAGTATTTTTATATTTTGGCCAAATTTCAACTTAAGATAAATAAAACTACTCCGAACCAGGAGCAGTTTTAAAAAAATTTACTATCTTAGGAAAGCTCAAGTTGTGTTGTTTAATCCCATGTATACTTCTGTACCTTTTCAGGGCTCTTCTGTTTAATACTTTTTTATTTTAATAAATATAAAGGCACCATAATTTAGTCAATCTGAAAATTTAGTTGTATAGAACTTTTGATGCTCAAAAGGAGTTAAAGATATTTAATACCAAAATTAAACTAAATCTTTTGAACCTTGTTGAAATCTTTTGCTAAATCAACTTGAATACAAGTACCTTATTTTAGTGTATTTTCTAATTTTTTGTTCAAATTTGAAGTTAAGGTGAGTAAATCTTTTAAGGGCCAAGAATATTTAAAGAAAATTGAATTCACTACAAAAGAAGGCGAAAGCTTTTGCCTTAACCCTATAGTTTGTTCTTTTTTTGGACCAATCTATTTCACATTTCTCTTTTTTTATTTAAAAGTAATTTTTCATTTTAGTTCATTTAAAATTTTCATCAAATTTGATGTTTTGTTGAATATAATTACTGAGTGCAAAGAGGGGACTATAAAAATTTTACTACCAGAGTAAAGGTCAAAGTGTCTGCTTTAACCTCATATATACTTTGTACCATCTTTTTAACAATTTTTCATTTTAAATGAAAAACACTTCATTTTAGTGCATTTTCTGATTTTGATCAAATTTGAAATTTCGATATCATTTTGTTGTTTTTGTTTATTTTCGGACTCACCTGTTAAAAATCTCTATATTTATATTAAGATATTTAATTTTTTTATTTTAAACAACTTTAACGTTAATTTGTATATAATCTTTAAGGGTTAAAAGGATTAAGAGAATTTTTAATAGCGGAGGAAAGACCGAAGTGTCTGCTTTCATTTTATATACAAATTTGCAATATTTTGAACACCTATTTAACTTGAATGAAAGTGCTGTTAAAAATATAGAACTTTAAATTTGGTGAATTAGAACTTTTTTATTTTTGAGAGGGATTAAAGAAGGAGATGAAAGGTGAAAATGTTCACTTTTAAATAATATATAGTTTTGTACTTGTTTATTACAGTTATGGAACTGTTATTTATTTTCACATGAGCATAATGACATGTATAATACATGAATAAAACTGTTGCTAAAGACTTGAATTATACTGCATATTAAAGGTTGATTTGAATTGCATTGGAATGTAAGGTTTGAATTCCACTTTCCTAACAGTGTTATACTCGACTTGAATTCAAGTTTCTTTTTCACTATTGAAAACAAGTGAATTTTTTAAAATTTTAATTTAAAACTGGAAGCCAAATGTTTTTATACTTGAATTCCAGGAAAAACAGGATAATTGAGTTGTTACATAATTTACTCTTTTGAGGGTTAATTTAATGTTTTTTAAATTATAATTAAAATTAAATATCTTACACGTTTGGAGAATAAATTACCCATTATTCGTATGGAAAATTTACCTGTAAATAGAGCAAAAGACAAAAAATGACATTAATTTTAAAATAAATATTATTTATTTAATAATTTTTATTAATATTTTTATTACTTTTGGAAAAGTTTTTGAAAGCAAAAAATCTAATAAATATATAATCACATACATAAGTATGAGTGTATCTGTGTAAAGATTTATTTAATCCAGAAAACCATAAAATATTGTTAACCTCAGATGATGGTTTCTATAACCAACAAACGATTATTTTCTTTACAAATGATTTCAATTTACAATTCTATATTTTTATCTTTGATATCCTTTTTAATAAATATCTGATCAAAAAGAAAAAACAACAACAACTAATATTTCTACATAGAAGAAAAAGCGGTGATAGGGAGGTCGTATTAAACAATATTTTTGCATACAATGCCACCGTCTTAACAAAAAAGAAACGTTTGTAGAAGACCGTTTATTGATCCATAGAGGGAGGGAACAACAAAATAAAACCATAAACATGTCTTTAACCGCAACACCCAAAATGCGGCATTTTTTTCATAAAAGAAGAAAAATATATTCATCAGTATGTATGTATGTATGTATGTATGTATGTATGTATGTATGTATGTATGTATGTTTTAATTTTTCTTCTTCTACTCTTGTATTTGATAAAACTTTTTCAAGAAACTTATAAGCTTTTTGGTAAAGTCTTTTTTTATCTCGTATATTTTGGATCCAACCAAAATAAAATTATGGAAATAAAAACAATAACCGAAACCGACAACACATGAAATCCGTTCATGAATGATGATTTAAATTCGAAGCAACAATAAACCAGATGAAAACTAAAAAAAAAATTACTTTAAAACCGGGTTTTTAAAATATTTTTATAAAGTTTTTTTGTTGTTTTTGTTTATTATTTTTTCAGCATTTTTCGATTTGAGTTGGAGTCTTTTTTTTACTGTAAAGAACCCACAACGTTGGCGGAATTTGAAATTTGAGATATTGTTATTCAGAAAAAAATTAAAAATAAATAAAATTCATTTAAAATCGAAAAAAATGAATGAAAAAACTTAGTCTAAACCTAAAAAAGACTTAAATAAAATTTTGAATTAAATAAAATTTTGAATTTTATTAAAGAACGGAATTTGTGACGACTTTAAAGGAACACTAAAAAGTATTAAAATAATATTTCAATAAATTTTGTACTAAAGAGTGCGACCGAAAAATATATAACATACGTTTTTTAACATAAATTTTTTTTTTTGGAAAATCATGTTTAATTTTTTTGTAATCGAAATATTTTGAAAAGTCCGTCATAATTTTTTTTAAATGTCAGAAATGTTAATAAAAATTATTGATGAAAAGTCATTGCTGGCTAAAACAAAACAAGAAAGAATCTACAACCGACTGTGCCGAATTCACAATGATACTCTTTATCTCCATGAAGTGTATCGTAAGGAGAAAGTGAAGAGTTTTTGGAGAAATCGTTCTTTCAACGCCACAATGTTTATCGTAGAGAGAGAGAGGAGACTGTAGCTATACACAAGTCTCTCTTTTGTGTATCTCGAAGAGAGAATAGGTTATTGAATTAAAGGTTTACTGTAAAAAATGCAGAGTCCAAAAGTTCTAAAAGAAGATATTTGTAAAGATTTTTAGAGCCAAGAAAATGACATGTAAATTGTAATCAAATTTTATATAAAAAAACTGCCGCTGTACCCTTTTGGCGTTACATATGGAATGATAATCTTAATATAAAGTTATGAAGAAATATTAAAATTGTTTTTGCGAAAAATTGTAAAAGGAATTTAAATTTCCTCTGATCAGATTTTTTTTACTGTTCAATTGAAGGGCACGAAAATGAATCAAAGTTGAAATATAATCTTCCACACTATCACAAACAATGTGAAGGTCTCAGCAAAACGAACCATTTGGGGAAATCTGCATACGTTCTCAGATTAAGAAGAAAAAATAATGTTCCTTTTCGTTAAAGTCGTATGTAAACTTTGTTTTTCCGATTTTTTAAGATCCCACAAAATCTCATGTCTGACAGTCAGTTGGAAACACAATAATGAGCGATACTAACGAAATTTGGCTTGAATATTTATTATTAGTTATTTATTTTTAGTATGGTATTTAAAACAGGCAATATCGGTTCAGTAGATAAAGTTATAGACTGATATCTTAACCAACAATAATAATAAAATGATGACAATGAAACACAGTTATGTGTTGCTGTACATCATCGTTATAAAAATCTTCCAAATCAGATTAGTGGAAAAAAATTTTGGAATAAAATTTGTTAAGCAAAATTTTGATACACGCCAAAATCATTGTATCATATAGATCACAATTTAAAAGATAATTTTCTAAAATTTGCTATATATATTTAATTTAATATAATAAAGAAAAAATTGTAAGCTTGAACCCCTATTTGATGCTCCTTTCCGAAATAGGGTTTTCAACGTATATAAACTTCTTTAGACCAGTTCTATTGAAATTCGGTGCAGTTATTTTTTTTTTTTTAATATTTTATTGAGAATTTGGCAAATATCGGTTGATGTTTTGCCTTGAGTCTCATATAAAGCACCTTATGAAACTCTTGAATAGAATCAATTCTATTGAAATTAGATACATTTATTTTTCAAACTGTTTTAATATATGTAACGTATATGACCAAAATCGATCAATATCTGGTTATATCTATCTATCGTATAAGGCTCCTTCCCGGATATTGCACTTAATTTAAACCAAAGACATTGAAACATTTTTCCTCATATTAAAAAAAATCGGCCATTATAAACTTTGGCGCGGAAGCAACATTCCAGGGGAATTAAAAGACCATAAATCACTGTGATTTGTATATCACGCATTTTTCCGGAATTCAGGTTGATACTGATGAAGCTCAAAAACAATTTCAAATGCAATATCTTCAAATCAATCAAATGTTTCCACAGTGAAGATGAAGATGAAGGGATTCGACACAGAAAATTAATATCGCCCAAGGTAAATCGCTTTAAAAAACTAAAGAATTTTAACCCAAAAATACTAAACACAAATTTAACTCCCAGAGAAGACCCTTGAATTAAGGTTCATAAATGACAACTCGCATATATATTTCAAGTGGATAATAAATCACAATATCATGTCGAAAAATAAATTCCACAATAACAAAAAGTACTTTAAGGTTTTATATCATTTTTTTACACGGAATTAGTTTTAGCAAAAAAAAAAAACAATTTTTTGTCAGTTTTTTTATTTGTGTTTTAGCTGAAATCACTGCAAGAATCTAAATTAATTTTTGTTTTTCACTTTATTTTTTGCTTAAGCGATAATAAAAACAAAAATTTAGTCCTAAAAAGCGCTTTCGAAAAGACAAGTTTGTAAAGTCATGTTTTGTTGTATTCACTTCAATAGTTTTAAATTGTTATTAAAGTTGTCTTTGCTTTATGTTGTTTTTTTGTGATTTTTTTGTCGAATTTATTTTGTTTAAGATCAATCACCCTTAAATTATGGTTAAATCGTTAAAGTCTTTTTTTAAATATTTGTGATAATTTTTTTTAAAGCTTTTTCAGCAGAGACCCTTTACGAATACGCAAAATTTTATAAAAAATGGTGTAAATAATGGCTCTGGGTTCATACATACATTTAAACTATTTTTTTTATAAATAATATTTTTTTAGTTAATAGTATTTTCTAATTAATTAATTACTTATTTTAATCAGGTTTAAATAATAAAATTTTGTAAAAAATAATTAACCAGACATTTTTAACAAACATTTACTACACGAATCTTGATGATGTTTTTGTGATTGAAATCATGGAAATAAAATATAATAATTAATTAACATAATATGGTTGAAAATAAAATATAAAATACATGATGGCGGCACCCAGATTTAATGTAAATTAACATAATTCTATGTAATTGTAATGTTGTTGTCGATTAGAATGTCAGGCGATTTGACAGATAACCTAACACTTGAATTTTATGGGGATTGTAACTTAATAATTTTAACATTTTTAACATTAGGGTGGTCCAATTATAGCATACGTTGTTCATTTGTGAGTCCCACCTTATTGTTACAATTAAATTTAACATTTTTCCAATGTTTGACAAACTGACACAAATGTAATCTAACATTTTTTTCAATTGATTCAACATCGTTTTGGAATACATGAAAATTATCATGGAATCATGTTGATTTAACATCTCAATAAAACAATTAAAACAGATTATAATAAATTTGATAGCATTAATAGTTAAAAATTATTGAATAGCGAGAAGCTTTAGAGACTTTGATATACCCTGATACATATTCCTATAAAAGCATTTAATTATACCCTACACCACCAGAGGTGAACGTATAATAGTCCAACCACCACTTTTATATATACCGTTCGACACAGAATCACTTCCTGAGTCGATTTAAGTCAAGCTGGTTGTCCTTATAAAGCTTGTTTGCAAAGTACAGGTCCCAGTTTTAAAGATATCTTAATAAAATTTGGCACGTACTATTATTTTGGCCTAAAGACGATACCCATTAAAATTGGATATGATCGGTCCATTATTTCATATAGGCCCCATATAAATATTTACCCGGAATGGGACTTTTGGTCCATAAAATTCCTAAATACAAAACGATTTTAACAAAATTTTGTAAAAATAAGTTTTATTTTATTCTAAAAGGATGTGCCAAATTATACGAGGATCGGTCCATTATTTCTCATAGGTCCCATATAACCACCCCTACAAATATCATCTTAAAACTTATAAATCGCACATGTACGTGGGTATGTAAAAAGATTTAGTCAAATTAAGATAAACGAAAGTAGGTCCATAATATTTTCTAACTCTCATGTAACCTTCCAGAAAAAAATCCGTTAAAAACGCATAAATTTCACATAAAGGTTGCATAAAAAGCAAATTATTCGAGGGTCGTTAATAAATTCTTCGTAGCAATCATTTTCAACCACACATGTGGTGTAGGGTATTTCATTAACGGGCTTGTTCATACATACATTTTGACTTGTTTTTTTTTCTATTTTCCTTTTAGGAAATGAGATCGAAAAATTCTTATCACACATTTATGTTAATAATAACGAAACCATTAAATTTACAGTCTTAATTTTTTATATGATTAAAATTCTAATTACAATTTACATTTTATTTTATTCAAGAGTGATTAAGTTTTTAACATTTTTCAGAAACACATCCATTAATGTATTCACAGGTAGTTCGTCATCGTGTAAAATCCATAACATTATTGGACACCCTTTTTTGAGATCTTTCTCTCTTAGTTCCGGGTTGTTTGAAAGATTTGTTACTCCTGATACAAATACCACATTATTGTAGCTGCACCACATAAGGGCTTATTTATCTAGTGACAGGGTGACAAAATAGGTCAGAAATAAATGGATACATTATGAAGTCTTATGAATGGAAGCAGCCTTTTTTTGTACTCGTTCCTTGATGTAAATTTTGGTATTTATAGAGCTCGTTGTAATAAATATTGGCTTCGTTTGCCGCAACTGCATCTTGTTTGCCACGCCAGGGAGTTTTAGGGAAATTTTGAATCCCACGTAAAATTTTTGAGCATAAAATTGAGAAAAATCTGCCGAACATACGTTTCGTCATCCATTATGCTGCACCCTGTTTTAGGTTTCTTAATTTCGTTCTTGTCAGGAAGATGCTGAACCTTGCGTGTGCTAAACGGGCTTCATTCCAATCTGATGTGTAGGAGCTCTCATATATTTTTGGCTTTAAAAAAATGAAGTTTCCCGATACTGTTTCATAACATTTGAAAGAGTTTAACAGCAGACCATTGAATGCTTGGCCAACTTTTTGCCAAGGACAAGGTTTTTAGTACTCACTTTTTCCTGGTCACTTGTTTTAATTAGATTTGACAATGAACATAATAACTGACATGTTTTACGAAGGAAACTTGATAAAAAAGATATCAAATAATACTTGGATGAAAAGTGTTATTGAGAAAGGTGTGTTTAGAATATTTAGTCCTTTAAAGAAAATATTAAATGTTTCACAGTTTTCGTTTAAAATTTTCATATCCGGACCATGTAAAGAATTGTTCTCAAACGGAATCAGGAAACTGTAGTTTAATATTTCATTTTCATTATTTAGAAACTGTTTTCTTTAACACTTGTTAATTGCAATTTTGTCACAAAATAATGTTCATTTCTTTACAAAAACCCTTATTAATGTAAATTTAATAATAATGTGGGTCATTATAATCTTCTTACAAACACACACCTCAAACAAAAATTGTTTGTCTTGGAAAACACTTCTAAAGATCTTCAACTATAATTTAAAGAAAAAAGGATGTTTAAGATTTTTCGCCTTAAACCCAAATTTGTTGGGTTATATAAGTGTCTTCTCTTTCTTTGTCCTTTAAAGGCTTAACAAGGTAACAGAAAATTGTTATTTTGTTATTTTGTGTCATTTCAATCCCGAGAGAGAAAAAATAAAACAATTTAATAAAATGTTCAACATAAATATTTAATAAATTAAACAGGAGCTAAATCTACTCGTTTTCATTGTATACGTGTCACATACAGCTATAATACAAATACAAGCACATGCGAATAATAAAAAACACTCCTTCCTCACGTATTAATTTTAATTTCCGTTTCCTGTTATTATTTTTCAGTTATGGCGCTCCGTTGCCAGTATCGAACAAAACTACCCCTCCTTCCCTTATTATGATTATTGTTTTTAACGCTTTAAGGCACAATAAACATTTTTTTCTAGAGAGCAAAACAGAGCGGAGGAGAGAGAATTTTTTTTATAATATTAAGTGTATTTAAATATTAATGAAATGTTTTTATTTATTTGTTTTTTTTTTTTTTTTTTTTTATTTTAATAAATAAATACAATCAACGGCCTAAAGAGTTTCCATTTTAAATAAATGAGCGCACAGAAAAGGACAATGCACTTATGGCCACATAACGGTTTTATTGTCGAAATATAAAAACATAAAAATAACAACAAACAACAAAAAAACAACAATAATATAAATAAATAAACAACATGTAAAATAAAATGTTGTTGATATTTGTTGTTAACAATTTGTTGTTGCTGTTGTGTATTATTGAAAAGAGGCTCCTGCAGATAATATTCATCCATTTATAGATACAAACATTTATAGATTCATTTACATAAGTATTTCATGCTTATGGAAACGATAAAATGAGTTGAGAAAAATATAAACATTTTTATTTTGTATTATAAAATTCGTTTCACCTAAAATTGCTCTTGTGGAAAAGTATGTACACGAAGTAATTTGGACATCATTGTTAAATTAAATAAAATGGAAGAGATTAAAAATTGTTTCAGTTATGATTTGGTTTCTTGCTTAAAAATAATTTAAACAACCTTTTTTTATAATCGAAAGAAAATAATATTTTACAATGTTAAATCAATATAAATTCATGTTGATTTAACATGGAAATACACAATACAAGAAAACAAAAATATTTACACATCGTTCTCATAGATCTCTAGAAGATCCACTTCCTAATATCACTTTAAAGTGTAAAAATCTCACATTAAGAGTGAGATCGAAAAATTCTTAACACACATTTTTTAGATTTTTTTTATCAAATTATCTTTGTAAAACATGACAGTTATTATTTTGAAAATCAAAAATAAATGAACAAATGAATAAACAAAACCCAAATTGAACGGTTTCCAATGTTATTTAACTGTACCGTGAATACCTGTTCGTTGATAAAAAAGTAATGATGACATGATGTTTCCAGAACCAAAAAATTTAAAGCATTTTCAAAGAGTTCCCAACACACCTGGTAGAAAAGTAGCTCAGTGCTTGGACTATTTTGATAATAACGCTGCTTAAAATTTAGAGGCCAAAAACAGAGCACGGAAATTGTAGTCAAGTTTTCCAAAATAATTCTTGCTGCATAATGAAAGACGAAACGTATGTTCTGGCAGACTTTTCGTAACTTTCTGCAGTCAAAATTTCACAAAGAGTCTAGGTATGTTAAGCATTATGCAGTTGCGGCAAAAGATGACAATCATTTGCTCAACGGTCTCTATATATGCTGAAATTTACATGAAATTTAGATAATGCAAATATGGTTCATAACCTCTTGAATTGTACAAAAACAATAATGTGGTATTTGGGCTCCTTTTAAAGGAGAATTGCAGAGATGGACTAACTGTTCAAGCAGAGCACTATAAATGCCTTAAGGGAAGGGCTTCCGAAACAGGTTCAAAATTGCATCGCTACCGATTAAAATTATAAAATTATTTATTTTATATAAAAATGTTTATTTACTATAAAAAATTTAACTGCAAATTTAGTCGTTATGTTTTTATTAACATATATGTATGTTAAGAATTTTTCAATCTCACTCTTTATATGGTGAAATCAAAAATGTTCAATGTTAATTTCACAATGTCTTTCATTAAAGTGTAAAATCATAAATTTTTAAGAACTATTTTTATACAAAATTCATGGTTCCATGAGGTATATTTTTTTTATTGTAACAAAGTAAAATCAATGTTATGTGAAATCAACATTTTTCTATGTTAATTTTATATCGTTTGATTTTCTGTCCGTAAGAATTTTAATTTAAAATTAAATTTCTGTATTTTTAATGATTTTTCTCTTGAAGATAAATTTTTTTCGTCTTCTCCCTCGTTTAGTGATTATATTTAGCATTATTTACACATGATTTTGTGTTAAAAATTCCAGATTATATTTGTGGATTCTTTTAGTTTTAAAGAGATTTCCAAACAAACAGCAATATTATTGAAAATATTCGATAAAAGTTTTATTTAACACAAATTTGAAAAAATAAAATTAGAAAATAACAAAAAATATTTTGTTTGCAAATAAAACACAAAGTTGAAATCCGGAAAAATCCGATATAATACAGAAAGGCGAAACTGACTTGCATTTGGGTTAAAATTGTCAGATTTCATTTACAGGCAGATTTACAGTTTGAAAAATTCGATTTGATTTAAGAAGTAAAACAATGAAGAGAAGAGACAGTGGGCCTAGACCAACCCAATATAATATCTGATACACATATTATATTGTATATATCAGATCCACATACATCTGAAGTATACAAAATAAAGTTTGGTAGAATTTTGATTTTTCAGTAAAAATTTTATAATTTTATAAAATTCTTGCCAAGCGAACATGGTCTTAATTCGCCGCAGTTTTTAATGAAATATAAATTGGCCTTGCTCATTACTGATCACATTTATCAAAAAAAAAAGGCTACGTATATCTTTATTTGGTAATGGACATATATATTTTATTTTAATATGCCCAAGGACTTAAACCAACAGGGATTAATATTTTTCTGTGTGTGTGTGTGTGACTTTTAAGTTCATTTTTTATTTTATTTTCAGGTTGAAGTCTGGCAAAATTGTCAAATAAAAGTCCAAGGATGTTTAACCAAAAACAAAGGAAGCAGAGAAGGAAACAAGTGAAAATGCTAAATTCGGTTATGCTGAATTTTCAATACCCTCCACAACGATTGTTTCGAACACAAACATACTCTCACAAATGTATACAGTATATAAAAGTTTTTCTTAAATATATAACACAGGAATACTTAATGAGACATAAATTATAATTTTGTCTATAACTTTTTTCTGCAGAACCGATTTTGATGATGTTTGGAATGATGATAAAATATATGGAACTCAATATTTTTTCTAATTCGTCGATTTATAATTGACAGATTTACGAAAGTTTAGATCGATATCTGAAAGCTTCAGATATCGGTCTAAATCTCTGAATGTACTAAAATATTTTTACTGGTTTTTACTTCTCAAAACTAAAAAAAGAAATAATCAGGCAAAATTTCATTGAGCTCCATCAATTATTATAGATATAAGAGTGCCAACAACAGACAGATGGACAGACAAACAGACGGACTCAGATTTTGATTTGATAATGAACGATTCTTAACTCTTGTGCGACATGTCATTGTAGTCAAGCCCATAAAGTATTATGTTTACTAAAAGAAGAGAGAATGGAATGTCTGACATATGATCTCTAGTATATTTCTCTCACTCTCTCTCTCTATTATTTTTGAGAGCATAAAAATATGTTTCAAAACTTAAAATGAAACTCAGATTTTGATTTGATATAAGAATATTATTATGGGGTCTGTGTCAATTCCTCCTTAGCGTTACATGCGGAATGACAAAGGTAATACAACCTCTTCACCACTTGTGGTAGTGGTGAGTATAAAAGAGAATTTTCTTATAAAGAAATTGGAAAAATATAAAAGTGTTAAAAAAAGTCCAAATAACAAAATCAATGAGTTTGTATATGAATAAACATACATAAGTATGTATGTGTGAGACTCAAAGAACTAGAATTTAACAAGAAAATGTTTTTAAAACTCTCTTGTTGCTTGCATGTATATGTATGTATATGTTGTATAAGTTAAAAGTACCAGTATCCTGATTTTGTTTATGACCTTATTAAATCTTTTCATTAGTATTTGTACTTTCTTCCATTCTTTTTTCATCTGTGTATGTATAAGTAGTTGTTATTCAAACTAATTCCGTTTTTTTTTTGTTATTGTTATATCCTTTCTCTGTAGTGTAAATGTTTTATAGTATTTGTTGGAGTATAATGCAAAAAAAACGAACGAAACGAAATGAAAGAATTAAAAAAAATTGTAGTTGTTTGGCTGAAATGAGAAAAAATAAACTCTTAAATAATTCATGATGTTCTAGGAAAAAAAGTTTCTATATATTTCTCGTATATTTTTTTTTTTATTTTATTCCACTTTACTTGGATATTTGCTTAACTCGACAAGTGTAGCAAACATTACACCAACATATATACACCTACATACATAAACACTTACACCTAAATGTGCAAGTTTCACTCTGAGGAAAATAGAGAGACTTAAAATGATATACAAAAATGCCTTTAAGAACTTTTTTTTAGATTTATTTTCATGAATTAAAAATATTTTGATTTCCGTTCAATAGTGAGTATATTGAAACTGGGGCAAACAGAAAATTCGATCAAAATATTAGTTAATATGGGCGTGGCATGCTATCGAAAACAAAGGTTATTTTTTATTTTTGTAAATTTGATTTCAAATCATAATTATCAAATTATGAACGATTTTTATCAGAGTGTATTTCTGTAATAACATCAGGATATTATTCTTTAAAAAATGGTTAGATGGGCCCATGTCACGTCTAAATTCTCTGTGCTATTAAGTATTTTCTCTGGTACTATATTTTTAAAGAAATTTTGAAATTTATAGAAATAAAACTTTTTTGAGTCAAAACTGCTGAAAAATATTTTATTACTTAGGAAAAAACCCAGGTATCCTCTTTAATCCCATATATGCTTTTGAACCAGCTTGCACCAATTTGTTAAACGCTTTTCTAAATGTGAAAAATATACTCCCGAAATTTATATCTTAGGAGAATTTAAGACAAATTTAAAGTTCATCGTTTTATAACTATTAAAGCTCTTAAGCTTCTGAAACTATTACACTATCCAGCTCCCCAGACTAATACATACAACTTAGAGTAATATAACTTTTGAAAGTCGAAAAGGTCAAAAAATATTTAACACCAAGTAAAGACCCCAAGGACCCATCTGTTTAACATTTTTTCAGTTTGAATGAAAATTCTCCCAAAAGTTTGCACATTTGAACTAGTAAAAATTTTCGAAGCTCAGCTCCGTTTCGGATGTATTAAAGAATTTTTGTATAGGCGAAATTATCCCATTAAACTAACATATTATTATGGTGATTTGGACCAACCTTTAGAACAATTTCTTGATTTAATTGGAAAAACTCCCAAATTTTAAAGCTAAAAAGGTTAAAAAAAAAAACAAAAATTAATACTTGAAAAAACTCCTTACGTTCAATGACCAATGGAAGCTGCAATGGAATGAATATTGTGTACCGTTTTATATTTATTTCTCTCTCTCTCTCTTCCATTTTAGAGTAAAATATTTTAAAACGTGTTTGTAAAGTTTTTGTTACAAAACGATTCTTAACTCAAAAAATTAACAACCCCTTACTTTCTGTGAACCAAAGGAAGCTGCAATGGAATGTGTAGTATGTACGCTCTTGTATTTTTCCTCTTTATCTTTCTCACTTTTGAGTACAAGATCTTTTTAAAACTTGTTTGTTAAGGTTTTCTATCGCACGATTCTTAAGTCTTTTGCGACATAAAACATAAAGCGTTATGTTTACTAAAAGAAGAGAGTGATTTATAGTATATTTTCTCTCTCTCCCTCTCTTATTTATTGAGAACATAAGAATAAAACTTAAAATGAAACTGAGTTTTGGATTCTTTAATAAAGAAGTGATTAAATGACTTCCATTTATGATTCCAAAAGAATGGAAAATATTAGATGCAATTAAAATATTTAAAGGAGGTAATGGAACTATTCTTAAAGAGCTTTTAATTAAATAGAAAAGGGATTGCAAAAATCTGTTCAAACAGGATGAATTAAAATTGCAAAAGGCCTTAACATACGAAACAGTCACAATATTTCCTTCCGATCAAAGGGATTTTCAAGAAAGGCACACATGTGTATGTGTGTATATAAATTTATATGAGAGTGCAAGTATTTATTTGCTCAGTTAATTGTTAAAGTTTATATTTCTCTTTTGCAAAACTTTGCACCCTACATTCTACTCAAAGCCTTTTTTGTACTCACAACCGAAAAAACCAACAAAAATTCTTTTTTAATTAACTCCAGTACCAATTTCCCTTCATCCTTTCAAAACAAACCAAAAGGAATTTGTATTAAAAAAAGGATTTCTTTTTTGCTCTTTTTACACACAAAAGTTATTTGTATTTTCCTAATATTTGCCACTTTCAACAAAAAAAAAAAGAGAAAAATGTTTTGTCGTGCAAAAAATATTTTAGAAAAAAAACACACAACAATTTTCATACTCTTGACATTTTTAGTTGTGGCAATTGTGAAAATAGCAACAATAACAACAACATATAAAAAGGACTAAGGTTACATTGACATTGTTTACGTTTTTAGTTTTTATGTCATGTATAAAAACAATATACCTACACATTTTATTGACTATTTTTTTTAACGGATAAATTTCGGCTGAATTTTTTTGGTTAAAGAATTTTACCAGTGAAAATTGTTTTTTTTTTGGGGGTATTTATTATGGGGTAATGAAGGTGCGGTTTAGCTTAAAATAAAAAAAAGTATGAATATCTTTATGTACTGTTCATATTTCGTGACCTTGTAACTTTAGTGCTGCAGAACTACAAAAAATATATATTTACGCACTTAGAGACGTTTGCAGTAAAAAGGTCATAACTCAAAAAAAAAAAAAAAACATATTTTTTTAGATAGAGCATGATCTATGGAATCTATTAAGAAAAGAAAATATTGTTATTTTTCAAACACAAAAAGATGTTAAATTCCTCGCTATTTGCAAAAATGTCTTAACTCAAACCTTTTTTAAATAAAATGTAAAAATATTGCTATATATAGTTGGATATCTAGCAAAGTAGTTAACTTTTTATATAGGAATTTGGTATCTAAGAAAAGCTCGGAAAATATGAAGAAACATTTTTTTGAGGCAGAATTTCATGAGGAACTGAAAATTTTGCATTTTGTGAAGATTTTTGAAAAACAAAATTTTAATATTTGAACTGCAATAAAATAAAATAAATAAATATGTGCTTAAATTGAAGAATCTAAAATATTCCCAGTTTTCCTTACATAAATATCCAAAATCCCAAACCGCAAAATTAACCAAATTTTGATAGGGATGGTGGGCTAATGATTTTCTTTAAATATATTTTCATTTAGATTTCTTTAGAAAACAATTATAAAAACTTAATGTTCACAACAAAACACAATTTTATCAGCGATTAAGTGCTGCCAGCTTTTGAGAAAAAATGAAAAAATTATAAATTAATGTTAACTTCTGATGATTATAAATTTTTAGCGGCTTCATATATTTGAAAATCTTTATTCGACAAGATTATTCAGAATATTATAAGGAATCGAGCATATATTTTTAAAACATTTTATGGCCCACATTAAGCCTGATTAAAAAACTTAAAGCAAACTAAACTTCAAATTTCATCTATAATATCTCTGAAACCATAAGAAATAAATTACACATATTACCATAATTTCTAAAGATTTAAAGGGAATATCCAGATACAAAATGTCACTTGTCTTATGTGAGAAATGAACTTTTATCGAATTTTCGCAAAAAAAATATCAACATACCCAAAATGGTAAATTTTGGAAGGCAACTCTTTAACTCCCTGACTTGTAAACTTTCAAATTAGCTCAAAAACCCTCTGCTGTAGCTTGTAAAATTTTCACTGTAATCTTTTTATTAAACATATTTTAGATAATGGTCGTTTATTTAAAATTTGCATTTCTTAAGTTAAGTCAAACTTGCAGCTAATGGAAAATATCTATCAAAAACATCCTTCAAAAACATGATAAATATAAAAAGGTCATCATTATAAAGAAAATCTTATTATTTTTACTAATAAAAATAACTAATTAATATTAAACAGTTCATTAAAATTATACTCTTTTTCACGTCATTCCCCTCAAAAAAAAGCTTTAACAAAAAATTGTGATAAAGCTTTGATAAAGAAAATATTTTAAGAAATTTTTTCATTTAAGTTACTCTGTTATCCTTAACACTTTTCTTTCCCTTTCCTGCTTATAATCCATCATCCATTTATTCTTTTCTCTTCTTCCTTAAGTATAAAATATACTTAGTTTGTGCCATTTCTTACCTTTAACAATAATTTCCATTCTTTGCCTTAAAATATACTTTATTTCCTTAAAGTTGTATAAATTTTTGTTCCTTTCATTTCCTTTCCTTGAGCGTATCTATATTATCCTTTTATTTATCGTTAATGTCAGGACCTTAACAAAATGTTTAAAGGCCACAAAAATATAATGAAGCTGAACGCTTTATTTTCTGTTCAACTTAATCGAACTCTCTCTTAAAAATGCTTTTGAACTGTAGAAAATAAATATAAAAGTGAATTATTGAATTCGCAATTTTGAGGTTATTGCGAAAGTGACATATTAATTCGTTTAAATATGGAATTTTTTAAATATTTTCTTTGGGTTTTTTTCACTCGCTCTTCATTAAAATCCTCTTTTTTCTAGTGGAATTTTTTTAATTTTAATAATTAATTTTCATTACAGAGAAATTAATGTGTATTTTTTGTTATTAAGAGAAAATTGAGAAAATAAAAAAACCCTGACCTGACTTTCATTTAATTAAATTGTCAGCGTTTTTCAGAGCAAATGAAATTAAAGATGGTTTGGCTTCAACTCAAAAAGAGGTAAAATGCTTGAGAAAATTGAGGGTTTAAAATGAAATGCTTTAAGATCTTCTATTTTAAGGCAAAATTGATAACATAACATTACATTAGCAAACGCTTACATTTCACTAGCACTAGAAGCAAGTATGGAATGTACCCCTTTTGTAACATTAAAAAGTGCATTCCCCACATCAGTTAACATTTTAAGAAGACTTAAATTTATAACGATTTTAGTTTCAAAAAAATTTTTTATAAATTAAAGCTTCATTTATTAGTATAAATAAACTAGTATTTACCTTCCACTTAGCCTTACAAAGTAATCTAGAAAAGAATGCCTTTTATGTATTTAGAAATGACTTTTAAGAAATATTTCAAGAAGTAAAATTTTTAAGAAATTTTCAAACATTTTATGAAAGTTGTTAAAGAACTTTTAGAATATCACAAAGTATGTAATATCCGACTTTATAATACCCTACACTGTTTTTGAAAAATTTCTTTGGAAAGCGTGAGAAGTCAATGTTCAGACTATTTGGTAAGAAAAGTTAAAACAAATGTAGATTTAAATCTCAAAAACTTTCTGAAAGGAACATTGCAAAAAATTCGAAGGAGTCCAAAAACATAGACCGAAAATTGAAATCAAGATTTCTAGAAATAATATTCTTGCTGCAAAATTGGAGATTTTTTACAACTTCCTAGACAAAAGTTAGATATTGTTAATGCTAGAGGCAATGTTGAAGGAAAGTTTAGGGTCCAATAGCGGTCAAAATTTACACCATGGAATGTTTACAAAAAAGGGCTACTTTCATTCATAAGACTTTATAATGTGTCCACTTATCTTTGCCCCGACTTGACATCAAAAATTATGCTACAACAAACCCTTGTGTGGAACAAGAACAATAATGTGGTTTTTTTACCGAGAAAGACAAATACTACAAACTGCCCGGAGCAAAGTCCAGCGGAGTGATATTGGGGTCTTGTTTAAAGAGAATAGGAAAGCACAAAATAGTTGTCCAAAAAGTGGGTTAGATTTTAAACAGAGATGATCTACCAATGCGAGCAATGTGACAGAAGGGAAGCACTATAAAAACGTCAATGAAGTGGTTTCCGAAAAAGGTTCAAAATTTCATCATTACTGATAAGAACTTTAATAAAGAAATAAAGAAAGTGAAAAAAAAACTGAATCAAATTAAATGTATTTGACTTGCATCCTTCTTTTTTCGATGTGATTCCTTTCCCTTCTCTTTGTGCACTTCACTACAGAAAAAACTATGCGAGTGAGCACCTCCATAAAATATTAAATATATAATTTGTTAACAAAAATGTTATCTCTTATCAAAATTAATGTCGGTTATTTTAGTTGTTATTCTTAGTTTGATTCAAGTTCAGATTTTAGGTCATATTTTTGTCCTGATTGTAGTTTTAATACTTGTTCGGATTCCAGTTCTAATTCTGATTCTAGTTCTGATACCTGTACTGATTCTAACTCAGATTTTGATTTTAATTCTTGTTCTGATTCGAATTAATATTTTTTCTAATTCTAGTTCATTTCTATTTTAAATTAAAAATCGCATTTTTTGGATTTCAAAAATTTCCATTAAATCTTTCAATCCTTAACTCTATGTTGGTCCAAAAATAATTAAGAATCTGGTCAAAACTTTTAACTAAATAAATAAATCTTTAGATTTAATTTTAGTTTAATGCCAATAATCTTTGCTGCTGACACAAATTCAACTTTAGTAGTTTTTTGAAAATGTTTTATCATATACACATGGTTACTAAAGTATTCCAACGATAATTTATATTTTTCCTTAATTTTTTGATTTAAATTAAAAAATAAATAAAATTTTCAAAATTTTAAATTTAATTTCACTCGAGAAAATCATGATAAAAAAATGTTATCGTTCGCATACTTTAGTTACTTTGTGTACTTCAGAAAGAACCTATAAAGTCTTTACAATGGGAACTTATATATTTTATGGCAAACAAAAGCTTATGTTAAGTTTGTATACAACGTTTTAAAGTTTTCTTAATAAATTCTGAATTTATTTCAATTCATTCATATTTTTATTAATCCGCCGCCAAGTAACCAAAAAAAAGAGTACTTAATTCTTATCTTTTTTCCTCAAATCTCTTTGAAGCACAACCTTGAAATCAACAAACAAACAAACAAAAAAAAACGGGGTGCCTCCCTAATGTGTGTATGTGTAATTGTGTCTATTATGGTTTTATCATTTAAATATGTATGTTTCAACTCATATATGGTTATAAAATAATGTTCAGATTATTCTTGGTCAAGGTTAACGAAAGTGAATGAGTGAGTGAGTGACATTATTTCTTTCCTGCCATACAGTCTGCGCTATTATGCTCATCGATTCACTTTGTCGCTGTCGCTGCCGTTGTCGTCTATGTTTCTACTGTTTTGCTGTGTCAACTGCTTATTCTATATAAGTCTGTTCAAGAGTCCGTCTGCCTTTTTATTTATTTATTTTTATATCCAAACACACACACACAAACACACTGAAAATATATTCTTTATGGTGTCTTTTGCAACTTTAATGTTATAAAAAATATGGTTAGTGAGTGTGGTTTATTTAAGCTTAATTTTATATATGGGTGTATGTGTGTGTATGGGTATATATGTATATATGTACGTGTCTCTATTGTTCCTTATAGTCTTATATTTATACATGATCCGTAAACAAAAAAAAACGTTGTTTTTGGGAAAATAATCTAAATGGAAACCTTAACGAAAACGTATTCAGACTAATACAATCAATATATACATATAGAGTATATATAATATAGACCTAAAAGCAATAACAACAACAACAACTACAACAACATTGTATACTAACTTATTTTTAAGATGGCCATTTTGTGTTACAAGATATAAATTTCAATATCACTCCTCCCCCCACTGCCCATCTATCAATTTACCTAGAGGTCGTCTATAAGGTTTTTGTACAGGAGTATATAAAGGTTATAGGACTCAATTATCTGACAACTGCAAATAATTAAATTAACAATAAAAACACAATAATTTATTTTATTTCGACACAATTAAATTATTCGATCGATTATTTTTGGTAGTTAATCTAACGTAAATGCGTGTTAAGGTTAAAATAACAAAAATTACATAAACCAGTTTAATTGCTTAAATTAATTTTAATATCATTTAAGGAGATTTTATTAAAAATATCATGTTAAATACACAACCATATCTCTCTTTTTAAAGATCTTTTCATTGTTAATAAAAAAAAACTTTCCAGAAATGATTCCATTATTTATTTTTAGAACAAATTGCATTATTCTCCAAATATTTATATCTAAAGAAAAGTGTGCGTATCAACACTGAACCAACTAACTATCGTCCCTATCAATATCAATGTCAGCAACGCAGTCGACCGTGGCATGGAAACATTATTCGATTAATGTTCTTTTTAAGTTAGAGTATTATTTTCGGGTGACCGCTTAAATGAGTGTGTTTGTGTGTGTGTTGTTCAACACCAAATTTCTTTTTATTTGATCACTTTTTTTGTAAGTTTTTTTGTTGTTTTTTCGATGATTTAAAGTTTTGTGTTTTAAGTTTTGGTTGTTGTTATCTTATCACAACATTTTCTGTGGTCTAAATAACGTAATAAATCCTAAAATACTCATATTTCAATATTAATATTTTTATATATAAAGTAACGAGACAGTGCTTTTTATGCTCACGTTCATTATTTATTTGGCACAAACTAGTTTTAGACGGTATTGAGAGGCTATGAAATACCTTAACTTCCATTGATTTAATACTAATTTAAATTTACATATGATTCATGGGCCTACTTTTCCATATAAAATACATAATGGAGAATCAACATATGGTTAAAATATATATGTGTCACAACCATATTAAGGTAATATTCGAGTTTGTGCTCAGGTTTTTTATTTATTTGGCATAAACTAGTTTTAGACGGTATTGAGAGGTTATATAACACCTTATATTGATTCCATAATAACTTCGATTTATATATGACTCAAGAACTCACTATTGAATAGAAAACACATAATCGAGAACCACCATATGGTTGTATCGCAACCATGTTATGGTTATAGTATGAAAATGTCAAGCGCATAACCATAATATGATTGTGTCATAACTGAACTTTTGTGATGACACAATCATAATATTTTACCATAACGTAGGGTATGCCAGCTAACGTAGGGGATCAACTGCAGAGAAGAACTCTGCACGTGAGCCACTTTTGCAATATCAGTTCTAGTTTAGATTTTAGTACAGATTCTACTTCAAATTCCGATTTGAATCAAAAATTATTTCTAGTTCGAAATTCGGTTCAAAATTTACTTCAGATTCTAGTTTAGATTCCGGTTCTGATTCAAATTCTGTTTATGGTTAAAATTTTAATTCTAGATTCTAGTGCAGATTCCAGTTATGATTGTTCAGATTCTAATTCCTAATCTTATTCAATTCTAATTCAGTTCTAGTACTGATTCTATTAAGGATCCTAGTTCATATTCTAATACAGATTCTAGTAAAAATTCTTGTATTGACCGATTGTAAATCACTTCAGATTCTTGTTAAGTTAATATTGAATTTAAGATTTTAGTTCTGATTCCAATTCTGATTCTAGTTTTGATCCCAGTTCAGTATGTGCTCACTTCTAGTTCTGTTTAACTTCACTTTTATTTCAATTCTAGTTCAGATTTTAGGTCTAATTCCAGTGCGGATTCTAGTTCAGATTCAATTTCAGATTCTTGTTATAAAATCTAGTTCAGTTCTTCAAAGTTTCTAAAATTAATATTATGTAAAACCAACAATCTTCAATGTTAATTTCATAATGAGTTGTTTTTTTTTTTTTGCGCATTTAAACAAACGCATAATACCGACTGTAGGGTACTAAAATCGAAATTTCCCTTATTTTATTTTTTAGTTTGCAAAAAATCTTTGCAAAAATTCCTTTTATTTTTCTTTACTTTTTTGTTTGTATCTCTCTAGAAAATTTGACACAGTTTTAATTGAAGAAAACATTTTCTTTTCGGAGTGATAAGATAAAAAAGCATTTAAATAAAAGAAGAATAAAATTATTGGAAAAAATAAATGATTATAGAAAGAAATTAATAGTTTTTTTAACTTTTAATTAAAAAAATTAGAAGAACAAAAAACATAACAGAAAAAAGATTATTTTATGAGAGAAAAAAAAACATGTTTAATCATAATTAATAATCATATAAATGTTCTTGTGACAATTTAATTTATTATAATTTTGTTATTTAATCAAAGTTACATGAAAAAACTTTTTTCATAATGAGATATTACAGAATTAAACTGAAACTTTGGAAAACTTGGCTGAAGTATCAAAAGAAAAAAAATAAAATACAAAATATTCGATATTAAAAAATAAAACTTTTTCATTAAAATTATGAACTTTTTTTTCAACAATTTTAGATTTATTGAGAGATAAAATGAAAAGGGAATTATTGTGGGATAAAAGTAAGATTTATGAATTTAATATGATTAAAAAAGAAATATTCATACACATGAGCTAAACAATATGTACTAGATATCAGGGTCTATACTGAGTTTCATGTTGATTTAACATTGTAAAATGTTAATATTAATCTATGAATTAAAATCATAATTATTTTATCTGTTTTTATTGATTTTTCTTACCAGAATTCAGGGTCTATACTAAGTATCAGGTTGATTCAACATTGTAAAATGTTAATATTAATCAGTTTGCTAGATAATGTTCAATCAACTATTGTTATCTATAAATTAAAATCATAACTATTTTATCCGTTTTTATTGATTTTAATTAATTTTTTTCTGAGTGTATTGAGTATTAACATTACAAATTTTGAGGTTATGTAGAACTTATAACTGTGGAAACAAAGGTGTGTTTAAAGTAATCAAATATTTGTTTGACATTTTTCAATAATTCTTAACTCTCGTTATATAGAAAGTGCTCCGCAATAAAAAAATAATAATGTTAAGGAAAATAAGTGTGAAATTTCAGTCATTTTTATATTTATAGCTGTTTTTCAGTTTTTATGCAGATTTTTTTGCTGTTTTCGTTGTTAACATAAATTAAACACCTCAAGTATTAAATGTTTGTAAAGACAAGCAAAAAACAGAAAAATATTAACCCATTAAAGTTCGAAGAGGGCGAGATGATAATAAAAATTAAAAAAAAAATAAAAATTGTAAAAACATTCGATATAAAGAAAAACACAGTTGGAAATTATTTCATCATCAGCAAACAAAATTTCCTATGTGAGTTTTTATAACTTTTTGGAAAAAAATTTCAAATATCTTAAAAAGAAAAATTTGACAAAATTTACATAATAACTGCGGGCAAATTTAAACAAATTTTTGATTCATTTTAATAAATTTTGAACTGGGAAGTCATTTAGTATTTATAACTTCAAGAATAATTCATATAAGATCTCATAAAATATATATTTTTTCGACATATCTAAATTAGAGCCAATTTAACTGTAACTTTCTTTTAGAAACATTCCCACACTTAGACTTATTATTAGTTTTAGTTTCCTATTTAAGAGCAACTTTATCGGTCCAATAGCAAACAATTTACAATCTAATATCCAAACAATTCTCTTTATGTTTCAATAAAAGCTAATTAGATTTTGACAGAATTTTGTCATAAAAGCTGTACAAAATCTCCGAAATCGGATGAAAAGGAAGAAAAGTTATAGGCTAAAATATGCAAAATTTTGTTAACCCCAAATTTGTTGCATTCGTATATTTTGGCATATAAATAAGCTGCAAAAATTAAGGTTATGTTGGGGACGTTATTTTGTTCAGTTTTTCACTTCCCCTCCCGGAATAGGTCTTTAAGCTTATAAAACTCTTAAATATGGGAAAATTCTTTTGAAATGAAACAAAAAAAATATTATGTACTACAATTGGCTGTCGTTGCCACATAGGGCTGCTTCCCAGTACAGAGTGTTACTATGTTATTAAATTCAAGTTCAATTTAGGTAATGATTCGGCATACCTAAAGCTTTCTTGCTTGTTTAAATCTACAGTTTTTGGAAGTGTTCCTTCCCTTTAAGCATTTTCCCTAGAATTCAAGTGTAAAATTATTTTAATTCCAGTTGCAATTTATTATTATTTTATTTAACTAATTCCGTTCAATCTTTTATTTTTAAATCTGCTTGACAAGAAAACAAAAATTTTAAATAAAATTAAAAAAAAATCTGTTTATAAATCCTGAAGTTAATACTGTAATTCAAGTTGAATTCAAGCAACATATCAAGCACTTGTTGTATACCTTAATATCACAATATTTTTTATTTTTGAATTTGTTTGTTAGGAAAACACAAAAATGTTTGTTAGATTTTGAGGAATAAATTTGTTTTCATTTAAATTATTAAAAAATTTTGCCAACTTTTTTATATTTTTTTAGAAATTCGATATTATTACAATATTTTCGGTGAAACAAAAGTTAAAAAATAGGGTGCTCCTTAAAATTAAGAGATTTTCAAGAAGTTAAAATGTGTTTATTTAAAAGAATGCTTTACCAGGGCTTGACAAACAGGTGGGTTTAAGGGATCAGGTGATAATTAGTGACTTGATTTTGATGAAATAATTTTTAGATCCAAAACCAGTTAAGATTTTGACAAAAGTTTTTGTGTGAATATGCATGACGAATAGGGTTTTCAGAAGCAACAATAAAATGTGTTTCGAAAAGCTTTACATAGGAACTCCTGTCAGAGCAGAGATGGTATATTGCAATGTTAAAATAATATTGTATCATATTGATTTAAAATTATTGAGTAAAAATTATTATCTATAAAAAACTGTTTTTAGGTGTAAACTCTTTTTAATAGACACCTCTTCATTTTCTTTTAACCCTTCCCTTGTTCATTTTACATTTTTCAACGTTTATAATACCTCCAGATATACAGACATCTGTACGTAAATAAATTTACCAAAGTTCAACAACAATTAAATGTTTTAAATATTAAATTACAATAAATTGACTGTGTCAAACTGCAAAAAAAGTACAAAACCTACACATTTTTAAAAAATAAATTTAAATTAAATTAATTTAATTTAATATTCTTTAAGAATTATTTTTATATACCGACCGACCGACTAAGTCAGTCGCTTGGAAAGAAAAAAAGTGCAGAATATGCAAGAAAGAAAAAAGCAGAGGGCTGCTTAAATTTCAAACAAAATTAATTATTAATGGACTTTGGAAGGGGATCACAGTTTTGCAATACAACATAAATATTCAAGAATGGACACAAATTATAAATTAAAAACAAAAAAACTCAATGTCGAAAATGAAAGCTTAAATGGAATAGAGAATAAAAGGTATTATGACATGAAAAGGATATAAAAGAGAAGACATTTGCCTTAAGTGCAACATATAGTTCGTATTTTATTTATTTAAAGGTTATAGATAGGAAACGATTTTAATATCTCCAGAATAGAGTAGTTGAAAAGAGTTTTTTATTTATAAAAATCGATTTGCCAGTTATCAGGAAATTTGAGGTTAAAGTTTAATATTCAAATATAATTAATATTCAATCGGTATATTTTATTAAAAATTTAAAAAAGACTTTTAAACAGATTATCAAATATAGATCAACTTGCACTACATTCTAAAATGACTGTATTATAACAGAGCCAACAAAACAATATTCCAGAATGTTACGTTATTTGGCTATTACGTAACACGAAATTTTACGAATGTCAACAAAACTATCGGCTTTGTGAATAAACAAAGAAATTCTTCATCAAATTGCATGTTAAAATTCAAAAATGTTTTTTTTTATTAAAGTCTAGTTTAAACACCGATTCCGGAAAAAGGTTTCTTATGAAAACTACAGTGAAATATAATAATTTCTTGAAATTCCTTAAAAAAGTCGCTACCAAGTCAAAAATAACCGGTGATATTAAAAAAATTATATCGAAGTTATAGTAAAATATGGACCGATATTTATCAAATAGGTAGCATATATTCAAGACAGTAAGAAAAATAGTTGCGTTAAATTTCATTCAAACTGGTCTACAGTTAAGAGTTTTGTAGGCTTAAATTTCTATTTAGGGAATGGGTCTTATATGTGAACTAGATCGAAATATGGACCCAGCATAATCTAGTATTTTTGGATTTATTATATCAATATAAATCTAGCAAGTTTCATAAAGCTATCTTCTAGATTACGATCTATGTGAAACACTGATTTTCGGGTGTATCAAAATTTTCCATATTGCAACCTATAACTTGTTTTCTAATGTTCCAATTTTAATGATAATACATAACTGTATTATATGGATAAATTCTATATAAATTCAGTTACTTTTTATTGAAAATTTTAGAAAAGTTTTTTATATCTGAACTACCGTTTTTAAACAGCAAAAGGACTATAACAAATAAACATACCAACAAAATTCGTTAGAACCCATTCATTATTGTTGATATGAAAATGTTAGGAAGAGACGAATTAAGGACTGTCCAATTCAGATTTTGTTTAGATACAAGAATATATATAATTTATGGATTCCTAAATGATTCAAAAAGAGTTATGCAGTGCGTCCAAACAGTTATAAAATTATATATTATTTTAAGATGAACACTTTCGCTTTTTCTTCGATAATAGAATTTCTTGACACCTCGTTGATCCTCAAAAGTTAGAATCAACCAAATCCATTAAAACAATCTAAATTTGTTTTAGAAAAAACTGGTTAAGTATTAATTCAAATCGAAAAAGTGTTAAACAAATGGTTCCAAACAGGAACGAAATTATATATTATTTGAAAGAAGACACTTTACCTTTCCTCTGATGGTGAAATTTCTTAAATCCTTCGTGACCTTCTAAAGTTCTAATCAATTAAACTTTAAATTTTATGAAAATACTTTTCAAAGTTTTTCAAAGTTGTTTTCAACAAATTAAAAAAGTGTCATACGAAAGGGCCCAAATAGAGACCGAAGTTTATGTAGAATTTAAATCGGACCTTTAAGTCATTCTTCTAGCAGTAAAATATGTCAAATCCCTGGTGACACTTAAAACTTTATAACTCTATTAAGTTTTAAATTCTATTAAAAATACACCAACCATTTTGCTCGAAAAAGTGTTATATAGATGGATCCAAAAGTATATATGGGTATAAAGAGAACATTAAGACCTTTGTTATGATGATGAAATATTTTAAATCTTATGAGGATCTCAAAAGTTCTATTCCACTAAACTTTAAGTTTGTCCAAAATATGGCACCTTCAAAAATGTTATATAATGCAATAAATATAGACGTTATATAGACATATTATAACGATTTTGATAATAATATAATCCCACCAACAAAACAGATAAGGAACTAGTCCTTTTCCCTAAATAGTTTAAAAATAATGATGATTCGATTTTAATTACTTTTTATGTGAAATAACTAAAGCTATAGTCTTTGTCACACCCATATTTTCAACTTTTTGAGTCAATTTTTCGGCCAACTTAGTTCATCATGGTTTAACGTAGGTAAATATTAGACCAATGAAATTATCACATAAGCTGATATATGATTCAGTAGTACAAGGATAAATATTATCTTCAACATGTAATAATATTTATTTTTATAAAAAGCAATAACAATTGAAATCAACATTTTTCAATGTTAATTTTACATTGCCTGCTCTGCTGTCTTTAATTAATTATACAACAGTATTTTTTTTACTAAAATAGCTTTTTTTTGTTGTAAATTGTTATCATAATAACTTCCCAAGTAAAATCTCTAATGACGTCATTAACCGATAATTGAACCTGTATTTTTAATAAATTTATCATCGGTTAAATATTTTATCTGTTAAGAAAAATTCTTAAAATTATATTTTTAACCACAGAAAATTTAATTTACAAACTCTGACATTATTTTCCTTATTTATCTCTTAAAATAAAATATTTGGGTCATGCACCATTCTAAATTCGGATCACAATTATTCATTCATTTACTATTGTCTTTATTATTTTTTTGTTGATTATAACATTATTGTTGTTGCTGAGTATTGTTGTTGTAAGTGGTTGGTTGGATGGTAAAAATAAGTATTGTCGTTTTGTATAGTTTGCATTAATTATAATAATAAAAACAAAATAATAATAATAATTTCAGAAGCGATAAGATAATATTCCAACAAAATTTGAATTTTTTTTATCACGAGATTGTATACAATTTTTTATGCAAACACCAAAAAAGAAAAAGGATGGAGAAGAGAACCGGAACAACAACAATGAGAAGAAGCAAAAATTAGATAAAAATTGTGCAAATTTCGGAGAAAAAAATAATAATAAAAAAATTTTGCAAACAATTCATAAAACAAATAAATAACAAGTGACTAAATGTTGTTCATACATACATACATACATACATACATACATACATACATACATACATACATACATACATACATACTTACATACATATACATAACAAGAAACAAACACAGTATAGTGCAATGATGTGGTATATGGTATGTACAGTGGGTCAGATAAGATAAATTTTAATAAAACTATAAATGTGTATAAAACAAGATGAAAAAATGGGTTAATTATTCTTATAATTTGTTTAAATTTAAAGCGATTATTTAGAACCCTGAAAAGTTGTCATTTAAAATTTACTGACTTACTTCCTGCTTTTTCCTCTGTTCATATACACTGAAGAAAAATTTTAAATAAAATTGATTTGTCAGACTTTAATTAAAATTGAACATTTCTACATGTTGATTTAATATTAAAAACGTATTTAATTATATATAAACCAACATTAACATTGCACAATATTAATTTTTTTAATAAGTAGAAAAAAAAACAAATTAATCCAACCGTTGTTGGGTTCAAATCATCAAAATTTCCGTTACTACATGCAGTATTTTTCTTAAGGTCAGAGTTAACAGAAGAAGCTTTATTTTTATTAGGACCCTGTTAAGTGGCATATTTTGTTTACTTTTATCATGTATGGTTCTGTTGCATATTGTTCTTACTGTTGTTGGTACTAGTACAAGAGCTTTTCTTTTATTAACAGCCTTTTCACCTGATTTAAAATGTTTAAAGAAAAGGAAATTCTCCTTATTTCACGGAATTTAAAAACTTAACGTACAGCTCAGTTTCTAACGACGCAAATCGAAATCAAAACGACGAAAATTGGGGTCAAACGACGCAAATCGGGAGGACGCAAGTCGGGGCTCTAGTGTACTGGGTTTAACGTAGGTAAATATTAGACCAATGAAATTATCATATAGGCTGATATATGATTAAGTTATTTTTTATAACTTTTTTATTTTTATAAAAAGCAATAACAATTGAAATCAACATGTTTCAATGTTAATTTTACATTGCCTCCTGTTTTCTCTTTAATTAATTATACAACCGTTAACGATAATTTACTGTTTCTTCCTATATTTTTTAGTGAAATTTTATACTCCAACAAATGAAAACATATCCCACTGTACCATCTATAACTTCTGCATTATTTAATGTCTTCACTGGTGCTATTACGGACAAATGTGCAATTTTTCGTCCAAAAACTTTTAAGGGACAAACGGGATTAAAAAATTTATTATCAGAAAGAAGCTTAATATGTCTTCTTTCATTCCATATACTCTCTTTAGATCCCTCAGTTCATTCAATTGGATCCATCTGATAAATATGTTTTTGTTTGGAACGAAAACATTCTCGTATCTTACTCCACAAAGAGCTTTCCAGCTTTTTTCAGTTGGAATGAAAATGCCGCAGAAGTTTTATGTGATCGCAAAGGTGTTAATACAAGTATTATTTGACATTATTTTTAGTCCAATTGAAATGGGTGACCAGAAAAAGTGTGTACTAAAATTATTAAATTATTATTTTCGACAAAACCCATCTTGATCCTACAAAAAGATGGCCAATCTTTCAATGGTCTGCTGTCAAATAGTTTTCAATGTTTGCTCAGTGCTCGGACTATTTGGTACGAAAAGTTGAAGATAATGCAAGTTTATAAACATTCAAGACTAAAAAGTTTCAGATAGGAACGCTGCCAAAATTTAGAGCATGAAAATTTAAGTTAATGTGGCATTTGTTCCGAGAGAGCCAAATCCTTCAAACTGTCTGGACCTAAGGACAGTAGAGGATATTGCGCTCTTTTTAAAAGAGAATTGAAGAGCACAAAAAGGGTGTACAAAATTGAGAAAGATCTTAATCGGAGATAGACTACCTGTTTGTGAAAGGGCCTAAGAGAACTCCTGTCAAATTTATATTTTTCCATGAAATGAAGTCCATAGTTATTTCTTATTCTCCCCAAGACCATTTTAAATATGTCTGTCTTCTCTTTAACGACTAAAAGCTACAGGATTCCTCATTTTATTTTAGTCTTTTAATTTTTCTAAGATTTTATTTGCAAAATAAGTTTTTTTTGCCAAAAAAAAATATTTGAAAGTCCATTTTTCTATTTTCTATATAAATATTTTTAGGTTACAAATATTTGACCTTTTTTTTTTTGGTTCGCGCTGAATCATTTTGTGGAGTGAGAGTTTTGCCAACAATAATAAAATGAGGTGAATTGGAGGTGAACTGATAAATACAGAGTGGAGTCAGTGGTTTGCTAAAATAGTAGTAGTTCTCATCAAAAACGAAAATAATCCTCTTTCCGTATAATAAAAAAAATATTTTATTTTTTATGACTACAATTTTCGCTTTCATGTCGTTATATAGAACATAAAATGTGGTTTAGAACAATTTTTCGTAATTTCGCTTTTTTTTTCAGATATTTTTATACCCTCTACCACTGCAGGTGGTAAAGAGGGTATATTAAGTTTGTCATTTCGTGTGTAACGCTAAGAAGAAATCATTTCAGAGCATATAAAGTATATGTAATCTTGCACCGAATCAAAAACTGAATCGATTTAGCAAAGTCCGTTCGTCTGTATGTCTGTTGTTCTCACACTCACAATCACAAAAATTTACAGAACTTGATAAAATTTGCCCTGAGTATTTGTTAGAGTCCTGAGAAGTTTCCTATTTAAAACCAGCGAAATTGGTTCAGTTTAGTAAAATATATATACCGATATCTGAGGCAACCTCTAAGTTCAAGCACAAAACTTTTGTAAAATTGTTAATAATAAATCGACAATTTATAGAATGAAATTTTGTCATTTACTACACACGCCTCTGTGGTGTAGGGTATTGAAGATTCGGCATAGCCGAAACAAAAGCATTCTTCTTGTTTAGTTGTGTCTATTGAAAATATCCTTGGCATGTATTTTTCTTATATTTTTTCATTTATTTTATTTTGCGGTTACTTTTATTTTTTATTCAAACATTTTTCTTTACTTCTTGTGTTTTTTGTTTTTGTATTCTGTGTGTATTTTTGTTGTAGTTCTGTTTAGCTCTTGTTGCTTCATTTATTTATTTCTGCGCTTCATTTCGGCGTTCTAAAAAATGTGTGTTTGGTAGTTTTTTTGGTCCGTTTTTTTTTTTTTTGTCGTAACCAAAAATAATTCTGGTGCTGTTTTTTTGTTAGTTTTTGTTTTGGTTGATGTAATCATTTGTTGGTTTATATATTTTTATGCTGTTGATACATCATCTACAACTTGAACGTCGTCATCATCAACATCATCATCATCGTGATCATCTTCAATAGCAGCGTCATCATTACAACAAGTTCAGTGGGCATTTTCAATTGGTGGAAAAGTTTGTGTTATGGAAAATGTAGTCTAATGTTTTTTAAAAATAATATTATTAACAGATACTTTTGGTTGAAAGTTTTCTACACTGAGAATAATTTAACGACAACACAATTTTATGCAAAATTTTTCTGAGGGTTCATTTTTGTTTTGTAAGATTTAAGATCAGAAAATATTTAGATTCTTTTAAAATATTTATCAAATCACTATTTTTTATAAAATTTGCTACTTTCCAAGAAAACCCAATGTTAAAATAACATTGAAAATTGTTGATTTTAAGCCAAAATGATTTTAAAGTTAATTTAAAAATAATATTGCACAATGTTAATTTTTTTAAATTTCTTAAAGGAGAAAGTATCAATAGCAAATTCAAAACAAAACAACAGTTATTAGAAATGTTTTAAGCTTTCTTAACCCTTAAATACCAAGTCAGGATTTCAAGACCATGAAATTAAAATTTATAGATAAAGTTCTTTTTTAAATTGCTAATATTTAAAGAATTCAATGTCAAATTAACATTGAAAATTGTTGCTTTCAAATCACTACACTTTGGAAATTAAATCAACATTCTGTATAGTTACATTAAAATTACACAATGTTGATTTGTTAAAATTTCTGAGAGCAAAAAGTATCGATTAGAAAGTAGATGGGATTGACTTGAAACTTTATTGGAGGTAGAAAATGAGGCATTTTAATTTTGGAAAAAATCGGATAAGTTCATCCCGAGGAATAAAGTCCAAAGCAGTATATCTTGGTTCTTTTTTTAATCATGCTTAATTGTGCTAAAAAAGTGTATCCTTTTAAAGCTGCTAATGCGACCATAAAAAACTTGACATATTGAATTATTTATTTACTACAGTTTTAGAGATATTTTCTTTTGAAATATCTAAATGTTGCATGATCTTGGGCCAGTTTTTTCCCGTCCAAATTTTTCTTATAAATCTATAACAAATTTTTATTTTTCAAAATCTGTGGATTGAATTTACTTAAGAGTTTATTTAGTGGTTGCACATTGGTGTAGCATTTTAAGTTTGGAAAGAGATCGCCATAAATCATACTGAAGTGGAGTCATGAACGCTTAAAGTTGAATTTCTCGATTCATATTCCTTTCTTTTTTTGTGAACGCGATCTTTTTTGCTTGTTAAATGTATCCTTTTAAGCTCTCAATAAGGCCATAATAAACATGTCATATTAAACTATTTATCTGCTATAATTTCCGATATTTGTTTAAATAAATATCAAATATTTATTCCTTCTTCTTCTACTAAATCATTTTATTTTCCCAAAAGATTTGACTTGACATCGATTTTTTTATATTCCAAAGTCTAAATCCCGTTTTAAAAACCCTAAAGTTTGTAATTATTTCATTAGTTATTTTTAGGCCTCCAATATATGTGGACCCAGTAGACTCAATTAAAAAAAATAATAAATTTACGATTTATTAAAAATCGTATCAAAATTTCTTATGTAAAAATGTTCAAGTTAAAAGTTAAATCCAAAAATTCTTCGGAATTTAGTTCAGGTCTTCTAGAGTTGTATTTTTTAATTTAATAAAATTTTGATTTCAAACTAAATTTTCTAATAGTTAAAACAGATGTCAGATTTGAAATCCTTGAAATCCTCTGAATTATTTAGTAATAAGTTTTTTAGGAATGTGGACTCAGTAGACCAAAATGCTAGCTTCGATCATGGAGCTATAGTGTTACTTTTAGCCGATCTCAACCAATATTTTGTTTATTAATACGATCATGTGTGATCATGTCTCATACGTCTAAATATAAAACAAGTACACAGTTGTTGTTCGTAAATTTCAAAATCATGAGAAAAAAGTCGAGTAGATTTATTTGGATTTATTTTGGTTGTTTATGTTTCCGAATATATTCAAATATTACTTGAGATTAGAGCACTTTGTCGATTAGACTGAATATTAATTTTATTTTTATAAGAAAATATTTTGAAAAATTGTTGGAACAAAGATAAAAAACACACTTCGAATGAAAAGAGAAAAAGTTTTAAAAAGTATTACCAGAGTCCGAATAGGTCCCACCGGAATCATATGTAATGATATAAATTTAATAAATCAGGGGGGAAATAACGCTTTAACTTGATTAACATAATCTGAGATTCGTTCCATTTGCTAAAGTCTGGGATCCGTTCCATTGAGGAGCTGTAATGGATAAAAGTCATCCCTCTTTTTTATTTATATTTTATTTAATAAGTTACGCCACTTACTGGTTATTAGTTTAAGAAGGATACGAGATCATTGTAACGGAATACAACTCTAAAGATTAAAATATTACGATTAGTTACAACAAAGATTATAATTTAAGACGACAAAAACTAATGTGGCAGAGATCGTTTAAAAGCAGTTCTAGTAAGAGCAGCCTTCGCTCAGCTTTCGCTTAAGTAAGATTAATCTTTGTTTGGTGGTTAGACCGCCTGCACTTGATTATTCTTTTAGATTGAAATATTGTGAAGAAGAATAAATGGTGGTTAGACCGCTTCGTTCCTCCCGCCTAACAATACTCACAAACCCTACACACAGAGCCCTTAAGAAACAGATGCATCTGGTGGTTAGACCGCTTTGTCGTATTTGCTTATTAGGGCATTGTCGGTAAGACCGCCTGCAGTTGATTTGATTTAAGAGAGCGGAAGATTGTAAAGTAAGAACATCTGGTGGTTACACCGCTACATTGTTCTAGTCAATCAATAATATTTGTAGCCCTACATACAGAGCTATCAAGAAGTAAGAGCGTCTGGTGGTTAACCGCTTCGGTGCCCTTTTTTGTTCAAGGGTTCGATCGCTTACAAAACAATTGTGATGGGAGAGAGAGGGCGATCGATCTGTTGAAAGAGTCGCTTGGTAAATAGTATAAGAGGAGAAAAATAAATATTATAACGTATTTTGAAAACAAAAAACAAATTTTTGTTCCGAACCACTGGCACCGGCGAGTATACCCCAGCCAATAGTGATATGAATTGCATTCATATCTGATGGGAACAAGATTCTAAAGAATAAATTTTTAAATCAATATGAGAACAATAAAACTTATCGCATGGAAGCTTAAGTAAGTTACATCTGATGATAACTCACATATGTAAATAAATCTCTATTTACTCTTTTATAAGAGAATGAAACAAATGTCAGGTGCCCTTATTCTTATTCTGACGTTTATTTGTTTTAGTTTTTTATTATTTTCATTGTTTCAGTTGTTGTTTTTTATTTTTTCTTTGATTCAGTTTTCCCTTGAAAATGCAAACGTCAGTTTAATTTTAAAGAGTTTATACATGAAATTCAAGGAAAATTTCTTTAAAAATGTCAACATTTCCAAAGAAAAACAAGGAGATACAAAACTGTAAATTTAATTAACATTAATTTATTAAAAAAATAAGTATGAGAAAAAATAATGTATGTTAATGATTAATTAAGTGGGTGTGAGAAAAGTTTTTAAGAAAACATTTGGCACTATTGGTCCTAAAGAGAATTCTGACCCAATAGAATTTTCCAACTTCCGGTAATACTCTTCTCTCATTCTGTTCTGCAGCTTAAAGTAAATACTTTTACCATTCTTCCGGTATGAAAATATGTGCCCTTTTAGATCTCAAAAGTTATATTCACTTTAACCTCAACTTTAACTAAAACCGGTATTTTGAATATATTTTCATTCCAATGAAAGAACTTTCAAAAAAACGGATCCAAACACATACAAAGAGTGCACCTTGGCCTTTCTTTTGGTAGTAACTATTCTTTAAACCCACGCAACCTTTGAAAAATTCTACTTCATTCATGGAAATAAAAAAGTATTTTAACATTTGAATTAAATTAGATACAGAAGTACATTTAGGGTTAATATGGTCATTTTCCATCTGAAAAAATGTCTTTAATTCCTCTTTAACCACAAAAAACTCTGTTTATATAAATTTCAACTTTGACGTGATTTCAAATTTGAAGTTTATTTTCATTTAAATTGAAATATTCCTTAAAAAAATGGGTCCAAAATGGCCCCAAGTACATATAAGCTTAAAAGTGGACACTTTGGTTTTGCTTTTGATAAGAAAAAGTTTTAAATTAGTCTTGACTCTAAAAAGTTCTACAACACTTAATTTAAGACTTTTCGGCATATTTTTATTTAAAAGTGTTCAACATATATAAGTCTAATCGGGTCTAAATTATAAATGGAGCTAAGTAAGACATTTTGACCTTCAAATTTGGTAGGAAAAAATTTTTAATTAAAATAAAATTTTACAACGCTAAAACTATTGGGAGTAATTTTATTCTAAGTAAAAAATTCAGCAAATGGATCCAATTAAGTTCTAATATGCTTATGGGGTTAAAGGGAACACCCCTAATTTTCCTTTGGTAGAAAAATGTCTTTAAGCCATGATGACCCTCGAAAGCTGTATTTAATTAAATGATCTTTAAATCATCTCCAAAACCTTCATTCAATTAAACTTCAATGTTTTTACTTTTAAAATTTTCATTCAAATTAAAAAAAGTGTTGAACAGATGGGTCCAATTAGATACTGAAGTCTTTATTGAGTTAAAGAAAACGCTCTGAACTTTTTTTGCTATAATTTTTTTTTAATCTTGACCTGCAAAATCTTTATTCAATTAAACTCCAAATTGAATTATTCTTAAAATTTAGGGAGCATTTCTAATGATATTGGTAAAAGATAATGTAAATGGGTCCATTTGGTTACGAATATATATATGGGATTAAAGAGGATAAATTGAACTTTCTTTAAGTAGTTAATTTTTATAACTCCCCCCGACCCTCGTAAGTTGTTTTGTTACCAAACTTGAATTTTCATTACACAAATTATTTTTAAAAAGTATTTTCATTTAAATTAAAAAAGTGTTAAACAAATTGGATCCGGTTGGATACAAAAATATATTTGGAGTTAAGGTGGAACCTTTCACTCTCATTTTAATAGGAATTTTTCTTTAAAAATTCAATTCAATTATAATCAACTGAAATTCACTTTAAGTTTTGGAAATATTTTAATTCAAATTAAAAAAGTGTTGAACAGATGGGTTAAACTGGGTGCAAAGTTCATATGGAATTAAAAAGGACACTTTGAACTTTCTTTTGGTACTAAATTTTTGTGACTCCTGCATAAAAAGTTTTCATGTTACTAAACTTGAAATTTTATTACACTGAAAATTTTTCATTTAAATTGAAGAAGTGTTACGGAAATAGGTCCAATTGGGTACATGGATACATATGGGTTAAGGAGAAGACTTTCAACTTTCTTTTGATAAAAAAAGGTTTTAATAAATATTAAGCATCAACAAGTAGGAGTTGAAATTAGTGCCAATTTTTGTGGAAACACGGACACAGCTAAATCGGCTCAGATTTTGATTTGATGCAAGAATATATATGCAATATGCAGATATGGTACCTTCTTTGCGTTACACACACAATGACAATGTTGTGATTATGGAGGACTTAAAAATTAAACTTAAAATTAAATTACAGAAGAAAAACTTTGAGAGAAGTTTTATGGAGTTTAAAAAAGTCTTAAATAAATGGGTCCAAATGGGTACAGAAGCCTGTTTCCAATGTACCTACATTGTTTAATTTTTTTTTCTTTTTAATTACCCTTTTTCAAGGTCAAATTTTATTACATAAAAATCAACATTTAATTATTTTACAAACCAAAAAAAATTCATTTTGCCAAGAAAATCTAAAAAAATTAATAAAAAAACACAAAAATCTATAAAAAGTTTTAATTATTAAAAATAATATTTCACTGACATTAACAAATACACACAAACAAACAAACAAATAATAAAACTAAACAGACAGTGAGTGTTAAAATGAACCAAAAATTTTTAAAAATTATTGCCGCATTTTACCACAACAACAAAATAAACATTTTCACAACCGTCAAAAGAATCATTTTTATTTTTATTTTTATTTGTAAAATTTTTTCGTTAATTTTTTATTATTTTTTTCCTTTTTTTTTTTTTTGATTTTAATGATAAAAACACACAAAAATACTTTTAGCATTATTTATTAACAAAAAAAATAATAAATAATGTACTAAATAATAATAATTATTATAATAGTTGTTGTTGTTATTGATATTTAAAATAAATTGTGTGACCACGTTTATTTGGTTTAATCTATTTTTTGAAAATAAAAAAAAATTGAAATAAAATTAAGTAAAAACATGTAAATAGTTATAGTTGATCAAGTCCGACTATTTGATACCCTACATCACATTATTGGTTATAATTGGTAGCTATCAAAAATTAATGAACCACCATCGCATAAAGATATTTTTTGAATTTAAGCTTATTGCTGATACTAACATCCATGTGGGATGGATGGGAGGTAGAAAAAATAGAATGCCGAATCTCGTAAAATTACGCACATCAATTACAATACCAGTGTATATGTGAAATTTATGCCTTTCAATGTGATGTTGAAAGGGCGGTTGTATGGGACGTATAAGAAATAATGGACCGATCCTCGTATAAGTTGGCACATCATTTTAGAATATCATATAACTAATTTATGACAAATTTTTAAAATCGCTTTATATTTAGGTCTTTTGTAGACCGTAAACTCCCATTCCGTGAGAAACCCTTGTAGAGGGTTTAGGTGAAAAAAATGCACCACCAATTTCAATAGGCATCATTCTTGGGTCAAAATAATGACTCATGCTACAAGCCATTAAGATATGCCTGAAACTACAGCCTGCCTGAACAACCTGACATGAACGGAAGGACGGACATCGTTAAATCGATTCAGAAAGTGATTCTGAGTCGAACATCGAATTGTTTTCTTACCATTACAATTTGTGCACAAACGCATAATACCGCCAATCCCTTGTGGTGGTGTAGGGTATAAAAAGAAATTATGATTATGATAGCAAATTCATTCCATCATCGCAGACAGTCAGCTAAAATGTATGTTTATGTCTGAAAACGTTTTTTTTTTTTATTATTTTTGAATTTGAATTTTTATTTTTTATTTTTTAACATAATAAAAATTAAAATTAAAAAAAAAAACATAAAATATGATAAAAACATTAAAAGAAACATAAACTTTTTAATACATAAATGATGTATGAAGTAAAGAGATTCATGGAAGTGCGTAAGTAATTGTTATGGTTGGTCAAGCAAAACGTTTTTGGTGTTAAAAATTGTTTCACTTTTTTTTTTAATTGTGATTGGGGTGTTTGTGCAGATGTTTGTAACAAACTGAGAAAATAGTTAAACTTTTCAGGAACAATTTTACAAAAACTTTTAACAATGTCCGTCTGTCCTTCCGTATTCACAAAGCTTATGTAAACTTTGTGAATAATTTTTTTTTGAAATTTATTATTTTTAATAACATGGACCAAACCCATTGAATCTAATGAAATTCATTTCAATATTTCAAATTAAATTATTATTTTTATTCTAATTAAAAAATTTAAATTATGGCTTCTGATTATTTTCATTTAAATTGAAAAAGTGTTAAGCAAATGGAACCAGATGGTTTCTAAAGTATATGAAAGTGAAACTAAACACTTTCACCTTTCCTTTGATATGCAATTTTCCTTCATCTCTTTTAAACTTCAAAAATTTTATTCAATAAAAATTTAAATTTCACCACACTAAAATGTTTGGGGAGTATTTTCATTCAAATTGAAAGTTTTTTAAACCGATCGGTCCAACAGTATACAATGGTATATATTTTTTGAAAGTGAACAACTTTGCCTTTGTTCTGATATTAAAATTTCCTTAAAGTCTTGTAAACTTCAAAAGTTCTATTCAATTTAACTTTAAAATTTATTACACTAAGGAATTTGGGGAGTATTTTTATTCAAAGTGTAAAATTATCAAACAGATCGGTCTATAAGGTACAAGAGTATATATTGATTTAAATCGAGCATCTTTAACTTTCCTATAATAGCAAATTATCTTTAATATCTCCCAAACTTTAAAAGTTCTATTGTATTAAACTTCAGACTTGACAACATTAAAAACTTTCCGAGTATTTTCATTCAAAGTGAAAATTGTTAAGCCAGTGGATCCATAAGAATCAAAAATATATATATTAATTGAAAGCTAATACTTAAGCCTTTCTTCTGATAGTAAAAAAATTTAAACTCCTTTTAAATCTCAAAACTTCTATAAAATTAAATCTCAATTTTGGTTTTTTAAAAAAACTTTTAAAATATTTTAATTCAAATCGAAAACAATTGGGTCTAAAAAGGTTCAAAAGTATATACCGATTTAAAATAAACACTTTAACCTTTCCTGTGACAACCAAATTATTTTAAACACTCTTTAGATTCAGAAGTTTTTTGAAATTTGAATTAAAATTCAAATTTTATTAAAATTCCAAAAAAAGTTTGAAAAAAATTTTAATATGTTAAGTAGATGGGTCCAATTAGGACCACAAGTATATATGAGTTTAAAAAGAAGTCTTAAAGCTTTCTTTTGGCTTTAAAATATTTTTAATCCTTTTGCTCCCTAAAAAGATTTATGCCACAAAACTTCAAATTGCTTTGAACTAAAGCTCCCGCGAAAATGTTTAATAACTCAGTAGATCTAGAGATTACAGTGGAACATTTTGCAATTATTTTAGAAAAATATTATCCCGCCAATTTATGAAAAATAGGAAAAGTAAATTATTTTAACGGTTTGCAAATTTTTTGTTAATAACTCAAAATTTTTGTTTTGAACAGGAAGCCACGCCCCTAATTATCAGTATCAATATATACCATATACTATAGTTCCAAGTCTTTTCTCCAGTTAAAATATTTGTTTTAGGTTTTTTTTAATAGATTTTTATTTAAAAAAAATGAAAGTTAATGTTACAATTTTAAATCAACATGAACAAATATTATTTTAACATGAAAAAATGTTAATTTTCCTTTAATATGATACAATCTTAAATTAACATTTTTTATCCATGAAATTAAAACACAAAAAATGATTTCAAACTGATGTTATTATTGTGTTTATTGCAAAATCATTATGGTTTTATATTGATTTAACATTTAAAAATGTTAATTTTCATTTAATTAAAAAACAATGTTGAATTATATTTGTGTGAATTAGTTTGCCTTTTTTTCTTTTCGGAGAGTAATTAAATTTAACCACTTTTTAATATGAGTGCATGTGTACTGTTGACAGTCCTAAAACATAAAGTCATTAATTAGATATCGATTTTATGATCAAAAGGACTTTCAAAAGCTTTAACACTTAAAATATTAAAAATCTTTACATAGAAAGAAATTTAAATTAACTTTTTAATTGATAAAAACAATATTTAACTTTTAATTATTTAAAATTGTCTCCGTTTTTTTAAAAAATTCCAAGAATTCTGAAATTTCAAACTGAAATCAAAAGCTTCAATTTCACTTATAAACACATTTAGTGTGAGAAAATCATTTGTATAAATATTCAACAATTAGCACATGACTTTTTTCCATATTTAAGATTTTTTTTTTATAATTTTTAGAAATTGAATTTTTATAATTTTTCAAAAATTTATACTTTTCGCTCACCTTTTTATTTAAAACACAAATTGGGAAGATTTTTTCGCCTTTTTTTTGAACAGTGTAAAATTTTTAATCACTTTATTTGATTTTTTAAAGAATTTCGAAAAATTTATTCCCTTTTTTCACACTTCACTTAGAAAAATTGTTTGAAAAATTTCTTTGAAATTGAAATAAATTCACAAATTTTATTCTCAAAAATTTTATGGGTTGTTTTTTTGTTATATTTTAATCTTTTTTAAATTTCGGGTAAAAAAGATAAACTATTGTAAATGTTGTAAAAACACACTGCCCTTTTTTACAAAAATTGGTCAAATTCCAAAAGAGATTTCAAATCAGAATTTCAAATTAAAACAGAAACAATTTCACACTGATTGATTGAATGTGTGTGTTTGTTTTGTTGTGAGTCTGTATTAATTATAATTATTATAAAAACAAATTATAATAAATTCTAATATTATTTTCTTTTTGGTTTATTGAATTTGAAAAATATCCAGAAGCAAGAAAAATATATAAATTCCTGCGTTACAACAACAAGCACGTTTTATCAAATCGAATGTTAAATCGCAACTGAATAAAAATACGAAAATTTGTTTGCCGCAAAACCTTTTGGACGAAAAAATGAAAAGAAAAAAAATTATAAAGCAAAAACAGCAACAAGAAAAAAGTTTTCATTCAATCTTCTCGCACTCGCACTAACAGAAACTCAAAATTTATTTATTTTAGTTTATTTTTTTTTTTTGGTTGCTGGTCGGTTGCTACAAAAACATCAGCAATAAAATATTAGCAAAAACAGACCAACAACATTTAACCAACATCATCTCTTCTCATAGATACACAGCAACACAAATACACTTAAACACTTTTAAACGTAAACAAAACATTTATTCAACTAGAAACATGTTTATGTTATTAACAGTTAAACATTTATGTTTCTATACAAAAGAAATGTTGCAGAAGATTTGTTTGGATTTATTAGGGTTATAAACATGCATAGAAACATGTTATTATGTTGCTACAAGTGACTCAGTTGTAAATAATTTAAATATTAGAAAAACGATTTAAATAAAATTGAAGATTTTTTTAAAAAATTTATGTTAAAAACCGTTTTTTGTTTAAAAACATAAATTAGAGTCAGTAGCACAGTGTTTCTAAATCGATTCTTTTTGGAAATAAATCTGTAACTTTTGAGTTGTAAGAGATATTTTAATGAAATTTGACATGGTTAAAGCTAAGATGTTTTCGAGTTATTTTGCAAGAGTAGAGGTCCCTAGTTTGCTAATTTATTAAGCTCCTAATTTATTAAAAGCTGTAATGTTTCGATCTTTATTTATGAGTTTCTACTATTAAAGTTTTAGAACATATCAAGATTTGAAGAAAGCGCAAGTTATTCTAAATTTTAGCTTTGCGGTTTAAGAACACAAAAACCTATAAAGTAGCATTTTGAAAAGTATACATACGGTAGAGGTTACTGAAGAATTTTTTTTTAAAGAGTGAAACTAATTTTTGGGCAAAAAAATCACATTTTTTGAAAATTAAAATTTAAATGTTTAAAACTTTTAATTTCATTAGTTCTTAATGAAATAAAAGTGTTTGAAAAAAACGGTTAAAATTTGGACCCGCTATAGCATAAAAACTTCGTCACAATCAGTTTAAAAGTATAATTTTTTAATTTTTTAGTTAAATATCTCTTAAACTGTAACTTTCAAAGATCTTCAGTAGCAGAATGCACTAATTTAAAAAATCTTTTAAATCGGTTCAGATAGAAGAAATCTTTATAGTTTTAAATATTTGTTTGATTCTAGGTGACCGACTTTGGCACCCCATGAACTGACCTCCGTTAGGTCTATAAAGTCAAAGGTAAAATTCTCCTACTCTTCTATCAAAATATGAAATTCCAATTTACAGCCGTTCAGAAATTACAGATTTATTTCCATTCGTTTTTCATTTGAAACACTGTGCGTTACTGTTTAATAACATTGGAAAAAGTTTGACGGCAAACATTTTGTAAAACCAACATTTTTGAAGTTTAAATAAAATTTTGTTTAAAAAATCAGCAAAGATTCAAAGTTTTAATTTCTTCATAAATTTTGAATGTCATGTGATATTTACATTTTTTCCTTTAAGGATTATGAATCTTCGACTAGGCTTTCTCAAAACCAACCTACACACACTTTTGTGATTTGTTAAATAACATTGAAAAATGTTGTTTTCATAATTTGAAATAAAATTTAGCATTTATTGATAAGAAATTTAAAATATCAAAGGCAACGTTTTGTATGGATGAACACTATTGAATCAATATCATTATCTATGAAATGTTAAATTAACTATTTTAATTTTTGAATCAAAATCATAATTAAAACAATGTTGAATTAAAATTGTAATAATTCACTTTAATATTAAGTTCCTTATGTGCGACACAGTCTTTCATTGATGTCTAATAATTTTTATTGAATATTCTTTTCAAATTATAATTCCATTAATGTTGTTTTTTTTGTTATAAACTGAGATCATTTCGTAATTTATTGCTGCATATTTTTGGTTGTTTTATTTTATTATTTAAAGCCTTTTAAGCTGTTTTCAATTCAATTTTACTGATTTTATGCACATTGTCGACGAGGAGTGTCCTAATAAATTTATGACTTTAAATAAGATTTTTTTCAATCAAGATATTAAATAATAATAATAACAACGCACAAACACATATGTTTCAAGGAAGTAACTCTTTTTGAGTTTATTTTTTTAATTAAATAATTAAATAAAAATTTCAATTTTTAGTGAAAATTAATTTAGTGAAATTCAATTTTTAGTGAAAATTCATTTTAGTGAAAATTCAATTTTTAGTGAAAAATTCAATTTTTAGTGAAAAATTCAATTTTTAGTGAAAAATTTCAATTTTTAGTGAAAATTCAATTTTTAGTGAAAAATTCAATTTTTAGTGAAAAATTCAATTTTTAGTGAAAAATTCAAATTTTTTAGTGAAAAAATTCAAATTTTTTAGTGAAAAATTAAATTTTTAGTGAAAAATTCAATTTTTAGTGAAAAATTAAATTTTTAGTGAAAAATTCAAATTTTTAGTGAAAAATTAAATTTTTAGTGAAAAATTCAATTTTTTAGTGAAAAATTCAATTTTAGTGAAAAATTCAATTTTTAGTGAAAAATTCAATTTTTAGTGAAAAATTCAATTTTTTAGTGAAAAATTCAATTTTTAGTGAAAAATTCAATTTTAGTGAAAAATTCAATTTTTAGTGAAAAATTCAATTTTAGTGAAAAATTCAATTTTTAGTGAAAAAATTCAATTTTTAGTGAAAAAATTCAATTTTTAGTGAAAAATTCAATTTTAGTGAAAAATTCAATTTTTAGTGAAAAATTCAATTTTTAGTGAAAAATTCAATTTTAGTGAAAAATTCAATTTTTTTAGTGAAAAATTCAATTTTAGTGAAAAATTCAATTTTTAGTGAAAAATTAAATTTTTAGTGAAAATTCAATTTTTAGTGAAAAATTAAATTTTAGTGAAAAATTCCAATTTTTAGTGAAAAATTAAATTTTTAGTGAAAAATTCAATTTTTAGTGAAAAATTCAATTTTAGTGAAAAATTCAATTTTTAGTGAAAAATTCAATTTTTAGTGAAAAATTCAATTTTTAGTGAAAAAATTCAATTTTTAGTGAAAAATTCAATTTTTAGTGAAAAATTCAATTTTTAGTGAAAAATTCAATTCAATTTTTAGTGAAAAATTAAATTCAATTTTTAGTGAAAAATTAAATTCAATTTTTAGTGAAAAATTAAATTTTTAGTGAAAAAATTCAATTCAATTTTTTAGTGAAAAATTAAATTTTAGTGAAAAATTCATTTTTTTGGTTTCAAATTTTTTCGAAACAAATTTTATTTACTACAACCAATAACAACAACAAACAAATAGTTTTATTTATCAATAAATTAATTTCTTCAAAACAAAATACTTCAAATTGTAACTCCAATATGGGATCTTTTAAATATGGCCAACCTATTAAAATTATATAAAGAAATTTTTTTCTTAAATTTAATCCGTAAAAGAATCAATTTCAACTTACCAGATCCCATTCGAAATATGGATTGATAACGATCACTAAAATCAAAGAGAACGAAATAAAAGTCAAACAAACAAAGTTTATTTGATTTTCACTCGTATAATCGCTATTAGCGAAACGTTTGCCCGATAAACAACATGCTACCAGGCAAACTAATAGCCAAACCCCAAAAACATCATGATATGGGGCAAACGTAAGACGTAATTCGATATTTGATTGAAAGAGAAAAATTATCCAACCAAGAATGTACTGGAAGACAAGAGATTAAAATGAGAATCATTCTATATTTCACTATTAAATTAGTAAAACTTTCAACTCAGAGAGTACAGTCTTATAGTTCAGTTTCTATAGTTCAACTTGTACTTCAATTTCTACTTCAGTTCCTTGTTCAGATCCTAGTAGAGTTCCTAGTTCAGTTTAAGTATATTGTTATGGATCAAATTTCAGTTCAGATTCTAGTCGAGGTTCTAGTTTAGGCTCTAGATGAGGTTCTAGTTCAGGATTAAGTTCAGGTTCTATTTCAGGTTCAAATTTAGGTTCTAATACAGGATCTTGTTAAGGTTTCAGTTTAGGTTCTAGTTCAGGTTCTATTACAGGTTGTAGATGAGGTTAAAATTGAGGTTCTAGTACAGGATCTTGTTCAGGTTTCAGTTCAGGTTGTAGTTCAGGTTTCAGTTAAGATTCTAGTTCAAGTTCTAGGTTAAGTTCTAAATGAGGTTATAGTTCAAGTAGACTCTGATTCAGGTTCTTGTTTAGGCTCTAGATGAGGTTCTAGTTCAGCTTCTTGGTCAGGCTCTAGTTCAGATTCTAATTCAGGTTCTAGTTCAGATTCTAATTCAGATTCCAGTTCAATTCTAGTTCGGTTATGGTTCAATTAAATTTGATTATCAATTAATTTATTTAAGATTGTGATTTTTATCCGAAGTCATACCTGTATAAGATACATAGCACATGCAAATAACGATGTATATTTATGAAAATTATATCTGTCATAGGCCACATAATATTCCACAAAATATACATGATAATAACTGATAGCAAACAGAATCACTGACAAAAGGTGTAGACAGACGTGTATGTGTTTAACACGTCGTGTTTTAACACCATTCAAAAGCCGATAAATGACGACAGCTTTGGAAAAGAAAATAATGGTAATTTAGAAATACATATATCATTCCAGTTGTAGTGTTGGTGAAAACTTACCGAGACCCAAAACAAAAAGTGCCACAGTACTGAAAAACCCATGAAGGCCTGCTGCACAATAGCGGTCCTGGAAGGAGGCTTGTGGTTCTTCAACATTTTCCATACTAACAAAACCGTATTTACCAAATAAATCATTGTTGGGTTTTCCAGAGTGAGGAGAGGAAAAATTTTCAAAATGTTTTATAAAATAATGTTTACTATCACAATTTATTCGATCGTACACTAGATATGATCCCGTTACTGCAAAAAATATGTAACCGACCATAAATGCAGTGGCGGCAATTTGAGCTGGTTTTACTTCCATTTCTCAAGTAATAAAATTATTTTTATTTCTTTTAAATTTGTTTTTTTTTCGAAAAATTTGCCTGCTTTTTCAGCGATAACTAAATACGAAATAAATTATTTCAATTATTTTGTGAACAGTCAAGTCGAATTTGGTTTAAGGGTGACCAAAATTACAAAAAATATATAACATAAATATCAAGTCAAAATTTCGTTATAAATAGCAACTTCAGTCTACACTGACTGAAACTAGGTTTTCAGTTTTTTCCATATCTGAACATATTTTTAAAAATTATAGTCTTCAATAGAATATTGACATTTAAAACGATATAGAAAATATATAAATAACCGATACGCTTCTTACATGTTTGTTCTGGTTCAGGTTCCAGCAGTTCCTACTACACTTCCGAGTACAGTTCCTAATTCAATTTCTCGTTCACTTTTTAGTTCAATTTCTATCACATTGCCTGGTTTAGTTCCAAATTCAGTTCTACAGTTCCTAATTCCATGTTCGGTTCTAAGTCCAATTTCTAAATCTGTTCTAGTTCTGTTTTGATTCAGTTCTTGTTCAGTTATAATTCATTTCTAGTTCAGTTCTTGTTCCGTTCTAGTTCAGTTCTTTTTTAGTTCTAGTTCAATTCTAGTTCAGTTTTTGTTCAGTTCTAGTTCATCTCTAGTTCCGTTCTAGTTCAGTTCTTGTTCCGTTCTAGTTCAGTTTTAGTTCAGATCTAGTTCAGTTTTTGTTCAGTTCTTGTTCAGTTCTAGTTCAGTTCTAGTTCAGTTCTAGTTCAGTTCTTTTTCAGTTCCAGTTCAATTCTAGTTCAGTTTTTGTTCAGTTCTAGTTCGGTTCTAGTTCAGTTCTTGTTCAGTTCTAGTTCCGTTCTAGTTCAGTTCTAGTTCATCTCTAGTTCCGTTCTAGTTCCGTTCTAGTTCAGTTCTAGTTCAATTCTAGTTCAATTTTAGTTCAGTTCTAGTTCAGTTATTGTTCAGTTCTAGTTCGGTTCTAGTTCAGTTCTTGTTCAGTTCTAGTTCCGTTCTAGCTCAGTTCTAGTTCAGTTCTTGTTCAGTTCTAGTTCGGTTCTAGTTCAATTCTAGTTCAGTTCTAGTTCAATTCTATTTCATCTCTAGTTCCGTTCTAGTTCCGTTCTAGTTCCGTTCTAGTTCAGTTCTTGTTCAGTTCTAGTTCAATTTTAGTTCAGTTCTAGTTCAGTTATTGTTCAGTTCTAGTTCGGTTCTAGTTCCGTTCTAGTTCAGTTCTACTTCAGTTCTTGTTCAGTTCTTGTTCAGTTCTAGTTCAGTTCTAGTTCAGTTCTTGTTCAGTTCTAGTTCCGTTCTAGTTCAGTTCTAATTCAGGTCTTGTTCCGTTCTAGTTCAGTTTAAGTTCAGTTCTTGTTCAGTTCTAGTTCATCTCTAGTTCCATTCTAGTTCAGTTCTTGTTCAGTTCTAGTTCCGTTCTAGTTCCTAGTTCGTTCTAGTTCATTCTAGTTCAGTTTCTTAGTTCAGTTCTAGTTCAGTTCTACTTCAGTTCTTGTTCAGTTCTAGTTTTTATCGCTGAATCTCATGTGTGATATGTCATAGTTTATCTGTTGGCTGTTGTAATAAATATTTCCCATTTTATTGTAATAATTTTAATTAATCACTTATTTATGTTATTTTCTCCTAAACACTCTGTTTATTAATTTTTTTTTTATTTTAATGTTTTTTAAATTGTTATTTTATCTAAGATTTTTTAATAATTTTACTTCCTGGTTGCAAATATGAAAGAAATTGTTGTTATTTCTATCGTTATTACGTAGTCAGATTGTTAAAAAAAGAGATATCAATTTTAAATTATCATAAATCAACAAATGCAATTTTAAGCGCCATTAAATAAATATTTAAACTAATTAATAATTGTTGTAGGAGAGAAATTAAATTTAAGTGATAAGAAATTAAAACAAAATAATAAAAATAATCATTAATTAAATAAAGACAAATTTGCAAAAATAACTTTAAATTCAAGTACGTAATATTAAAAATTCAAATGTATTTAGGCCAAAAGAGTGTGATTAACATTCTGCAAGATATACACTGATGCATATTCTTATTTACGCATTTAATTCTTGTTGTTGGTTTTATCTTTGTTGTTCTTATCCAAAATGAATCTTGAAGTACTTTAATGATATGCAACTTAACGGTACTTTTAATTTTCTTGTTTCTCTTATGTTTCTAATGCATATTTATGCGGATTTTTTCTATGAACGCAGATGTGAAAATTGCTATAAAATATTTTAAACAAAATTCTGTTTTCAAAGACTTTATCGCCATTTTTCTGCCAACTTTCGGAAAACTTCTAATGCAAATACAAAATTCTACACAAATTAAGAAGAAAATAAAATTCCTTAAGACTTCACACTTTACGAAGAGATAAAAATATCGGTCAATTGTCAAAAAACAGCATAAAGGAGAAAATTGATTCCGACCTTTTTAAGAAATTTGTGGAATCGATGAAAGACCATGTTTTTGAGATAAAGCACTAGTTTCTAAATTTGATGGCAGAATTTTGAATGCTTGACCAACTTTTAGTATGACCATGTTGGGTTTTGTTAAAAATATTTTACCATACAGAATTATTTAAAAAAATCGAATTCCTTTAACAAACATAGAAAGTGATTCCGGGTCGATGGGTTATATTTTATACCATTTTTTGTGTATATCAAAAACTTTGGATGAAATGCGTAGGTGATAGGAGTATACCTATCATGGCCAGGGCTGTCAGATGTGGCGTTTTTTTTTTTTTTTTTGGCGACTAAAATTTCCAAATTAAAATTATTAATTTTTCTTTTAATATTTTTTATTTAACTTCTTAATTTATTAATAGAAATTTCCTAAATTTAACATCTCTGTTCTTTCGTATATATTGTGTTAATAATTTATAGTGAATTGCATAATGTCAACAATAAGGAAAACAAAAACATACGTTCATGTTAAGCAAAATAGTTAACGGTAAAAAGTACAATTAAAAGAAAAAAACTCAAAAGAAAAAAGTGAAGAAGTAAAACATTTAAACGAAGTTAAAAGTAAAGGAAAACAAATAAACAAGGCGAAAAGTAAAAGAAATTTATTCCAAAAAACTTTTTGACAAAAAGAAAATATTATAATGTTGTCTTCTTCTTTCGAAAAAAGGATGACCGCCATCTTAAAAGGGATTGGGAAAATGAAAATTGGGGCAAATGCTTCGAATAATACTACAATATACTTCCTGGTGTTTCGATCTTATGAGATCGTTTAGCTATTTTGCAGCCAAATCACCAGAATCGATTTTGCTTTCAGATTTTGGGCGATGAAAGTAAGAAAACAATCTGAAAACCCTGATGGTAACGAAGGGTTAAAAAAATTTCAATAACTACTGAATTAATTGAAATGAAATGCAATTAAAAAAGTTAACGGCGATTTGTTAGGTTCACAAGTTATAGATTTCTGGTTGAAACTCCACGATAACTTAAAATAAATATTTTCATTGAAAGAAAATAATCGAGAATTATTATTGACCACCCACTAAACAGGAAATGTTGCACAATACTGTATTTGCATAAAGCTTTTAGCAACATTTGCGTTTTACCTTTTGGCAACAATGTTTCAAAGATTAAATGTTATTAACGCATAAACAAAATTAATTGAGTACAAAACTCATTTTAACTCTTTCTTTGTTGGTGTTGAATTGATTACAACAAGTATTTTTTGTTTTTATTTCATTCCATTTGATTACATGTAAATTCTGGCGCCTTGTGTTAACAGTTAATAATTCCTCGAAATAAAAAACAACAAGAGAGAGAATTAAGGTGAGTAAATTAAAAAAACACACACACACACACGAAAACAAAACACCGGTAAATTTGTTGTCTCAGTAAAAATTTATTTTGTAAACAGAGATGTAATTTCAAGCGATTTGCACTATAAATGCGCACACATACACACACGAACACACTCAAAGCAACACATATTGAAAAGCTTTATTTAACACGCTTTTGTTTTGTATTCTCTCTCGCTCTCTATTTTGGTTATCTCTTGTACTGTTTGTATGGAATTAGATTGTGACAAATTTCGTTAAAAACATTTTTTAAGCTTAACAAGCAACAATGTTTATAAGTATCTAGATGTTGCAATACATATGTTGCTATACATTTGTTGGGGTATTTTGACAAGAGAAACATATTTTTTTTGTTTTTTATTTATTCTGTAAATTTAAAACGTTTTAATATGAGTTAAATTTTATTTACTTGGAGATTCATTCAAGTGAAATAGGTTTTTCTATCTACAATTTCACTAAAAACAAATAATTTTCATTTTCTTTTTTTTCGATAAACAATCATTTTGTTTGTTAATCTTGTCATTTTATGGTTAAATTCATTTCTAAAATGACTTTTAATGTCAATCAAACACGTTTTAAGAGTGTTAATTTTTCCACGTTATGGATTTTTCTAAAAGCCCAGTTAATATTAATGATTTGTCTTAGTTAGTTAATGTGTCATTCACATTAAACTAAATATGTCAATCACTAGTATTAAACTCTTGACACGTCCACCGATATAAATTGTATCAGAGATTTTGGATTAGAATCATTTTAGTAACATTATTCTTCTTGGAGGACTCAGTAATAGTAAGTAGACAATGCTTCCAATCCTTAATATCAGTGATATTAAATTACATATCTTAGAACTGACATTAATGAAATTTACAAAATGAAGAGTACACGATTTATATTGATGACACATATTTGCCTGATTCCCCATAAAATTCTACAAATTTTTGGTACAGGGCAATAATCCAGGAAGAATTGTTTGTCGTACATCCCTTTTAACGAGAGAGAGAGAGAGAGATCATTATAATGCTGAAATGATTTAAATACTTTTTATAGGAATTGAGATTTTGAGCATTTTAATCCTTAAATACTTCTAACCCTCTTTGGGCCCATCTTTTGAACATATTTTCCATTGGGATTAAAGTACTCCCAACATTCTGAGCCACTTTCATTTCATAAACAATAATACAATTAAATCTGCACTAAAACAGGCTCTATTAATGTTTCCAAAATTCACCCGAAGCTTATACAAATGTTCGTCCATAATATGTTTTAAACTCCTAGAAGTCGTAATATTATTTCCACATAAAATATGGTTTAATGAGTTTTGTACTATTTGGAATTTATTTCATACTATCTGAGAATCATTGTGCCTTGTCGCACTTATAAAGTGAAACCAATGAGGACTACCTTTGCCCCTGCTTCTTGAAAAAGTAATTTAATAGTTCTTAATGTATTCGATATTTTCTTTTTGTGGGGTCTAATTCTCCCGCTTAACCTTTACGTCCATTATTTTAACCCAGTAATACAGTCGCTTGAAACAGAAAATGAAACTCAAGTCACTGAACCAAATTCTCTTCAAATGTATTTGGTTGCATCAGAATTGAGATTTTTTTATGTACAATTAAAATTTGATCTGTCGATTACGGGACAAAAACACACTGAAAACTGTCGATTCGTCGGAAGAGAACAATTTATTTAATCAAATATGAGGCCACACATCATATGACAACGCTCAAGCCACATGTAGCAAGATCAGTCTAAAAAAGCGATGCACATGCACACTCTCATATATTTGCCATTGGATAAGAGTGAAGCAGCAAAAAATATATTATAAAAATGCTGGTTCATATCAAATTAATGAGAGCGCAGCAGTCGTTTATAGTCTTCGTGTTAAGAAGAGTTGCGTAAGCAGAATCTTTTGTCAAACATCGCGATTCAGAAAAACTTTATGTTGAACTAGTCTGGTCTAAAAATATATGGAAAACAGTAGATAAGGACATGAGTTACCCGCGCTATTCCTTCTGACTAACTTATGTACTAAAATACATATCTCTCAGAACAGGGTACCAGAATAGAAACTGATTCAATTTTTATCTTATTTACAGTTAAAATCGGATCAGCGATTACGGGACAAAAATACTGCTCTGCAAACGCTTCAACATTAACCAAAGCGTAAAAACGAGAAGCAAATCTCTCGCAGGCATTGCAAACGACGTACAGCCTGACCGTCTTTAAGAAATAACGACGATGCCAGCCAGACAGGTTTATTATCACTTCAGTGATTTTTTTAATCAATAAAATGTTTTATTTAATATAATAACATTTGTAATTGATTTTATTAATTAATATTATTCTGAATATAATTTATTTTCCCTTTTCGTATCAACAATTTCCCTTTTCAACACTTTATCCATGTTGTACAAAAATATTTCTTCAGATCAGATCAGTACAGATCATTCTCCATTTATTTTAGGAAAGAAAAAATATTTTTAAAATTTCCATCTTTTTTTTTGTTATTTTGTAAACAAATTGAAACTAAATTCAATGAATGATATTTAATAATTGTCGATTTGAATTATCATTATCAATTTAGTTTCGATTCAACATCATCATCATCATCGACAACATCGTCAGCATTATGTTTGCGAATGTTATTTTTTAGTCATCTGTATTATTTATGATTTTTTTTCTACAACTATTTTAATTTATTTAATTTATATTCAATAGAAAATAAATAAAAAAATTTCTTAGTCATAAATTTATTTTCAAAGATCCAAACATCAAACAGTTTTCTTAGGTAAATATTTATTGACATCAGGTAAATAATGTCAATATTAGAGTAAACAGTGGGACAGAATATCAACTGTTTAGATTTACTCCAAAATTGAATCTAAAAACATTTATTCAAAAAATTGCAGCTTTTGAATCTTTTAAAAAAATTTGTAGTTTTTAAACGCTCTTTGAAAATTTTCAATTAAAAAAAGGTTAAAATCCAAATAGAGAAAAATCGCAATGTATCTTTTTCCGATTTGGCTCCGAGTGGTATATTGAAGAAAGTTTAACTTTAAAAAACATTTTTATATTTTATCGCTCTTGAAAGAAATATTTTAATTTCAAAAAAGAGCAAAAATTAAAAAAATTTCTAAAATTAATATTCCCAAAATTAAGACTTTACTGCGCTTTTTTCATAATCTACTAAAAAGTACGGAAAAAAGTTCGTAATTGAAAATCGTGAACGAAACAAATCTTTTCATCCATTAAATTACAAAAAAATATTATCAAATATTCATTGTTCTTTTCAAATGATTTTCAAAAGATTCAAAAGATTTCGAAACATAACTCCTGTGATCGCCTCACACAATATCATATATTCATAATTTAAAATAATCTTCTGACTCCATCAATCTTTATTTATGGTTCATCTTCATTTTTATGTTCGTTTGGGAAGATTAAAATATAATTTTTCATTTTTATTTCGGATCGCGATCATAATCCAAAATTTATTTTCGTTCAGTAAAATAAAAACAAACAATTAAATATATTTGAAATTTTAAGTTGCGTCGGTCCGATTTATGTTTGCATCAGTTTGGTTTGAGCCGTTTTGATTACGATTTGGGTTGCAAGAAACGGTCAAATTCAGCATCACTGATAACATTTATCGCCACCTTTAATTGTGTGCGATTCGCCAAAGTCCATTAAGGACGTATAAATTAGTCAAAGTCAAAGAAAAGTAAAAAGTTTGGACTTAAAATTAGACGCTATAAAACTATTTAAATCGGGAGAAAAGGTTTTTAATATTGTACGAAATGTCTTCGCTTGAACTTATTCTAGCACCTACAACTAGAGATATTTGCAACAGAGACAGTGATAAAATAAATCAAATAGCTGATCTTGCTATAATCAGATATTATAGCAAGAAATCGCTTATTTGTTAAGATTTAGTCACTTCCTTCCTTTTGGATACACGATTAAAATAGGCGAAGAGTGCCACTGGTCAAGGACGTACTGCATCTAGTAGTAATGGAAGTTCTAGTAATTTCGAAGCCTGCAGCGGTTGGATTAACTTGTTTATTTTTTATCAAAAAATATATATTTTTTTATTTTCAGTTCCATTTATATATGGAAAAAGTTCATTCGATTTGTGTCGCGTTTCTCTGGTTCCCATTAACGTCGCGGAGACGGGGCTCTAGTGTACTGCATACACAATGATTAATGAACAATTTAATTCAGTTTATCTTTGTTTAATTTCATAAACGTCTGGAAATTTATTTGACATCCTTTATTTAAAACTAAACTTTAGTTTTAATTTCTATGTTAAATAAATATTAATTTTATTTATTAATAAAATAAATAATTTATTTGTATTACAATTTCACAACCTTTTAATTGTTTGTTTGTTAAATTATTATTTATTGTTGATTTCTTTTCAATTTAAATTAATTCATTTTTCAATTTTGTAAAAAAAAAATTATTTTAACACTTTTTCAAGTGATGACAATTCGTAATTGAGGTGTAAATTACAATATTATGATTATTGTTACATATGTATGTATGGAAGTGTGTGTGTTTGTGTATATTTTATGTATATTAAGTTAAATAATATTTAAATATTTATTATTGTCTCAAACATTAAACAATTCAATTGTTATTCTTTTAATAACCTCCAGTAATACACGTTAAGAATTAAGTTATATTGAATACGTCAACATTATGCGCTATAAGAACATAATTCTAGTCGGCCGAATACGATACGAATCAAGTAAGAAGATATAGTTGCTCAAGCCCGACTTTTTTAAAACCACATTATTGGTTATGAATGAACCACCCTCGTATAATGGTATTTTTTAATTTATGCTTAAGAGTATAATATACACTGTTTCTAAGGACCATGTGGGATTAGAGCTTTCTAACAGGATTTTTTTCTACGTTATATGGGAGTCAGGAGAAATTATAGACCAGCAACATCGATTTTTGCTTTTATTTATCTTGATTCGACCAATTTTTATTACAATACCAATGCATATGTGCAATTTAAGCACCTTAAAGTAATATTTGGAAGGGGGTTTGTATTAGATCTATGAGAAATAATGGACCGATCCTCGTATAGTTTGGCACATCGTTATAGAATATCAAAAATCATATCTTATTTGTGTCAAATTCAATTAGGTGTTTTGTGACCTTAAATCTTCATTCCAAAGGAGTATTTGTATGGGGGCTAAGTGAAATAATGGACCCATCATCAGCAATTTCAATACAGAGTTGTTATTGGCGTTGTTCTTGGGCCATGATAATGATACATTTCATTAAGACATCTTCAAAACTCCAGGCTGCATTTTGTTCGAAAGGTTTATATGGACAGCCAGCTGGCGTGCAGACATGTCTGGACGGATATCGTTAAATCGAAAAAGATGGTAATCCTGAGTCGAACGATAAACTTAAAAGTGGTGACCGTTAAAATGTTTGCAATACTCCAAACATTTTAACGGGCATTTTCTGGAGTATTTTTAAAGGAACAAAGCCTCTATCTAATCAGGGGCTTAGTAGGTGACACTCTTTAAATTTGGTCACCTCAAATAGATTATTGAAAAATTCGCCAAGAGTATTGTAAGGAGTGGAATAGAAAAATTATTAACACACATTTTTCATTAACGCTTTTCACTTAAATACTATATGATTTTTTAAGTTTAATGCCTAACAAATGAATATATTGATAATTTGATGAAAATGAGTGACCATAATGAAGTGCATACTAAAATTATTAAATATTTTCAACAAAACCCAATTTGGTTCTACAAAACGTTGGCAAAGAATTCAATGGTCAAAATGTTTCAATGTTATGAAACAGTACCGGGAGAATTTGTCCATTGATACAAATCCTGGTTCAGGTAGAAGGAATGATTCAGAGAGAAAGAATTTTCAAAAGGGCTCCCAACACATCCGGCAGCAAAGCTGGTTGGTTAGCTAATTGGTTTGAAAAATTAAAGCAGTTCTTGGCAGGTGAGCTGCTACAAATTTAGAGGCCAAAAACAGAACACGGAAATTGAAGTCAAGTTTTCTAAAAAATATTCTTCTGCATAATGGATAACGGAATGTTGAAGAAAAATGTATTATCCAAATGCATTCAAAATTTCCAAAAACGTTCTTGGTATGGAAAGCAGTACACAGTTGCTGCAAAAGAAGCCAATCATTTGTTACAACGGCCTCTATAAATATCAAAAATTTACATCAAGGAATATTAACAAAAAAGGCTGCTTTCTTTCATAAGACTTCATAATGTGTTCACTTAATTTAGCCTGAATTGGTGTCCTGTCAATATGCTAAACAAGCCCTAGAGCTGTACAAGAACAATAATGTGGTAAGTATATCAAGAGAGGCAAATCCTTCAAACCCGATGCTAAGACCAGTGGAGAGATAATCGGCTCTTGTAAATTGTAATAATAACGTGGTTTAGTTTATATTAATATGTGTTAAGAATTATTCAACCTCCCTCGTTGCATTCTTGCATCAAATTAAAATCTGAATCGATGTATGTCACTCCATCCGTCATTTATGGACGAACTTCAATGAAATTTAGCCTGAATATTTGTCCTTTTTTAAAGCACCAAAATTGGTTCAGTAGAATAAAAGTGATAGACCGATATTTGATTGTCACTGATGTTACCTCTTGTGATAAACATTTTGTGTTATAAAAGGTAGATAAGTAGGGGTATCCGCCATACAAACGAAGTCTTGTCTGAAACTGTGTGTAATAATTCATCTAAAAAATACTATAGAATATATAATTTTGGGTTTTGGGAATTTTAAAGTGATCTTCCCCTACCAACGGAATTTTTTCTTAATTTTTTTTTATAAATAGATCATGGTAAAGGGTATGAAAGATCCAACAAAGCCGGATCATTCTTACTTGTAGATTTTCAATTGTGAATTTTCAGATTCTAAAATGTTCATGTTATTTAACTTTTTTTTAAATAGAAATCAACATTTTACCATGTTGATTTAACAAGATTTGAAATCAATATTTTTCAATGTTGATTTTACATTGGATTTAAGGGAGCATTTATAATACTTTACTGCCAATTATAACATTTCTTACAGTTTAATAAAAATAAATAAAATTTTTAATATTAAAATAATAACAAAAATGATATCATTTATATATTTCAAGTATGTATGTGTGTGTGTAGTTATGTATGTGTGTGTATTAATGTAGATATTTATAATTATTTTTATTATAATTTCAATTTGTTTAATTTAATTCTGTTACAAGTTATGTGATTAAGATCATCTTGTTGGAAACAATTTAATTTAAAATGTTCAGCATCAAACAGCAGGTGGGGCAACGACCAACGAAACAATGAACAAGTTAATAATAAATGTTGGCAACAATTGAGCGCCAATAACAACTCTGTAGGCGTCCGATAGTTTTTTCTTCAGTTAAACCGCCGCCAGCAGCAATTGCAACTTCAGCTACATTATCATCAATGGCATCACGTCACTTGTTGATTGTTGCACGAACTATGAAAACGTAATTAATATGAAATTTATGAAAATGTTGATGTTATTTGATTGAATTTCTCTCTCTCTCTCTCCCTCTCTCCCTCTCTCGTAGTGTTAAATTTATAATTTATTTATTATTTAATTAAATACAGAAAAGGGGTGTTTTGCATTTCATAGCTGCAGAGAGTTTTATATTAAATTAATCATTTCCCTTCAAATTAGTGGCATTAAATTGTTCAGTCATTAATATATTTAGTCATTAATTTATAGAGTCATACAAACATTTACACATTTTATACTGTTGTTGTTATTGTTGTTGTTGTAAAATTTGATCAATGCCAATTCTTATAAATTTATTTATAATTCTTGTTTATAACTTGTGGCTGCTGTAAATTTTAATTATAGAATTTCAGTTTCATTTTTATTCCGAAAACAACAAAAACAAAAAAAAAATTAAAATAAAACAAAATGATGTCATAACAAACATGCTACAATATTGCTGTTGTAATAACAGTACTTGTGTAAACTTAAGGACAGTTATGTAAAAGAATGAATTCTTCAAATAAATAAATATTGGGAAATGTTAATTTGAATCAATGTTAATTTGAATCAATGTTAATTTGAATCGTGTTTTCATGCTGTAATAACAGTACTTGTATAAACTTAAAATTCGTAAAACATTATTTAACTCGTGACAATATAAACCCAGTACTTGTGTAAATTCGTAAATGTATGGATTCTTAAATAAATTAACATTGAAAAATGTTATTATTTTTTTGCTCAATGTTGATTCGATTTGGAGTTTCAAATTAACATTGCAAAATGTTATTCTAACTTTACTTAATTTCATTTCGGTTTTCGTGTTAAATCTGTCCCTTTAATGGATTGAAAAATCCATAAAAAATTAAATGAATAAATTAATTAAAATATTGTCCAATGCAGTGACTGATCACTACATTTTTGCCACCTTTCTTTTGGCATAAGGATTCGTTGCAAAAAAGTTTTTCCGTTTTTAAGTTAAAGAATAAATCAAGTCAAATTCTGACACTTTACTCTGAAGCGAAACGTATACCAGTCTGAACATTTTGCATCGCTCTAAACACATAGTGGTTACAAACTGCTCATTCAATGCTTTCCTATTAATTTGTGAGTGATCTTGTAACTTGTGATCGATCGATGGAAAACTATAGCTTCGTGCATGATAATTCTTCGTTTATTGCTCTTTTCAATATCTGGCTGTATAGATTTTTTATGTTTATCTGACAAGAAGCTCTTCTGATCCTTTCAAATGCAAAGCATTGTCTTGGCATTATGGATATTTGTCTCCAGCGTCGTTGTAGATAATTTTAGCCTCGTTAGAGCTGATCTTCTCAAACAAATAAATTATATTTGATTTAGGTCTCTTTTATTTCGTCTCACTCTGTTTCAATTCCTCATAATACAAAAACAATCTTTTGATCCCACCAAATGTATAGCATTTTCTGATTTGATGTTTCTGTAGGTTTTCTATATGAATTTTCCTACTTGGTGTTATCGCACTGTATTCAATTATCATCATCATCAACAACACCACGCTGATAAAATTAATTCTTCTCGTAATACTGAAGCAACAATTCCAATATGGAAAGCCTTTTCAAGACTTTCGGCTTCAAATCACATGAATTTCAATTCCCAGCTTTTGAATGTATCCCAATACCTCTGAGAAACGGGAAGTTATGGTGTGGCCATTATCCAATTTCACATTTTCTGATTCCAAATTTTACATTGTTTTAACAATTGAAAAAAAATTTAAAAAGGCAAATGTTAACCCTTCAAAATACCATATTTGTTATTATCAACAAATGTTGGAATAAACTTTTAATTTGTAAAAAATCACTTACAAAACCAACATTGAAAACTATTGATTTAAAATTTGTCAATATTGATTTTTCTATTCTTCTGTTCGTACAGTTTGAAAGGTTCAGTTCTAATACACTTCCACTTCAATTCATGTTTAATTCTAGTTTATCTCTAGTTCAGTTCTTGTTCAGTTTAGCTCAGTTCTGGTTCAGTTATGATTCAGTTTAAGTTCAGTTCTTGTTCAGTTCTAGTTCAGTTCTTGTTTAGTTTAGCTCAGTTCTGGTCCATTTTTATTTCAGTTTAAGTTCAGTTCTTGTTCAGTTCTATTTCAGTTTTAGTTCGGTTCTAGTTTAGTTCTTCTTCAGTTCGAGCTTCTTTTTCCGAAATCTATGAAAAGTGACAAAATCAAATTTAAACATAAAAATTTATCGACCTTAAAGAATTAGTTCCTTTCCAACAAAATATCGCTTGTGTTATATCAAATAATTGAAGTATCAATAAAATATTTTGATTAAACGTTTGTGAGTTTATTTGAATTATTATTTTTTTTAAATTATTTGTTGTTTAAAATGTTTACATTCATAAAATTAAAATTTTTACATTCCAACATGTAAATTCATATTAAAACATGTAAATTAATACAAAACAAACAAACAAACATGCACATTAATATTCATATACAAAATGTTCATTGTGTATTTTTACATTAATAAAATTTGATTTCTTTGTGTAAAAATACTCTGACAGTTATTTAACAATTTGTACATCATAGATTTATGCCAAATTCCTTAATGCTAAAACACACACACATACATATGTTATGTATATATAATATATTCACACATGATCGTTTTGAAGAGACTTGAAACAAAAAAAAAAAACATCAAACAACATAACGTGCAACCATCAAATGATTTTCCAAATTATGTATTTTTCAAATGAAAAATTATTTGTTTGTTTTGTAATGAAAGGAAAAATCAGGCAAAAGTTTATTTTTATTTTGACATCTTTAATAGATTTTTTTCTGAGTGTAATGACTTTTGCGTGTCTTGCGGCCTTTTTAAAGATTATTATCAGACAAACGTATACACAGTGGGAACTCGATTTGTGCAACTATAACTGAGCTTGAACTAAACTAGAACTGAATTAGAACTGATCTAAAACCAGAACTGAACTGGAAATGAACTGGAAATGAACAGGAAACCTTTACTTGAATTTGGAATTAAATATGGTCTAGTATATAAACTAAAATCTAAACTATAACTTAAATGAGTTCAAAATACTTGTGACCGGACTAGAACCATTTCTAGAATTTGGAATAAAATCCGAACTTTAAACTGAACTAGAACTGAAACAGAATTTGGACTTGAATCTGAAATATAATTTTGACTAGAATCTATAATGGAACTTAAACTAGAACCTGAACTAGAATTTAAGAATCTGAACTATATGAATTATAATCAGAACTTGAATTTGAACTAGCACCTTAACGAGAGTTTGACCTAGAATCTGAACAAAAATCTAAAATGGAATTTTTACTAGAGACTTGAATAGTGTTTGAACTACAATCTTGTCTAGAATCCGAACTGGATTAGATTCAAAACTGGAATCTAAAACCGAATATGAACTGAAATCTAAACGCAATTCAGAATTAGAATCTGATCACGTTTTTAAGGACGCTTGATGGCTACAAAAATATGTTATTTTTGCTTCGAATTGTTATTGATGAGGTAATGAATCCGGTTAACTTTGTGCTCAAAAAGTAAATTTTGAAGAGAAATGCGTTATTGAACTCTGTTAATACGAATTAGAGTTTTTAGTGAAAATTTTAACTTTTAATGAAAATTTCTATAAACATACTAACTAAGACCCGGTGCGCTTGGCGCCCTTATAAATTGTATGATACCCCTCCCCATGGTCATATCCATCCTACAATTTGGCCAGTAAAAAGATCCTTGATAAAGTAAATGGAACCAATTTAAATATTCCCGCCTTTACAGTTTGTAAACTAATATTTTCTTTAAATGGGAGTACCTTCTTGATCCTACCCGTCCTATATTTTGATCAGTATAACAAATTCTTGAGAAAGTGATTGGGATCGAATTTGAGAACTATTGCTGTTATAGTTCTTTAGATATTCGATTATCAATAATTTCTTTGTATGGGGGACACCTCTAGGATCAGGGTATCCTATCCGTCCTACATTTTGTCCAATAAAACAGTGTCTTGAACAAGTGATTGTAACCAAATTTTAAAAATTTTCGCTGTTATATTTCTTTAGATATTCGATAATCAATATCGAGTACCCACTGTATTTCTTTCCATCTTTCATTTGTTTTCTACTTTTGTTGTTTTATTTTCGTTTATAAATATTTTCAGTTGTTTGTATTTTGGACAGATTATCTCCAACACCTAATGCTTCGATGGCAATTTGAAATTCTTTTAGGCCACTTGACTAGAAAACAGCAGCAGTAACAGTGGCAGTAGCACTACCAGTGTCCATGTCATGCAATGAGATGTAAAAAACAACAACAACAAAATTCACTTTTATATTTCGATTGTGTCTGTGTAATTGAACCAACAAGTGAACAACAACAACAAAAAAGAAAGGGCTAAAAATAACAAAGTTAAGGAGCCAATAAGAAACAACAAAAACGATTGTCGGTCGGTCATTGTCCAAAATAGACTGACTGCAACAAAAAAAAAAACAGATTTTGTTTTCCGGGTCTTGCAGACATAAAGTTTTCAAAAAAAACTTGTATCTGCTTCATTTCGCAAGAGAAAATCACTTAATTAGTGAAGAGAAAAGCGTCCAATCAAAATTTTTCTAAATTTTGGTGAAATCTAGATTAAAAGACTTTTTTTCTGAATACCCTTATTATTTTTAAATTAACGATTTTCATAAAATCTTTTTTTTTTAAATGGGAATTATTTTTTTTTCTAATTTCAAATATAAATAATTTGAATTTGTTCACATGATTTAATATTGTTCATGCAGATATATCACCATAACACCAATTAAATTAATTTAAATAGAAAACAACAACAACAAAAAATTAATTTATATTTCCATTCAAAGTGATTCGTTTCGATAATAATTATAATTAAGAACAGTTTAAAAAAATATTAATAATTAAAAGACCCTCCTCCAAAGTTTATGTGTGTGTGTGTGTATGTAGAATTGAAGTTAATGCTTTGATCATTAGGGTGACATTGAGTTGTATTAGATTATAAGTTAGCGATGACGAATCATTACAATTTATTATGCCCTTAAAATTATTTAAACGAAAATGATTTATTCACGCATGCGATCTGATATTTTATTTAGAATCTTAATATCGCCTATGGAAATGGGTCTCCAATAAGATATTAAAAGTTCATTATTTGAAATAAAAATGATACTCTGAATAGAATCTGAAACCGAATCTGAAGCAAAATTTTAAGAAGAACCTCAACTGGAATCCTAACTGGAATCGGAACTATAATCTGAAGTAGAATTTGAATTAGAACTAAAATAGAACCTAAATTCGAATGTGAATCATAATATGAATTAGAACCTGTACTAGAATCTTAACTAGAACATGGATATATAATTTGAACTAGAATCCGAACTAGGATCGAGAGTTGGAACTAAAATATAGAAAATTAAGTAAAATCTGCACTAGAATTTTAATTATATTCTGAACCAAAATCTGAGCTTGAATATGAATTAAAAACTTAATTCGAATTAGATGTATGATTTGGAATTTGCACTAGAAACTTGACCAGAATCTGAACTATAATCTGAGCAAGAGTCTTAACTAAATAAAATTCAGAACTATAATATGAACTAGAATAAAAATTTAAATCTGATGTACAAAAGAACTAGAATCGGAATTTAAATCTGAATTAAAAACTGAACTAGCATCTGCACTAGAATCATAATTAGAACTGACTAGAACCTGCACTAGAATCTGCTAGATTCTAGATTCAGAATCTGAACTGGAAACTGATCTATAATTTGCATTATATCTTAGCTGAATTATAAACTGAACTGAGCTATAATATGAACTTAAGTCTATATTCAAATCTGAACTAGAATATAGACTGGAAGTTGAACTATAATCTGAACTAGAATTTTTATTAGAATCTTTACTGAAACTTGTACTAGTATCTGTGCCAGAACCTGAAAAATAATCTTAACTAATTTCGGATTTGATCTAGAACTGAACTATCTGAAATCTGTATTCGAAACTGAACAAATTCGAATCTAAACTAGAACTTGAACTATAATCTGAATTAGAATCTGCATTAGAGTCTTAACTAGAATTTTGACAAGAATCTGAATTATCATATGAACAAGAATCTAAATCTAGAAATGAACTAAAAAATGCATTAGAATCTGAACTAAAATCTGAATTCTTATCTAAATGAGAACTGTTCGTTGAGAAAGTTCGATCAATATGAATCTACTTAAGCCAAATCACTTTAGAACGAAGGTTTGCGTGCAATTTGCGATTTTGACACAAAATTTGCAGCATTACTCGCAGGAAATGATTGACAAACTTCAGAAAAACTTGGATTATCTTTAGGAATCGAACAATGCATTTTCTTACGTTGAAATGAATTGGTTTCGTTTCCTAATTCCCAAACACGATTTTACATAGCGGCAGGACGCTTGATTGCCACAGAAATAAGTTATTTTTGCTTCTTATTGTTATTGATGAGGAAACATGGATTCATAACGGTAACTTTATGCTAAAAAAGTCAATTTTGAAGACAAATGTGCTGTTGAAATCGGTTAATACGAATCAAAAGAATTTGGTACCGACTAAAATTAACAAAAAAAGATCAGGTTCTTCGTTCAAAAAATGTGGACCAAGTTATCAAATATTCAAAATTATAAAAAATGTAGCTCCCTAAGAGCCTCGTTACAACAATATTGGTATCTGTAATTGGTTAAGAAATTGTTTTTGTTACTGCGGCTTTTAATTGAGATGCAACTAATTGATTTATTAACGATCGTTCAAAAAAAATTAATTTGCATAAGATTTGAATAATTAAAAAAATTGTTCAACTTCGAGTTTCTTTTTTCTAAATTCAATTAAAATGTGAAATAAATATTTTTCATATTTAAAATGGAAAAAAACACCTGTTTGAAATAAAAAAAAGTGCTAAAGAATTGAAAAGAAAATTTGTTCTTTTTATCGTTTTTCCAGTTAAAAACCACTTTTGAAAAATATCTACAGACACATACTCATACATATTTACATGCATACATACATACATACATACATACATACATACATACATACATACATATATACATACATACATGCATACATACGTACATATCTAAAATATTAACACCCCCAATCCATGAGTTTTTTTGTTTTCTTCTTTTTATTTATTTATTTCATGTTTTTTTATATCTTTTTGCAGTTTCCTTCTTTTCTCTTATTTTTGTTTTTGTTTTCTTAAAATGTTGTTTTTGTTTAATAAACATTTATTTACACCAACAACCACATTTTATGCTTCCATTGTAGCTTGACCCAAAAACTTTACACATTTAGAAAACATTTTTTTATCATTTTGTTGTTGCTGTTTTCAGTTCATTTGTTTGTTTTTTATTTTTTTTGCGAAAAAAAAAAATATTTAAAAAGCACGAAGAAATCATATTAAAAAAATATTTACATTCGAACACAGAATTCCAAATTGTTTTATCGGTTTATTTGGATTTGGGTATTTTTCCCCCCTCCTTAGTACATTTTTCATCTGTAGTTGTAGAAAATAAGATTCGGAATAGAATTGAGAACGTTTAAGTAATTAATAATCTGGACAATAATATCGTGACTAAAAATGGAAATGATATTAACTGAAGAGAACTACAGCAGAACTAGAACAGAACAAGAACACAAGTTGAACTGAACTGGAAGTAGAGCTGTACAAAAACTGAACAAGTACTGAACTAGAACTGAGGTAGAGCAGAACAAGTACTGAACCAAAACAGAACTAAAACTGAACGGAACTAAACCAGAACTAGAACAAAACTAGAACGGAACAGAACTAAACCGGAATTAGAATAGAACTTAAACTGAACTAGAACTGAACAAGAACAGAACTAGAACTGAACTAGACCAGAACTAGAACGGAACAGAACTAAAAAAGAATTAAAATAGAACTAAAACTGAACTAAAACCGAACTAGAACTGAACAAGAACAGAACCAGAACAGGAACGGAACTGAACTAGAGCCGAACTGAAACGGAACTAGAACAGAACAGATCTTGAATAGATCTATAAAAGATCGAGAACAGAACATATCTAAAACTTATCTAGAACTGATCTAGAATAGAACAAGAACAGAACTAAAACTGAACTGGACCAAAACTAGAACAGAACTAGAATGGAAAAGAACTAAAACAGAATTAGAATAGAACGAAAACTGAATTGGAACTGAACTAAAACTGAACAGGAACAGAAATAGAACAGGAACGGAACTAGAACCGAACTGAAACGGAAGTAGAACAGAACAGATTTTGAATAGATTTAGAAAAGATCTAGAACAGAACTAGAACAGAACAGATCTAAAACTTATCTAGAATAGAACAAGAAAACTTATCTAGAATAGAACCAAAATTGAACTAAAGTTGAACTAGAACTAAACTAGAACCGAACTAGAATTGAATAAGAACTGAACTGGAAATATTCTGTTTACATTCATTGTAGAATAAAGATCTAGAATTGAATTGATATTGGTTACCTGAATGTGGGGTATACATTCAAATGAAGTGGAATCTATATCCTACCAGGAACGTGGGTATAGAAAATAGTGGCAAATGAAATATCATAATTATTATTTTGTATACCCAATATAAGAAACAGGAAATAAAAAATTACGAATATTGCAAACAATTTAATCAATTTAATTTTATTTAATTTTTTAAGTAAAAAAAATCGTTAATATAGTTTGAGAAGTTGGAAGGAAAATTGACTCACACTCAATATATAAATATTTTGAATAAATCAAACAGATGTGGTCCATGTGTGTGTACTTAAATCGAATCTAAATGAAAAGAAAATTTGTGCATATTTAATAATAGATTATTATAGTATAAGATACACAAAATAACAAATAATACTAAATGTTGAAGACGAATCTTCAGTACCCTACAAAAATCAGATATATGTATTTACAAATAGATATAGACCGATATCTCAGATTAATTAGAGAAAAGTTTAAATTAAAAATTCAAACCAAAATGTTCAATAAAGTAATTTTGTTTTATTTCAACTTTTATGATGAATTGGAGATATCGGTGTATATGTTCTGGAAGATTTGATAATTCTTAAGTCAATAATAAATCATGATGTCATTATATTTGGAATATTACTATTATGATGGACTTTACATTGATACATTATTTTCCTGATGTTATGTTTGCATTAAGAAGATTATAATACCCTCCCTTAACACTTCTTATAGTGGGTGTATTTTAAAATGTCTGGACGATTCTCAAATAGTTTCCTGTTTGTCTGTCTGTCTTTCCATGATTCAATTCACCCATCAATGATTTAATATTTTAAACATTTAGTTTAACGATATTTTTTTTTCGCACTTTATGTGTGAACATAACGCACTTCAAATGTTTAGATTTTTTTTCTTCATCTGGAGGAGAAAAATTATACATAAATTTCATCTTTAAAATAAACTAAACAATTTTTTTTTTGGTGAACAAATAAATATGCGAAATAAACAACAATATTTTTTGTTCTCCAAATAAACTAAAATACTGAAATTATGAATTCAAATAAATTTTAATGCAAAAAAAAAACAAGTAAAAATATTTTATTCGGTTATGGCGAACCTTCAATACCCTCCAACACAAATGCATGTGAAGTAAAGATATTATGTTTCGTACATACACACTCACACATACACTCAAAAACGTATATAACACTTAATGAGTCATTAAATTTTGGCTTTAACTTTTTTCTACTGAACCGATTTTAATCATTTTAATATTTTTATTGACAGTTTTAGGAAAAAAATGGAACTTAGAGGTTGCCTCAGATATCGGTCTATATTTGTTTGATATACTGTAAGGGTTTTGCTGATTTTAAATATTAAACTTTTCAGGAATATAAGAAATACTTGACCAAACAACAGTCAAACAAACAGACAGACAGAAGGACAGACGGATCGACTCAGATTTTCTTTTGATGCAAGAATATATATATTATGGGGTCTGATATGATTCCTTCCTAGCGCTCATGAAATGACAAAGTTAATATTCCCTCTTCACCACTTGTGGTGATGGAGGGTATAAAAAAGCAAATAAGAATGCGATATTCAGGTATGACGAATTTTCAATAACCTCCACCACAAATGCATGTGAAGTACATACGTTATGTTTCGTATATACACACATTTATAACATATATAAAAGTTTCTCTTAATTATAATACAGGAAAACTTAATGAGTCATAAAATCAGTTTTTTTTGGCTAAATTTTTCTATACTGAACCGATTTGGATAATTTTTGGAACGATTATGAAGTACATGCAACCTAATGTTATGACAAATTTTCATTTTAATTTGTCCATTTATAATTGATAATTTTACGAAGTACTTAGTTTGAATTAAGAGGTTGTCTCAGACATCGGTGTATATCATTATTATACTAAACCGATTTTGGTGGTTTTAAATAGAACTATAGCAAATACTCAGACCAAATTTTATTGAGCTCTGTCAACTATTGTGGACGTGAGTGTGCCAAAAACCAACAGAGAGACCAACAAAAACGAAAATAGCTAAATCGAATCAGATTTTTATTTGATGCAGGAACATATACACACTATGAGTGTCTGAGATGATTCCTTCTCAACATTACACACGGAATGACAAATTTAATATTCTCTCTTTATCGCTTATGGTGGTGGAGTTATAAAAAAATATTCACAAAATTCATTTGAAACCGCTTCAGATCGTCATAAATTAATTGAAACGCCAAAAAGAAAGAGAAAAATAAAGTTTTATGATTTTTTGATTAATAAAATTTTGTTGTTTTAACTTTTGTCCTTCAAAAAGATTATTATTTAATTAATTTATGAGATTCATTAGCGATTCAGAAAATTGAGTAATAAAAATTTTTTTTATTAAAATTTCGGAAATTCGGTTAACAAGTACGTGAAAAATTGAAGAATTTGAAATTGTTAAAAAGTTATTAATTAATATTTAAGAATAAAACAAAAATCATAATTAAATCATAAACAAACATGTTATTAATTATTTTTTCATAAAAATGTGTTCAAAAATAATAAAAAAATCTAATTGTTATTCTCAGAAAGTATCTGGACGGAGACATGAATATTTTTAGAAATGATCGCACAGAAAATCTAGAAAATAATTTAAAATTAATTAAAACGGATATGATTCAACATTGTTTCAGTTATGATTTTGTTTCATTGATGAAATACATTAATTTAAATTTGTTTTACCATAAAAGAAAATCAATATTTTACAATGTTAATTATTACTAAGATGACCTCTATAACATGATAACATTAAATGAGGTACACAAATATAGTAGATATAGAATTAACAAAAACAATAACAAATATGGTATTTAGGAAGGTTTGAATGAATTTTGTACCTAAAATGATAGGAATAGAGAAGTTTGTTAACCTCCTTTCATCTAAGGAAAATTATCGGTTGTTGGAAGAAGCTTGAGGTCCAAATTCAATAAATCAAAAAGCTTGTGAATAATACTATGCGCTATTGAAAGGTGTTCTTTTCGGTCCTAACAAGGAGAGATGTTGTTATCTGAAAAATTTTGATATCAAAAGCAAGAGGAACTTGATACTTGGACTCATATAACAAGTAATTATATAACGTTTGCAAGCGTTACGATACATTGCACAGTGGAGCAGAATCGGAAAAAATCTGTAATTCTTGATCAGCTGGATGGATTTGCATGAAAATCAACATAATGCAGCGCTTTAACTGTGGAAGTTTGGGCCCCATTCAATCGTTCAATCAGAGCAGTTATACTGTCGCGTTTGCGATACCCTGAGATTATTATTAAAATTATTAAATTTATATTTTTTGAAAGGTTATTTCATTAAATTTTCAGAGAGATATAATTATTTTATTGAATTTCGTATTTTAAAATTCCTCCCTGTTCATATACAGTGGTCAAAATTTCGTTTAGAATTGTTCAAGATTTAGGAGTTGTTTAAGTTTAAATCACGAGAGATGAAGTTGTTAAACTTTTTCGTAAACCCTTAGATTAACGTTCTGTATTTGTTGTCCTCAGAAGTATGTTTTGTGGTACAATCTGTAGAAAACGACTCAGGCGATCACTTAGGAGCTTTACGCAAAAACATTCGATCCCCCTGACAAAAAAAGTTACTGGAATATTTGATCATATACGAGGTCGTAATCTTTTATCATGATATGGTTCACCGTATATTAAAAGATCAGTCACAAACTATTTGAACAAATGTGCATAGAAAGCTTTAGCTCGCTTGTTTTATAGCCAAGACCTTTCCTCTTCAGACTATCATTCGTTTTAGTCGTTGAATAATGAGCTAATTGGCATAAGCACAAGATATCAGGATTAAAATTGATTTTTCTTAAAACCGGAGAAGTTTTTTGGAGCGGAAATATAAACTATCTAAATCTAGTGTGAAACGACATTATGAAATTGTATACCCAATATGATGTTTGTTTCCCCATAGAATTTTTAATGGTCAGTATTATTGAAGAATCTTAACAATTTAAAAAGTTAACATTGTGTCATAACATTTTTACTATTACAAATGTTGTTTTAAAATTTACAATTTTAATTCAACACGAAACATTTAACTTTATTTAAAGATAAACATCAATATGTTTTCAATTCAACAATTTTCAATGTTAATTATGCACTGGGATTGTTTTAGAAGTGACGTCATTATTTTGATTTATTTTAAATTATTTTAACCAAATAAATTGTAAACAAAATGAATATAAATCTTTTAAAATTATGCAATTTTATTTAGTTTATTTGTTAAAAAAAAAATAATCTTTTATCGCTCTTCGCCACAAGTACAAATCAACAAGTGTCAGTTGTATTTTTGGCCATTTTTCATTCACTCATTCATTCATTAAATTCAGTCATTTATTCACTCAACATCTAAATATTTGACATTGTCAATGGATTAGTTTTTTTAAAAGTATTTTTTTATGGTCCCTACAATCACAAGAGTTTTATGTCAAATTTAACAAATTACTTGGAACACATAATAAAGCGAATTATTATTTAAAGCAGAAATATCATAGACTATAGATTTAGATTTCAAATTATATAATAGATCTTTTAAGCCAACAAATAATTTAAAATGTTTATGGAAAATACATATAATGGAATCTCCATTATTAGAATGATGAACGAGTCGCGTCAAAAGAACTGATTTAATTTTGAGGTAAAAAAAGTGAATCAGCCAATTTCTGATATTCTGTTCAGAAATAAGCTGTTTTCCGTAAATAGAGTTTTTTATTTATCGAAACAAATGTTAGTCAGTAAAGTTTAGTTTCCAATCATAACTTCCATCCACTTTGTGCCAAATAGTTTTATTGACCAATTTTGCAACTTCCAGTCGTTTTTGTTGATTACTCTCTTGATATAAATGGAATATCTTCGTTGCAGGTTCCTCGTAATCTTCTGACTTTACTACTTAAAATAGAAAACGCACTTCATACCCCATTAAATGTTGCGTTTCCATGGCATCATGGACATTCGGATAAAGCTTAATGAATGCATTTTTAATCACTCGATTTCAGTTCATTTATCTCAGAACAATTTCTTATTTCTGGACGTATCTCAATGCTTTTTGACTCTTAATAATATTTGTCAAATAAAGCTTCCTATTCCTCATCAATAAACTTTTGTAACTGGACTGGCCTCTACTAATCTTCTGCGTTAAAACCGCCATCCTTCAAAAATGTTTCAAATTGTTGCACTAACAATGCTTAACTTTGAGCAACAGTTGAAGAAAATATTTCATGCAATCTTGGAATCTTAAGAGATACTCGCACTTCAACCGGAATAGGGTCACTTTTAAGGACTTGATGACAGCAGTGATCAGTCAATGTATTAAGAAACCTATTGCTTACAGCTCTTCTTTAATGTGTAGTTGTGTGACCAGTACTCGTACGCCTACTGCGTGAGATGTTCAATTTTTAACGTGCAACCTCGCGCCATATGAATGGATAAATAAAAAAAAGAGAATTTTACCAAAGACCAGATCTCCTTTCAGACCAAACAAAGAAGGAGAAATCGAAGAATGTCTATCTCAACAGTATGGCAAAATGGGAACCTGTACTATTTTCGAGTAAAAAAAAACAAGGAGACACAGGAGGAACATAAATAGGAACGTAAGCACCAGTGATATCCTTGGATAATAAAATTTCGTAGGGATTTGGGTAATTTCAAAAGATGAATCACTAACCAATCGTAAAGATGGAGATCCGTCTACTGACAGCTAACCTTTCAGGCTAACTTGTCTGGTGAGTCCAAAATGGAGTTCACCAAACAAGTCAGATCTGGTATTGATGCAGATCTTATACAAACAAGGATACTTGTACATACACTGAGGTTAACTCCCAAAACCCTTCTAGATAGTATAATGAGAGAAGAAGACTGGGGAAGTAAGATGAAGGCTGATCTAATCTGTTCTTCTAAAACCTTCAGCAATTGTTCAGAGCCCAGATGTAGAGATCATCATTCTCCCCACAAAAAGAGCTGGTCAACCTTCGAACACTTTACTTCGAATACAGCAAAGTAATCTCTTAAGAGTAGCGATATACAACTGGCAGTGTAAGTCAGTGGAGAAACTACTCTCAAATATATCGTCTTGACGTATGCCGATTGTGATCACATTCTGATTTATCATTATGGGTTACTTCATGCACTTTCGTTGTTTTCATTATAAATGCGATGTTAACTCTAAGTCATCCCAATCAAATTATTCAACATTTCTTTGTTCAAATGTATCAAAAATTCCGTCGTGGAGAGTCTTACATATCACTACAGTGTACTAACATTTAATAGGACTTTTAGGATAATGGGTATCGATGGCATTTCATGAAATGCATTCATGTTGTTAGCTATTGAGGAATAAAAAAGATTCAACATTGTTTAAGTTATGATTTTATTTCATTTGAAATAACTGTTAATATATAACTGTTTTATCCCTTAAGTCTTCATTAAATGTTCATTGTGTGAAAAGTTTTCAAGGTTAAATAGTTTATTCGACAACAGAACTGATGAAATTTAATTTTTTACAATATTAAAACAACATTAAACCATGTTAATATAACATGATAATATATGTTAAAGTTAAAAATTAAAATCTGTTTAATGAAATTCTTACAAATACTTATGACAAATTAACTTTAACATTTATTTAGTATACCTGTTCGAATTATCCGGGTTAGACTGTAGAACCTAAAAATAATTAAATATATATATTTTTATTATTAATGACTTACATTAAAATAAATAACACAATTTATGTTAAAAACACTTGTTTCCACAAACTAACAAATATGACAAAGAATTTCCGTTTACAATGCGTTTTGTCACTGAATAATTCAACTAAATAAATAATTTTCAATGCCACAAAAACTGTTTCAAAAACAAAAAATCAGATATTTAAATATATAAATATCTTTTTCTATCTAAAAACTTTAAAATATTCGTTCAAGTCCATTTAATACTTAAACATGCAATTTGAATATAAAAATTTGAAATAAATTTATTTCGAATTCAAACCAACATAAAATCAACAAATCGTTTCAAAATTTATGATTTCTTAAAAATATATTTCTCAATTCATAAAATCAATTAAATTGTTTATAAACAATAAAATTGTTTATAAACAATTTGCAAAGAAAAAATAAATAAGAAAAGAACTTAAATTTTTATAGGTGAGAAACTCTTTTTATTTAATCGACATCAAACGAATTAAAAGTTTTGAAAATTTTTCTTTAATTTCTAATAAATTTTGTGTGAACAGATCATAAAATCAAATGTGTGATAAAAATTAAGAAATGATCAAATGGAAATAAATGTTATAGAAATTATAATTAACATTAATCTCACTTAATAAAGATAATAAAAAAAGGTGTCTGATGATGAACATATATGGAACATTATTAACTTGGTAAAATTTGTTTGTCATTAACATCATTATCACGATAAAGTGATGATTTCGATCTCAGACACAAAAAAATACACATAATTTAATTAATTGGACAACATTTAGATTTACATTAACACTTTCACGTTTTCTATTATTAAATTTTGATTTGATTTGATTTGATGGATAAAATATGATTTTTTTCTATTCTGATATAAATGTACACTGAGAGAAATAATATGATGTTAAATTTACATTTAAAAATGTTGATTTCAAACATGGTAGATTTGTTAAGTATGAAAAGTATTCATACTGTGATCAAGAAATTCTATGAATACATATCTATATATATAAATTAGGACGTATGTATGTAATGTATGTATGTATGTATGTATGTATGTATGTATGTGTGTATGTATGTAAGTGTGTATGTATAAGCCAATTTTAAGGAAATTTTCACAGAATGATCTCAATATACCCTAAAGTAACATAGGCTATATAAAATTTCGATAGGACCAGGGGAAGGGACACTTCTCATACAAAACAAATATTAATTATCGAATATCTTAAGAACTATTAAAGCGAGAGCTCGCAAATTTAGTTCTTATAACTTTCTCAAGAAACTGTTTCACCAGACAAAGCGAAGGAAGAATAACATCAGGGGAAGGGATACCGACAAAGCGAAGTTTGCCGGTTCTTCTAGAAACCCTTACATTAACGTTTTTATAGAACTTTCTATCACTTTGTTGGAAGAGGTAGTCCATTTCCTGTTTAAATCTATCACAGTTTTGGACAGTCTTTTTGAGCTGCTCAATTCACTTTTAACAGGAACACAATATTTCTCCACCGGCCTTAGCTCCGGATAGCCTCTCTTGGTACAAATATCACATTATTGTTATTGTACCAGTCAAAGCCTTATTTATTATAGTGACATGAAAACCAAAAAAATTAAGTCTAATGAACGGAAGTAGCGTTTTATATAAACAGTCTTTGATCTAAATTTTGGTATTTTTAGAACCCTTTGATTGATCATTTTGCCGCAACTGCATAGTGATTGCCATATTAAGAACTTTTTTTATAGATTTTGCTGCTTTTGCTTCGAGCATCAGCAACATGAAATTTTTGACCAGAATGTTGCGGCAACTTTGGCAGAATATACTTTTCATCATCCATTATGAAGCAAGAATATTTTTTTAGAAAAATTGACTTCAATTTCCATGCTCAGTTTTTTGGCCACTAAATATTTAGCAGCGCTAATGTCAGGAACTTTTTGAGCCTTGTATGTTTTTAAGACTGTATAAGCTTTAACTTTTCGTACCAAGACTAACCTGAACCACATTTTCTATCAACGGACAAGTTCTCCCGGTACTGTTTGTTGGGTTTTGCTGAAAATGTATAATGATGAATCGCATTTATTAATATGCTTCTCCTCCAGACAATATTGAGCGCTTAAATTTATATGAAACGGCTTTAAATTCGTACAACAAAACGTACTGGTCGTATACACCGAAGTGATTCACAATTTTTAGAGATCCATTTTGCTAAAACTTTCACAATTTGTGAAAGTGTGATTGACAAGTGGCATCGTGGTGTTATACTTGGGACTATTCTTAAATAGTTTAGCCAAGATTTTTTATTGTTTTAACATTGTTAAATGTTAATATTCATTTATGATAAAACAAATTTATCTTTATTGAAAGAATCTTGAATTTTATCGAATCTATTTATTTTAACATAGTTTTTTTTACAGTGTATAGTTTTAATGTTTGCATGTTTGTGTTTATGAATATGATAAGGGGCGTCAATATAGAATCATAATCATGAAAATATCATCATCATTATCAGCATAGAACGGCATCAATGTTTCTTGTCTATAAATATGACAAATTAATTTAATTTCCCTTCATTTTACTTTTTTCGATAGAAAATAATGGTGCCTAAGAGTGAATGACAGACCAGTGCTTTTCACGTCAGTGATGGAAATAACATCATACATCTTGTCTATATATCTTTCACCAACAGAAGAGATAAGTGCGGGTGTTTAGGTTTATAAAAGCGTATGTTATATGCTTTATAAAATTATATGTCGATGCACTCACTTATGTCGCATTGGGTGTCGTAAACACTGAAGTAATCACGATAAACAAAATTTAAAATTTTTCAATATTAAATCAATATGAAATCGTGTTAATTTGACATTACAATTAAGATAACATGTCAAATTAATTAAGAATCCTTTAGAGATATTGATTTCCCATTTATGATTTCTATTTGAATCTCTACGAGACATTTCAAAAGAACACGTTCAGTTTTATAAATTAACATTGTGTAATATTATTTCAATTATTTCCAAGATTGTTTTAAAGATTTTTCAACTGAATTCAATTCATTATTTTTAATTAACAATTTTCAATGTTAATTTTACATTTAACTTTTTTCTCTGCATTTGAAGAGCATTTAAAAGTCTTTATCGTCGATTTCCTTTTTATTTCATGGATGAATTTTTTGCAGAAATTGTTTCTTTCTTATTTATTCATTTCTCCTTTCATTCATTTGTAGATTCTTTTGCTTGAAAATTTCTTTTCCTTGTTTTCTCTCAATATTCCGTTTAGTCACCAAATTTAGGTGTTTATTTCATTAGATGGCGTCATTTACAAAATTAGTCTGTATTTAAATGACAAATGCATCCACTAAATGTGAAAATAGAGACGAAGAGAAATATAATAAGAAGAGAGAAAAAGATAACACTTGTTGCCAATTTAAAATGTCAATTTCTATAATTTATGGTAAATACACGTATTAGTGTTCATTTTAATTTAATAGTAAGAAGAAATGGAGAAAAAACTATTTTATTTAACTGAAATAGAAATCGCATAATAACTGTGTTTTGTATTCATTTCGCAAAAAAAAAATCATTACATTTTGTTAGTAAATTTCCATGTAAATATTGATATTCCAAAAAGAGATAAAATTGTTTTCTTTTATGGAAAAATAGTTGTAAACGCGGTATTCATTTTAGTCTTTTTTATATTTTTTTTAAATTTACAAATTTATAAATTAAACAAAAATCATATTATTGTTAACATGTTTTCTTTAATATTTTAACAAATATTTGCAATGTTAAATCAATATGTTTTATTATGATTTAACATGGTAAAACGTTGTTGAATTAACTATTTTTACTTATGAAATGAAATCATTACAAAAAGTAGTTTTGAATCATATTTGTTTTGATCTTCTATGTGCTCATTTATACTACCAAATCCAGAAATGGGCTCCAACTCCGTAACACATTTAGTCCCAGTTGTGTGTAGTTGTAAGTAATTAATTTATCTGATGGAAGTAACGCGGAAAAGTTGGTGGAAGTGTTTTCATTTGATAATTTAACATTCGGATGTCATTCATATTCTCGGATGAATGCAATAATTTGCTGCCTGAGATTGCAACAACTAGGAGAACGCCCATTTGGCGTAGGTATTATAAAATATATAAGGACGACAATATTATAATTTTTATCGACAGCAAACAGCCTCTTGATCCCTAATGAGATGGCAAAACATTCGAACATTACATTGAATTAAGGTACAAGGATATGGGAATAATAAAGGCAAGCTAAAGGCTGTGCTCTTGCAAAAAAGATGGCGGGACGAACCTAATAGGTGAGAACATGATTATCTCTCACCAGACTTTTTTGCCATGGTTTCAGATCATGGCCAAAAATAAGTGGACACATTATGAATTCATCTGAATGGAAGCAGCCTTGATTTAAATTTCGGTATTTATAGAGGCCGTTTAAACAAATGATTGACTTCTCTTGCCACAACTGTATAATGCTTAGAAATGTCAAGATTTTTTAGGAAATTTTGACTGCTTTTAGGTCCTAAACTTTTCTTCAATCTTCACAAATATCTTATAGAATTTACGGGAAAAACTGATAGAATATACGTTTCGTCATCCTTAATAAATCAAGGGTATTTTAGCAGGGATCCTGTCAGAAAGTTTTGAGCCTTGTCTATTTGAAAACTTACGTTTTTTTTGAAAACGCTTTCTGTTTTTGGAGTTAGAAATATGTGGACCATTCCTTCTGCCTGATCCAGGTTTACTATCAACGGACAAGTTTTCCCAGAACTATCTAATAACATTGAAAACAGTTTGACGTCAGACCTTTGTAAGACCAAATTGAATTTTGTTCAAAATATTTAATAATTTTATTACCCACTTTTTTGGTTTGTCCTTTTAATCAGATTTTTACGAGGGTAATTTGATTAAAAAATTGATTAAACATTTTTGTAAAAAAAACCTTTGTTAATAATTCTTAAATTTCACTCTTTGCTTTGAAAGAAGAATCGTAGAAAGCTCCAATATTTTTAGCAGAAGAACTTTGCGAAATACTACAATAATTTGCAAATGCAGTGGCACAAAAGGGAAAGTTAAAGTAAAAGGGACTTAACCGGTTTTCACGATTTAGTCAAAAACACTACAAAATTTAAATCAATCTATTTACATACTTTTTTGCTTGTTGTCTAAAATGAACCCGCTTTTCAATTAGCTTGTGACAATTATTTCCTATCTGAAATTCCACAAATTATGCGTCATATTAAATATTTAACATACATTTCCTAGAATTATAAATTTTTCAGTTATGACATTATTACTGCAAATGAACATTCTTTAAAATTAATTTTTCATTAAACCAGACATTTTGATTTTATTAGAATTTCTTTTGTTTTTTTTTAATTCTTAAAATTTGTCCCAAATTTTATAGAAAAGCAAATAAAAATATTATTGTCGATCAAGGCCGACTATGTTATACCCTAAACCAAAATATTGTTTGTCAATTACGGCTACGAAAAAACTTTTGAACGTCACTGGTATAATTTACCTTTCTGATTTATGGGAAGTACATTATTATGATACAAACTTATGAACATAAAAAGGATTTTTGTCTGGGGGTTATATCGCAGGATCGACCGTATAATTTGACAATTTGTTATAACAATAGCAACAATTTATGTGAGATATGTGGAAGGAGGCCTATGAGAATTAATGGACCAACTTTCGCATAATTTGACAAATCGATTGAGAATACGTATTTTCGTTAAAATCGCTTTATATTTAGGACTTTTATGACTTTAAACCCCCCATTTCAAGAGGACATTTGTATGGGAGCTACTTTAAATATTGGAACGAATATGGCCAATTCTAAAAGGCTTCTAAAAGTCGGAAAAATAAAACATGTACTAAATTGCAACCTAAAGAGTCTTCACAACATACAGGCAGACGAACGGGCATCGTGAAATCGACAAAAGTGAATCTAAGTCGAACTGTATACTTAAAAGTGAATGTAACAACATATTTTTTGTATGTTACAAACATCAGCACAAACCCATAATACCCCAACCACTCACGGTAGTGTAGGGTAAAACAGACACAATACAAAACACTGTCTGTTTTCTCATTTAGTTTAATTAGACATGATGTCAACAGTCCCAATGTGCAATGAATAAATGAAGACAACAAATAATGAATTAAAATAAAACTAAAACACAAAAATAAAAGAGAATAAATAGAGAAATAAATAAATTCATTAATGAAAAAATTTCAATGCAACACACACATACACAAACATACATACATACATACATACATACATACATACATACATACATACATACATAGACATATGTATATGTTCTAGACTAGAAACCACCCAGCAACAAATAAACTATAAAAAAATGACCCATAAAACACTTGTGGGTTAAATATCATTTTTATTATTGATGGATTTTTTGTTGTTGTTACTGTTGTTGATGTGATGTTTCCTGCAACATTTGCAAAAAAAAAAAAAGAAAACGATCTTCTCTTAATGAATGAGTGACAGAACAATGAATGAATTTATTTAATATTGAAGATTTCGTTCACTACTTTTATTTTCCTTCTTTTTGTTTTTGTTATTTAATTCCAATATATCATCTTTTTATCAATTTAAATTTTTGTTATTCTCATTTTTTTCATTTAATATTTAAGGAAAATTAATTTAAACAATGATCTCATTCTAATTTCGATCAATTTAATTTAACTGTGAGAAAATAAGAAAAATCGTTACAATTTATTTATGTCGAATGTTTGCAACATAAAAATTAAGCAAAAATTTTTGTTTAATTTAATAAATTATTTTCAATTTTAAGTTCTTTTGAAAATTGAACAAAAAAAAACAAAAAATTGGTGAAAACCACACGCAGCGTTTTAACGTTTTTTGTTAAAATCAAGGAAATTTTTATTGAAAAGAAAAAAATCAACAATTTCAAAACTGTTATTATCATTATCAACTGAGAGATTAATATTAATTAATTTAATTAAAACTAAAAGAAATCGTTTTAGTTTTTAGGTAAAATTTATTTAAACGGGGAAAAAGAAATAATTTTCACAGCCACTTAAAGAATCGATTGTTAGTGTTAAGAAAATCATCAAATTACGATTAATGGAGCTTAGTGTTGAAAAGGTTATCGAAATGATTTTCATATTAAAGTTTTTAATTGAAAAAATTCATGAATTTTCATGAAAATTCATATAAACAAGATTAGAAAAAATCTGAAAAAAATCGGCAAAATTTGGAAAAATCAAATGAAATTAGAGATTTTTGTGAAAATTTCAACTTTTAATGAAAATTTCATGTTAAGTGAAAATTTTATAGTTCAGTTTTAATTCAGTTCTAATTCAGTCCCAGTGCAGCTTTAGTTCAGTTCAAGTTCAGTTCTATTTCAATTCTAGTTCAGTTATACTTCAGCTCCACTTCAGTTCTACTTCAGTTTTACTTCAGTTCTAGTTCTATTCTACTTCAGTTCAAGTTCAGTTCAAGTTCACTTCAAGTTCAGTTCAGTTTAGTTCAAGTTCACTTCAAGTTCAGTTCAAGTTCAAATTCAGTTCAAGTTCAGTTCAAGTTCAGTTCAAGTTCAGTTCAAGTTCAGTTCTAGTTCTGTTCTAGATCAGTTCAAGTTCAGTTCTAGTTCAGTTCTAGTTCTAGTTCAGTTTTAGTTCTGTTCTACTTCTGTTCTAGTTCAGTTCTAGTTTAGTTCAAGTTCAGTTCAAGTTCAGTTCAAGTTCAGTTCTAGTGCAATTCAATTTCAGATCTACTTCAGTTCTAGTTCTGTTCTACTTCATTCCTACTTCAGTTCTAGTTTAGTTCAAGTTCAGTTCTAGTTCAGTTCAAGTTCAGTTTAAGTTCGGTTCAAGTTCAGTTCAAGTTCAGTTCTAGCGCAATTCAAGTTCAGATCTACTTCAGTTCTAGTTCTGTTCTACTTCATTCCTACTTCAGTTCTAGTTCTGTTCTACTTCAGTTCTAGTTCAGTTTAAGTTCTGTTTCAATTTTAATTTGTATATAAGATCGAACCAGTATGGCTGAATGTTAATTACAGTAAGATTTTCTCTTTTTATCTAATAGAACAAACATAGATTTCATCTACTGAATGTGTAATTTTTCGAATTTCCAGTTGAAGATTGCAATTTTCTTTGGTGAACAGAAAAGGAAACAAATATAAAAATATATATTTAGTCTCCCAAATTCTATTTGGTTTTAGATTGCATAATTTTATTTTCAATACCTTTCAATTAGTTCCATAACAATTTGTTTGCGTTTGTTTTAATTAAATTTATTATTTATTTAAAAAATAATAATTGATGTCTGCCGCAAAACCAATATTTGCAATAAAAAAAAATAATAATTAAAATAAAAAATTCACAAAATGTTTCTAATGGAATTTTTCAATTTAATTTCAAGTGCAAAAAAAGTATTTCAAACAAATTAAACATCAATCCAATGTATAATTAATTTTGCCAAATGCTTTAAAGCATATTGACAATATTGAGAAAATTATTTTGTGGTCAACATTTTTAAGTTGTCCACAACCATATTGTGGTTAAGTGCATAGTCATAATATAGTTGCGAAACAACCATAATATGTTGCCTTTTAAATTAATGTGTGCAATAAGTCTGTACCTCATTGACGGAACAATCTTTACAGGTTCTTGAAATTTTTACAGAGTGAACCCAGAATATCTAGAAGAAGGGAAAGACATGATCCATATTTGAATTATATATTATGCATAGGATATTTTTAACTCTTTAATGGGATACAGTGGTATAGAACTATTGTAGCTCTCCTATAAACTTGAAAAATCGTAGTGTGGGTAGGGACATGGGAAGAGTTTTCTCCAATATAGTTTTGAGGGAAGAAAACAATTTTTAGTGAAATATTAAAATGTTAATTAAAGAATATTTGAGAAACTGGCACAGCAAAGGTAATTCGATAACTTTCTTTTTCTAAAAATAATGTAGGGCGAAAAGGATCAGGACATGAGATCCCCTTGAGAAGTTGTTCAGTTTAGTATAACTTTTATTTCACCGAGACCTTGTAAATTATGTCAGGTTTGGGAAAATTAATGGGCAGCAAAGCGCACCGGGCTTAAACTAATATATAAACAATTTTATTTTCACTTGGCGCTTAAATTTATTTCAAATTTAAAAACGTCTGTCAATTGAAACTTGGCTTGTCAAATTATGGCAACATGTTCTATTTTTAAACATCAAATCTATCACTTAAAATCATTCACTTCATTTTCTTCATTTAGTCATTCATTTATTCATTCATTCAATCATTCATTCATTCATTCATTCGTTTATATCATAAAATGTTGTGTTTATTTTAGAATAAAAACTTTCATTCATTTATTTAATCTATTAAATAGAGTTTAGTTGGTCAGTCACATGTATATATACATACAAATACAAGTTGTGAAATAGAAAAATTCTTAACATACATATTTGTTAATACGAAATCACTTAACTAACAGTTTTAACTTTTTTAATTTGATTAAAATTATTATTACAATTTACAAAAAATAAATTTTTTATAATTTTAATAAATAAAATTTTGAACCTTTTTCGGAAACCCTTCCTTAAACGTTGCCAAGGAGTCCATCTCCGTTTAAAATCTACCAAACTTTTTAACACCATTTTGAGCTTAATCATTAATCAAAAGCCCAATATCCCACCGCTGGCCTTAGCTCTAGGCAATACAAATATCACATAATTGTTCTTGTACCACTCAAGGGCTTATTTACCATAGTGACATGAAGTTAAGACAGTCCAAAAATAAGTGGACAGACTATGAAGTCTTTCAAATGAAAACAGATTTTTTTGTAAACATTCTTTGATGTAAATTTCGCCATATTAAGAACCAGATGTGACAAATATTTGGCTTCTTTTGACCTCAACTGCATATTGCTTGTCATACCTAGAACACTTTGGTAAATTTTGCTGTTTTTGGCTTCTCAACTTTTCTTCAACATTCCCTTGAGTCTCAGCAGTATAAAATTTTTGACCAGGAAGTTGCTAAAAATCTGCCAATACATAGGTTGTGTCATCCATTATGCAGCAAGAATATTTTTTCGGAAAACTTAACTTCAATTTCCTTGCTCTGGTTTTGGCCTTTAAATATTAAGCAGCGTTACTGTTAGGAACTTTTTGAGTCTTGTATGTTTTGAATCTGCATTGGATTTAACTTTTCGTATCAAATTGTCTGAGCACTAATCTAACCGGGCTTCTCTCCTACCGAATATGTTCGGTGTTCTTTTGAAAACGCTTTCTATTTTTTTGATTTTAGAAACATCATATCTTCTCTCAATCAAAGGACAAATTCTTCCGGTGTTGTTTAATAGCTTTGGAAACTGTTTGACGGCAGACCTTTGAATGCTTGGCCAACTTTTAGTAGGACCAAGTTGGGTTTTATTGAAAATATTTAATAACTTCCGGTCACTCATTTTATTCAGACATGTTTACGAGGGAAACTTGATATATTTTATATCAAATAATATTCGGTTCAGATCAGTCTTTTTGTTTTTCCTAAATCTTGTTTCTGGTTTATGAACTCCCATCTATTATTTTCTTTCTCTTCTTTAACTTTGTGTGTACTTTGCAAATTTCTAACTTGAAGGGATCACAATGGACCACAAGGGTCTCCGAGTGCTGGTGGCGGTAAAATTTTTATCTAGTTATCTAAGAATCTCAATGTTTAACCCATCCTAACCCAACTTTAATTTATAATTTTTAATGAAAAATGTATGTTAAGAATTTTTCTACCTCACTCCTTAAGTTAATGATATAAAAACAATAATTGTCTTTCTCTTGTGAAATTTATAAAACAAATAATTCAATCAACAACATTAATTTTTGTTGTTGTTGTTGTTATTAAATTTAACATGATGCTTTTGTCAAATGTCTGTTCTGTCATTTCTGTCAATTATTAAAATTAAAAGAAATAAATGAACTTCAATCCTTAAATTGTTATTTTCCATTCTTTATTTTATTTACATATATTTTTTTTTGGGTTTTTTGTCTATTTTATTTAATAAATTGAAAAACAAAAAAACATGTAAGAAGTTATAGTCGTCAAGCCCGACTTTTTAATACCCCACACCACATTGTTGGTTATAATTGGGAGTCACTAAAAATTATTAAATCGCTAGCGTTCTTTAATTTATGCAACTCTGACATCAATGTGGGATTTCTGTGTTCTAAAAAGATTTTTTGATGAGCTTTACAACGGAGCTACAAGAAATTATGGACCTAATCTCGTAAAATTTCTCACACCGATTTTTGCTTATATTTGTCTTGATTTTACCAACTGCTATCAACATACCAACGTATACGTGAGATTTTAGTCTTTCAATGTGATATTTGAAAGGGGGTTGTATGGGACCTGTGAGAAATACTGGACCAATTCTCGTATCATTTGGCATATCGTTGTAGAATATCATAAACTTGTTTGTCCAAAATTTCATTAAAATCGCTTTATACTAAATAGTTTAGTGGCCTAAAATCCCCAATCCGGAAGGAACAGGGCTATGAGAAATAATGCACCCATCATCACCAATTTCAATAGGCATTGTCCTTGGGCCAAAATAATGATACATTTCATTTAGATATCTTTTAAACTGCGGCCTGCGCTTTTTACAAAGTTTGTATGAACAGTCAGCCGCCAGACAGAAGCACGGAAGAATGAAAACATGATCCTTAGTCGAACCGGTATACTTAAAAGTGGTTTTCCCTACCACCTATGGTGATGTAGGGTATTAAAATAGTAATAGATCATAATAATTGATCTAATTTGATTTCATATGGACAGATGAATAAAATAAATAGATGGATGGATGGATGTTGGATGGAAAACATTTGTATTCTTTCTTTAATAACACAAAAGTTCAGGGTCATAACTTTTTTTCAGAAAATTTTTAATAAAATACTGAAAACAAAATTTTGTTGAAAAGTTCAAGTTTAATAAAATAAAGTTCAATTTAAATAGAACAATTAAGAACTATAATGAACAGAATAATTAAAGCTAAAAAAAAGAAAACTCATGCACAACTTGTAATTAAATGTAACTAAACATGTTTCTTAGCGCAAGCAACATGTTGCATACTCTATATTGAATGTATATAGAATATATTTGATAATTTTATTCCTAAAATTTATATTTTTGCTTATTTTAGCTTTTTATTGTTCTTTTTCAAAAAAAAATAATCCAAAAATAACGAAATATAATAATGATTCATGACACATGTTTTGTTTAATGTTAAATTTAAACCACAGTGATGATGCATTTAAATTTAGAAAAAAAACAAACAAATAAACACCCAAAAGTTATTGTAAATTTTTATAATAATAAAAAATATTTTATTATAAATTGCATATTATAAACACTTATATACATACAAACACACACACTCACTCGTTTCCATCAATATTTAATAGTCAACAAATACGATCAAAATAAACAAATCTTTATATGCACTACAAAACAAATAAAAAACAAGTAAGAACGCTATATTCGGCTATGCCGAATCTTAAATACCCTCCACCACAAATTCGTGTAAAGTTAATACGTTAGGTTCCATAGACACACATATACTCACAAATGTATATAACACAGAAATACTTAATTAGTCATAAAATTAGTTACAATTTATGCTATAAAATTTTTCTATTAACTGCCTTTTTTCTACCAATTTTCATTGAGCTCTGTTAATTTTTGCGGATGTGAGCAGACAAAGAGATTGACGAAAATCGATTGAGATTTTGACTTGATGCAAGAATATATACATTATGGGGTCTGAAATAATTCATTCTTAGCGTTACATACAGAATGACAAAGTTAATATTCTCTCTCTACCACTTGTACGGTGGAGCGTATAAAAACAAAAAATATGCTTGTTATAAGCTCAAAACTATTTTCCGGGAAGGGGTCTTATATGTAGCTCCCATATAAGACCCCTTCCCGAAGTTTGGACCAAGATTGTTCATATTTATAATATACTTTGATTATAGTTAGAAAAATCATTGTGCTAAATTTTAATGGAATTGATCTTTATTTAAATGTTTTATAAACTCTAATCCGTTTTCCGGAAAATCCCGTTATAAGGGAGCTATAGGAAAATTTGGACCGATACAGGGCAAATTAATATAATATCTTCAGAACAGTTAGCAAAATAATTGTGTCGACTTTCAGTAGAATTGGTCTTTATTTACTCGAGAAGGGGCGTTATAATGGAGCTATATCATAATATGGACCCATTTTAATAAAGTTTACAACATATATTTAAAATAGCTAGAAAATTAGTTGTGCCAAATTTCAATAGAATTGGTTCAAATCTAAAAGTGTTATAAGCTATAAATCATATTCCGGGAAGGGGCCTTATATGGGAGCTATATCAAAATATGGACCCATGTAAATAAAACTTAATACATATATTTAAAATAGCTAGAAAATCAATTGTGCTAAATTTCAAAAGAATTGGTTCAAATTTAAAAGTGTTATAAGCTGTAAATCATATTCCGGGAAGGGGCCTTATATGGGAGCTATATCAAAATATGGACCTATGTTAATAAATTTTATAACATATATTTAAAATAGCTAGAAAATTAGTTGTGCCAAATTTCAATAGAATTGGTTCAAATTTAAGAGTTTTATAAGCTATAAATCATATTCCGAGAAGAGGCCTTATATGGGAGCTATATCAAAATATGGACCCATGTAAATAAAATTTATAGTATATATTTAAAATAATTAAGAGATTAATTGTGCCAAATTTCAAAAGAATTGGTTCAAATTAAAGAGTTTTATGAGCTATAAATCACATTCCGGGAAGGGGCCTTATATGGGAGCTATATCAAAATACGGACCCATGTGAATAAAATTTGTAGTATATATTTAAAATGGTTAAAAAATTATTTGTGCCAAATTTCAATAGAATTGGTTCCAATTTAAGAGTTTTATGAGCTATAAATCAAATTCCGGGAAGGGGCCTTATATGGGAGCTATATCAAAATATGGATCCATATTAATAAAATTCACAATATATATTTAAAATAGTTGAAACAATAATTGTGCCAAATTTCAAAAGAATTAGTTCAAATTTAAAAGTTTTATAAGCTATAAATCATATTCCGGGAAAGTCCTTATATGGGAGCTATATCAAAATATGGACCCATGTTAATATAATTTATAACATATATTTAAAATAGCTAGAAAATCAGTTGTGCCAAATTTCAAAAGAATTGGTTCAAATTTAAGAGTTTTATGAGCTATAAATCACATTCCGGGAAGGGGCCTTATATGGGAGCTATATCAAAATACGGACCCATGTGAATAAAATTTATAGTATATATTTAAAATAGTTAAACAATTATTTGTGCCAAATTTCAATAGAATTGGTTCCAATTTAAGAGTTTTATGAGCTATAAATCAAATTCCGGGAAGGGGCCTTATATGGGAGCTATATCAAAATATGGGTCCATATTAATAAAATTCACAATATATATTTAAAATAGTTGAAACAATAATTGTGCCAAATTTCAAAAGAATTAGTTCAAATTTAAAAGTTTTATAAGCTATAAATCATATTCCGGGAAAGTCCTTATATGGGAGCTATATCAAAATATGGACCCATCTTAATATAATTTATAACATATATTTAAAATGGCTAGGAAATAAGTTGTGCCAAATTTCAATAGAATTGGTTCAAATTTAAGAGTTTTATGAGCTATAAATCACATTCCGGGAAGCGGCCTTATATGGGAGCTATATCAAAATACGGACCCATGTAAATAAAATTTATAGTATATATTTAAAATAGTTAAACAATTATTTGTGCCAAATTTCAATAGAATTGGTTCCAATTTAAGAGTTTTATGAGCTATAAATCATATTCCGGGAAATGGCGTTATATGGGAGCTATATCAAAATATGGACCAATGTTAATAAAATTTATAACATATATTAAGAATGGTTTAAAAATTAGTTGTGACAAATTTCAGTAAATTATCTTAAAAATTGCGGTCCATATGACACAAAGAGTTTGGGGTGTATCAAAATTTTGCATATTATAGCCTATAACTTTTTTCCGGTTAATCAGATTTTGATAATTTTTGGCACGATGATGAAGCACGTGTAATTGTATGCTAAAATTAATTTTTTGTTTTAGTCCAATTACATTTTTAGAAGAAATTATAAGAGTTCATTTTTGAAATTTTGAGGTTGTTTCAGATATCGGTCTATAACTTCCTTGCTTATAAACCGATATAGCTGGTTTTAAATAGCAAACTGCTTAGGACAATAACAAATAATGTGGCCAAGTTTTATTGAATTCGGTCAATTATTCTAGGCGTGAGAATGTTTCCAACAGACAGACAGACGGACAGACGGACAGACGGACATAGCTAAATCGACTCAGTTTTTGATTTGATGCAATAATATATATACATTGTTGGGTCTGAGATGATTCCTTCTTGGCGTTACATACAGAATGACAAACTTAATATACCCTCACCACTTGTGGTGGTGGAGGGTATAATAAATAAAAAACAATTGAGTATTCCCTCCAAAGTAAATAATAAAAATAAAAACAAACTAACAAAAAAAACAACAAGTAATTTCCATAAATAATAAAAAATTATAAAACATAAAGCATTCGAATACAAATGCGTTAGACTAGAAATCAGGGTCTTTAAAGAATCATTAAATCATAAAATTTTTGAAAAAAAATCATTATTAAGTGAAAATTTAAATTTTTAGTGAAAAATTCAATTTTTAGTGAAAATTTCAATTTTTAGTGAAAAATTCAATTTTTAGTGAAAAATTCAATTTTTAGTGAAAAATTCAATTTTTAGTGAAAAATTCAATTTTTAGTGAAAAATTCAATTTTTAGTGAAAAATTCAATTTTTAGTGAAAATTTCAATTTTTAGTAAAAAATTCAATTTTTAGTGAAAATTTCAATTTTTAGTGAAAATTTCAATTTTTAGTGAAAATTTCAATTTTTAGTGAAAATTTCAATTTTTAGTGAAAATTTCAATTTTTAGTGAAAATTTCAATTTTTAGTGAAAATTTCAATTTTTAGTAAAAATTTCAATTTTTAGTAAAAAATTCAATTTTTAGTGAAAAATTCAATTTTTAGTGAAAAATTCAATTTTTAGTGAAAAATTCAATTTTTAGTGAAAAATTCAATTTTTAGTGAAAAAATTTTCGAAATTTTTAGTGAAAATTTCAAATTTTTAGTGAAAAATTCAATTTTTAGTGAAAATTTCAAATTTTTAGTGAAAATTTCAATTTTTAGTGAAATTTCAAATTTTTAGTGAAAATTTCAATTTTTAGTGAAAATTTCAAATTTTAGTGAAAATTTCAAATTTTTAGTGAAAATTTCAAATTTTTAGTGAAAATTTCAATTTTTAGTGAAAATTTCAAATTTTTAGTGAAAATTTCAATTTTTAGTGAAAATTTCAATTTTTTGTGAAAAATTCAATTTTTAGTGAAAAATTCAATTTTTAGTGAAAAATTCAATTTTTAGTGAAAAATTCAATTTTTGGTGAAAAATTCAATTTTTAGTGAAAAATTCAATTTTTAGTGAAAAATTCAATTTTTAGTGAAAAATTCAATTTTTAGTGAAAAATTCAATTTTTAGTGAAAAATTCAATTTTTAGTGAAAAATTCAATTTTTAGTGAAAAATTCAATTTTTAGTGAAAAATTCAATTTTTAGTGAAAAATTCAATTTTTAGTGAAAAATTCAATTTTTAGTGAAAAATTCAATTTTTAGTGAAAAATTCAATTTTTAGTGAAAATTTCTAATTTTAGTGAAAACTGAAATTTTTAGCAAAAAGTGAAATTTAACTGTTCAAAAAGTAAAAAGACTGACGGAGAACTTGTGTAGATCCATTTATTAAAGATATGTTTTGGAGCAAACCCTATCAAAATTGATAAGTCCACTTTCTATATTTATAAACATTAATTTGTGCTTGTGGGGTCTTATAGACAGCTAAACTAAACAGACCGATTTTGATGAAATTTTCAGAATGATCCCAATGTATTGGAAGGATATAAAAAATTTTGGTGGGATCAGTGGGGGAGGTATTCCCCATACAAAGAAAATATAAATTGTAAAATGTCTAAAGAACTATTTGGTCCCAATAACTTTCCCAAGAAACAATTTTGCTTGACAAAATGAAGAACTGATAGGATCAGGGGAGATAAAGCCCCCATGAAAAGCAAATTTTCGAACATCCAAACAACTGTTAAACTGAATGTCTTAAGACTTCAATTCAATTATTTTCCTATGGAATTGCCTCCATACAAATTGGACAAATTGTATAACGGTTGTGATAAAGAGGAATGATTAATCCCCAGAAATAGCAAAGTTTTAATTTCGACTGTCGGTGGAACTATTACAGCGGGATTAAAAAATTTAGTTCCGAACACTTTGCAGTTGTGAAAAAATATAAGGAAAATAGTTTATTGGGGTTCCCTGCATACAACGCGAATATTATTTGGCGAATATCTAAAGAATCGTTTCAGGTCCAATCACTTTCCTGTGAGACAGTTTTACTTGAGGGTCAAGCGAAAAGTATTTACCATATAGAAGCGGTTTCAGCTGCTAGAAAAGGGCTGATTAGTTCTTTGAATGTTCTGTGAAATACTTTTCAAATAGATCCAGAGCTTTTTCCAAAGTCCCTTTTGTGCTTTAAAAAATCACAATCGACAAACACAACTCCGAATACCGCACCTTGTCACACTCTTAATCGTTTATAAGCTTTTTGAAATTTCTAATGGAAACGGAAATGTAATGACAAAGAAGAAAATTTAAAAAGACTTTATTCATGGATGTGAATTTCTTCAATTTCTTACTTAACTTGGCCACTGACCTTTCGCCTACCGAGAACTACCGAGAAGTTTGCAAGCAGAGTAAAATTTTACTAATAAAAAAACTTAATGGCCAAAATCTTTTGAAACGATTTCAACCACAATCTCGATCTAAATTTTATTTTTCCAAATTTTTTTCGAAGACAACATTCCGTCACGTTTCTGTTATGATTGACCAGGCATTATCAACAAAGTTGCTGCTAATGGACCACCAAAATATTTGTTATTATTAATACTGAATTGTTTGTTGTTATTGGAATTTATTTTATTATTTAATACTTGTTTTTGTTTTTCATATAAACACATGCACTTGAGTGAGCACTTTTCATTTCCCCCCCCCCCCCCCCCCCCAAAAAAAAAAAAAAAATCACAACCGCAATAATTGAAGTGTGACAAACAATTTCATTGGAAATTATCGACTAAGAACCGTTAAGTGTTTATTGATAAAAATGACAGTTGATCATAATAAGAAATAAATAAATAATAAACAAAAATTAAAGCGTTTTCCCTAAAAGTAAATTCTACATTGTTTCAGTTATGATTTTATATTAAAAAAGGTTAATTCAACATTGTTTTACAACAGAGCAAAAAATAAAAGTTTAAAAAACTGTTATATGAATTTGATACAAAATTTTCAACTTTATTATCATACGATCTAAATAGATTAAATTTCAATTTGCTTTGTATGGGGGTACCCCTCCCCCTGATTCTATCCGTGCAACGTTCGGTTCAGTAAAACAGTTCCTTAGAAAATAGCTGGGACTAAATTAGAGAACTCTCTCTGTTGTAGTTCTTTACACATTCGATAATGAATATTTGCTGTGTACTGGTCCTATCTGTCTTATGTTTTGTAAAGCAGCTCCTTGACCGGTCCTATGCATCTTACGTTTTGTAAAACAGCTTTTCGAGGAAGCAGTTGGTATCAAATTTGAGAACTTTTGCTGTTATAGTTCTTTAGATATTCGATAATCAATATCAATCAATTCAATATTTGACATTCGATAATTTTATTTATATTGGCGGTACCCCTTCCCATGGTCCTATCAAAAATTTTTACAGCCTTCGGGCATATTGGAATCATTCTGTGAAAAATTCATCAAAATTGGTCCTGACTTTTTAAGAGTCTATACGTTACATAAACACATACATGCATACATAACAAAAAAACATACATACATACATACATACATACATACATACATACATACATACATACATACATAAATACATACATACAAACATACATATATACATACATACATACATACATACATACATACATACATACATACATACATACAATACATACGTACATACATACATACAGACATAAATATATACATACATACATACATACATACATACATACATACATACATACATACATACATACATACAATCCATACATTCTAAAATACATACATACATACATACATACATACATACATACATACATACATACATACATACATACATACATGCATACATACATACATTCATACATACATAAATACAAAAATACGTGCAATACATACATACATACACACATACATACATACATACATACATACATACATACATACATACATACATACATACATACATACATACATACACACATTCCATATTTTTATTTCATGTAAAATAATTAACATCTTTTGTTGTTGGAATATTTCGTCATTAATCATCAACCATATATAAATGATGACCACAGTGGTGACGAATAAAATGACATTAAACATTTTTAAAGGAAATAAAAAGAAGAAACAGTATTAATAACCCTCCAACTCATATTTTGAAAGAATTTTATAAGAAAATATTTCTGCGAATATGATTTCACATGTTTCACTGGTATTTGTATTTTTTGTTTTTGTTTTTGTTTCTCAAAAATTTTATAATAAATTGGCAAATGCACTAGTTTTAGCGAAGTCTAAAATTCTTAACCCAAAAATAATAATGAAGAACACACAGAAAGAAACTGATTAAATCAACATTGAACATTGTTGTTTTCAAACTGTATTGAAAATTTTTAATTTAATAAAATTAGAATTGAATTGAAATGGCTGACTGATTTTCAAGGGAATGTGTCCCTAAATTAATCATAAATTAATAATTCTGTTTGTAGGGGGATACCACTCCCATGCCCTTTTCCTAAAAATTAGGTGATCTATAATTTTTTACTATAATTGATGCATTCATGCGCAAAATTTCATTTAATTTCTTACACCGTTTCAAAACTTTTAAAAATGTCTTTTATAGGGGTCTATCAATCAAACAAATTCTTTAGTCGTTAATATTTTGTTGTTAGAATATCCAATTTCTAGACGTTACGTTTATTGGGGAAATACCACTCCCTCGTTATTGTAGCCCATAATATTTTGTTATTAAAGCACTTTCTATGTAACAAATATCGTGAGATTTTTGTATTAATTAAAGAGATATTAAATAGTAAATGTTTCTGTTGTACGAGGGGGATACATCTTACCCTTGTCCTATCCCTAATTTAGAGTGCGTAACGTTTCATTAAAATGGAATAAACCATTTATTTCGTCATAATCTTTGTTAGAATTTTTCAGTGTTTTAGATATTGTTTCATTTATTGGTCTATAACTTCTTTTGCTAAACCGATTTAAAATAGGAAACTTCTCAGGAAAAAATTTCATTGAGATCTTTCAATTATTCTTGATATAAGCGTGGCAACAACAGTCAGACAGATGGACATAGCTAAATCGACTAGGACTTTGATGCGAGAATATATATACTTTATGGGGTCTTAGTTAAGTCGGTCACCAAAACACAATTTCATAATGCAGCCCTTTTAGTTTTTCGTGTATAGCTTCGTCATTCTAGGTCCCATTGGCACAAAAACGTCTTCATTATCTCCATGGAAGGTTACAAAATCCAACAACATATTCTAGTACTCACTTCTGGTACTTAGGTTCATTCCACCTAATGTCATAATGTTTTTATACAATTAGAATCAACTTTTGGGAAAAGTATTTACAATATTAGGTTTCTGAGTTATAAACGAATTTTATGAAGATTTAGCATTTCATTCTCGGAGTTAGTTTTTTCGACCCATTCTTTCTTTCTCTGATTCGATGTGAAACATTAAAGTGCGTTAACTAACCCCAAGAAAAATAGAACTTCAATCTGTGAAGCAACATGTTTTTGAAGATTTATTAACTGTTGAGTAATTTTTACCTACAAAAGAAATTATCTGAAACTTTAATATGATCTTGTCACAGACTGGAGTTAAATTATCTCTACTTTATATAAAAATATAGGTTTTGGTTCCGGTCTAGTTATTTATAGAACAGGAAGCAGCGTTTAAATTATTGATCATGCAGTTTTAACAATAAGTGAAATGCACAATTGTGAAAGCCTGTTTTAAGAAGTCCTCACCAGCAATATAGGGTCATCGAGCCTCTATTGCCCACACTCCATACCTCCTGCATCAAATCCCACCACCCGTTCAAAACTTACAGAAACTATGCGCTACCTTATTATGTATTGCAAAATTCAGTAAAACAAAATTTGAAACAATATTGAATCACATCTATTTTAGTTAATTTTACATTGCTGTTTTTTTTTCAGTGTATTCAATATATAAATTTTATTTTTTGTTTCATAAATAATCAATGACCGTTTGTTATACATCCAAATGGTAGAAACAATTGTAATCCGTGAGAGAAAGAGCTTTAAATGATTGAATTCATATACTTTTTTAAAAGGCAATCGACTATTTACAACATTCGATATTTAATAAATTCACATTTTAAAGTTCTGTCTTCGTTTTAACAAACATTTGAGTTGCCAACAACAATTACAACAATTGCAAATTTAATAAAACGTTATTAATAACGGAAATAACTTTAGACACAAATCATTTTCAAACAATCTCTTATGTAAATTTTTATTCAAATAGTTTTTCCTTTACACGTTTTCAAATTTGATTACGATCTTTACAAACGTGAATACACGTTCATATATGTATGTATATGTACATGTGTGTTTGTATGTATTTTGTATTTCAATTAATATTGGAAAAAAAACTTAAAATTGCATTTAATTTGAAAACAATATAAATTGATAATCTGATAAATGGCTGTGAATATTGAGAGAACAAACAATTAATTGTTTAAACTAATTAAAAAATGCGTAAACGTATACCACATATAACATATTTTTACAAAGACTGGATCAAACAATATGCTGGTGACTCTTGAAGTAGAGGGTTTTAGGTGAAATGATCCTTGTTTAAGTTCAAAATTAACTTTTTTTCAAAATTCATATCAATAACGGTTCTTAGTTATAACCGAAAAAAATTGTACAATATTAATTCAATATAAAACAATGTTGATTTAACATTGTTATACATACTAAAATAAAAATTTAAACGCATAAATACAATTAGTGTATTCAAAAACTGAAACCGAAAATTGCTTAACTGTTCTTTTTTCTTCAGATAATTTCTATTTTCGAGTAATTCGATATGCCGGTTATTTTCAGTCGGCTAACCGGTTTTTAATGGAAGACTCTTAAAAGCTTTTCAATTCAGCTTCATTTCTATTTATTCCGTCATAACTGAGAATATAAAACAAAATTCATTCCGTGTGTTACACGAGCAAAGTATTGCATTCTTAGACATCATATTCAGAATCGATTTTGCTATGTTCGTCTGTTCTAGACATGATCACGTCAATAAATATAATTAAATGCGATTTTTTCAGGTTTTTAGGTATAAATATATTCAGAAATTAAATGGTCATTTTGCTATAAGAACAAATATAAAATTTGATTATGATGGAACCATTTACGACATTGTAGGGCCTTGGGACCGATATTACTTCAGTCTTGGATTAAGAAAAGCTCTTTATTGCACTCTCTCAATATATTCGAAATAAAGGAAATAATTGAAAGTTTAAGAAAAACTCGGTCTCTCTAGTGCAAGGAAAACAATTGAGAAGTTAGAAATAATAAAACGAAGATTGAATACCAGCAGAAGTTCTGCTATGAGAGATATTGATGCCTCAGCTGATTTAGTTATGCCTCACATCTCTTCAGTTCTATATTAAGAAAGATTGAAATAATTAAATGGGAATGTCGTCATGATACAAGGAATGCTTCAGCAATTTTGCAATCAGCTTTCTGGACCAACGGGAGCAAACTCAACTCCAGTTGGGTCAGAGTTTTTTGTAGTGAATACCACAAAAGATAGTACGAAACAATAGAGCCCTGTTCAAGTATGCAATATTCCAAATTTTCACAAAGGCTCTCAATGGATCTTACCTTACCAAAGTTATTTACCATTACGATGGATGATATAGCGAATCATTTAAAGAAGATGTCAAGTTTGTTAATCGATTATAATATAAAGACCATTAGACGGTATAAACTCTAAATTTGTATTAAACAATAACTTTTCAATGAATTTATAATAAACGAAAACCGATTAACCGGTTTTTTGACATAAAACCGTATTCGAAACAGATTTTTTCAAAAAGCCATTTTTCGAACAACTTGAAAACCTGTTTTTTTAAAATATTGGTTTTTTGAATACACTAAATACGATGTTAATTTCAAATACTTTACATATTGAAATCTTTGAATTTACACATGTAATTCGCGAACAGCGAACGATGTTTTCGCATTTCCTACAGGCTTCTTTTCTACAGTTTAGCGCACGATTGAAAAGATGTTTAACTGATCATGTTGATAGTACTAATTTTCGTATAAATCATATTATTTAACGGGTCTTTATAATGTTATTAAAGTTGTTACGATAATACTTTAATTAAGGTTGTTTAAATTCCCCTCCCCTAAACCCCTGATTCATTCAGACGTGTTCATTAAATATTTCCAAAATGCAAATCATCTTTATTGTTATACAAGTGTCATAAAAACTTCATATTTAATACCAAATTAAAAAGAATAATAAAATTGTATCTCTCGTTAATATCGCTTCCCACATAAATAATTTATAAACTTTAATACCAGGTAGTTCCAAAAGGTAATAAAATCATTGCATTTTTATCAAAAATAGCAGTAACTTTTGATTTTAATTCGTTGACAACTACGAGTGCGATAATGCTACGTTATGTGAATTTTTAAATATTTTTTTTTCGTTTTCTAACTGAATTTTTATTCATTTTGTCACTTTAATTTAACTACTGATTCATATTCTTATATAGAAAATAATATTAACATTTAGATTTTTTTATTATTTCAAATTATTATACGTTTAATGGAAATTTTATAATAATAGAAATCCTTCCTACTCTTAGTTAAAAATGAATCACTAAAGACATCATTCTGATGATCCGTAAAAAGAAGAGGAATTATGTGACTATAACGAATTTTAAATACCCTCGTCTACCACGTACATATATAATCATTTACCCTAAAGTTTTTAAATGCACTAAAACGACAATAAATCAACATTGTTTCAGCTATGATTTTGCTTTACATTTAAAACAGTTATTTAAACATTATTTTTCAATATCTAACAATGAACATTTTCAATCATGTAAAATGTTGTTTTAATACTATTTTACATGTTGACAATTCAAACATCTAAAATTAATATTTAATTGGTTTTTTCGTACTTTGTAATAACGTTTGTCTCTCACAATCATTTCCATATATGTTTGTTCCTCTATTAACTCTCAGAAAGCATCCTCATGTAATACGATTTGCTTCTATGTTTTTTCCATCTTCCCATATTAGTTAGCACAGTCTTCTTATGGAGTATCAAAGATTTCCAAGTGTTTGCTGAGGCTTTTAGAAGCTTAAGAATTTTACTCACACGCTTTCCGTATAACATCAATCTTTTGCTCCATTTACTCTTTTTTTGATGTGTACAGTTACCACAAAGCATCTCATATATGGTTTAGTGCTTTGTGTGTGTCTTCCCATATAACATTGCACCGTCCTTACATTTTGACTACCGAATAAATTCAGTGTTCGGCTGGAATTCTTAAGTCTTAAGGAAGTTTTTCCAATAATACGACAGATTCATTTTATCCCCGATTTATTAGTGATATTACGGGTTCCTCTTGTGCAATCTTTCAGTGATCCATGTTATGAACGTTATTGGGACAAAATATCTTGAATGTGAATCTTAGGCAGTTGCAGATGAATATATGCGTGATGTTGTTGGATACTTAACAAGTTTTGCTTCCATACAATTGAGTAGACTTCGCATGTGTTGATTATTCTAAGCTTGGTAAATCAGAATATTAATGAGCGTCTTCAATTTTTTTAATTTTCCTTGCACACTGAATATCGAAACTTGTCTCTACAATTTAAAACAACAAATTGGCTGGAGAGTTTCTCTTCTTTAATTGATTCGCTATATCATCCCATCGTAATGGATGATATGAAGTTTGCAATCAGAAAGCTGATTGACGACATTCCCATTCCCATTTAATTATTTCAATCTTTCTTAATATAAAACTGAAGAAATGTGAGGCATAACTAAATCAGCTGAGGCATCAATATCTCCCATAGCAGAACTTCTGCTGGTATTCAATCTTCGTTTTATTATTTCTAACTTCTCAATTGTTTTCCTTGCACTAGAGAGACCGAGTTTTTCTTAAACTTTCAATTATTTCCTTTATTTCGCATATACTGAGAGAGTGCAATAAATAGCTTTTCTTAATCTAAGACTGAAGTGATATCGATCCCAAGGCTCTACAATGCCCTAAAATTTCTGCTTTCTTTCCATCTTCGTTTCATTTTTTCTTATCTTCCTAATTGACTCCTTTAATTCACTTATATTAAAAAAGTGCGAAACGCTGAAGTTTTTATCCAAAAAATCTTCTTTTCTTTGTTGCTGTGCTTCATTATTCCTTTCCCCAGTAATGGGTACAGCTGCCTCAACTGCAGTTTAAGTTCACTTCTTTGAGAAATCAAGTTACGAATGTCGCAAAATCACCTCAACTTTTTATATAGTTGAAGAATGAATATGTTTTATGGAGCCTTGGTGTTACATACGCTATATTAAATTTAATATAACTGGCGAATTGCCACTTGTGATGATGGTGTGTACGAAAAAATATTTGCATTTTCTTATAAAATTAAAGTGCGGATGATGAGTGAAAAATGTTTGTTAGCGGCAAATCCATAAAGCGAAGATATTTTAAGAAAAACATATCACTGACAACATTTTTGGCAATAATAAAAAATCTCGTCTGCCCTGACTCAAGACAGACTGTATGGCCAATTTGTTCAATAATGGCCAGCGTCAATTTTTATATGAATTATTATAAATGATTTTTCTTAAAAATTTTTGTTAAATTTTTGGTGGATGATCGTCATAATATTTTTCTTGTTTTTTCTTTTGTTGGCCTCCCATGACGTCAAGAGATGGAAGGGAGTGAATGAATGAGTTCTGATATGAATTTTGCCTTAAAAAAGCCAATTGAATACATGTGTTTCGTAATATTTTCCACTTTGATCTAAAGCATTTGTTTTGTATTTTTTAAGAAAAATTATTTAAATTATTTTTTTTTATTTTTGGTTCGTCTTTGAAAAATGTCTTCAGTTAATTTATTTTTTCTTAAAATGAAATATTTTTGTTTTTTGAAAAATGAATTATTTTAAATTTTCTTAATATTTATTTATTATTCATTTATTTAAATTTTAGGGTTAAAAGTTTTTTTTTGCAATTGTAAAAAAAATTGTTATAATTTATTTGATTTAAATTTATTTGATTTATTAAATAGAACTCAGACATGAACTTGGAAAATTTCGTCATCTTTATTTTTGTATTTGATTTCGTCTATTACAAATTCTATTCACTACGTGATAACACTATTAACACTATACATCTATATGTAAGGAGTGACATTGGAAAATTCTTAACAAGTTAATAAAAATGAAACCACTAAAATTATAATTTTAATTGTTTTTATTTTATAAAAATTAACATTTTTATAGTTTTAAAAGTGCTTTCTGGCACTTTGCTCGAAAATTTACCGCCGCCTCTCCAATTCTCTTTTAATTAAAGCCCAATATCTCCCCATTGGTCTTAGCTCCTGTCTCTTTATTGGCACAAATACCAAATTATTGTTCTTTTACCTCACAAGGTCTCGTTTACCATTATTACAGGATGTCAAGTCTGCTTAAACATAATTGAACACATTATGAAGTCTTATGCATGAAATCAGTCTTCTTTGTAAACACGCCTTGATGTAAGTTTCGGTATTTATGGAACCAACTGTTACCAATTACTGGCTTTTTGGTCCCGACTGCATATTGCTTGCCATACAAAGGACTTTTTGAGAAATTTTAACTGCTTTTTATCCTTCAACATTCCCTCCTGCATCAGAACCTACTTTTCGTTTTTGAAAACTTGACTTCCGTTTTTAGCAGCGTTAATGTCAAGAACTTTTTGAGCCTTGAATGCTTTTAAACCTTTAAATGTTCGTTCCAAATAATACGAGTACTGATCTAACCGGACTGCCTCCTATCGGGAGCTCTTTTGAAAATGCTTTTTATTTTTTTGGCTTCAGAAACATCATGGCGACCATTCCTTTTACCTGAACCAGGTAAATGTTTGGCAAACTTTTTGTAGGACCAAGTTAGGTTTTATTGAAAATATTGAATAATTTTAAAACTCACTTTTTTTCTGGTCACTAATTTTTATCAGATTAGCAATATATATTCATTTGTTTGATTTTCAATATAATAACTGAGACATGTGTCACAAAGGTAAAATAAGTTTTAATGAAAAGTGTGTGTTAAGAACTTTTCGATCTCAGTCTGTATTTAATATACACATATTTATTAAAACAAGTAGTTATTAAATTTTTTTACACACCCTTAAATTTATTTATTTTTCTAGTAAATTTACCACAATAACAGCAACAACAAATTTATTAACACATTGTTGGAATCACTTTGTCATCTTCATAATGATCGTCAACTGATGATCATCATCATGTTCATCATGTAAGTAGTTTTATAGTTTTTATTTAGTTATGCAGATTCTTATTAGAATCTTTAAATTGTTTATTAATTTTAATTACTCATACGCCTCAATCGTTTCATTCATATGGTTGTTATTGTTGTTATTGTTGTTTGCAATAAAGATTTTTTTCTTCTTATGATTTTCTATTTTATTGGCAACATATTGTGGTAGTTGTGTAGTCCGCTTGTTGTCAATAAATATTTAAATTTTTTTATGATTTACACAATTCATTAAATTGCTATTAATTTATTTCATTTTTATTTAAATATAGAATTCATAAGATTGCACAGTGGAACAGAATTTGAAAATAAATTAATATTCAATAGCAAATAACGAAAAAACTTGAAATGCACACACTTTGTGTTACAGGTAGCTACAAATACAATGTTAAATAACATTTAAAATTCAAAATTTTTACATGTTAAAATAAAATTGAAAAATATTAAATCAACTTTAAGTTTAATTATTACGTTCGGTTATGTAGAGTACTTGTACTAGTCATTCAATGGTATAAAACGAAACCGCTTAGTCTACTCAGCTCCAGTTTGTAGGGAAACCTGTTTGTTCATCTTGTAGACTTTTCTCTATTTCTGCTTGGAGTCTTCTCCGTATATATATATATATATATATATATATATATATATATATATATATATATATATATATATATATATATATATATATATATATATATATATATATATATATATATATATATATATATATATATATATATATATATATATATATATATATATATATATATATATATATATATATATATATATATATATATATATATATATATATATATATATCATATATAGTCCTAAGCAAAGCAATTCTCATTAGGTTATTGCAATCTTTCAAGTCCACACTTTTTAATTTAACGCCTTTCTTAATGCAAGACTGAAGTGATATGTTTCCAAGTAGCTTAGTTTAGGCTGCGATATCTACCTACAATCTTAAAAGGAACTCCTCTAATTACTTTATTAAATCTTCGATTAGAAACTTTATTGACTTATGGGAGGTAGCCTCCCACCTCTTCCAAAATCTCTTCACTATGCACAAGTTGTAGCAAGAATAGTTGGTGTGATATCCGAAAATTCAAGTACTCGCAACATAAAGTGTAAGTATTCCGTATTACCTGAAGTGAGTCCTAGAAATTGATATTGAATTCGAAAATTATTATGAATACTAACGTATAATTTGTTAAATATCTTTATCCAAAGGGCCACCCCACAGAACTTGACTTTCTTGGAGATAAGCCCGTCCTTAAACTATAACTATACGTAAAAAAAGCAAAAAGCTTAACCATCAAAATTTTTAGACCTCTATTTTGGTTAAATTATTGAAGTAGGAGGGGCCCAGAAAGGATACCCAAACAGTCTGCTAAGAGATAAGAACTTTCAAAATTACACCACTAAACACAAAGAGCCAGTGGGCCCAGATATGACAGGTTTTACTCGGTATTGTCATATTGCACCTCACTTCGGGAAGTAAACCAAAAACGCTAAGAAGTCGTTACGATCTCGATGTGCAGTTGTATTGAAACAGAAGTCTATAGAATGTGACAAGACACTAATTCCCTTAGCAAGAAGGGATTTTATATCGAATTCGGATAATATAAAGTCATAATTTTGTATGGGAATTTAATAAAACCTGTGTTAAGAGCATCGTGAGATTAGGCCAACATTACATGTAAATCATAATATAGATCTCAAGGATTTCTAGTTTATTATTTTCTGAATCATCGTGCAAGAGCTTGCTTATGTTACGAGTGGCACCGCCTCAAACAAACATAAAGATTCGTGTTTTCCAAAGTATATTTAGATGACCAAAACTTTGGGGTACTTTCTTTAAACGATTGACGGTATCTTGAGCCCTTAATACATTCCTAGATGTTATGTTTTCAATAAATCAGAATTGGCTGACATCTTCTATTTTCCTTGATCTTGATCTTGAAGTTTTTGTCATAGAAAATGGTCAATATACTTTATATTACCATACTGAAATTGCTGGAATTAAACAAACACATCAGCTTGAGTGAGTTCGCAGTAACTCAAATTTAGTAATTTAGTAGAAGTAAGAAGGTACGTTTAGTCGGTTTTTGATTTCAACTCCAGTTGGGTAATAAACTTCTGATTAAAAAATTTTAATTTCCATTATTTCTCTATTTTGACCCACTGTGGTTTGTATTATAGTTAAATTTATTTCTATTTTATGTTTATTTTGTCGACTGTTTACAAGAAAATATATGTATTTGCTGTGACCATCATCTTTGCGTCCAATATTAGACGCCTTTAATTCTTAGAAAGTATTTGAATTTTTTTAGTAAACAAATCGAAGAAAAAAATTATTTAATTATTTATAAGTTTTAGTTGGTTAAATAAATTGTGCCATAAATTTGTTATTTTTTCAAATTATATAAATAAGATTTTTGTATTAATTTTACATTCAAAAAATCTTAAAATTTAATTAAATAAATTTTTAAAAACTGGTAGAATTTAATATTGTTTTATTTATGAATTTATTTATTAATGAAAATTTTAACATTAAATTATAATGATAAAAATTACCATTAAACAATGTTAAATTAATATGAAACAATGTTAAATTACCGTATTTTTTACCACATTAATTTCAACATCTATAATAACTTTCACCACTTACATTCATGGAACTGGTCTCACATGGGAACTTTAACAAAATACAGTCCGGTGTTCAATAAAACTTTTAAATTGCGCAACATTTCATAAAATAATGATTTTATATAAAAACAGTTTTATTAGCTCAAACCCGTGTTCCGGGATGGGGCCTTATATGGAAGCTATAGAAAATATGGGACGATATTTGTCAAATAAGCTACATGTAACTGTGTTTTATGGATAAATTCTACTTAAATCCAATTAGTTTTCGGAAATTTAATTTATGAATTTTTAAGTTGCCTTTAATGTCGATTCATAACTTTTCCCTTCTGAACCGATATTGGCGCTTTCCACCAAACTGAGAAGAACTGTAACAAAAATCAATACTAAATTTCGTTAGAATCGGATCATTATTGTTGACGTGAGAAAGTTTCCAACAGATGGATGTAACTAAATCGATTCAGTTTTGGATTTGATGCAAAAATATAGAATTTATGGACTTTTTTGCATATTTTTATACTTCCCATCACCACAATGAAAAAAGGAGCTTTGCAAGTTTCACGATAGATAGAAATCAAACTCACTGGAGTCCTTAAATAGTAGAAAGTAGATGGATAAAGTTTTTGTGATAAATTTGTTTAGTAAAATGCAGCGACTGCCAGCCTGCCAGAAGACGGGCATCGTTAAGTCGTCTTAGGAACTGAGTCGATCGCTATGCTTAAAAGTTATGATATCAGATTTTTTTCTGTCCGTTCCAAATACCTACACTAACGTATAACAATTCAATCAGCTATTGAGTTTTTTTAATTTAATTAACTAAAATGGATTTGCGGTATTTTCTGCAATGAGTTCGGAATAGAAGATTGATATCGATTGCCAACAAACGGTAATAATTTTACAGCTGAAGCTGGTGGCAATACAGATCTTGATGTTACAAATATTCAATAGAGATATTAGTTTCCTTCATTGTCAAGCTGCTATAAAATCTATATTTACTAATAATATTAAGTCTAAGATGGTCAGAAGCTGTCACAAATAACCTTTAGCTCTTTGCGAATAGCATTACATTAACCTCTGCGGAACCATAAAAGCTCAAAATACTTGGATCTTAATTTTTCAGGCCTTCACTGACATCAGAGACTTTAATAACTGTTTATTGTAGGACTACATCAAGATGAATGATTGGAGACAGGAGGATTGGACAGAACCACAGGAGACAGGAGGATTGGACTGTCACAAGTTCATAATTATAATAAATAACTGTTTAGGAATTTTAGAAAAATGGACGTTTAAATCTACAAATCACATCAACTAATTATATAGGTAATGTGAAACGCCTGTGATTGGTCGCAAAGTACATTCTCTCAGAAATATTGCAAAAGTGTAGCAAAAGTCAACTAGGACTTGTTCTTGATTACCACATGATCATCATTGATACGCCCACAGGGCACAGCTGATACCATTGTTGCGTACTGGAAATATTAGTGTCCAACCCATTTGTTCCAGATGTAGTTCTACTTACAAATACAGGCCCATATCATGTAAAACAATCTGAGCATTTACTTTATTGAAATCTATACTTTTCTGCAATAGATCAATCACTTAAGACATCATCATTTCAATTTCAGAATTTTTCCCATTAATAGAATAGTTTGGCAGCATTACTGCAAAAGACTTATTGTTTGATCTGACCTTCATTGCCATCGAATATCACATTAATATGAGGGAAATATTTAGAGCAATTTTAAAACGATACTTCCCAATTTTATATCGCAGATTTTAATTTAAGAACGACAGATTCTAATTTTACAGCGTTTAATGTATTGAACTGGATGGTTCTTATTTCAGACAGTTCAAATTTGTGAAATTTTACTTTAAACGTTTTTTTTTCCTTTATTTTGGAAAATTTTGATCTTAGTTTTTATGTTCAAAGTTTGGCAACTCTTAAAAAAGTTTCATTACTTTTGATATCTTAAATTAAATATTTTTATATTGATTTTACACAAAAAAATTAAAATCATTTTTTACCATTATGGATTGCGATATTTTAAAGAAATGGAGGTAAAGAATTGAAAAATTAATAAAAATTTATATAAAAATTTAATAAAAAATTTCTCTTTATCTCCAATTTCTAGAAAATCCTTTAAAAAACCTACATCAACAATAATGTCACGATTTAGACTTGGTTTCTTTAAGAGAACCTTTTTAAAACTTGTAGTCATTTTTGCGACTGTCACAACTGTATACAATGTAACATCTAGAGATACTGATTAATTCTAATAAATTTTTTAAAATGTTTGTGGTAATAAATATTTCAAAATCTATTTTATTTATTGTTTTTCATTTGTACATTCAATTATTTCATCCGAACTTCTTATATGAATTCCATTCTATTATTTTCTCCAATACTGTTAACTTTTAGAACCAACATATAATACAGACCAAGATTTTTCAGGTTGTTCCATCTTTTTGGAAATATTCAATGATTGAGTTTTTCTTTTAAAAGGAAATTTATTAGTTTTTATTCAAATTTTGAAAATTTTAAACGTGAATAGAAAAATTTACCTTAAATCGTTTAACATTTTTTGACAATTTTCTGGTATACAAAATAATTTTGGTTTTGGTTTCAACTCAAATAATTCACTACTTGAATTTTGTGGCATCAAATGACCACTTAAAGATGAAGTGGATGCTTGTTGTTTGGGCAAAACTCCCTGCGACATTTTGTAATCACAAAACGAATTAAATGAAAATGACAAAAATTAATTTAGAATTTTAATTTTTTTAAATTTCAAAAAAAATGTCACAGTGAAAATCAACAATAAATTTTGACATATTAAAACATAACAACAAAACAAATAATTTTTGTTTATTATTTTTAAATCAAAATATTTGGAAATTTGTTTAAAAATAACGATTCTTTTGATTTGATGTTTATTTATGAAAAATATTTTGTTTTTTCTACAATTTAAATTTCCTTAGCATACTTTCAGGCTGTTAGAAAACATTTTATAATATTTTCACCACACTGAGTTTTAAATAAATGTAAAACATACCAGTACATAAAAATAAGCAGTGGGGCTGAATCCACAACTTTTCCAAATAATAGCGGATATAGACATTTCTAAGAAAAACCTGTTCCAGAATATAATAAAATAATTTGGAGAAGTTTGGCTTTTCTTACAAAGTTCTCATCAAACTGATTTCAGAGAAAATAAACAATTTAAACTGTTTAGAAATCAGAATAACGAGGTCTTTATTTTAGAAGGGTGTTATGAAGAGAGTCGTTCCAATACTGAGAATTTGTTAACTTATTGTCCACCGAAAATTTCCTCTAGTTGATTCTCACTCAATGCGGCCATTTTAAAAAAGTGAATGTTTTACATTAACTATTACAGACAATTATTCTAATGCCCTCGAAATATCCAATAAGTACCACAAAATAACCCCAAAATATTTGTATCCCTTTGGGGATATATAGTTTGTTTCATGATTTTAGGGTCATTATGTCAAAGAATCCTTAATATATATAAATTAGGATATATGTATATATGTATGTTTGTATGTATGTATGTATGTATGTATGTATGTATGTATGTATGTATGTATAGACTCTAAAACGGCTGGAATAATTTTAAAGAAATTGTCGTAGAATGACCTTAATATATCCGAAAGTAACATAGGCCATACAAATTCCGATAGGGTCTGGGCGAGCGATAAACCACATACAAAGTAAATATTGCAGTATCGAATATCAAAAGAACTATTTTGGAGAGAGTTCTCAAATTAAGCCTTAACCAATTTCTCTGTTCTTTGAGATAAGACCCCCATACAAAGCAAATTAAAATTCCTAATAATCTATTTAAATCGTATGTTTGCTTAGAGCCCTACAAAATTGTTTGGTGAAACGAACTTAACCGGGTCTGCTAGTAGAACCATAAAATTCCATTTAGTTAATTGTTATATATTTTGAACTATGAAACTTTAATTTTACCAATAACTCAAAAAGTACCTATGGAAAATCCAAAAAGTACCACGAAATCCCAAATTGTCGATTCTCATGAAAATGGTGCTTTATATTCTAAAATATTTTTACATTATGATCCACATATGGATCAATATATAATTTATTTATTATTTTTAGTTAAGGAATTCAAAAAGTTCAATTATCATTATTTTTATTCCATACAGAAGAATTTAAAACTTCCACATAATGTTCTCAAATTATTGATAATTTAGAACAAATACAAAAAAAAGTACCAAAGTATACATTTTATTTCAGTCCTTGAAATTTGTCTTAAATTTTTTAAATCAATTTGCTGCAAAAAAGTACTAAAACACATTACATTATTAATAAAATTTGGTACTATTAATGAGTTGTGGACCATAGTGACTCCAATTAAATGTACCAAATTAATGTTATTTTTTTTAGTTTTGACAAATAAATGGTCATTTCACGGTTTTAAATTTCTTTCAATGAATTTTAATATATAAAATATTTGTATAATTTTGTCCACAAAATAGGAAAACATCTTTAAGGAAAATGTACCAAATATAGGTTTTACCTCCTAAACATTTGAAAAAGTACCAAATTTATATTTTCAATTTATTGATCAGTATCTAATGTGATCAGAATTTATTGATATGATTCATGGTTTACCAAAAAGGTACAACAGTATAATTTTACTCTTACTGTCACAAAATGGCCCCATTTTAAAAGAAATGCTAAACACTTGTCGGCTAATTTTCCGAAATAGTAACTGTATGTACTAAATGTTTTACATATCTATTTTGGTTTAGGAGCTATAAGCTGGCTGATTTTACCCGTTTAAATTTTTTCAATTTCTCACGCCCTTTTTGACACAATTCATTTCTTTCAAAGTATTTTAACAATTCAGAAGAAAATAGGTGAATCATTTTTTTATAAATCAGCCAACAAAACCCTTATTCGATTAAGTTAAATTGACGAAATTGTAGTTGAATTGAGGAAAGAAAATTACGTTAAGTTGTAATAAATAAAATATTTCAGAAAAATTCCCATAGGACCAAGGGAAGGAGTGTTCCCTTGGTCCTATCGGAAAGCAAATATTGATTATTAAATATCTTAAGAACTGTAACAGAGAGAATTTTTAAATTTGTTCCCAATGACTTCCACAAGGAACTGTTTTACTAGACAAAATATAACGGATGGGATCAAAGCGCACCGGGTAATAGCTAGTTTTAGATAATAATTAAATAGTGTAGAAAATATAATCGACAACTTAAAACAAAACAATGTCAATAGGACGGTGGTGATGCGACCGACTTGTATTTCTCATAAAAAATTATTCACATGTTTTTTGATCAGCTGATCTTCCATTAGAATATTTTATATTCTATAAAATATTTTCCTCCTGAGATTTCTATATTTAGTTCATATTTTCTTTGTCATAATTCATTTAATATAACAAAGAAAATATACAAAATTATTTGACGAAAAACTTAGTTCAATTAACAAAAAATTTATTCAATTTAACATATTTTACTAAATTTTTTAAAAATTTATTTGAAGAAAATTCTTTTATTAAAAAATCTGTTAATTAGAATAAAAATATTTATTTCACACCTTTTTTTCGTTAAAGTTTTTCGAAAATTTTCCTTAATATTACCTACGATATTTGGTTCAGAGATGGATCTATTTAGGGGGAAACGAAATCTATAGTTCATTTTATGTTTCTAGCTTCAGCCCTTTAAGTTGTGGGTTGGTGATCAGTCAGTTTATATACAGATAATCTAGCATAAGTATATAATCAAATAAAATAAATTTACCTTTTTTAGCGGAACGACCTTAAAAAATAAGATTTTCCTCTTTTTATTTTTCATGAAATAACACTTACATTTTTATTATTAAACTTATTTGCATATTTTTTATTATTTTATTTTTTTTATTTCTAATAATATTTTTTTCTTATATTTCAATTGATTTATTTTTTTTTTTTATAATTTTAGCAAGAAAAAAACACTTTTGACTTTTCAATTAAATTTTTATTTTTTAATAAAAATAATAAAATATTATTTATTTATTTATTTATTTTTATTTATTTATTTAAATTTCTTTTTATTTCATACATTTCAATTTTTTTAATATTTTCAAAATGGCACTTTTTTATTTACACCTTCAAAATAATAAAACAATCGAATTTACTGCTTCTTCTTTTTATTTTGCATTAAACCAAACAACAACACTTCCGCTCTTCTTTCTCAACAACAAAAAACATAAACACAACGACATTTTCTTTTACTCTTTGCTTTTACTTAAACACACATTCGCACAAACACTTGCAATAATTTGCATCAATAACTTTAAATACTTTTTTTATTATTTTTCCGATGAATTTCCGCAAAACTTTTATTTGTTTCTTAAACTACAACACTTTAACTTTATTTTGATATAAATTTTGTAACGAGATCTTAATTTTTAATACGAAATTTTCTTAGTTTAACTGACACAAATTTTTTTGAAGCAACCAACATTGTTAGATAAAAACCGCGAACTAATGAGAGTCTAATTAGAATACAGAGTTGTAGTTGCGTTTAAGTAAAACAGAGTTGTATGAAGTGGCAAATAAACTAGGTAAATGTCATGTGAGTGGGGAAATGGTGTAATGTAAGTGATGGAAATATGAATTGAAATAATTATTAATTAAGATTAGTTAAATTAAAAAGAAAAACAAATTAATAGAAATAAATATAACAAAAGATTCTATATTTAATGATATTTAAAAGTATTTATATATATAGTTTGCAATGGAGCAAACCATCGGATTTATTCATATGTATAAAATTAATAAGTGAAAACTTCTAAAATATAGGAAAATTATAGTTTTTTTCAGATATTGTGAAATTATTTAAATTGTTTCCTTCATTATATTTTGAAGAAATTATGAGAGTTATCGCGGAAATTAATAAATTTTAAATAAATATTTTAATTTATATACTACGAAGTTCAAAACACCTAAATGCTGAAGCTTACTGTGCGCTACATGCGTTTTGGTTGAAATGAATTGTGTGCACAAAAACACGGATAACCAAATAAAGTTTTTGTTAAATATTTCTATATTTTTTTAACCGTTAGAGATGTCTTAATGAAATTTCAATTGTTTAATTTAAGGCCCTTATCTGGTCAGGTCCTTGCCTTAATTGTTAAATTTAAATTTTTGTTAAAAAGTGAATTTTTAGTAAATATTGTCTAGCGAAAAATTAGAATTTCATATAAAAATTTAAATTTTGAGAAAACTTTAAATTTTTGGTGAAAATTTTATTTTTTTATGAAATTTGAAATCTTAATAAAAAGAAATTAATATTTTAGTAAAAATTTAATATTTTAGTGAATCAAATTTCAATTAGTGAAAATTTGAATGTTTAGCGAAAACTAACTATTTTAATGAACATATAATTTTCTCGCAAATATTTCAATTTTTATTGAAAATCTCAATTTTTAATTGAAATTTTAATATTTAGTGAAAACTTCATTATGTGTTGAAAATTTTACTATTTAGTGAAAATTAAAATTTTTGGTGAAAACATCAACTTTTATTGAAATTTTTAAGTGAAAAATTCAATTTTTTAGTGATTTTTTTTTTTTTTTTTTTTTTTGCAAAAAATTATTATTTTTTTTTTTGTGAAAAATTAAATTTTTAGTGAAAAATTCAATTATCACAAAAAAAGTAAATTTTAGTGAAATTTTTAGGAAAATTTTAATATCGATTTTTAGCGAAAAATTAAATTTGCTCTTTAGTGAAACTTTTGAATAATGTTACTTCCTCCTACAATTGACGCAATATCACTTTTTAATTCAGAGTCACTCCATTACTGGAAAACTTCCTTGGTCGATTATCGATGTCCGCCAGCGTAGATAGCAGGTTGGCGATGTAGCGTTGGATTGGATTGGATTAATTTAGGAATATCGAATAATTGGTATATAACCTTTTAAGCGAAAATAATGATAAGTCCAACATATCAGATAGTTCCGATATAAAATTCCTTTCCAAATTGGATTTTAAGCCGACTGAAATAAACATATTTTAGTTAAATTTCCAACACAAAATTTTATTATTCCAAAATTTCGGTGCCAAATTCCAAATCCCCAATTCCGAAATTCATCTCAAACAGCTTAAATCGTTAAGTTTTAAACTCTTACTTTAGGGTGTTCAGACTAATATCTAAATCTACCGCACTGTTCTTAAAGCGGGACCACTTTCTCCTATACCGATTCCAAAATTTCAATAAAAATTAAGATCTAAAAAATATATATTTTTATTTACATTTTCGTTCGGAATTTACAAATCACAAAAGTTTTTAGTTTTTAATTTGTGCTTAAATTATTTTTCACGCCATTCACCATTACCCCCTTCCTCACCCTCTTTCACTCACTTCAATGAACACTTAATTGTAGATTTAACATTTCCTTGCCATTACAAGTAAGCAGTTCTATCTCTTGATTAGACAACAATAACATGCGACCGCTTTGCCAGACATCAAAAGCACGTTGCGATTTTCGTATGGAATACATTTGACCCGAATAAACCACATGACAAGCGGGTACTTTACCCGAACGGGACCAAATGACTATGGTAACCGAAATGGGATATTCTTCTGGGGCAATTCCAGTAACCCAAATTAGAAAAAAATCCAAATCTGAAGAATTCTCTCTGAGACCACACATTTCATTAAGGGATATACGAGTGGTCATAACTAATATCGGTATGAGGTCTTTATATTCACTACTACCCAAATTGGTGATTTTATCACGCATTAAATATAAAAGATGACATTTGCTGATATCGGAGTGTATTAAGCGGGCATCCAAAAAGAAATTTTTACATTGAAAGGGCGTTATACGTTCCATGGGCAAATGGCTGTGATCCACCACTAAATGTTTATTGAAATCTGAAACAAATATCATACGTTTACACGAAGACTCGGGGCATAAAATTGGGGAACGTGGTATGTTTAATACGTAAGCAGGAACCGGTTTAGTTTGAAAATTTTTGGAGCGATTTTGAAGAAGTTCTGTGGCCAGAGCGGAAGAACAAGGTACCTGTTGAAATTGCGGTAAGGGTGGCTCTTGTTGCCCCGATAACTGTAGATTGTTTAAAGGAGTTGGTATAACATTGGAAGGTGAATAAAAAGCTCGATGGGTATTTAATAATTTCTTAATGAGAGACCCATTTATGTCATCTTTTTCGGAATTTGGTTTGTTATTCGCTAATTTTTCATCCTGTTGTTTTATGGTGTCATTTGTGGGAAGTTTTGTTAAATCGAAATTTTCCTCGAACTTGGTAAATTTCGAATCTTCTTTTAAGGTTTTAAAAATCTTTTGCAAGCGGAAATCAATACTCAGCTTTTCCATTTTATCCATGAGCACACATGGAACTGTAGGAGTTATATCTATTGCTGGCATAATTAAAAAATCGGTGGTCTTGCTGCCCGAAACTTTATTTGTAGCTGGATTTTGAGAATAAGTGGACTTAAGTCTGGGCGTCGATTCGGTGGAAACACTAACCGATTTCACTTTTAATTCTTGTTTTTGTTTTCTTTGATTTCGGTTAAAGTCACAGTTGGAACGTTGACAATTATATGAAGGGGAATTATATAAAGTTGTGGGACAATAAGAATCCAAATAATTCTTGACAACCTCTATATTATCAGTTGAGTTACGAGTTTCTAAATCACGTAAAACTTTCACCGATAGAGATTTTTGATGTTCACTATCATTCGATAAAGATTTTGCTTTTAGAAAACCGTTGGTATTCGACACAAGATTAGGAAATTCTATTTCCGATTTCTGATCCTGAAAATAAGTGATAAGTTCTTTCATTAGTCCACCCATATATCAGAGAAGTAGTTACCTCCTTTTTTACTATGCCAAAGTTCTTAGATCTTTGCTGATTTAAAATAGTTTCGCCATTTTGCTGCACAGAGTTTTCCATTAAGGAAACTGAATTATCAGTCGTTCCAGCACCCATATACAAAATCTCAACACCCTTATTATGATCATAGAAATCACTTTCATTATGCCCGTTATGATTCTCTCTATTTTCCGATTTTACTGAAGATTTCGAAGATAAATACTTCATTTGTATAAATTTTGAACTGGAACCACAAATGCCGCATAAACTATTATTTTGTAAATAACATTCGTTACATTGTAGATGTTCCTGGGTACAGAAATAACCACCAAAGGGATGTATGATGGGACCAATTTTCTTTATGCCACACGATGAACAGTTCATTGTTTTTTCTTCCCTTAAGAATAAAATAATTTCACAAAAAATTCGTTAAAATATTGTAGAAAATAAAAAGGGGTTTCAGATCCCGAATTTTGTTAAGCCAAATTCTTTTTTGAATAAAAAAATATACGAGAAATATAAAAAATTTGTTTTGAAATGTATTTTATAGATTTTTAAATCAGAAGTTCCTTTGATGTCTGGTATTTTGTTAGGACTTTTACTTTCATACTATAATCGATAAAATGGGGACCATGGCATGTTAAAACGAGGTAGATATACTAAGGTGTTTGTGCTTAATTACCAAATGGCCTACTAGAATCATTCGAGACCCCTGAAATGAATATATTTCTGGAGTATATACAAATCTGAGCAATTATACTATAACTACCTCATAGCCCAGACCTTGCCTATTCTGGCTAACATGTTAGTAGAATTGACTCATAAGAAATTCTTTAAACGTTTTTAAATATCTCTATGACCCAGATATCCAACATTGGAGCCTGTAGTTTACAAAGTCCAAACTCAAAACTTGCACTATCCTACACCTCTGCTTCATTCAAATCCAATTTTCCATTCGGATTTTATTTCAATTTAAATTATTATGAACAACTGTTTAACAAACTGAGAAAATGGTCAACAAATGGGTCCGAATAGGTCTAAAGCAATATATAGGCTTCAAGAAGCAAAAAGCGCGACTAAACCGACAAATTAATGCTGAAATCGAATATTTTTAACGCCCAGTTACTGCTCCGTATTTAGAAGGAATCCACAGGATTGGATTGTGCATTCCTCTTTCTTCAAATAAATCCACAAAAACAGGATAAGTCTGAATAAGTCTTAAATATTATATCGGCTTCAAGAGCCAAAGAGGCATTATAAAGCGAAAAAAAATCTTAAAATTTTGATTGCGGATTCCATTTTCTAAAACTAGTTAAGACAGAATTTTTGAAATTCGGATGTTAATCCGAAATAAATTAATGACTTGTTGTTGTTTTTTTTAATAATCCAAAAGAGTTTTAGTACTCATTTTAAAATATGACCCATTTATGATGAATAAGTCTAAAAACTATTCTTGGTACTTTTTTTTGTACCCTAATTTTATTTCAAAAAACATATAATGGAAATTAAATTTAATAAATTGATTGAGAATCGACAATAAGTAATTTCTTGTGGTACTTTCAATATCTTTTAAAGGTACTTTTTGTAATTATTATCCAAGTGGAATTTTATGGTACTTCTGAAATTTTCAAATAGTACTATTTGGCATTTCCATAATAATTAACAAAATGGTACTTCCGTTAATGTTAATTCCATTTAAATAGAAAATCAGAACCGCCAAAAAATTGAACTATTGAGCGTCGCACTTTGTGTCCAAATTAATTATTTGGAGATAACTCTCTAATCTTTGAACCGTTAAAGATAACTTAATAAAAATTGACATGAGTAGAACCGAGTAAAATTAAAGGAGTTCAAGGCCCTATTTGTTCAAGTTGATTGTAGGTGATTAGGTTGATTGGCCAGATTTTAATATCCCCTATAACCGGTTATTTTGTTTAAGTCAATTTTGCTTTCTCAGAAAAGCTCACATTTCGTATATCGAAGAAACCAGATTTTCTTCTCGAAAAACCGTTTTTTTTAATATCTTTTAAGGTTTTAAACACTTTGATAATAAACTGAAGTACTAGAACTTACCTGTAGGTGATGCGTTCAATTATTATTCCACCAAAACTGTTATGGCAAATACTGGAACTGAATCAAAAGATTTAAACAGTGACGATTCTGCATATAATTTGGAACATGAGTGAAATCCGAAAACATTATATCAAATAAATACTCTTTTAGAATCGAAATTGCTCGAAGTTGAAAGCTATGAATCTATAATACCCTGCAGCACATATTTATACAGCTGCGATCAAAATAATAGCACCACTTACATGTCACATCTTCATTATTAATTTATATTTGTAGGTTATGGTATTTTCAATCGTTTGATTTTATTATCCAATAACATTTCTTATTTTGGCTAAGTTTCTTCATCAGAACCATGTTTTTCAATAAGCTTTTGTGAAGTACAGTGTAATTAAAAAATACAAAAGCAAGTATACACTCTTTTACACAAATTGTTTATGGTTTTTTTCCAAGTGTAATAGAAATGGTGCTATTATTTTGAGAGGTCCCAAACTGACGATTTGTCTTTATAATCAAATTTATGTTCATTTAAAATAAATGCATAATGTGACGTGTGAGTGGTGCTACTATTTTGACCGCAGCTGTATTTCTGCATTTAAAATATACCTTCACCTCATTTACTCACACAAAACCACTATCAAAATTATCTGTAATCTAAAATGCGTTTTTGATTGAAAACAACTTTGTTTTTATTTTACATTCAGACTGATCTGATTTCTTAAGACTTTCAAAACTTTGCCATGAGATCAATTTAATTAATCGCATACTAAATGTGAATGAAAGAGTCTACAAAATGTTTAAGATTCAGTTAAATTTTGTCAAAAAATAATAATTATTGATATCAGATTCTACACGCAGAGAAACGTCACTTCGCAATATGCTCGTCGCAAACATTTAAATATTCGCGGCAAACATTTATTGTTATCACCAACATGTTAATTGTTGAATTTATTTTATTTTGATAACAATTACGTTGCTGTAATTAAACTATTTTTATTTAATAATACGAACAAAAAAATTTATTTAAGTAACAATATTTTTTATCGGAAAAATAATAAATTTAGTGGCGACAACAATAACTATTTTTATTAATGCAAAATCACAATGCGAATGAACATTAGTTACGTTAGTTACGTTACAATGTATAACAACAATAGTATGTTGCTTCTCGTTTATGGTTACCGGAAACATATTTTTTCTCAGCGTGTATGGAAGATGAATATGGAATGAAGGTCTGAAATCGCAAACATAATTGATATTGATTTTAATAATTCATTAATATAAATTGCTGTACACTTTTTATAAAATAAACTTATTCGAATGCAGCTTTAACGAACAAATAATATGAACTACATTTAACACGAGTAGATTTTTTCTTTGGTCGCTTTATTGAATCTTCATTAAATCGTCACGTATATATAAATACTTACGCTCTTAATCTCTCCGCTCTCTCATTCTCTCTCTCGCTACTCTATGCAGACACAATTAGGTTTCTAAATAAACTTTTTCTACTGTTTCGATCTTACTCCACTATAAGGGCTTGGGATATTATATAGTTATTGTTAAATTACACCGATCGGCGCAGAATTGCTTCCTGAGACGATTTAATATCTGTCCATATTACGTAGTGAACACCTCACAGTTCAACATTTTTGTGATAAGAAATTTGGTTCAAACGATTTTTATGGATCGTAAACGAATTCAAATGAAACCAGTTAAGACTCACGAAACAGATTTTTAAGTTAATTTATATTTTAAAATAAAATGAAATCAAACCGCGATCTACGATAGTTCCACAAAAAACCCACGATCCATCGTTTTTCTTTAAATAGAGTGACACTGATTCTCATAGAACATGACAAGAAACTAGTAAACGTCCATGATTTCCGAGAATCTGTCATTTATTTTCTGCATCTTCAATATCTCTCTTTCCACATTTTCTGATCGCTACAATGATGTCGATTTTGAGAAAATAACATTATCTCAAAGAATATAAACAGAAGCTTACGGTCAATATGCGCCAACTCAAAGAAAATGAATAAAGTTGGGTTTGAACAATTAAAAAATAGAGAACAATGAATTGTTGCCAAATGCAAAAAAGAACTTTAATTATCATTGGAAGTCATATAATAAGCGATTAAGCACTGAAGCCGAGAGACGTTTAAGGCCTTGAATACTACACAAAAAGGAGTAATTATTACAGGTGTTGAAAAAGGAATGGCAATTACCTTATGAGCTGTTCCAATCCAATAATGTCAAAACTAACCTGCACCAAACGCAATTGAATCCTTTGATGAGAGCAATAAACCAAAAAAACAGAATATTTGATTAGACACAAGTCCGTAATACTGCACCATTAAAGCGGACACTAGACAAAAACTATTTGGAAAGATTTTGCTTATGACTATATCGGTCGATATACATACTTTGAAAGTATAAGCTTCTCTTCAGAACAGGGTATCACAAATTATCCTAACTTTAGAGCCGTAACTTGTTTTGGAAAGGAATACATAGCACTTTTAGCATCATATGCAAGACCATGATTAGTTTGTTTTAGATCATCCGTCTTATTGCACAAAACTTGACCCCTGTGGCTACCATTTGTTTCGATCAATATAGGACGCCCATACTGAAATAGAAGTAATTTTTATCAAAGTTGAAAAGTGGATGCAATACGATGACCCCGGGCATAAAAAATTATACCAATTAGAGTTGAGTCGAATATTCATAACACCAAAATAATCTCTCTATTATGTAGAATCTGAAGAGTGTTTTTGTATTATGAGTTGTTGAAATCGGAGAGATCATATCGCTCATTTGCTGCAAGATCGTTATAACGCAAAATTCGCAAGTTTCGCATTAACTTCAGTAATCCATAGTAAATAATGTATTTTATTAACTGGTCCATTTTTGTGAATGAACCATTCATCATATCAGACAGGATTTCAACAAAAATATATTATGTCAACTATATAGTTTGTTGATTATTGCCAGAATATAAAGCGTTATTCCTATTGCGTATCGATAGTTGTTAAGTTTAAATTGTAGATTTTTTGTATGCATTTGATTTCATTCATGAATCTAATGAAATAATTGATTTTTGCGTTATCACTTCTTTGCAGCAAGTGAGCGATATGAACAATTTAATCTCACTTCGTTGCTTTTTTATGATTACAAGTTCGATTAATGCAGAATGTCCCTATTGGAATATAATTCAGTTTAGATTATCAGAAACTGGCTTAATTCAATGTTGGAATAGTTCTCTTGGTTTGGTAGTTATGATCTACCAGAAAGATAGCAAAACGTAGTGGAAGAATGAGTTAACTCATTTTATTATAATAAACAATTAAGATTGTTCTACCCTTATTTTTCTTCATCAGGATCAATTTAAAAATAATTGAAGGAGCATATTTAAGATTCCCTTTGTAACGGGGTACCATTCAGCGATATTAATATTGTTTGTATGGGGCACTCCTCCGTGTCCTATGTAACCAAAGAAGTTTTACTTGTTCCCCGAGTTCGTAATATCCGTGTTTAGCTGTTTCACTGTTCTCATATTAAATCCTAAAATATTTAGTTCTTTTAACAAAAAAATCATTAATCTGCGTATTTAAATTATTTGCGGCCTAAACTGTTATTAATACAGAAGTTATTTATAAAACGTTTCAATATATCAATACAACAATAATTAATTGATAAATAATTGTTATACAAATCACCTAAAATTCCCCACAGGGGGTTCAAAAACAGAAAAGATATATTAAGATTAAAAATGCCATCAACCATTAATACCACAAAAACAAATTAAAAGTGTGTGTGCATGTATCTGTGTGTGTTGGTGTAATTAACGCATCATTTAAATTATTTTTAATTTGAATCTCGTGTTAAATGTATTGTGTGTGTGTGTGTGTGTATGTAAAAATAATTATCAATATCTGTAACTATATGCGGTCAGTTAATTTTAATTTATATGAATATAAATAATATATAAATATATGTAGTTATGTGTTTTTACCACTTATGGATGAATGAACTTCAAAAAAAAAGGCTGAAAAAAGAGATCAGTAGAGTGAGTGATTTTGTAGAGTGTGACAAAATGAAGTGAATGATAATGATTGTTTATTTGAAAGATGACACAGCGGATTTTATAGAAAAATAAAAAGTGGGAGAAGATTTGGCCCAAAACGTCATAATACAATTTGACATTTAAAATGAATCAACAATTATAATAATTATTTATTATAAAACTAAACCGTTTATAGCATAAACGTATTATTTTCAAATGCAAAATTTTTTATTCATCTCAAAAAAAAAAAAAAAATCAAATAATTATTTATTTAATTTTTGGACTCGTAACTAACTGCATTAGCATTGGTGTACTTAAGAAGCTCTTAAGTAGATTTTTTCAAGTTTTTTCTTTAATTCAAGTTCGATTTCTTCTTGAAATGGACTGAAAGCTTAAACATTGAAGGCCTTTTTTAATTGTTCCATGCTTGTTATTTGTGAACTTCAATTGCTATAAATACCAATTGAAGTTCTTGGTCATTTAACAGTTTATTTCTTAAATTCAAAGTCTTAAGTAGTGAAATTCATATTACTAAATTGTCGACTAAATATTTAATTATTTATTTAATAAATTATGGTTTGTATATAGAGATAATACTAAAAGGGTGGTCCAAACAAAATTCACGATGTAAAGGGATTACTTATGGCCAATAATTGTAAATTTATTGTACAGCTGCATGCATAGGAAGTTTTTTTTCAGACAATTGAATTTATAATTTTTATTAAAATTTGAAATGTTTGTGAAATCTTCAATTGTTGGACTCGATGATAAGTTAAGGTTAATGACTTTTATAACACACTATAGCGAATAGTGAACTGCCTAAGTGTCAGCTCAGTTGCAGCTGTACCTAGTACAGCTGTAAGATTCAATATTCATTCGATTTGTAATAATCGTGTGATCTTCAATTTCTGGACTCCATGAAGAGTATATGATAATGGTTCTTGTAACACTCTATAGCGATATAGTGAGCTCACTCTGTGAGAGATAATAAAACCGGGAGTTGGCGATTTTACAGTAGCAAATAAACATTCAACGAGTTATAGTTTTGCAATCACTAGAAAGTCACTTAAAATTATATCGATAAACACCACTGTGATTGCAAGCAGGAGAAATCCCTTAATAGCAATGGACTGTTTAGCAATTCGATGAGAGGAATTTAAGGTGTATCTAAGATGGGTTTCCGTAAGACTTGTGTTCTGAAAATTACTGCCCAATAAATCCTGACTATTTAAATGGGAAGGACACACATCAACATTCAAATGACATCAGCAGTATTTAAAGAAAATATTTTAATATAGAAACGGCATAACCGGAATTATTTGATAATAGTGAAGATATCAGACAATTCAAATGTCTTCTAACTGGCATTCACCGTCTTTAATTTCACGTTTGAAAACTATAAATCTTAATGAAAACAAGAATGGTTGAACGACCTAGAAACCGTAAGGGAAGAGGAAAAACGGGAGACAAGCACTTTAACTGAATCGCAAATTGAAACAAGATTAAACTGCTGAACCAGTATTAAATGGAATTAAAAACCTGGACCCAGAAAAGAAATACATTCGCTCTTTGAGGGAAGAATGGAAACTTAATGAACTATTGAAGCTTGTCCACAAGTAGCCCCGACAGTTCAAATCAAAATTGCAAGAACACCATTCTTCTGAATGAATGAAGAGCCCATACATAAGGCACTAAGTTCTTGGAGATATGTCCCTCTATATATATATATATATGTAGAAGATCAAGAAGCTACTGTAGCGGATCTTTTTTTCGATTTCTATTGTGGTCTAATTGTGGAAGTGAAAGAGGTACCCAGAAAGGGTAAATCGATACCCAGACAGTCTGGTGTTGAAAATGAGATATAAAAACCTTTGACTTAAGACTGGTAGCAAGGGATCCAGTAGCCCCTAATATGTCAAGATTTACACGGTATTATTGGGGAGAGCCTTAGGGGAATTCCGTAATAGCTGTGGTTTAGGCCAAAAACTCTAGGAGAGGTCATGCTTCCGAAATGCTGCTGAAACACAACACAGGTCATGAGGAGTGTGACAAGAGATTTTATAGCTTCATATAAGAGATTTTTTACCCAGAAAATTTAAAAATAGATTTGTTTACCATAACAAAAAAGGATTTGTGGGCATTGGATTGCGCATTGTATTCACACGATGTTAAGACCAATGTGGTGTTAGGTCGATATGGTTCATCATAAATCTTTAAGGAACACCCTCTAAGTTATGAGTGAAACTTTTTCGACTCAAGGATACACAAAAAATGTATAACTCTCCCTGGTTTCAATACTTTCAGTTAAGTTGTTGGAAAAGGTCTACGTTAAGGTGTGACACAATTGCAATTTATTTACACTTTTCCAGATTAAGGTTTCACACAAATGGTGCCGAAGTGTTAGTTTTCTAAAGCTAACTCGGAAGCTTAATATTGTGCATTATGTTTGGACCACCCTTTATTTATTTCAAATTATCTTTAAGAATTATAAAAAGAAACATTTAATTAATTTCCTTTGCAGAAATCTTCTTTAGCAATTTTAGTCATTTTATTGGCTTTTGTGGCAGCAGATGTTTCCCACTTATCTGGTCACTATTTGCCACCTAGTTATCACAAGGAAAATCATCCACAACAACAACATTTCCACCATCCCGATGGTATTCAAATGAAACAGCCACCCCTTCCAATGACATCATCAAATGGCCGAGTTGAAACGACAATAGAAAAACATGAATTAGTCGAATTGCCAACACAAATCGAAATTGTTAAAGAAGGACAACCCATATATGGTGTTCGGCAACAAAGCGTGGAAATGCTAAAGAGTAACGAACAATTGGCGGAAATAAAATCCCAATTTTTGCCACCAACACCAGAAATCGAAAATTTACAACCACCTGCGATACCCTATGAAATGCCAATGAGAACTTATTTACCACCTATTGTACCAGATACTCCAACCACTACTGATATGCCTCCCACGACTACAACAAATTTACCACCCACTACTACTTATAATCCCGCTACAGAAGAAACAACCACTGAACAACAAATGACAACAGAAGAGAATACAAATAGTTTACCGACCACAACAACGGAAATACCTGCATCAGAACAACAGTCATATGATACAACAACTTTATCACCTGAAACCATAACAATGCCAGAAAATCATTATCTACCATCTAACACTCCATACTCAATGCCACAAAATCATTATCTTTCACCTTTGGACATGATGTTGCCTCCCCCAGAACCCACTCCACAGTTAACATATCAACAATATCAGGAACAATTAATGCATGAACAACATATGCAACAAATGTATCGCGAACAAGAAATGCAAGAAATGTTGCATGCAATTGCCGAAATGGAACAACAAAATATGATTACATTAGAGCCCCAACAGCACCAACAACCAGTTGCACCAGTAGAACCTGCTCATATTTTACGTGACGATGGTTATCATTATAAAACGGCTAACGATAATTTGAGACGTTATCGCTATCGTCATTAGGATTTATACTTTTTTTCTTTTTAATTTAGATAAAATTGTTGTTTTTGTTGTTAAAATTTTGAAATAAAAATAAGTTTTATGTTAATAAGGAATTTAAGTCATAAATGCGATTATCAATCACTTAAAGCAGCGAAATATTATACGTCATTCTCAATTAACATCATGCGTTGTGGTTGGACCACATCACGCAACGATTCAATTTTAAAATTAGCCATAGATGCCATGGACAGGAGTTAAGATTGTCTAGAGATAATCCTTATTTGGATACCGTTAGTAGTTAAGCATTTTCGCGAATTCAAACCAGAATTACAAAAGAACTCTTTCTTTAGAGAGTAGGAATTCTTGGAAGGCTTAGGAACATATTTAAATCTTTCTATTTTGAATCTTTGGAAGTCAATAACACCATTCAAAGACACATGGTCTATGTTGGACCAAAACACATTAATTTCAATCTTAATTAAGCTGGAATAACCCATGAAGATCGCGGCAGGTTAGTCTTATTAAATGAGATAAACATTCTCCAAATACCGTGGGATTCAGCTTTTTCTATAAATTTTTCCACGTTCGAATCTCAATCAGTCACGCTTTGCTCGATTTTACAAATATCTTCGGGTCGACTTCAATTGTATTATGTTGACGTTGGGACGACTTTCTCCTTCTACATTCCATTGGGTCATTAATGGCTTGTCATTCTGTTAAATTCCTCTACCGACAAGATTTTCACTTTATAAAGTAGAAGACTTTTTTAACGCAGCCCTTTTTAGTCCTTAGAGTTACATTTTGTACAACTTTGGATAGCTTTGCTAAGTAATTTCTACCCGAATCCGCGCGACTAACAGTCTCAAACAGTCTATCCATTAACAGATTAAAGTTGAACTCAACTTCGCACATGTTGCTTTAGGCCCTATAAATTTAACAATCGATGACGTTATTAGGGCTTCTTTAAATATGATCTTTTGGTCCAATAAGGAAACGGACCCGCTCAACTATTTTTAGGGTTTATTTAATTTGTTTGACAATAAAGGAGTTTTAAAGGAGAGAAATGAAGAGTGACGCACCTTGAAAGTCATCTTGTTGGGGTAGGACAGCCTTAAAGATTTTTGCAAAGTAAGTGTCAAAGGTTATTCTTCTGGTTTAGGCAGTTTTTAATTTGGGTAATTATGTCACTAAGTCAATGCTGTATCTATTGATGATGAACTCCTTTTAGGTGATAATTTTGCTATCGAGAGAAAGGTTTTCAAAAGATTTTCTACATCAAAATGGATAAACACCACTTAGAAACGGCCTTATGATCACATGACCCATGATAAGATACATTTAATTATTATTAAGGATGCTTCAATGATAACGCGTAACGCATTTTGCAACCATGTAAATTAATATTTTTATTCAAAATTTCCAACAATGATGATCACAAGATATTCAATTGTTGGAGTTTCATTCTGAACAGATTTGCAAAAAAAATTCTCTCGATTATGAACATTTATCGCCATTTTTGCCAAAACGCTTGAAATATGTTAACACGCTGATCAAATGTGAATATCTCCACAAGAAACTTGCTTAATACTGAAACAAGAAATATCCATAAAAAAAGTTGGAGGAAAAATTTTGACCCACTACTGACATAGAGCTTTATGGTGGGACCACTCCATGCTAAGTAATTTAAGTTGAAATTTTATTTTTAAATTTGTTTTATTTCGAATAAATATTGCAAATAATTATTTACTATAATTTTTATTATAATTAAAAAAAATCATTAAAATCCCCGATCAAAGTTATTCATCTTCATCTGGCGGCTGCTGCTCTTGATCTTTAGGCATAAAGTTGACTTTATGCAGAGTGAATTGTACATTGTAATAGGGAACATTTAGTGTCAATACAATGCAATACAAAAGTATTTGTAAATATTTTGTACGCAATATATACGAGGCCCCTTGATGCTTGGGAAATAATGGATGTTCTCTACTCTGACAATCAAACATGAAATAACCACCATCATTACCGGGAATAAACCGATAGCTAAACATTTCTTAAAGCACTGTATTATGCCGAATTGAAAATAGTTGAAGAAATACATTAAAGATTCCGCCAAATTCATGCGATTGTAATTAGGGCGACTGTAGAGTATACCATATGCTACAATTTCGATGTGAACATTAAATTTCATATCATCCAGTTGGCATTCAAAATCTAAATCTTCCAAAGAGAATTGATAATCTTGACACTTGATGCTCTGCATACTCTGTTGCAGATAACGATCACCATTAACAATGATCGAATCTAAAAGTTGGGGACTCCAGTCCACTAGCCTATATAGACTAGCGGCACATAGTGATATAACACAACAAGCTAAATATTGTTTGCCTCTGGTGAGATTACCAAATACCGGAGCTTGAGGATGTAAGTTACCCCATAAGGACCATAATCTTTCATCTATTTCAATATCATAGTTTTTCAGTTTTGTTACAGCCATACACCGATATCGTCCCGCCGCATTCCTACGATTCAATCTACTCCAAAGGGGCAGACAATGTTCTAACCAGGCTATAGTTTCATTGTGGGCACATGTTGAAGTCTCGGGTTCAGCTGGAATATTGCAAGTCTCCATACCGGTTAGTAGTTGTAAGATAAATGCACTTTGTGGAGCCTTCCTATACGATATTATTTCGACAGTCATAAATTTATAAATACGCTCTTCCTTCCAATTTTGATTACAAGCTCTTTGGTCTAAATAACGGATTAGAGATTTAATATCAGCAAAAAGTACCCAAGAAGCAGTATTTCGTTCAGCATAAAGTTTTGCGGTTTTGGCATATTTACGACGTTGATGTCTATATTCCTTCTCCTCTTCTTCATTGTCAGCATCCATAAGCTCCATGCTGGCATAAGGATCAAACAAATGATAATATTCATCTTTGGCTAAAGCATAAGAACAATTCGCCGTTTGGAAAATGAAATATTTGTTCAAGGAAAAAACTTTTTGCATTTGCTTCTCCAGTTTACCAATTAACCCTAACGGTTCATAAACCCTCAAGCATACATCGAATATGTAATCATCCACGGATATATTTCTTAGCTTTCTTTCCTCACTATTAGACATATCCTCTATGGTTTTGGTAAGCATTAAGGTTGAATCAATAATCTGATCAATACGATGAGAAGTCCATTGATTTAGAGGTTTCAGAATCGAATACAATATAGACATTGCACTGGCGAATAAACAGGGTTTAACTTCATTGTAAAAATAGCTGGTTCTATCCACTAAACATTTGCTTCCTTGAATTTTATATAACAAATCCTTTTCACGCATTCTATAACCATAGAGTACAGCTCGAGGTTTTAACGTTACTTCATATTTTGTAGAGTCCCATTCTGTGTCAAAATCATGTTTCGGCTCTACAGTACATTCTTCCTCTTCAGCTTCCAACTCTTCTAACAATTCCTCCCCACCGAAATCTTGCTGAAAGGAGAAGTAAGCACTTAAGTTAGTTTCTATTGAACCCTGGTGCCTCGGCTCTCCTGGTATTATGTCAGCTGCCCTCTTCCCTTGTGATTTTTCTGGCACTGTTTTTGTCTCACTCTTCTTTAGGAAGTTTTCTATACGGAGATTTTCCTTTTTAAGCTCTTCATTAAGGAAGCGTAATTTTGATTTTTGATTTTCCTCAAATCTGGCTTTTTCCTCCAAAGCAGAATTATACATTTGTTGTTCCAGATTTGGGGGATAAGTTCTATAACGACTTACAGGTTCAGGTGTTATGTCACATACATTCAGTGTTATAACTACAAAACTTGTGATGCTGCAACCCTGAGCATTACAACCAAATTCAATGCGTCTTATGAGGGAATCCAGTTCAATAAAACGCATTAGACAACCAGGTCCTGCCACACCTGATATTCTGTAGCCTACAGTATTTACTGGGAAACCACAGAACATATAAAGGAAATTGTAACGTTTTACCACAAGACAACTGAATCGTTGACAAATCACCAATATACGTTTAGAAGTATTTAAGGTCTCCATCATTATCTGTTTCAGGGATTTTTGAATATCGGATTTAAATTGTTTTTCGACTTCCAGGGAATAGGTTCTATCACCCAACATTACTTTGGGTATATGTTTGTTTAACAATGCTCCCAGGGTATACTGATATGTCTGAAAGTATTCATTAAACATTTCCACCGATTCTAAACTATAGTCAATAAGTTTTGAGGACCAGGTTGAAATTTTATATTTAGCTGTTAGAGCTGATGTTATAATGGCGCTCAGAAGACCTTTAAATTTACTTTGTTCCTCATCTATATATTCAATTTGTTGGGAACCCAAAATAATGGCCGAGTTATCGGGTAGAGAGCGGAAATTACTAGGCAATTGAAGTTCTTCCTCCAAAGTCATTGTGGGAATATTGATTTCCGATTCAGCTTTATATAAAGTTTTCAAATTATCATAATCCTCTTCATGTTTAACCAGATATTTCAATTGTTCCAAATATTCTCTATCTGAACGCAATAGCACACGAGTCGCTGACTTATATAACTTGGGACGATATATTACATTTTCAGGAATTTCTTGAACTATTTCACAGACAATTTCTTCCAACATAGGCTCCACAACTTCACAGCTTTTATACACAATTTCACGTTCTTTTTCATCCAGAGATTCAATACTGCAAACCTTCTCGATTTGCTCTTTCTTGCCTTTACCTTTGCCTCCCTTACCTTTGCCCTTCTTAGGTTTTTTGTCTTTTTTGTTTTGTTTCTTATCCTCCGCACTTACTTCATCTCCTTGGCCTTGTTCCATAGCATTAGGATATGTTTCTGGTGTCAGATGCAATTTTGGATATCTTAACTTTCTTTTTTTGCCATCCATAATGGGCTTAATACAGCCCACATTGATTGAGTGTATGAAAAACTTGGCCCCTCTGCGGATTTCGACCACTAGTTCATACATAACTCTCAAAAAAGATTCAATATTGGCATGCAGTTGTAAAATGGCAGCACCTTGAGTTCTATAATCATCTGGATCCAAAACTTGGCCAATTTTACCTCTTCGAAAGGGATCATAGACATAATAAAATTCTTTGTCACGCCACACCCCCAACGTGAAATTATCTATTTGTAATAAAGCTGCTTTCCAATCATTATTAAACAATTCCCTCATGCCGCTGGTCAGCAAGGAATCGGTATATTTTTTACAAAAATCGGTTACAGTTCCAGTGCACATAAAGGGACTCTTTTTCAAAGAGGCCTTAAATGTGCCTAAAACATATTTATCGGGAATATCCAGTATGGTCACAAGTTGGTTGTCTTTTAGTTTCAATTTTCTCCTTAAACTTTTGTAATAGGCGGTGCCAAGTCTTATAAGTTCATCAACTTGATCTGGTTTCCAGCACTTACCGCGCTCAATATAAGAATACAAAATCGCCATAACCGATATCAACATCGAGGGATTATCTACCGCCAATGAGGTGGGTTGAAATAAACCATTATTACAACCTGGAATTACAGCATAGGACTCATTAACTACAGCCCATTGTTTGTGGAATGTTCTCGGGAAAGGGTTTTCAGGCAAAGGATCAAGGATTTTCCCATAGCTGGTTAAAATCACCTCATACAATTTAAATTCATCTTCCAAATTGGTCTGACTAATGTTGACTATAAAATGTACCAAATGTTCGACAAAATAGGTGGAAAGTAGAGCACATTTTCCATTCTCAAAATCTCGAGTACAAGTTTCCGTTCTCCCATTTGGATCATAAATATAAAAGAAATTCTTACATCGTTTCCAGATCAATAAGAATAATTTGTTGGAGCATAGAATACATGTGTTATATTTGGAAAAATAAACACTTAAAGCTTTATAAATACTTGGCTCACTTTTTAGGGGCCCTGAGAAATGGACTTTTATATTGAGAGCAGCTTGTCTTTCACTTATTTGGGTTATAATATCGTAATCATTGTTGGGTGATTTATAATTCATTTTAACGGATTTCTCAATTAATTTTTCACCCATATCAATTATAGAGTCCATGGTTTTATCTTTCCAAAAGTCGGCATTTAATTTAAAGCCCTCAATGAATGCCACGTATAGACAGGCCATTTCAAGAGGTCTATTAAAGTAACTGAAAGTAAAACAAAAAATAATTTGAATAATGTTAAAGAATTAATTGATTAAAGTGAAAACTGCAATATCGACTTAAACAAATAAAAATTTTTATCAGTTTTAAACGCTTTTCGGGAAGAAGCAATATTTGGAAGTTATAATTATATATGAATCGATTTTCTTTCAAAGTAGAAACAAGAATGAACTTTCAGAGGTATGCGATATTAAAAAATATCGTTGGAAAGGGGTATAACGCTGCTTCGTGCCCTACCTGATTTTTTTTTGCTGCATAAAAATTCTTCTTAGTCCCGATCTCGAAAAAATTATCCAAATTACGGCGTGTTTTAAAAAAATTTATGCAACGGATTCTTCTGCCAAATCTCCCTGATCCTATACGTTCTAAATTTTGCCAATAATACCGTTTCATAACAAAGTGACAAAATTTGGACTCTCTGGGTGTTATAGTTCTTAAGATATGCGAAATTAATATCTGAAATATTTAAGTTTAATTCTTCTTTTTTCTCTACATGGTCACATCTAAATTTTTGAACTCTAGCAGATAATATACAGTTACTTTTGGCTTTGAATGGAGGCTACCCCTTTTTTGACCCTAATCGTCCTAAATTTTGTTCAGTAATTCTATTTGTTGAGAAAGTGATTGGTATGGAATCTACTTTAAATATTCGATAATTAAAATTCGCTTTGTTTTGGGCGCTACCTTTCCACCTAATCTTATCCGTCCCACATTTTGACCAGTAAGAGAAGTTAAAGGAATTTAATCTTAATACCCTCACTTCAAAATATTTGGTAATTAAAATTTGCCTTGTTTGGGCGCTACCTCTCCACCTGATCTTTCGTCCGACATTTGACCATTAAACAGCATCTTGAATAAGTGATCGGGGTCAAATTTTAAAATTCTTTAAAAATTCTCGCTTTAGTAGTTTTTTACATATGCAAATATTAATGTGGTTTGTATGAGTGCTACCTCTACCTCTGGTCCTATCCGTCCTACATTTTGCTCAGTAAAACAGTTCCTTGAGTAAGTGATTTGGATTAAATTTGAAAACTATCGCTGTAACAGTTCTTAAGAGATTTAGCAAATAATATTTTTTTGTATGAGGGCTACCTCTACTCCCGGTCTTATCTACATGTCCCAAACAAACACAGATTAATTTATATATGTAGATTTATAAAAATGTTGATATTTTGTTAAAATTCTTATACTTACGATTTCTTTCTAGGAATCGGCTGAGGTTTCACCGCTTTCGTACCAAATATTATAACGGCAGAAAACGTTTTATCAAGATCTTTAGGTATTTTATAAGCCTTTAACTCCAAATTATTACATTCTAAAAGGAAAAAAACAGAAATGAAAGTAAATTAATTTTAAATTTTATCATAACCTTAAAATGCAAAACGATTGACTTAGAATCACTTTCAGAATCGATTTAACTATGTCCGTCCATCAGCCTATCTGGCACATGTTACTTTGTGAACACTCTTTAGACTGGAATTTGAAAGACACCTTTATGCAGTTTGATATGATTTTTTATAAAGACAAAAAAGTCCTAACAGAATGAGAGTTCAAGCTCATAAAACACACAAACATGAAGAGCTTTTTTGGTAAAAGTAAATTTTTTATTAATACTAATTTTAAGAAGATAAGTTCACACAAAAAACCGTAGCGCAGATATATACCCATTTTCGAAAATCACTTTAAAAGGGAAAAATCTCCAAAAAACTAATAGTATTGTGATATTTTCAATAATGGTTCCATAATATTATATAGCCCACTACCAAAAGCACCTTAAATGACAAGCTTAAGTGAGTACATAATGAAAAAAAAACATACGGATATCGGTCCATAACTTATTTTGTCTAAATCATTGGAATAAAACGGAATTATGTAAGGAAAGCTTACCAAATTTTGGCACAACAGCTTCAAGAAAAGCACGATCCAATTCACTTTGCCTTTTTTGTAAGCCCACATTCCAAGTCCACAAATCTTCAGCATTCTTATTAGGAATTAAATCAATCCTCTGTAAACCTTGAGCATCAAAGATTTTTTGTAATTCACGTGGATTATAAGTACTGTAGGGTATATCATTGTCAAGCTGGAATTCTGGTCTTTCCGATTCGTTAATGTATAAGCCGCTTTTAGGGCGTTTCAAAGCAAGCTGTTGAAAAAAAAACGAGAAAATCGAAATAAAGAAAATGGGAACTGTAAAGTATATTTCATTTATAATACAAAATCTCTTCGGATGCTATAAGGATCCACTTTAATGCTCTTATTGTTTATTAAATACATGTTTGTCCTAAATTACTCGCGAAATGCAATAGGAATAAGAGAGTGAAAACGATTTGGCATTGGCAAATTTAAAACACCCTCCAACAGAAACTCATCAGAATTATGTATCCCAGCAAAAAAAATGTATGGAAGTGCTTTTCAAGGGATTAAATTTTCACTCATCCTCTGAAGTCCTTTGTAATGTTTTACATTTTCATACTTCGGAATCAAGTTGTATATAAATAACATTCCAGGAAACTAATAACATCCAGAATCTTATATTAAAGTTAACAAAAGAAAATTTCGCAAGAAGATGCAGGTCTAATATCGAGCTCGATCTTAGATTGCGGATGGATAATAGTTTGGGATCCCAAAGCATACGAAGACTGGCCATATTGTATTTTTTAATATAAATTGGGGTAGTAAAGTACAACGATCCTTTTGCTGATGACTCATTGTTAGCAAAGATGACAGTTATACGAAGTTATGGAAACCCAAGTCAGGTTTAATTCCCGTACAAAGCGAACGAAAACTTTCTTTAGCATAAAAGAGCATTTATAAAGGCACCATTTCCGAATCACAAGTTCAAGATCTTATTGCCTACTTTGGATGTTCTTTTCTTGCTGGGATATATGAATGAAACCACTTTTTTAAAAGGAAATTTTTGAATTAAAAGTTTCCATTTTGACCAGTTCCAATATGATCAAAATGGAAAGTGTTAATATTGCACTATATACATTGATAGACTCAGTGACCCCAAAGGAATACACATAAAGCGACATCTATTTAGAGAATTAGAGAGAGAACTAATAAAAATGGAATTTCATCCTTTTGCTGACGACTCATTGTTCAAATAAATGACAGTTATACGAAGTTATAGAACCCAAATCCGGTTTCTTTCATGTACAAAACGATCGAAAACTTTCTATAGAAGTATATTTTATACATAACTTCAGACTTAGAGAATTGACATAAAAAAGAACATTTTCCTCTAACACACATTTATGTAAGATTCAGTGCAAATTATCTGAATTTGTACCACTTCCGGATCACAAGTTCAGGATTTTATTGACTTCTTTGGATGTTTATTTTTTTTTTGCTGGGATATGAATAAATCCACTTCTCTCATTTGATCTTAAAGAGGTTAACATTACTAACTATTTCCATGAGTCCCCTGACAGGAAAAATTAACTGTTACCTTCCTCACTAAATATATCATGTGTGTGTGTGAGTGTCAAAATTCAATATCGAACTAACTCAAATCGAGTATGTCAACAAAAGGACTATAAGACTTATGTGAATTTATTAAGTCCTAAAATTATATACATCCATTTATTCCTTGGTGTTATGCACAGAGTAACCATCCCTGCTTTGTTTTAAATACATACATACATACATACATACATACATACATACATACATACATACATACATACATACACACATACATACATGTAGATGTCATGCATAAGCTCTCAGTTAAACAATGTATTTTTAACTGTGTCCTCATTATACATACAGCTGCGGTCAAAATAATAGCACCACCAGGTTACAACTATAACAAATAATAAAAAATGCATAACTTTTGTTTAATTTTTTAGTAGAATTTTTTTTGGATTGAGATTTCTATTTATTTTGAACATTTTATAGTGTTTCCTTTCTGGTTAATAAATCCCATTAAATTTACTACATTCCGGCACCTTCCCAGTATAATAGAGTTTCATGCCTGCACTATAGAAGTGGTCCAAAGTTCACTATTATTGGTCGGTTTTATTTACCGACACCTTCTTTTAGACTCACGGATCCAAAGAATACTTTTCAATATGCCAAACCAAGTAAGTTTTAGCAAACTCTAATCTATTTGGGACATGGGGAGCAGTTAAGATGGGGACTTTTCACGGTCTATGGGCTTTCAAATTATATTCTCTAAGTCTTCTGATCCTTTTTTATTCCCCACAACAAAGATTAATGTTGCCATCTTCATTTGACGTAACAAGCGATGAACCATTAAAGTTGTCGCCACAGTTTTTCGTCCACGACTCCTTACTTTTAATTTGTAGGTTATGGTATTTCTAATCATTTGATTTGATTTTTCAATAATATTTCTTATTTCGATACAAGTTTGCGCATAGAAACCATGTTGTTTTAATGAGTTCAATAGAAATGGTGCTATTAAGTTATGAGGTCCCAATCTGACGTTTTGTCTTTATTATATTTATTCGAATAATCGTGTTAATTTAAAGTTAATGCATTCATTTTCTCAGAGAATTTATTTTGAATAAAGAGACTACAAAATTGTGGATAAAAATATTATGAAGAAAACACAAATCAGCAACAAAGATTAACATATGAGTGGTACTATTATTTTGACCGCAGCTGTACATACATTTTACAATAAGACAGAATAGATTTACATGAAATTTAACATAATGATAGCAGAGAAGTGCAGCATTATAATGTTTGGACGCCATAAGGGTCAATATTTTCAAGACCTTGCAAAATTTTGAGAGATCAAATAAAAATAACAAAATAATATGTGTTTTTAGAGTTATTTTAATTAGAACAATCTCGGTCCATATTTTGCTGTAGCTCCCATATCATGCCCCTCACCGAAAACAGTTTTCAGTTTTTAAAACGAGTAAATAAAGACCAATTCTATTGAAATTCGAGACAATTATTTTACTAACTGTGCTGAATATTATTATTTTAATTTGTCCTATATCGGTCCAACGGGTTTGAGTTTATAAAATATTTAAATAAAGATCAATTCCATTAAAATTTAGCACAATGATTTTTCTAACTATAATCAAAGTGTATTATAAATATGAACAATCTTGATCCAAATTTTGCTGTAGCTTCCATATAAGACCCCTTTCCGAAAAATAGTTTTGAGCTTATAACAAGCATATTTTTTGTTTTTATACCCTTCACAATACAAGTGGTGAAGATGGTATATTAACTTTGTCATTCTGTGTGTAACGCTAAGAATGAATTGCTTCAGGTCAAAATCTCAGTCGATTTTCGTCAATCTGTATGTCTGCTCACATCCACAAAAATTGACAGAGCTCAATGAAATTTGGCGTAGTAGAAAAAGCCATTTTAATAGAAAAAAATGTTATAACCAAAATTATAACTAATTTTATGACTCATTAAGTATTTCTGTGTTATATAATATATATTTTTGTGAGTGTATGTGCGTGTGTAAATGTATATCTATGGAATCTAACGTATTAACTTCACACGAATTTGTGGGGGAGGGTATAGAACTTGTTCTTGTTAGTATTTTTCGGTATCGTATTTAAAATAATGTTCCCATTATTTTTGCTTTTCAGAAACTTTTTCTTTAATTTCGAAATATTTATAAATTATGGATCTATATCTCTTTAACTAAAAAATATATATTGCTGAACAAAAAAACACACAGAATGAAAATTTTTATATATTTATTCAGTCATGGCGGAATATACAAATGGAAAGCTGAATATAATAGTGAGAAAAGTTTAAAAGTGACTGCCATTAAAAACCGGTTAACTGACCAATTTGTCGAATAATTCGAAAATAGAAATTATTGGAAACCGGCAGATCTTCTGAAATGCAAAAAACCGGTTTCCGTTTTCGATTTTTTAAATACACAAAAGTCTAATAAATATGAATTTATTCCATTTGAAATCTGGCATAATTACTGCTCTAATTTTGGTCAATATGTATCAAATTTCATAAATATCGTTTTATAACTCCTCCATAAGGGTTATCCCGAAATGAACTGCTAAAACATCTGAGATAAAAACATATAAAATCTGGTGTTAATAATTTTAGTTTGGCATTATATTCAATGATTTTTTATAATATCAGTCCATATCGAACTATATGTTCTCTGATAAGTGGGAACATTTTAGCAAACTCTTCTAGAATTTAAGATTCCAAATTTTAATTAAAACACGGTTTAAAACATATTTAAATGATATTTTATAGCATTTAAAAAAGGCCTTGACTATTGAAGTACTTGACTCATATTATTAACCCGCACTAAAGTTTTGTATATGTATGTGTGTGTGTAGCTTTGTGAGTATGAACACATACATGAATCTATAATAAAATCATGTTTTTATGTATTTGTTACATTTTTTTTGTATTATAATCTTATCAATCGCGTGTATTTAGTTATCATACACACACATATACACATGCACATGAATTACGTTTTAGTTTGAATTGTTTGCTCTTCTAAACACACACACACTCATTCATACATATATAAACAATAATACCTCAGAACGTTCTCAGATAATTAAGTACGTGTAATATTTTTAATACTTATTTTAATACTTTATTTTATTATTTTATTTTATTTATATTCGTGAGTACTTTTTGATAGTGTAAATGTAGATAAATATGAAAAAGATACTTTGTATTTCAATAAGAGATGGTTAAAGATACATTTGATCTATAACTATGAATCATCATTATTAAATAGTAAAATTAAAATCACATTTTTAAAAAAGAAATAATATAAAACTAAAATCGGTTATTAAAAACATTTTATATATTTAGGAGGAAATCTAACTGAGGAGGTTTATGGTTACTTACTAGATGCTAAACGCACAGTGTGTCAGAATCAAAAATTTTTTAAAAATAATTCTGTAACTTTAGACATGTTTTTATAATTTTATAATTAATTTTATATGGTTAGAGCTGAGGTACTTTCGAGTTGGTTTCACTTCACAAGCAGGTCAGAGGTATAGTTGGTGACCCTCCAGGGTTGGATATGTAGATTTTTTAAAAATTCACTAAAATTTTATTTAATAATTTATAAATTGAAACAAAAGAAATTTTGTGTAACGATGCCTATTTGAATTGGTGATAATGGGTCCATTATTTCACCTAGCTTCCAAGCAAATGTTCCTCCCGGAATAGGATTTTAAGATCATTTAAAGTCCCAAATATAAAGCGATATTAACGAAATTTGGCACAAATAAATTTTATATTATTAAAAAAACGATGTTCCAAATTAAACAAAGATCAGTCCATTTTTTCTCATAGGTCCTTTACAACCCTCCCCTTCCAAATATCACTTTGAAGGATTTAAATCTCACATATATGTTGGTGTTGTGAAAACAATTAATCAAAATAGGAAAAGATAAGCAAAAAACGATGTACGAAATTTAGCGAGGATCGATCTATAATTTTCTTTAGAGACCTTTATAAAAAATCCCACATAAATATTAGCAAATATTAAGCATAAATGAGGAAATAAATTTATACGAGGATCGTTCATGCATCTATGATAGATACCATTTATAACCAACAATGTGGTGTAGGGTATTAAATAGAAGATCTTGGCCAACTTTAACTTCTTGTTTTTTATATTTTTTAAGTTTTCAGCTTTTAAAAAAAGTCCTAATTGGTGTATTCATTTTTAGAAAACCGGTTTTCGTGTTATTCGAAAAATGGACTTTTTGAAAAAACCGTATCAAAAAACGGTTTTATATAAAAAAACCAGTTAAATGGTTTATGTTGAATTAATTTAAATTTATAGAAAAAATATTATTAATAAGAAATTTAGACCGGCCAATCAAAATCTATATCGTTAAAAATTAAATAAAGATTTCACCAGAATCAAACTGTGTATGTAAATTATCATTGCACTCATTAATGTCCTGAAATGATGGGTTTTACAGTTTTTTGTAGTTCCTCGTATCCTCGTATTTTTAGTTAATGAATTTGTCTATATCTTTATAACTAAAAAATTTATTTATGGATAAAAAAATCGTAGAATCTCATTTTATTATTTTTATGAATGTGATGATGTCTAAAACAGACAGACATAGCAAAATCGACTCAGAATATGATGTCTTAGATGACATACAGTATTTTGCTCGTGTTACACACGGAATGAAAAACATTATATTCACAAAAATTCAGCTGAATATAACTTTAATTTAAACCGGTTAACTGATTGAAAAAACCCGGGATATCGAATAATTTGACAATAGAAATTATTCGAAACAGGTCACTATTCTGAAATGCAAAAAACCGATTAACTGGTTTCCGGTTTCGGCTTTTAAATACACTAGTCCCAATATTATTGCAATAACGGTAAATTATATGAAACATCAAAAAAAAATTTTTTTTTTTGTTAATCGGAAGTTTGGAATTTTCCTCCAAAAGATGGCAACACTTTTCCGTACTTTATATTTTAGACCTGCCCAAAAGTCCGTTCCAAATATGTTCAATAAATTGTTTTGTTAAGTTCTCAAAACGCAAATCGATGTTAGCGAAACATACAAAAATTATTCACTTCCGGATGACCTTTAAACGAATCGGGTGATTATGTCAATGAAAGAAATCATATTTTTATATATGATTCATAAGGATTAGGATTTTGGGTATTTCCTTATGGAGAATTATTCCATGCAGGCACAAGTTCGTATATATATTATAGTGAAATTTCAGAAATATATCGTTAAATTTGATTTTTCAAAAAAAAAAAAAAAATAACAAAAAAAATTCGAGATTTTTAGTTTTTCATCAATTTTTTGACATCAACAGACATTTGATTTCATTTTTCCTTAAAAATTGTAAATCTTGAAATACTAACATTTTCATGGAGATACCAAATACTTAAATGAGAAGTTAACAACTTGACTGAAAATCCAACCCAAACTAGACTTCATCCAATCAAATTTTATTATTTTCCATACATTTAACTCGAAAACAATTCAGCTTGAAATTTCAGAAATATAACTCTAACGGTTCGAAAGGTTATATAATTTTTCCCAAACAAAAGCGATTTGGTAACACTGTGTAGTGGTAGTTTCAAGTTTTAATAACCAGACATTAATATAGTTGTTAATATAAGATTACTAATGTTGTTGTCTATATATATCTACAGACAATTGTATGTTTGTTGTATCTGAAATCATGTATAACACATAATGCAAATGTATGTTTATGTATATGTTTAAATATGAAATAAAAAACACATTTAATATGTACATGTTTAATAAATACATACAAACATTAACATAAACACATACATAGATACATACATACATGTATGTATTGTATTGTATTATATTATATTGTATGATATGTTATAAAGTAACTTAAACTTATAAGTTATATAAATAACCAGCTCTCATTTGTTTATGCCAGAGTTTGCTCTATGGAATAATCATCATATTACTCATATATAAATACGTTTATGTGTACTAAATGAATGTATGTATGAATGACTGTATAACTTGACTAACTAACGGAATGACTGACTGTCTGACTGAGTGTATGGCAAACAAACAGACTATTAACTATGAATAACTTTTATTATACGTTTGCTGGCACATAAACAAACATACATACATACATACATACATACATACATACATACATACATACATACATACATACATACATACATACATACATACATCTGTATATATGTACATACATTCGTATGTCTATTTTCTGCCTGGTTTGTTAGCTGGGTTTATTTATTATTTATACATTTTTTCTTTTTATTGTTGTTGTATTTATTTTTGTTGTTGTTGTTGTTTTTTTGCTTATTTTATTTTTACTAACTCTGTGGCGTATACTAAACATACAGAAGAGAACAAAGTACTTTAAATAATATTTAAAATCTACATACACACAAACATTTGCATGCATGTATTTAGTATCTTGTGAATGTAGATTGTTTTATATCAGGAATTTATTTTTTATTTTTATTGTTTTTGTTGTATTTTATTTTTTTTATTATTATATTCTCCATAACCTGAAATGAACTATGAGGGTTGTTATATTTAGTTCATCATTATGTGATTAATACAAAGTAAATAAAGATTTGATTTGATTTGAGATTTTAGTAAAAATGTTAACTAAAATTTTAATTTTTAATAAAAATTCAATTTTTAGTGAATAATTCATTATTTAGTGAAAATTTCTTTTTTTATTAAGAATTTAAATTTTTAGTGAAATTCCTTATGTAACGCTAAAAAGGAATCATCTCAGATCGCATAATGAGTCGATTTAACCATGTCTAATGTTCAGCCTGTTTGACATCCACAATAATTGACAGAGCTCCATGAAATATGGCCTGAGTATTTGCTATAATCTGGAAAAATTCCTATTTAAAATTAGCAAAAACGGTTCAGTATATTAAAAGATATTGAACAATATCTGAGAAACCTCTTAGTTCAAGCAAAGAATTTTCTTAAAATTGTCAATTTTAAATCAAAAATACGGAATAATATAGTAAGCGATATGCACTTCATTACCGTTTATCAAATTCGGTTCCGTAGAAAAAAGGGTTAAAGCCAAAAATATAAATAATTTTATTATGACTTTTCCTGTGTTTGTGAGTGTATGTGTAAATATGTTTGAACGAAAGATTACATATTTATCTTACATACATTTGTGGCGAAGGGTATTAAAGATTCGGCATAGCCTAAGATAGACCATCTATTTTCCAACTGTTTGGGAAAGTATTTGAAATAACTGTTGCGAAACTGCCGCCTAATTGTTCTCGAAATACACTTTATTCATTATCAAGTCGGTGTGAAGATTTTAAGATCTTCTGAAAAAAACATTTTGGAATCATCAGTATAGATGCAGATGTTATGGTCCCTGATAAGGTTACTCTAATCCCACTCAATTCTGGAGGATATTTGTATTTTGAAAGATCTTTCGATAGTTTATATTTGGTGAAGTGTTAATTGAGGGCATAATAAGGCAGTATGCCCTCTTAGCTTCATATGGTCTAGATTTTCAACAACTTACTGTTTCGCGCTCACTGCATTGCTTGCAGATGCGATCATTATTATACAGTTCAAAGGAGATAAGATGCTATAGGTCATTCAGAGCCTTCGAAGAGCAGGTCCTAAATTCACCAGTGATTCCTATACATACTGACAAATTTATCATATGAAGATGATTTACCACATGTTTTTCTTTCCAACATATTAAAGATGCATAAATAAGAAATGGATGTATCATAGCAGAACTCATTCTTTCTACAATATTGGGATGAAATCCCCAATCCAAATATCTTGCAACATATATAATGGGCTATCGTAATCTCTTTGCTGCGTTTTCGGTTAACATGATAATTTCGGGCCTGGATAATATATAAATATTTAGCGGTTTTCGGAAAAAGGGTCTCTCAGTTACCCCGCTAGCCGAATGTTTGAAATCTTGGTCTTTGTTTTGAACAGTACTAAGTCAGTTTTTTTTATTTATTTCTTACTAGACCACAGTCTGCTGTCCAATTGTGAATACAAACCACTGGACATGATGTCACTTATCACGTCCAGAAACTGACCCGATATCACCACTCTGTGTTGTACCTCTTCTTACTAATGACCATTAATGAATTCAAAAAATCCCAGTCTATTGCTGATATATATGCCCTTCAACATCTAGATTGTTAAGATCATACTGAATTGCAGTCGTAATTACGCCATGGTATATTGTTGATATCCTTATGATCTTTCTATAAGCCTCACTTCTTTAAGTCGTTCAGTTTTAATATTCGGGCCCTTAAGGTAGGTATGCTGACTCTATGAGAGGCGATTCGCATTTCTTGTCTTTGCCTTATGTTCACGTCAATTAGCCTGTCAAATGTCTTCACTAGGAAGAAACGTAGAAAGGACTTTAGATATAAAGTCACTAAAAATTTTCATATTGTTTAGATTTTTCACAAAATATTAAAAATTTTAGTGAAAAGAAAGAATCGGAATCAAGAGAAATCAATTCTATAAATTATGCGGAACTAAGGGCAGCCTAAAAGTTAAAGTTCCCCATCTTTAAGTGGAGGGTATTTAAGATTCGTTTTAGCGGTTTAAACGTTTTCACTTGTTTAGAATTTTTTATTCATGTGTTTACAAATACATACCTACGTACCTATTTGTATGGGTGTGTGTGTATGTATTTGTAACTCAGCTTATAATACAAATGTCACATAATAAAAGGAATAAATATCTCGTGGTAAATTGTAAATTTATTTCTGTGAACAAATTCGTTTTTTATTTTATTTATTTTTTTATTATTTTTAGGTTAAACTTTTTCAATGTTTGCAGTAATGAATGTTTGTCTACAAGTGTGTGTGTATGAGTGTACATACATATGTTTATATTTATGTATTTAAAAATGATAAAAACACCTGTTCTTTTAAATGAATAAAGAAAAAACATAAACACCTATAAAATGTATCTAAAATAATAAATGATTAAATTGCGACGTCATATTTATTAACATTTTAAATGTTATAAATTCATTTAAAATAAAAAAATTTAAATTGACAATAAAAAAAGAAATACATATAAACAAACATATAAAAAATTCAGATAAATTTTAATATGTTATTTGCATACTTCAAAATGAACAGGTGTTTTTATCTTTGAGATACACTGAAAGTTGTCCAAAGGTCTCTTGACATCACTGTCGTCAATGATGATTGCGGGAAAATTTTTTAACATGTTGACAGTACAAATATGTGGGTACTTACACACATTTACCAAAGTCTACGTACAATCCACAAATAAAGCTACATTTGGCTGTGTCATATCTTAATTACTATATGAGGGGCAATATTTATAAAATCATTTGGATTTAATGAAGGAAATAAGATAATTGTCTGAATTTCGATGGTTTTGATTCATACTAAGAACCTTTTAGGCCTAAAAACCTATTCCGGGAAGGGTCATTCACGATAATTGTTGAATTAAACAGATTCTAAAAGTAATTGTACCAAATTTCAATAAAATTTAAATTCTCCTTGAAGAGCCTTATGTGGAAGCTATAGAAAAATATGGACCGATATACGTCAAATTAGTAACATACTTTTTTAATTAAAGAAACATTGCATCGAATAGCAACAAAATTGGTCTATATTTATGAGCTTTATAAGCTTAAAAACACACACTCCTGATAGAGGCCGTATATGGGTGCTACAACAAAATAGGAACCAATATTCTTCAAATTTATAGCATATATTCAAGACAATTAGAAAAATCTCTTAATATATGATTTTCAATAAAATGGTTTCATATATAAGAGTTTTATAAGTTCAAAATCGTTTTCCGGGAGGGAATTTATATGGGAGCTATAACAAAATATGGAGCGGTATTAGTCAAAATTGATAACATATATTCAAAAGAGTTAAAGATTAAAAATTATTTAAGAATTTTAAGTTTAAAACCATATTCCGGGAAGAGGTTTTATATGGAAGCTAATTCAAATAACACTCACGGTTTTTGGGGGTGTATCAAAATTTTGTATTTTTCATCCATTTTTCATTGATCTGATGACAATTTTTACGATAATAAAATACATAAATTTTGTCTAAATCTAGTTACTTTTATTTAGCTTGTTTTCAACAGACAGACGGACATAGCTAAATCGAGTGAGATTTTAATTTGATGCAAAAATAAATATGCTTTATAGGGTCTTACAGATTTTTTTTGCCACCATGATCCTCTCATTATATATTTTACACGGTTTGCTATTAGAACAAAGTCCTTAAACTTTTCCTTCCCAAAGAAGCGATAATGGATTTTTCTAAAAGTTCTTTCTTGTGCTTCAATTCGCTTTTTTTAACTGTTAAATTATAAAAATAAATGAGAATTTTTCCACAGAAAAACGGTGCGGAAAAACGGTGTTGTTGTTCCGATAGACATCGTGTTCAACAATCGAATGTCTTAGAAACATCACTGGTATGAATTTTGAAGTCAAAATATAAATTTTCCTGTTTACCAGATTTAACTGGTTCAAAATCTGAAACTTTAAAGACTTTACTGATAAGGTCCACTGCGGTTTTAAGGTTAAGAATAGATTAAGACAGTTTCTATTAACCTGTTCGAAAGTGAAATACTGTTCTGCATCGAAACACTCAGAAGATACAAGATCTGTGCTCTTAGGAGTGACTCAACCAATGGTTTTTATTCACTGAAAATTGTTCATCAATCTTGCGACGCGTGTTCGATTGTTGTCATATGGTAGAAGTATTTCGCTGATTCCTCTTTTCAAACGAATAAATTGTCTTCGATTTTCAAACGAATCATTTGCTTCCGATTCCTCATCTTTAAAGTTTTTCAGCTTTCCAGACCTCTCAAAGTTACAACTTTTGATACTTTTTGTGTTGGTGCATGTTATCTGACAGCTTCCACCAACAATCGATAATTTTCTTCAGCCGATTGTATGCTTCTAGGCACGAAATTCGGATAAAACCTCCTATTTCTCCTCTTGTAGCTTATATATTCTAACAACTAAAAGCTTTAACTAACATGCGATAGCTTCCAGCAGCCATATGTGCATTTCTTGGCACGAAATTCGTCATTATTATAACGGTTGTAAAAAAAGTGTTGACTTTTTCGCCTTTATTAAAACCTGAATTATGACAGATTTTTAACATCCAAAATATCATAATTGTCACAATCTGTATGTGATAAATAGTTAAGTCTTGCCCAAATCGAAAAATATTTACAAAGACCTTGCCCTTTGCCGGTCAAAATAAGCGAAAATAAGATGTTTGCCATCCAAAAGATAAAATCTTTTAAAAATTCTAATTATCAAAATGGGGTTTCGAATATTTCGGAAGTTTTTTTAAACTATTTAAAAAGGCCTTAGTTTTGAACCGCTTAACTTATTTCCCACTAGATACACTGTATTTTATTAAAACTGTACTAACACTATTTATGTGTGTTTCTATAAAATAACTCTATTTGTTCCAAGTTTACGCTTAACTTAACCATCTTTGACATTTAAATAAAAAAAAACCATAACAAAACTGACATTTCGATCTGCATTAAACTACTCCTACTATAGAGGAATCGTGACAACAAAGTGTAAGGATACAATTGAGACTATATTTATATACATGTATAATCTGTGTACAGTGTTTACCAAAAATAAGCGAATTGAAAAATCAAGGTTAAATCGGCAATAAATTTCGTATTGCGGAAGAGAAATAGACTTCATTAATATTATTGTAAAGTGTTGACCTTGTTAAAAATCTCTAAGTTATCGCTCCATTTAGATATAATACAAATTCTTCTTAAGCCAAAACTCCATAATATTTTCTAACCTAAAAATGATGAATTACATCATAAAACACGTAAAATTCACCATTCACATCGAATATCTCCTTTTTAGCATTTGCTAAGAGCTAAACGAAATGTTTTTAATTTGTATGTACATAACTATTTTAATACGTTCATATGAATGTACATACACATGTTATATACACACATGTGTATATAAACATGTTTGCATACAAAACAAATTGACATTGCTTATTTACCACCATCCATCTATTGTACATGTGTACGTAGTATGCATGTATTTATGAACAATGTTCATTGCACGTATGTTTGTATACCAAAATGTATGTATGATGATGTGTGCACATGCAACTTACAACATGCATCCATATAAGATATACATATATATTTTTTTTGTATTCATTGTATGCACCAACCACCTCATCATGACGACGAATGCATATGTTGTTTATGAACCATGAAAATAGAGAAGTAAAGTGGGAAGAGGAAAAAACAAATAGCGAAAATGATAACAAAAAGAAATAGGAAAACTAACAAGAAAAATATAAAAAATATATCAAGTGTCGTATAAGAGCTGTGTTTTATTTTATACTTATTAATGTATTTGTATGAGTTTAGGTATAAATGTAACGCACACACACAAACGCACAAACACACATATGTACCTATCTACATCAGTGAATGTGTACGTAATTCATAACAAGTAATACCTTTATTCGCCCTCCCCGTCAACACATGGTGAATGAGTGTATTTAAAGTTTGTTATTCCATGTGTTGAATGAATCATTTAAGACATCAAAATCGATTTTGTATTCATCACTCGTGTAAAAGGCGCATGAAATGTGTCCATTTTCTTTATTGTTTTCCAATGCTGATGTCTATTTAAGGTTATGAGAGCCGACTTAGTAATAATCTGACAACGGATTCAGAATGATGAAAATACGTATCTGAAATTTAATATAATTTGGCATTCTGATTTCTGGTTAAGAGTGTGTAAGATTTGTTCATTCTAAAACAAATTTTCTAATGGTTATGGAAACTCCGGAAACTAATGAACTGATCCTCATAAAATTTGTAACACTGCTACTGATAATTAGAAGTGGGTCTTATATGGGAACTATGAGAAATAATAAATGAAAAATATGAACCGATATTTGATAAATTTAAGATTATTTCTAACTTATATTGTTAAAATTGTCCTTTATGGGCTAAAACTCTATTTAGGGTCAAATGGATCTATACGAAATAATGGACCAATTTTAGCCAGATTTAATAGGATACGTGCTTAACTTAAAATAATACCACGTTTTAATCAAATTCCACCAAAATATCATCAAAGCTGCGACTTGTACTTTAATCATTTTACACGGACAACTAGTCGAGCGGACGGACGTGGGGACATGGTTAAATCTACCCAGGAAGTGCTTCTGAGACGAATGGTATTCCTAAAAGTGCACAAATAGCAACACAGTTCAAACATCTGCAAAAAAAAACATAATATCCCAACCACCTCTGGTGATGTAGGGTATGAACAGATTCTGATTAATCGACTTAATTTGGAATATAAATAAAATTTGTAATGGATTATATAACATCCTAGTTTTATAGTAAAAATGGAAAAAAAAAACATCCGGCCTAATCCACTTTAATTTTTTCGCCAAAACAGTTTCATAAAAAAGTATTTCAAGATATAGAAATTCGATAATAAGTAGAAGTACCTCCTTCCCTGGTTGTTAACTTTGTAACTTAATTCTGAAACTTCTACCTTTTTGCTCATCAACTCTCCTTTTGTATTATTTCAATAGATTTCTAGAAATTTTAGCAATTGCCTTACAAAAGCACTGCAATTCTTTTGACCCCATTCCAAATCTTTCTTAGCTCTGCCATATGATACCAAATCGTACTAAAAATATATCACCACCCTGAGGATTATTTTTTTGTATTCGCAAGAACATGGTTCTCAATTGATGTGTATTCCAAAAATTACGTTTTTTATGATCGAAACAATCTATATTAGAAGGTATAATATCTTGACTATATAATAGTTGGGTAACACATTCAATCCACTACGTTCTAAACATTTCTTTACCGGTTTTACAAGCGTTGTCATCATTGAAGATTATAAATATATAATTTTTTTCTTAAAGAGAAGGAACTGCTTTGGATACAGATCCTTATTAATGTTCTGAAGCGATTTCAACATTTTATAGTACAAAACTCTCTTCTGATCCCACATAATACGAAACATGATCTATTGGAAATTTTCCTAATATACCACTAATGGGTTCAACTTTTTAACTGAAATAATCAAGCATAACTGGATCTGAAAAATATAAATAATGCTTCAGAATAGAATAGGACTATAAGTCCTTCTTCTGAATTTAGTTATTAAATAAGTCCTTATTAAGAAAATAGCATTATTAAAATTGTTATTAATAGGTGATCGTGAATAATTAGTTATAAATTATTATATTTACTTAGTTCTTATCTATTTTATTGCCAAAGCTAAGGGTAGAGCATTAACTTTGCAATTTCCACTTATATGATACAGGTGGCGCAAAAATTCTATTATTTGTAGATAAGATATGTTTCACTATCGGTTGTACTAAAGATAAGTTATCAAAACAATTTAGAATGCTTTATTCGGCTATGCCGAATTTTCAATACCCTCCACCACGAATGCATGTGATATAATTTTATAATGTTTTATACATGTAGAGTGTATACATACACATGAACGCATGAAATATATAAACAGTTTTTCTTAACTATAACTCAGGAACACTTAATGAGTGATGAAATAAGTTATATTTTTGGTCATAACTTTTGAATATGGAACCGATTTTGATAATTGATATTATGGTAAAATTTTACTTTTAATTTGTCGATATATAGTTGGTAATTTTACGAAAGAACGTTGCTTGAATTTGTGACCAGAATGTCTGGTTGTCCCAGATATCGGTCAATAACTTTTAATATGCTGAACTATTCTTGATGGTTTTAACTTCTGAGGATAAAAAATGTTTATCCTCAGAAGTTTTGTTATTACGAGTGTAATGCTAAGAAGAAATCATGTAAGACCCCATAAAGTATACATATTCTTGCAGCAAATCACATCTGAGTAGATTTAAGTATATCCGTCTGCTTCTGCCTTTTTCTTCCTGTTCGTCTGTCTGTTGTTAGAACGCTCACATCCACAGAGGTAAATGGTCTGAATAAAAGTTTCCTAAAACCAGTAAAACGCTTTAGTATAATAAAATATATAGACCGATATCAGAGGCAACCTCGCATTTAAAGCAACAAAAAAATCGTAAATCAACAGATCCTTGACCGAAAATCCATGGCCATGTTCGATCCAGTATTTCAAGTACCTTCCCATACAAATGTTCGAGTATCGGTCCATAATTTCTTATAACTTTCTATATTGCTTCAGCAAAATTCATGTGTCACAACAATGTACTGCACAGCTCGGAATAAAACAGAAAATTAAATTATAAGCGGTTCATTCATATTTTCCTAACTACAATTTGTAATATACATTGTGGTGTAGGGTGTTACACAGTCGTGCATCATCGACTATAACATTCTTAATATAAATCGTTGATTTTATAGTTGTTTCTATCATATGTCGTAAAGATAGTTAAATTTTAGAAGATGAAGCTTAGTTTAGTATGCATTTTAATTTTAGGACCTACAAAACATCCGCTATCTAAAAAAAAATAAAACAGGGCTAAATATTATTTCGACTTGAATATTTCTGAAGCTATAAGAGATAAGCCAAACGTGTAAGCTTATTGACATTTACAAGGACTTTATGTACAAAATTCCTTTCTCTCAAATCAATAAATGGATTTTTGTCGAATTAAAGGAAAAAAACAATATAACCGAGGTGGTCACAGACTAAGCCACGGACCACATAGGAACTGGTATTAACTCAAAAAGTCTCAGCTCTGATGTCCCTAACGCTTTAAAAGTTACAGAATTATTCCAAAATACAACAGATTTGATAACTTTTGGTGGTGGAGGATTTAAAAGTTCATTCATACTTTTGCAAGTAAAACTTTTCCTGGTTTCCAATTTGGACATTAACTGAATTTAATACTTTTGTTTGTTTGTTTGTGTAATGAAAAAAGAAACACAATCACACAATTATTTTGGAGAAAACAAAATATTTGGGGCCAAACTATTCGTTTTAATATGATGCATAACAACAACAACAATACATTTGAGAAGAGAGTGTCACTAGAAAAGATTAAATAAAAACAACAAAGTACAAAACAATAACAGAAAGTAATAAGAAGAAAACAAAACAAAAAGTTAAAAAAAATAACAACAATGCAAAAATACAAAATCAACGATTTAAATGTGTCATGTGAAATGAATAAAACAGAATATAACAAATAATAAATACAATAACAATAACAACAATGTACAAATATATTAATGCTATAAACAAACAAACAAACATATGTACATATGCATATTAAATACAAAGTATTTTTTACTCACAAAATAGTACTCGTCCATATTTTGCAAATTGCAAATTGCAAATACTAGTTATGCATGTTCGTTCGTTCGTTCATTCATTCGTTTGTATGAAAGTTTGAGTTCAGGTAGAAAATTATATCGAGCTTTGTGTAAATAATTGCATGTTTATATTACATACATGTGTACAAATGTATTAATATATATACTTACATACATACATACATACATACATACATACATACATACATACATACATACATGTACGTTTATTTATATGCATATAATTGTTACAAGTGAATAGAAATTAAATTTAGATGTTTTTTATTAAATGAAACTTTTTGATTCATATTTATTACGATTTATTTTCCATAAAACATCCCCAGTGTTGCCAATTCGGAGATTTTTCCGCTAAAAAAAATTAGTTTTAGAGATTAGCGGAAATTCTAGCGAATTGTGAAAGTTTTTAGGTGACAAAAATTATGTGCAAATAAGTAATAGAATATAAAAAACAAAACATCATTGTCTGCAGCATGTTGCACCGTGAAGCAGAAATATTTCTATAACTTAAGATTGACTATACTTGAATTCATTCGATATTTCATAAACCCATAGTTGGTGAGCCTTATAACTTTGAAAGTGGATCAGGCTCTGTAAGAAGGCGCAACTATTTTCAGATTGATTAACATTGGTATTCAGAGTATACAAGTTATTGAGTTGCACTACTCCATTCTTAATAAAATTTCATCTGTGCTTGTGGTAGATTTTAACTTTGTTTGTGCTAAAATCCGTTAAATTGAAGAGAAAAATTGGTAACACTGCACATCTCTGCCTATTTAAGGCTCTACCACTGTTGGCAGATTTGACGATTTATAATCATTTTGAAGATTTTATGAGTCAAAAATGGCATTTGACGATTTATGCCCCAAATTTAAAGATTTTTCCTTCAGCAATAAAATTTAGAAGTTTATATTTGTTAATTTAAAGTTTTCATTAAATTTTTCACAAAAACTTTGACTGAATTTCAAAAAACTCATTACCATAACAATTACCCAAAGTCCATATAGTAATGACTTTGGTAAAAAATCAGTGTCTACGACGGGTAACCAATTCAAGACTCAAAGAAAATGTTATGTAATGAAAGTTAAACTGTATCAATACTGACGGTTTTTTAAGATTTTGAAACTAAATTTGACAATTTGACGATCTTATGCATCGAATTTGAGGATCTTTGTCTAAATTTATCTGGCAACTACGGACATAACTCCTTGATTGAGGAAAAATTTTCTCGTCTCTCTTATTTTAACTGAAATAATAAATGAAGAGATCAAAAGTTGAAATTTCTATTTCTTCATAGAAATTTATATTTTTAAAATCGATCTTAAGAGGCTTTTTTAATTAAAAATTATTGTCATACTGCAACACGCTTCAAAAAAAATCCGATTTTAATAAAACCCTCTATTACTACAAGAGATGGTGTTTTTACCCCATAAAGTATATATCCTTGCAATTAATCAAAATCGGAGTTCATTTAGTTATGTTTGTCTGTCAATTCGTATGTTGTTGGCACGCTCACATTCAAAATAACTGACAGATCTCAAGGAAATTCATTATGGTCCTAACAAATTCCCTATTTAAAACTGGTAAAATCGGTTCGATATAAAAAATATTAGACCGATATCTGTGCCAACCTCTACTTTTTTTGCACCTCTACTTTTGGCATCATTTATTGACTCATAATGTTTTTCTATACTTTATAATTTTGTTATTGTTTTATAAATAAATATCAAAGGAACTGCGTTTAATATAAATTCGAATGGGTAAGGGTCCTTGCCCACAAGTCCTATCCGAAATTTGCCAATTTTAAAAAATTGATTTTTACTTTTTTAGTTATGTTCTCAAATCGCAATATTGGAATCATCCTTAAATGAATATATATATATATATATATATATATATATATATATATATATATATATATATATATATATATATATATATATATATATATATATATATATATATATATATAAGGAATTTTTGAAGGACGGCTCTTATAAGGAGAGGGTGATCATTTTAATATATAAGAAAATTTTTAAACATAATTTATACGTATTCAAATTTCCGTATGGAATAGTGGGAATCTTTTTAATTTCCTAATTAAATTATTTCAGAAATATATCTTTATTCTTTTCGATTTTATTCAAGTTGAAATGTTAATTTTATTTTCAAAAAAAAAAAATTTAGTTCTTTTTAAATTTTTGACGGCAAATAAGATTCCACTTTCATTTTCTTTTAAAGTTATAAATCTGCATGTTCTAACGTTTTCATAGATACCAAATGCTTTCATAGAAAGTTTATATCTTGGCTAAGAATCCAATCTGAACTAGGCTTCCTCTAGTCGATTTTAGCTATAAGCATGACCTATTGGCTCTGATATCGACCTTGGATCCAAAAAGGACAATGGCAACTTGATTTAGTTTCAAATGTCCTTAAAAATCAATACATTACGAACTTTTCTAATGCTTCTTATCGATATTCTAATTGCTGAAACATATACATAAACACATACATGTATACACATATGACAACATATTATTTTTTTTAATACATATATCCTCTCTCATACTATAAAGCACTATAATTAACTTATAATATATATTTTTTCTTCTTTTTCAGCTGATGATTGTATAATTTGTCTACAAACGTGGTATGTTTTTTGTTTTGTTTGGTTTTGTTATTGTCTTTGTTGTTGCCATTAACGATGTCCGTTTGAATGTATTAGTGTATTCTTAGCTATTAATGTTTACTATTATAGCAACAAAAAAAGAAAAAAACCAACCAACAACTAAATATTTCATATGAATAAAACACACTGGTATTTTATTCTAACTATTAGCATTAGAATAAACGTACATTCATACATAAGCATATTGACTAACTGCTAGTAAAATAAAGAACTAATGCTTATTTTTAGTTAAAATTGCATTAGTAGTGGTAACATAAATATAATATTTTAAGGTACTAACAATAGATGCCATTTATGTATGAATACATACTATGTATGGCAACATGTATGAATGTATGCATATTGGGTGGTTGGTTAGCTGGTTGTTTAGTTTGACTGACTACTGACTAGTTTATACAGAGTTAATAACCAGATATAGTTTTGCTAGCAAGAAAAATAAAATAAAATAAAAACAAACAGATAAATGAAATACAGTCATGGACATAATTATAGACATACAATTGAAATTGATATAAATTAAGTATTTTTTACACTGATGTATATTCCCATAAATGCACTTAGTTGTTTTCCCTGTTTATACCCTACACCATATGAGGTGTTTGGGGTATGATAATAAATATTAACAAGTCCGTCTGTCTATCTGTCCAACTGGCTGGTCCATGTAAACATTGTGAATACTGCACAGATCGCAATTTTTGAGATAAATTGAGAAAGTTTGGTACATATTAGAACGAAGTCTATTAAAATTGATCATATTCGGTCCAATATTATAAAGCCAACAAAATAATATAATATAAAGTCAACAAAAATAAGTCTTATTTATGTGAGGATCCAAATATTCACTTTTAAGGGCATAAATCTAACATATACTTGAGTTATGTAAAAATAATTGATCAAAATAAGGATAAATTAGTATTTTACATCGATATTCGGAGGATTGTCGACGATTTCTTCTTGCTCCAATATAACCGCCAGAAAAAAACTATAAATGTCGCTTAAATGTTAGTATAAGTAGAAAAAAAATTACACGAGGGTCGTTCATACATTTTTCATGGCTATAATATACAACCAACAATTCGGTGTAGAGTATTATATAACCGGGCTTGCCAAACCGTAATATTTTTACTTGTTTTATTTTATTCTTGTTGTTCTCATCAAAAATGAGAGGCAACTTAATGGTCCTTTTTTAAAGTAAACAAGATTTTTTCTCAGTCTTGTTGTTTTGCCTTAATTCATGCGATCGTATGTTAATATTTAGGTGGAATATTTCTAGAAATGCAGTCATAATAATTGTCTTTAAAATATTACCAAAAGTAAAATATATATATATATTCAAATGTATGTATAATTAAAACGAAGATGGGCTACCTGCTCGAACAAAGTGATAGAAAGCGCTTGAAAAACGTTAATGGACGGGTTTCAGGAAAAGGTTCAAAATTAAATCTTTAAAAATATTTTGCTTTTTTATAACCTCCGCCACCACACGCGGTTAAGGTATTAACTTTTCCGTGTGTAACGCTAAGAAGGTTCTCAAACCCCATTAAGTATATTTTCTTCTAGTCTGTCCATTTATAATTGAGTTATCTGTTTAGAAGTTGCCTCAAATATCGGTCTATATCTTTAATATACTGAAATTATGTTGCTGGTTTTAAATAGCAAACTCCTTGGAACTATAAAAAATACTTAGACTAATTTCTTTGAACTCTGATAGTTTTTGTGGTTGTGAGCGTTCCGACAACAGGCAGACAAAAATAGCTTAATCGACTCAGATTTTGATTTGTTGCAGGAATATATATACATTGTGGGGTCTTAGATTATACACGCAATCACAAAGTTTATATATCCTCTTCACCAATTGTTGTGTGTGTAGGGTATAAAAATAAAATGATATACAAAACAAGTTCTTAGTTAGCAATTTTTAAAAGAAGTTTTAGTTGATTAAATTAAAATATTATTGTTTTTTTTATAATTCTTTAAAGTTGTGTGTATTTATAGGAATATGTCCCAGTATCTTTCATTAAAATACTAAATTAAAATTTTTCAATACTTTGCAAATTTACATTTGTAACTATATTTATGTCCATGACTGTTTGTGGACAACAAAAAAGAAAAAAAGATAATAGTACACACACTAACACAAAATAATATTTACGTATGGATGAAATACAATTGATGCCTTGTGCTGTTCCATAGTTCTGTGTTTTATTCTTTTCGTATACATGTGAGACTGTAAAATATTGTATTTATTTACTTACGTATGTACGTATGTACGTATATTTGTTGTCGATGGTTTTATTTGTTTATTTGTAAGTTTGTTTGTTCGCTCGTTCGTTCGTTCATTTGTTATTATTGTATCAACAACAACGGCCACTCATACACCTATACATACAACTCAATATAACACGCAAATAGAGTCTTACAGCAATAGCAATAACAACAATAAGAATGAAGTAAAATGATATGAAAATATATATAAAAAAAGCAATAATAACAACAACAACAACGACAGCAATAGCAATAACAAACATCAACGAATGCTACTACAGCAACAACACACTCATACAAATACTCGTATTATACCGTTTTTTATTTCATATGGCAAACGTGTACTAACAAAAAGCATTAGTATTAAAGTGTTACTCAGCATATAAACATCACACAACACAATACAACACGACACGAGACGAGAAATACCCAAAAAGGGGAGAAAAAAAAAGAAAGAAAGACTAAATAAGAAAAAAAATCAAGTAAATTCGATAAACACAAAAAGAAGCAGAACAAATTAGTGAGAAAATTTTTACTTAAAAAGAAAAACATTGTAAAATTACAACAAACAACAATTGCAAAAAAAGTATTAAGAGAATTAAGAAAACTTAAAAGAATTGATCATTTTTATTTCCTCAATAATTCTCCGCAATAAAACAACAACAAATATTTTATAAAAAAAAACACAAATTATTTTGTTGTTATGGCATCAAAACATCTCCTTACTAGAACATAACCTAAAATTTTATTTCATTTGCTATTAATTGCTTAAGCACATATGCATGCAATAAGAGTCGCGGACACCACTACTAACAAAAGAAATACCTGTGTGTTTAAGAGAATTTTGTTTATCATTACTTTTTGGAATGATAAAAGAAAAAGACTTTGAATGTTGAAGTTGATAAAAGGAAAAGGAATAATTTTTCGTTTAGAATCATTCTTACTCTCATCAGAATAAGTTGAATTTGTTCTCTTTCTCTCTCACACACACTCTCTTTGAAAATGGCTACATTATCAAGACGTTCATCAGGTGCAAATTCGAATGGGTCAGGGGATGGTGGATTATCACCAACAAAAAAGGTAAGATAAATAAATAATAATTTAAAGTATTTATTTATGGTTATTTTAAAAATAGTTATGCTCTAGTTAGTAACACAAAATATCATCTCTGAATATAAAATTAATAAAATCAATTGTTATGTTGTAAACAATGTGGCATCATTATCAAGTCTTAAATGTTTAATTTTAGTTTGAATGATGTACTTGAAATGAGAGCTTTCATTGTAATTATAATCAGGGAGCGAAAAAATAGCAAAATATACATTATAAACCACAATTTTAATCATAAGAGTTTGGATTGTCGGAAGAGGCAATAAATGCTTTTTATACCATACACCACCATGCGTTTGTACAGATGTTTGTAACGGGCAGAAAAAATAGTCCTATCACCATTTTCAGGTATACCGTTCGACTCAGTATCACTTCCTGAACCGATTTAAGCATGTTCGTCCGGCTGGCTGTCCATGTTCACAAAGTGCAGGTCGCTGTTTTGAAGACATATTAATGAAATTTGGCACATACTATTATTTTGGCCTAAATTATTGGTTATGATCCATACAAATGTCCCCCGGGAATGGAGTTTTTAGCCCATAAAAATTTTTTAACCAAATTTTGCAAAATGAAGTCTTATTATATTCTAAATGGATTTACGAAATTATACGAGGATCGGTCCTTTATTTCTTATAAGTGCCATACAACCATTCTTCCAAATATCAGTTTGAAATGTGGGTATTGTAAAAATATTTAATCAAATAAGAGATAACGAAGTTAAACAAGGGCAGGTCCATATTTTTTTTCTAATTTAGTACTTTTTTTAAAACCAAAAAATTTTCAATGAACGAAATCTTAGCGCAATACTAATATTTTTTGAGAATAATGCATTTTAAAGTGATTTCAGTAAGTGGATTAATATGGAAGTTGTCATTAATTTTTCTTCGAAAAGGGAAAAGGGACAGCCAGCCACTTCAACGCTTATTTTTCAAAGTAGATTCCCTCGAGTATAATCATTTTTTTGTGCAGAACATACTTTCCGTCATCCATTATGCAGCCTCTAAATTTTTAATAGCGTCCTGTCAGGAACTTCTTGAGTCTTGTATGTTTTAGACCTGCATTAGCTTTAACTTTTTGTACCAAACCGGGGTATTTTTATGCCAGATGTGCTAAGAGCTCTTCGGCGGTGTAGCATGTAAGGTACACTCTAACACATATTAACAATATACTGTTATGAATTATTTTGGAATTTTAAATTAAAAAAATATGTATCGATCTAAATTTAATTTAGGACAATTATACAAATTTAAATATTATCACGATTCAGATATAATGATTTCAATTATAAAAAATTAGCCGATCTCGGTAAAATTTAGTGTTTTGAAAAATTGTATTATAATGTTTACGTCAGCAGAGAAATGTGCACAGTTTAAATCATAAGTATCCTAATTTGAGTAAAGAATTTTAGGAATTTTAAGTGAAACATAAAACATATAAAATTAATTTCTAATTCATAATTAAATTAAAAAAATAACAAATGTGTTCAACAAAATAAAATAAAAATTTCCGGATTCCTGTACAATAAAAAACGTCTATTTTGAGAGATTAATAAATATATAATTTTAATGCGAAAATTCACTCATTTATAATGACTCGAAAGAAATTGTCTATAAAGAAATATATTTAATTACTAAAGATGATGAGCAGATGTATAAAATATGCAAGAATGCTATATTAGGCAATGCCGAATCTTCAAAACCCTCCACCGAAAATGCGTTTGAAATACTATATGTTTTGTACATAAAGATATGCACTCGAAGTTGCCCATGCGTTTTCTTTCTTTGTTGGGCTCCTTAATACTTGTAACTACACTTATGCTTTACACTGTATTTAATGTAGGTTTATTTAGCAAAAAAAAATGTTATATTTATTAGACTGTATGTGAGTGTTGTAAGTGTATATCTGTCTATTATGTGTAGCTGACTTAATGTTGTTATTTCTATATAAATGTACGACTGTATGAGTTATAGGACTTGCTTCCGCTTTAGAGTTGATCGTTTGATCAACATTTTTTATAAATTTACTGGAAAATACCAAATGAGCTTTATTTAATCACATTTTAATTTACAAAATTTTCCCTACGATTTTTATACCCTTCACCACCACAAGCGATGAAAAATTAACTTTGTATTTCATGTACAACGCGAATCCTCAAATCCATAATTAACAGATCTTAATAAAATTTGTCCTGAGTGTATGTTACAGTCCTGAAAAGTTTCCCATTTAAAACCAGCGAAATTAGTTGGGTACATTAAAAGATATAGACCAAAATCTAAGGCAATTTCGTAAAATTATCAATTATAAATCGACAAATTCGAATGTCATAGAAATTATTAGAAACCGGTTGATTTTCTGAAATGAAAACAACCGGTTAACCGGTTTTTATGTTTTCGAATACACTAGTATGTACGAAACATAACGTATTTATTTCACACTCATTTGTAGTGCAGGGTACTGGAGACTTGGCAAAGCCGAATTTTTACTTGATTTTATTTCATATGACTTGACTGGAAGTTACCAAAGGATTTTTAGTTACAATTAAAGTAGAAACTACAAAATTTCCTTACGATTTTTTTAAAACACTCATCAAATAATATTACTTGCAGACCCCGCAAACTTCGTTTTGTTTTGTATGGGCAATGCCCTTCCCCCTGGTCTTATCCATTTTACATATATACATACATGCATACATAAATACATACATATATACATACATGCATACATAAATACATACATACAAATATACATACATACAAACGAACGTACATATATACAACGAACATACATACATACATACATACATACATACATACATACATACATGCATACATACATACATGCATATAACATACATACAACAACATACATACATACATACATACATACATACATACATACATACATACATACATAATACATACATATAAACATACATACAAACAAACGTACATACATACATACATACATACATACATACATACATACATACATACATACATACATACACACATACATTCATACACATTTACACACATCCTATTTTATGTAAGTAGATTGTACCCAGTAAAAATATATGTGGAATGGTATGTGTGTGTGTAATAGTATGGTAATCGATATAACTTTTAACTAATCTACAAGCACAAACCAAAGAATATAAAGATTTCTTTTGTACATTCATATTAATGTTCGTTGTATTCACTATTAAAACACAATGCAATAAATGTCAAATTGGTTTTAACCCCAAGAGAAGAAATAGAAATAAAAAAACAATATATTGTCATCATCATCACCATCGTCATATTAAAAAAACAGGTGATATTTCCTATCATATAAACTTGTATAAAATATACGTGGGCCAATTGAGAAGCTTAATTCATGAAACATAATTAGTCAAAGTGTGTTTACTTTTAGAAAGAAAAAGACATCCTCGCATACATATGAACCGTACATGTGTACAATATGTGTATTTGTATGTATTCATATTAGTAAAATTGTGAAATAAAAACAAAATCACGGAAATTCATACGATTATAAAAGATTATAACGGAATTAATAATGAACAAATACACTTGTAAAAATTGCAAATACAATTAAAGTGAAAATTGTAGTGGGGATGTAATGGATATAAATAAAATGTATATTTTATACACATTAAGCATGTAGTTGTATATGTGAAAATTAACAGTGTTGCCCGATAAAATCAACAAACAAAATTCCCTCAATTCGTTGAAAAATCTCTTTTTCCTCTTTTTTTAATATGAAAAAATCTTTTATTTTTTCACTTTTCCATAAAAACGTAAATATGTAAGAATGCCATCTATATCCTCCACAACGATCGATTTAAAAAAAATTAAAGTGAGTTCTAAATACCAGCATTTAAAAATTTCCCTCCGTTCTAGATTCAAATGAATCATATATTGCAAAATTAAACGAATGCCAATAATTACTTTTTATAAACCCTGACATTGTCCGTTCTATTTTTTTGTCCAGTAAAGCCGCTTCATAGCAAATTGAATAAATTTGTAAACTCTAGACTAGATGGTTCTTTAGATACTTTATAATAAGTATTTGGTCTGTATGGGGGCAGGCATCCATTCTTCACTATTTAATCGGTACTTTTCCACTGTTACTTTCTATCATCCCTAAGTGAAACTATTTCACTGGAAAATCATTGGAATTTAATGATTCAACTTGTAGAAGATTTTTATATATTCAACAATTATTATACACGTTGTATGAGGGCAGCTCCCTTCATGCTATTATCTGTGCTATATTTTCATTACAGCAATTCTTTAGAAAAATTTATTGTGATTTTTTTTTAACTCCACTGTATTAGTTCTACAGATAATCGATAAATAATATTTGCATTGTATTCTCCAGTAAAACTGCTCCTTTGGAAAAGTGCAATAAAAATAAAAATGACATAAAACTATATAACGTTATAACGTTTAAATTTCACTCGAATATTAAGGGATATTTTCTAGGGAAAACGTTTTTAGGAATATTTTTTTAAACAGCTTCTGGCAACACCGACTCTTTCGTTAAATAAACAAATATTAGATATTTTATAATCAACTCTAATATTTATTCTAATATGAGTGCAAAACAATAGAAAATAATACTACATTGTTTTTTTAATTATAAATTAACACTAAAAAAGAATTGTATATTGTATGAAAGCTAGAGATTGTACTGAATAAAACTTTAATGCAATTTTATCGTACCCTACACTACCATTTTCGCCAATGTTAGCAACAGTTAAAGAAAATAAGGCTAAGAATGCTGTTGGATTCAGAATCACTTCCTTAATTCCTTCGTTGATGGTTTTAATCGGTTTATTATTTCATTAGCCCGCTTACAAATGTCCTACAGGAATGGGATTTTAAGCTCATTCACAAATAAGTCTTGTTATACTCTAAAACGAAACACTGATATAATGGTCGTTCTATTCAATTTCGCATATGTTTTATCGTTTTAACACTTCAAAATTTATAATGAAATCGTTTCTTAGAAGAAAGAAAGAATTTTCATTGAATTTTGACTTTTTCTTAACTAAAAATAAAAAATTAAATAAAAACGTTTCATTTTATCTCATAGCTCTCATATAAGACCCACTTACGAATATCACTTAAAAGTAACTAAATCTCACATATATTTGGTTTGATCAAGAAAATACAAGCAGATATATATGCTATAAATGGTTGGTCCTAATTTCCTATAACTTCCAAAAATAATCTAATACAATCTCTTTCTTAATATATCAAATACTAATTTTATATTATTTTCTTTTATTTCAGCCTAAAAGACGCAATGAACGTAATATCCTAACTTTCTACGAAAAAATTGCAGTTATACGTTATTACGATGAGACAAATATATCACGCAATAGTTTAGCCAAAATGTTTCACTGTTGTGCCACTCAGATTAGACGTATTTTAGAGAAAAAACAAGAATTACTACAACAATTGGCAACTCTCAGTGAAGCTGATGCTTCCATTATCATCGAAGAGATGACACGTAAAAGACGTAAATTTGAAATGAGTGCCATTAGTTTTATATTGCATCAGTGGGTAGAAAGATGTCGCCAATTGCGTTTGCGTAAAAGTATAACAAATGAAACACTTAAAGAGACAGCAGTAAAAATGGCAGCTATACTCAATCTGCCAGCATTTCGTCCATCCTATCGTTGGTTAAATCGTTTTCGTGGTAAATACAAATACAATGATGAGGATTTGGGTTCAGGCAATGGTTTTAACACTATGGAGGGGGAACTGGCAGTAGAGGATATTATAATAGAGTTTAAAGATTCTTTGCCAAGTTTTATGCAAAAAGAAATTTCTGCCATAACTTCATCGGCTAAAGTTGATGATCCTAATTCGGCTTCAAATATTATAAATGAAATGAAACGTAGTGAAGTGCCCGTCATTATAAACGATGATAATAGTAATGATGATTTTGAAATATCCGATGACGAAGATGAAGATGATGACATGAATGGCAGCAAAGAGAATAATAAAAATCCGGTTAACAGTAACCAGGATAAAGATGTTGAAATAATTGAAATAAAAACCAAAGAATCCATTATACCAACTCCAATAAAGCCGCCAGTTAACAATGATGAAATGAAAGTTACTGAACTGCCAACTGCTCAAGATCAAAATCGTATGAATGCTGGTTCAGCGGCTTTATTGCATAGTATTTTCCCTCACTTAGCTGTAATACACCAATTTGCCTTACTTAATTCTGATGTCAAAGCTTTGGAATTAATTTCCCAATTAGGGGTACATATGAAAACTCAAGCCGATGAAGGTGCCTATAAACAATTGTCGCTGGCGACATCTATTAATGGTGATATTGATACAATGAATTTAGATACAAATGGTGATAATATATATCCCGATATAGATGATATCGTTTTAATTGAATAACTACTTAATCACACTGATTTCATTTTATTTTAAAACTACGATGTATTAAACTAATCTAACTTATGTACTTAAGCATTCCTGTATAATATATATATATATGTATATCTAACTGTATTTATTTTAATTATTTTAAGTTTTACAAGTATTTATGAAATTTGAATTTAATTAAAAAATAAGAAATTAAGCGCATTTTTCTATGAAAACTGATATGAATTTGAGAAATGAAAAGGATAATAAAAATAATTTATGTTTATAAAAATATAGAATATTTGTATTAATCAATCGATTTCGATAATGGTTGGAAATGGAATGTCTTTGTCAAAAAATTCATTTTGTGATCGATTCTAAACGGCCTGAAGTCGAGTCTTAGTGGTCGATTCATCAAACAAAGGAATGTCTTATTGTTTGAAGAAGTGAAATACAATATTGTTCTAAACCAAAATAACCGTTCCTTATTAAGCACTCATAGTCATATACACATGATCAAAAGTCACCGGCGTAACATCTGTGTTCACACCTGTACTGCATGTCGAGTGTTAAATTCTAGCGGATATAATGCCAGAGTTTGCAGAAAAAATGCAGATTAGGAAGGTGAACCAAAAGAATGACATTCTATCGTAAAAGAGCACATTAATAAAGTTATGGGCTTTTGGATTAAGTTATAGAGTTTAAAAACTTTTTGTAGGACCAAGTACGCAACTTACATGTTTCACAAAGGAAACTTAAAAAAAAATCAAATGAAATATTACTTGAGTTAAACGTTTTATAGAAAAAATGTGTGTTAAGAATTTATCGACCTCACTTCTTAACATTCTCGAATGAAAGCAGATTTTTAATTTATAATTCAGACGGAGATGTTCTGACTTGACGAAAGAAGGGGGAGGGAAACTCTGTTGTAAAAACACATTCAGTCGACTGTACGGATATATGTCCGCTACCTGGACTGATGAATTAATGGATAAAATATTTATTTGAATATTCTTAAGGATAAGTAGCATTAGAGTGCTGAAACACGTGGCATTAAATGCGAATATTTTCTCCAGCAGAACAATAATCTTATGCAGACGGCAAAATTGGTCGATAATGGATCTTATATAACACCCATCACACACTTTAAAACTCCAAAAGAGTCTTCAGATATATTAAACATTTATGGGACAGCGGATTTAGAAACATATATTACTTCCAAAAATATGCTTAATGAGAAATGAATGGTGGTATGGAAGAAAATCGATCCGGAAATAACAAATAAGAAATTTTCACAGAATGATCCTAACATACCTGAAAGTAACATGGACTATAACAATTCCGACAGCACCAGGGGGAAGGGGTACCCGTCATACGAAGCAAATATTGGTTATCGAATATCTAAAGAATCATAATAGCGATGGTCCAAACAACTTCCTCAAGGAACTGTTTTACTGGACAAAATGTAAGTTGGATAATACCAGGGAAAGGGGTACCCACTTTACAAAGGAAATATTAATTTTCAAATAACTAATAACTACAACGAGTGCGCTTAAATTTGGGCCCCAACAAGTTCTTCAAGGAATTGTTTTACTGGACATTTTGATTATCGAATATCTACATAACTTTAACAGGGAGAGCAGCAATTTTATGCTACTATGAGACACCATCACTGGAAAAAATAAAGGACTAATAAGTCCAAGGGGAGAGGTACCCCCCATACAAAGTAAATTAAAATTACTAATAATCTATTTAAATCGTATGATAATACAACAAGAACGTTTGCTTAGGACCAGCTACGCCCTAAAAAGTTGTTTTGGCGGATCTTCAAGTATCTATATAAAAATGGATGTATGTACATATGTCACCTATGGACTCCAAAACGGCCGGGCCAACATTGATGAAATTTTCACAGAATAATCCCAAACGAAAGTTCGGAAATTCGATCTCACTTTCTCAAGAGAGGGGTCTCTCTCAAACAAATGAAATATTGATTATCGAATATCTAAAAAAAACTTTAACAGCAAGAATTTTAAAATTTGGTCTCGAACACATGCTCAAGGAAATGTTTTACTGGCGTAAAACGAATGATGGATAGGATCGGGTGAGAATTAGCCTCATACAAAGCAAATCTTGATTATCAATATTTAAAGAACTGCTACAGCAAAAATTTTAAATTTGATCCCAATTACCTTTTCTAATACTCGACGTGATTTGTGAAGTTTTGTTCGAGATCTTCGACTGAGGAAATTTGTGTGTAGCAAAGCGCACCGGTTAATAATGAACTTATTACATATAAAGAAACCTAATAACCCCATTTTCCAACTTACGAGTTCAGTTTATTACACTTTTTAGAATAATTTGACATCAGTTTGTTGAATAACTCAATATTGGAATTTAAATTATTCTCATTGTTCCCATTGTATCTCCCAAATACATCATAATCTATTTCGTGCTTTGAATTTTTAAAATACCACAAACATTTTTTATTAAAAAAAACATAAGTTTTAGTTTTTCTTTTAAATTCTATAAAATTATTATATAAAACTTACCATATTTTTGGTGGGTATATAAATATATTCCCTACTACATTCTGGACTTGCTATTTCAGGGGTAATAGATCCCTCTTCCTCAGTTTCACCACCACCACCATCACCATCTTCTTCTTCTGCAGCATCAATGAGAGGATTTTTCAATTGTATGAAACTATTATGATCGGCATATAAATAGTTGACATCATGTGTCCGTTCCTTCATTTTATGTTTAACTTGGAGACAATTTTCACACATCACCGCATGTTGTCGTAATTGTTCGGGTGTTCTTTTCGGTATAACACAGGTTGTGAAACGATCTTCATATTTACATTTTTATTAAAACGTTGTAAGAAAATATTTGCTTGTGTTTTTTGGTGAATTTTTCGTATTTCATCTTGAAGCGTTAAGACTTTTGAAACGGGTGTCTTGTCTAATGTCGAACATTTACACTGATTCTCGATACATTTGGGAACATTTTCTGATTGGATTGACTGTTGTGTTTCACCCATAAATGTACATATTTCATAGGGATTTTTAGAAGGACTTTGATTCGAAGCAAGAGATACAAATTTTTTGTTCATTTTTTATTTTTTGTTTTTTTTTCCAATTAAAAACTAAAAATTTTTGAAATTATTTTTAATTTTTTTACGATTAAAATTTATTTTAATAAATTTTTTTTTTTTTAATTTCAATTTGATAAGTTAAATATATAACTAAAGCATAGGCATTATGATTAACTGAAATAATTCCAATTACACATGTTTTTATTTCGAAAAAAAAATGGAAATTTATTTAAATTAAAGGTCAAATGGCAAAAAGATTTAAGAAGACTTTTTCGAATGACGTTGGATAGATAAAAATCGAGATTATATTTTATTATCGAAACAAATTCAGTTAATAAAAATTATTACAAAAGAACAAGTTCAGATTCAACAAGCTGAAATCTTAAAATAGACTAATAACATAGACTTGGTCCAAATGCATATAAAGAAATTTATAATACTTTAGGAAATTCTTCTGGAATAGATGGTATTTCAAATTTTATTATAAAAAAATTCCTTCGAAAGCTTTGGATTATTTAGCAACTGTTTTTAATAACTGTATTCATAAAGGATATTTTCCTAACAGTTGGAAATTTGCTAAAAGTTGTTCAAACCGAAAAAAGTAAAATAATTTTGAATTAGGTAACGTTAGGCCTATATTTCTTCTATCGCATTTAGGAAAACTTTTTGAAAAGATAATTAAAATTTAGATGGACTTAAATTTGAAAATTATCAATTTAGATTTAGAAAGTACCATTCCACAACACATGCTTTATTGAAATTTCATTATAATGTAATATATAATTTGAGAATCGAAAAATGCACAATAGTCGTATCACTTGATATATAACAAGTGTTTGATTAGGCGTACCATGATGGAATTATATTCAAAATGATAAATATTGGATTTGAACCATATATAATAAGATGAGTGAAAGATTTTCTTTGTAATGAAAAATTTTGTGTGAAACTAAATAATGAATTTTCTTATTTTGGTGAAGTTTGCTGTGGTGTACCTCAAGGGTCAATTTTATCACCACATTTATATAACATTTTTACATGATTTCCCTCATGAATTTCATGGACATGGTATTTCATATACACATTAGCAATAAATTTTGGTGAACCTAAATGTTGTAAATAATTTTTATAATTTATGGGGAATAAAAATTAATTTTTCGAAAAGTCAAGTCATTTGTTTGAGAAATACATTCAGTAAATGCAAATATTTTGTAGTAACCGAAAGTAGACAACTAAAATTACAACTTGATGGTCATAAGGATTTCATTTTGTAGATAATATGAAATATTTAGGATTAGTCAATTTTAATAAATTATTTAAATTTAATAGTCATGCTAGAATAGTTCTAAATAAACCACGTAATATAAAAATTCAATTTGTGTAGTTTGTGTCGGGAGCAAATTTTGATTTTTATTAAAACCAAACATTATAGTTTTAAATATTTCCTGTAAATCATTCTTTTGTTCATTATTTTAAATCTCAAATAAATTTTATTATTTTTTTAATTTCAATTTGTTTAGTTAAAAATATAACTGAGGCATAGGCATTATGATTAACCGAAATTATTCGAACTACACTGTACTACTTGAACTATTGTGCTGAAAAAAAATTTACTTTTATATAACTTACGACTTTGAAGTCAATAATTCTCTCATCAATACCTATAAATTAAATTAGTCCTTAATTAAAGGCAGGCTTCAACAAAATTGCCTCCCGATAACAGCATGTAAAGAAGATCAAATTTATTTTTTTAGAAGTGACTTTTTGGTTTTTTCTTATATTCATATTTTTGATAAGTACCTGAAGTTTTGATAAAAAAAATCCATTTATATTATTTCATATTTAGTTGATATAAGTATGATGTACATATATAAAATGAGTTACTCCATAGTTGTGGTTACATCTATTTGATCCATAGTGAACCCTATAAAGGCTTGTGGTATAAGACAATGTCTCAACATACGACATTGTTTGACATTAAACATAACAGCTGACATGTTTTACAAATGTAACTTGGTCAAAAAAGCAAACGTGTGTTAGGATTTTTGTCAATCTCGCTCCTTATATATATTTAGATGTCTAAAGGGTAAATGCATCGTTAGGAAATATTCCCCAAACCCTTTCTGTAACTGCTAAATGATGTACAGCAAAGGTTAAACTTTGCTAACCTGTAGTCAAAACTTTACTCTAAAGATCTTTCCCGCCCCAGCACATCTCATTACCACAACTTCATTACCAAAAACATTGCAGAAACCAGGCATCTAGCAGAGTATAATATCAAAGTCGGACGTAAGGTTAGTTAGTAGTCTTCTGTTAGAACAGAGGCCCTATAACTCCCTGGATTTATCCTCCTGATTATCTTATTTGTACTAATGGCTCCTCTTTTAACCCCTATTAGACTAGAGATAAGTTCAAACACTGATCGCACCATAAATACATCGAAACTGTCACTGTTTTTTTTTTGTATTTTTATATAACTGTATAAACAATTATATAAAAATACATTTGAGTCCACTAGTTATACACATTAAACGTGTATAACAGCATATATGTCACTAAAAAGGAATCTTATAACACAAAAATAAACATTTCAAAATCACTCTACATAAAGCAATACCGGTGCAAATTTAACAAAAGCCAAAAACTTTGTGGAATCTGTTCTTTTTAAATTTGGGTTGCCATATGTTTTAATGTTACTCAGGGTGCATAAGTAATTTCAACATAACATTTCTATTCATTTAACACTTTTAATCCTTAAAATTCAATTAATCCTTTGGAAATTCAAGGAAAAGAAGTTAAACAGTAAGACTGCTATAGTCGATCAAGCCTCTATACCACAATGTTAGTTATTAGTGGTAGTTACGTAAAAGTAATGAACGATCCTAATGAAATCACTTTCATTATTGTGAATTTGTGCGCTTTTATATGAAATTATGGAACGATCCTTGTATAATTTTGCACATCGTTTTTTGGGTATATAGATCTTAATTTAACCAATTATTATTACACCAGTGTATATGGAAGATGATGATATTTGACTGGAGTTTGTATGGAAACTTTTAGAAGCCTAGAGCGACGACAAAATTTATTTCTGTAAAATTTCGTTAAAATCGTTTTATATTTAGAACTTTAATGAACGTACAATCTCATTACGGGAGCTCCGAATATGCCCAATTTTAATAGGCTTTGCCCTAGGGCTAAAGTAATATTACGTACCAAGTTTCATCAACACATTTCAAAAATTTCGACCTGTGTTCATAATGTTCGGACCGTTTTTGCTGCATGTTACAAACATCAGCACAATTGCGTAATAATCCAAGCACCCTTAGTGATGTGGGGTATAAAATTCGATAGCGTACGATGGTGGAAAGATCTAATACGGTGACCGTTAGGCTCATCTGATTATTTTTTGCTTTGTTCTCTCTCTCTCTCTCTCTCTCTCTCTCTTGCTAACATTATGTCAAAGTTTGTTTTATATTTTAATCCTACGCTACACAATGTGTTTGTAACTTTGTTTGTCTGTGTTGTTTATGTTCTTCCGTTAGTTAAAGAGTTGAATTATGATAACATAGCAATTCGTTTTTGTAATGTTGTATTTGTTGTGCTAATAGAGCCACTTTCCATCAATCTACTCTTAATTTATTCTCTTTGTGCTTTAATTATCACTTATTCGCAAAGATGTATGATTTAAAAAACCGCTGGCAACCCTTTATGTTTATATTATACACATATAATCCACACATGTTGACATTATACATCAGCTGTGTTTTGAAAACTTTTGTTGTCTCTTTCTCACCCATAGCATTTATAGGCGACTTAACAGAGTTAAAATATAAACAAAAAACTGTAAATAAAACAAAGCATAACAAAATAAGCTAAAAGAAAAGAAAAGGTACAAAACAAAGTGCAGGAATTTTATGACTGTTGTTTTTGTGTGCGATTCTTTTCATGTGTTGTTTTTTTGTTGTTTCTTCTTCGATTTACACATACTGTGAATATTTTCTATGACATTTACTTTGACTTAGCGGTGGAGTTGAAAGAAGTGAAAAAGTTTTTTTTATTAAAATAAATACGCAATAAAAGAAAAATTAAACGATAAATGCAAAAAAGTATTAAAGTATTACACAATGAATATGAAAAATACAGAATATTTTCAAAATATTGATAATAAAAAAGTGATATTTAAATAAAAATTTAAACGGCTGCTGTATTACTCATTTCCAATATTATTAAATGAAAAAACAAATAACAATTTTAGAGAAAAATATTGCATTGTAATATATTCTAGTGCATAACAATTAAGTTAAATTTGTCAAAGTGTTTGCAGAAATCTACACACAAACATAACTAAATTAACATTAATTGGAGATAATTGAATAAAATATTCAATATCATTTTTATGGAAATCTTTTTCTTTGTGTAACTCATTTTGCCAACTTCTTTTCTTCATACATTTTTTTGATACGAGAAGAAACGACATTTACGCATAATGTGGATAGAACCAAAAGAAATTCTTTTGCCATCAGCATTCTGGTAAGATATTGACTTTTACAAGAAAGAATTTTGAAATCCAAGATATAAGCATCTACAATGTGTTCCTAGATACTTGTATAGACAGATTTTTTTTTCGAAAATTTTCTGATCAGAGAATTCTTAAAATATTTTGGGTGTTTTTATCTTAAGGCAGGGTTACCAATTACATATAATTTATGTATTATGCTGGGAAATTTTAGTAAGTTCTTTAAGTATAAAAAAATAATACAAAACAAGTAAGGATACTTTATTCGCTTATTACGGACCTTCAATACACTCCACCACAAATACATAAGAAGTTAATACGTTATGATTCGTATATACACACTTACACTTAAACGTTTATAATATATAACTTTTTTTTAATACAACAAAATAACACTTAATGAGTCATAATATTAGTTATAATTTTGGCTATAACTTTTATTCTACTGAACTGATTTTGATAATTTTTGGAATGATAAAAAACTACATTATGTCAAAATTTCATTCTAATTTATCTAGTAAATATAAAGGTTGCTTCAGATATCAATCTATATCTTTTAATATACTGAACCGAATTTTCTGGAATAAAGCAAATACTCAGACCAAATTACATTGAGCCCTGTCAATTATAGCGGTTTTGAGCTTATATTCTACAGGCAGACAGATGGTTATAGCTAAATCGACTCAGATTTTGAATGGATACAATATAGTATGGCTTTAACATTTTTGTTTAAATGTAAAAATAGTAACGTTTATAAATATTTGTAATATGTATATTTTACGAATGCGGTTTTCGCATTAAAAAAGCCAAATTCGCTAAAAATTATTTCCCGTAGTTTTTATTTCATAGTTTTTTATTATTGTAATTCCACATCTTTGGTACTAAGTGGATTAAGAGTATGATATGGTAAGCAAATGAAGGTATGAAATGCTGTCTATAAGTTATGAGACGAATGGGAATATCGTATCTACGTATGAATAAATAATATATTATTATATGTTATTCTTTCATTATCATTGGCAAGTTCCATTTGAGACCTTTCAAATGATAACTATAACTCAAAAAATATAGAGCGGAAAAAATTTGTAGGTCGTTTTAGTTCCTGAGCGAAACTGTTTTATATAATATTTTGTTGATAAACCATTTTGTTACATGATCTTTGCAACTTGTTTCCAATTTTTTCGAATTCTCACAAGCGTTCTGTGAGATTTAGGACTAGAAACTGGGGAAGATTCACCCCAAAAGCTGAATGTTTCTTATCATTATCGTGATCATATGTAAATGACTATAGCAAATTCATCTTTTCTGCAACCTTCAATATGGTTTAGAACTGGAAACTGGAAAGGATGTGGCAAAACATGTGTCGTATTATATAATAACCACATCTTCATTTCGTGTGCTGAAATTTATGATCATTATTATAATAATTTGTGAAAGACTTTAGCAAATTTATTTTCTCTGCACCCTGTTTAAAATTGTCTTTATCAAAATAATTTATTACTTTCAAGATAAATATTCAATTAATAAAGAAAAGTTCTCCAATCCTCGCAGCAGACATGCAGTTTCCCGTGCCACCATATTTTAGTGTTTCTTTAAAGTTTAGAATGTCTATCATTTCGGAAAATATTCAATTTGCTTTCATTTTTTATAACTATTGCAAGCTGTGTAGATGTTAATTACGGATCATCTTTTAACTTTCGTACTATTTTGGAACGTTCCCTTTTTTACCTAATTAATAATAGTTTCGCTGTTAAAACGATTTGTGATCGCTTGAATGATTCAATGGCTACGATTCGCCAAATTTACATTTTTGCAAGAGAATAAGTGGATCCTATATCATATTAATATCTATATACTTTATTTAATTGAAGTATTAATACTAATTATTAATGCCACAATTTTAAATTTGTTGAAATATAAAATTTTGAATTTTATAAATCTTCTCTTACAGGGTGGTTGAAAAGCGATCAAATTATTTTGTTTTACATAAACGTAGAGGACATGGTGAATCTAAGGGATTCGGTTCATTATTGGTGGGCACATTTGACAGTGTGTTCGATACAAAACCAGCACCATATCGTATTTTACATCAAACTCCTAACTCTGAAGTATCTTATGGTAAGTTAACTTTACTATTGACTATATATATATATATGTAAATAAGTTAAGGATCATATGTAGGGATATAAGATTGTTTTAAGAAAACATTAATCATTATAACGTTAATTGCATTTTACAATTTTCTTGTAAGATTCAAATATTTTACAATTAAATGATGCATGATGATCCAAAAGTGCACACAAGAAAATATTTACTGGGTAAATAATATTTTTATTAAATCAATTTAGACTTTAATCTGTGAAATTATTTAATTAAAAAACATTATTTGTATTTTATATTACTTTATTGTACATAATTTTGAACCTTTTTTTTAAATACGTTTGTATAGTGCTTTCTGTTACTTTGCTGGAACAGGCAGTCTCTTCCATCTTAATTTAACATCTACCACACATTTGGTCACCCTTTTTGAGTTCTTCAATTCTCTTTTAACAAGAGCCCAATATCTCTTCACTGATCTTAGCTCTGGGCAGTTTGGAGGATTTCCCTCTCTTGGTACAAATGTCACATTAGTGTTTTTGTTAACCACAGAGACATAGGAACATGTGGACCATTCTTTTTTCCCAAACCAATTTTTCCATCATCGGTCAAGTGCTTCCGGTACAATTTAATAATATTGGAAATGATTTGACGGCAGAGCTTTGAATACTTGGCTGACTTTTGATAGGACCGAGTTGGGTTTTGCTCATAATAATTAATAATTTTACTACGCATTTTCTCAATGTTCGAAAATCGGTTAAACTATTTTTTTCTTTGCATTTTTCCATAACCATTCTCCCTTTCAATTGTTCTAATTTGATAAGACTTAAGTTATTCAATGAAATGACGTGTATTAAAAATTAATTTAGCTTTGAAAAAATAATAATAATAATAAAATAAAACTATGGAACAAAGAATCATCTGCTCTCAGTAATTAATAAGAAGAACAAGTGAACAATATTAGCGAAATATGTTTTTGTCATATGTTTTGCACTGTAAACACAATTTCAATATTTCTTATCTGAGATTTTGTGTTTTTTTTATAGTAAAAAAATGACGAAAAATTAATATGTAACAATGTTGATGATCATTTATAAATATAAAAAATCATCATTTTTCATTATAATAAATTTCATAAATTAATTATCCATAAAAAAATAATTCAATACGTATTAATGTCATATAAATCTTAATAAAATAAAACCGGAATCAGCAAACATTCGAACCAACAGTATTGATCGAAATCTTAGGAAGTTTCCCACACAGATGTTCGTTTTTAATGTATTAATGGAAACAGTATTTAATCTTGAAACATCTATCGAAATGGCATTTCTCATTCAGCAATGTGTTCAAAATGTTACATTTTCGTTCGGATTTCTACCAGGGAATAAACTATACTCGGCGAAAGACGGCTTTGAAGCATCTTGAGTGTAGTCTATTTCCCTTTGGTCTTCATTGAAACATTCCATTGAATTAAATACATTATTATATAAAACAGTCCTACATTTTGCTACATTATAATCCATATAAACTGTTGCATATTCCTATAAACGCATATATTTGAAAAATTATAAAAAATTAAATAAGAAAATATTTAGTGGGAAAATAATTTTGCATATAATTTTTTTTAACTTAATTTTAGAGTTTACCAGCCATATTAATGGTATTTTTCTATAAACGCACTTAAGTTTGTCAGTCTCAGCAGCATTATTAATAACGGGTGGATGATGATGAAATGAATAATCGATTCACAATTTTTCGATCAACTATTTTGGCTTCAATTATTTAAGTCGATTAATCGAACTTTTTAATTCAGATTATGCGAAAATTCGATATCAGCATAAATTTGACAGTGTAGAATCGAATCTAAAGTAATCACTTTTTTACCCGAAGAATCGATTAACAACCATTATAGAAATCGATTTTTCAATCACTATGCTCGGGCATTGATATCACTAACTTTTTTAAGAAGATCAGAATTAATTTCTCCCCCAAACTTGCTTAATTTGAGGATTATTTGAAATTAAATATTGAACTTTTTGAGTCATGTATCCCAACAATTTCTCAATTGGCTTTAAATCCGGATTACACGTCGGCTAGTCCAACAGAGGTATGTTGTGTTCATTAAACCATGATTAAGAAACATGCAACTCGGCATTATATTGCTGGAATATGTTATCTTCATAGAAAATGCTATCCAAACCATAGCACTACTACCGCCGACATTAGGTTTTGACATCCGAACATATTTTTAACTCAAATCATGCCAATTACATGGGTACGAGTCAGTGCTATCAAAATTAAATTTTTTCGCTGGAGAAAATTACGTTGTCTAAAGTTCGCTAGAAATATTTTATTTATTTTCTAAATAATTTTAGACAATTTTCCTTATGCTGTTTTCTGAGCATATTCTCTTATACATTGGTTTCCTTCATTTTATGTTTTCATCTCTTCGTACAATGTAATCAACGTGTTTGGAAGTCACAGGAAGATTTATTTCGTTCTTTATTTGTGTAGGATTAATATGTTCTCTTGGTAGGTTTTTGAACACCTTAATTTTGTGTTTTTTAAACAAATTTCTCAATTCATTCTGGGAGCATTTCATTTTACGACAAATTCCTCTATTGAAACATCTTTGGTATGAACAAAATTAACATAACAATTCCTTGATGTAAATTTCTTGATCAAACAGAAAAATTCCCCTGGAAATCTCCGGACATCTTTAAACGTTATGATGTTTATCAATTAAATAAAGGAGTGAGAACGAAAAAAACTTAACATACATGACTGTTAATAAAGTAAAACTACAAAATGTACAGTTTGAATTATTAAATTGATTGAAAGTTACAATTAAAAAAAATATAGTTTTAAATTACTGGTGATGAAATTTTGAATCCTTTTCGGAAACTTTCTGTTACTTTACTCGAACAGGAGGTCCACCTCCTTTCAAAATCTACTATACTTTTGAACACCATTTGTGTGCTCTTTATTTCCATATTTTAACAAGAGCCCAATATCTCTCCACTGCCTTAGATCCGAGCAGTTTGGATGATTTGCCTCTCTTGGTACGATTGTCACATTGTTGTTCTTGTACCATTCAAGGGCTTGTTTACCACTGTGACAGGACACATTTTGAAGTCTTATGAATGGAAGCAGCCATTTTTTAAACATTAGTTGATGTAAATTTTATCATTTACAGAGTCCGCTACTTCATATTGCTTGACATTTGGAAAATGTTAATTGATTTTAGGTGCCAAACTTTTCTTCAACATTCAATAAAAATTTGTTGACCAGAAAGTTGCGAAAAAACTGAGAGAAAATGAGTTTCATCATCCATTATGCAGCAAGAAAATTTTTTTTAAAAACTTCGCTTTTGTTTCCGCGCTCTTTTTTGAACTCTGATTTTTTTGCTTTCCTACAGGATGTGTTGGGAGCTCTTTTGGAAATGTTTTCAATTTTCTTGCTTTAGAAACCTAATCTGGTTCTTTCCATTTATCTGAACGAGGTTTACTATCAATGGCCACTGTACTGTACCGGAATTGTTTAAAAAAATGCTTGGCCAATTTATTGTAGGATCAAGCTGGGTTTTGTTGACATTTTTTTATATTATTAGTATGCACTTTTTTCTGGTCACTCATTTAACCAGATTAACAATGTATTCATTTGTTTGTTAAAGTTTTTATGAAAAACGTGTGTTTAGAATTTTATTTTTACTATTTTTAAAAGCAGTTTTCTGCGTTTATAGAAATATTCCACATAAAAACATTTCATCTCAGGAATAAGGCAAACAAAAAGACTTCTCATGAAAAGATTTCAACTTAAAATTTGGAAGAGATAAAACAGAAATAAACTTAGAAAAGTTAAATTCCTTTATAGGAATATGCATCAGTGTAGATAAGTAATGAAACCATTTCCATTATTCTATTTTAAAAACCTTAAATTTTAAACAAAATTAATTCAATCTAAATTATTTGTTTTTTCATTAGAAATTGCTATTGGAATAACTGAGGAAGAAATTTATAAAGATTGGGAATGGCTGGCACAAAATCTCTTTAAAGTATTAAACGAAATGGAAAGCGAAGATGAAATTACAAATTTTACTATTTGTAAAATAAAATCATTATACACTCAAAATAACCAAGATGAAACTGGAGATTCTGCTGACTTTAAAGTTATGCAATCAAAATTTCGACAATATTTCAATATGCCCGAAGAGGAACAATTGGTAAATTACTATTCATGCACGTAAGTTTAATAAATCTATAAATATCTTGAAATGACTTGAATTCTATATTAAAAATTTATATTTTATATCAACAGATACATTAAAAATAAAATACCAAGACAAGGACACTTGTATATATCGCTAAATCATGTCAGTTTTTATTCCTATATGTTGGGTCAGGAGACAAAGCGAAGTATACGTTTTACTGAACTGGAGGAGTTATCTAGACATGGCAACATTATATATCTAAAGACCAATAATAAAATGCAATATAATTTTACTATTTTATTCGATTGCGCAGAGGCTTACGAGTTAATAGAGCAATTAAATAAAATGGCTATACAAAGGATAATACAGGTAAATTTTTACATTCTACAGCAACAACAACAATAACAACAGCTTAGCTGTAAAACAAGTTAGTAAATTGTCATGGATTTAACTCCAGACTTAGAAATTGTGCCACTTTTATGGGATGGTAGGATTGACAGTTAAACAAATGTTGTGCATTATGTTGGCCACTTGCTGGACAAATATTAGGGACAGCACCATCAACACGAGATGAAGCAGTTGTAGAACTAATCCTGTATACCTCAGCAGATTTTATTCTGTGTTTGCTGTATGAGAAGGACGCCCTCTAAGTAGGATATTAATAGGGTAACTTTAAATCACGGAAATTGTGGCGTCTCTGTAAATGTCACTCAAAGCTGCTATATATAAATCCTGATCAATAGAATCTTTTCATATATTCGAAGATTTTTTCTAATATGTCACGGGAGTAACTCTAATTTTGTTATATTTTTGTGAGGAATTGTTTACTTAGCGTTTCGCTGTGATCCTTAACCAGTAAGATCTTTGTCTTCTCATGTAGATTTTTGTATTGAGAAAATTTTTGTACAGCCAGTTACGGTTCTTAAGGCTGAATTTTGGCAACTTTGAATATCTCTGCATTGCGAATCATTTAGCAAAGGAGACCACACTGGAGCAGCATAATTTATCAATGATCGTTCAAACGTTTTATTAGTAGCTAATAAGGTTTCGTTATCCATGCTTCTATTACTGCTGGCTACTGCTTTGAGCACTTCATTCCTTATTGCAGCAAATGAGCTGAAGGGGTGATTATGTTATCCCTAGAATCTTCGGGTGAATTCTATAGGTTATTATGCTTAAATTAGTGTTAGGTGGTGAAAATTGTTGCTTTGGAATTTGCTGTTAAAAGTTTCAAGTTGCGTAATGTGACGAAATTTTCAAAATCGTAAAGGTCTTCAACTCTATGCTCCATTACTATTATTGTATAGTTGTCCGCATAAATGATAACGTCCTGGTGGAGGGACTGGAAATTTCTACAGGTAGAAATTAAATATTGTTTCAATAATTTATTAATTGTTTCACTGGAGCGACACAGCGATTTTATCGTCTTTGAACACCGCATATATATGCGATTTCAGAGAATTTGCCAGTCGGCGTTTTGACAAACTGCCAATTTCCTCAAATGTACACATCGTCTTGAGGAAATTCCGCGAAAGTATCAACGCAGCAGTAGCTCTCTACGCGTCAGCTGGGGAATGCGCCTGCATTTCCTGGCTGAAGTAGCGAGACTCGTTAGATCATCTTAACAACTGCATTCTAAATACTGGAGTGAACAAATTGTGCTGTTCAATCTCTCCCCAATCTAATATGAAAGATAATTTATTCATAATGATTTTTTTATTCATAATTATTATTTTTTTGAGTCGATTTAACGATCTCCATTCGTCTGTCTTCAGGTTTCAATTTTTTTTTAAATATTTTGACGAAATAACATAACCTCAAATGCGTAAATCTCACATAAATGTGAGTAATATAAATATCAAATTCCATGAGGGCTGGTCCATAATTGTTCATGCCAGTCTTGACTCCTTTATTTCACTCTTAATTGTTATTATTCTTCATTATTTATTTTTTAGGATCCCGATAGCCCTATAATTGATCATGACTCATCCTTATTATTGCGTTTTGGACGTAAATCCTCTAAAAAACCAGTTTTATGTCGTGATTTAACAGCCCGTCAAAAATCAGAAGAATATAGAATATATTTTCGTTTGCCACAATCTGAAATTATAGATGGCACTATTAAAGGTAATTTAATATCATGATATAAATACTTTTACTATGCCCATGACTTTTTTTTTTTGTTTTAATTAATTAATTTTTCGTTAATTTTAGCTAATTTATGGACACCATATTCAAAACGTTATGTAGGAGGAAACATTTATTTATCTACCAATTTCTTTTGTTTTACTAGTGAAATTAAAGATCTTGTTAGTGTTGTCATCCCTTTAAAAGTTATTAAAAGCGTAGAGAAAAAAGATGATGGAAATCATCGTTATGAAAATCAAATTGTTATCATAACTTCAGAAAATGTCCCATTTGTATTTGCTCAAATAGTTGAACGTGATATTTTAATAACAAAAATTACTGATTTACTCTCAAAGTTCCATGTGTAAGTGTGTTAAAAGACATGAAAAATTAAAAGAAAAATATATATAAATTAAATTCTATCATTCCTATATATTAGACCCATTAATCGTGAACGTCCTAAGTATGATATATCATGGAGCAAACAAACCGCCTTAATTAATACCTTCAAAACGCAATTTACTCCTGAAAAACAACGTATACAAGATGAAAAACTCTCTAAATGGGAATCTCATTTTCGTGATTATGGTCGTGGCATATCAATGTTTCGTACAACAGCTGTTATAAATCAAATAGTAGAAGGTATACCCGAAAAATTGAGACAAGAAATATGGATGATATTCTCTGGTGCAATACATGAAAAAGAAATGCATCCTGGTTTATATGAAGATTTAGTAGAAAAAGCCGCCTCAATTAAACACTCATCGACACATGATGAAATTGATAGAGATCTACATCGTTCATTGCCGGAACATCCAGCATTTCAAAGTGATGAGGGTTTGTTAGCGTTGAAGCGGGTATTACAAGCTTATGCATTAAGAAATCCACAAGTGGGCTACACACAAGCCATGAATATTGTAACATCAGTATTTTTACTATTCTGTGATGAAGAAAATGCATTTTGGTTATTGGCAAGTCTATGCGAAAGTCTTTTACCAGATTATTACAAAGATAAAGTTGTGGGAGCTCAGGTACAAATATTTTTCCATCATGTTTTTCAAATTCATCAATTAATTAATTAAATGTTATATTATTTTTAGATTGATCAAGGTGTTTTAAATGAATTAGTTAAACATTATTTACCTGATCTTCACAGTCATTTAGATGATTTGGGTACAATTCGAATGATATCTCTGTCCTGGTTTTTGACAATTTTCATAAGTGTTATATCGTATGAAAGTTCATTGCAAATTATTGATTGTTTTTTCTATGATGGAGCCAAAATTATTTTTATGGTAGCTTTACAGATTTTAGAATGGAACAAGGATAAATTGTTGCGTTGTGTTGATGATGGTGAGGCCATGTTAGTATTATCAAAATTTTTAGAGGGCATTTACAATCCTGACTATGATCTGCCCGTGGCCAATGACAAACGCAAACGTACACAATCTGTGCAAACTTTAATACATGAAGCCTATACAAAATATGGAGATATTACCTTGCAAAGAATCGAGGAACTGCGTAATAAACATCGTCGCTTAACTATGCGTAAATTTGATTTGGACAATGAAGAAACTATAGTGAAATTCCATGCCGATAACATGTATTTTAGCAATGAAGAGTTACGTTTGTTATTGGGTATAATACGTGACGAAAAGATGGCATTTCGTAAAGCTCATCTACAAAAGTTACAGGCTCATATTGGTGAATCTCCTATTTTAGTCACAACCCCATCACCTACACATCAACGTTTAGGTTTTCCTGATAATAACTGTAGTCGTGCCGAGGCATACAGTGTTGATTTTGATACATTCCGTGTGCTATTCTATGAATTGACACCATGGCGTACATGTGTAACAATTGATTTGTCTGAGAAATTATTCCGGGTAAGTGGAAAATTATTATTATTATTATTATTATTATTATTATTATTATTATTATTATAATTATTATTTAGAAGATTTTTATAAATTAATTAAATTTAACTTCCAGCTGACCGATAAAAAGAATACTGGCATTTTAGATTTTTTCCAAATACTAAATGCTTTGGGTCTTGTGTGTTCCAGTAAATACACAGAAAAACTTAAACTTTTATATATTTTGCATTTGCCTCCTTTACTGTCGAAAGTAGAAATTGAACAAGTTCGAAATCCAAAAAATAAAACTAAAGATGATGCTGAAGAAGCTATAGAAGCTGAAGACTTTTTTGGTGATGATCCCTCTGAATCTATTGAGGCTTTACCATCACCCACCGACAATAATTTCGATGAAAATGATTTTGCCCTTATAACGGCTACAAAAAAGTTACATTCTCTGGCCGGCATAACTGGCAATACTTTTATGGACATCTTAAGAACACCTAACTTGTCGACTGCATCGAATGCATCCTCAATGGCAGTCAATGCTAGAACATCTACATTTTATGTCGATCTCTCTGAAGATGAAAGTAGTACTCCTGGTGATGGCGCTGGTGCAGCATCCATGATGGGTGCTGTGGCTCGTTCGCAAAATGGTTCATCACAAATCGCACCACTGAAACAACAAGGTCGTTTTGAATCAATTGATACATTTTCCGATATATCTGATTTAGGAGCTGCTAAAGTAACACCGCCACAATTAAATGTTGAAACAATATCGAACTTTTCACAAATTAGTGATTTAGTTATGAACACAAATGCCAAAAGGGATCGTACTGACTCGAATACCGATACGAAAAGTTTGGGTAGTTTACGTTATCTTCTGGATCAACCAGATGATGCTAGTTCACCGAATAAGAATATACCAAATATGAAAAAGACTAATTTCCAAATATTATGGAGAAGTTTAGTGGAAATTTTAGGAAAAACTGATGCAGACATGAATCAAGCGTGTAAGTGTTAAATGGAACTAAAAAGTTTGTATATTTTATTCTCTTTACATTTATTTCATTAACTTTAGATGAAAATCTCTTAGAGTTGGGTAAGGATAATATAAAAAAGGATTCCAGTTTAGAAAGTTTTACACAATTAAATTTAGGTGGTAATGAAGAGGTATGTTTATTCACTATAATAAGGAGTGTGATCGAAATATTCTTAAAATACATATGTGTTGATAAAAACATACAGTTTTTATAAAAATATATATGTTTACAGTTATAATTACCAGTGATATAATTTTGAACCCTTTTCGTAAACCCCTCCCATTACTTTCTGTCACTTTAACCGAACTGGTAGTCTAACTCCGCTTAAAATCGACCATATTTTTGAATGCCTTTTTGTGCTCTTCCATTTATTTTAAGTAGAGCTTGATATCTATCCACTAGCCTTAGCTCTGGGCAGTTTGAGGATTTGTCTCTCTTCGTACAAATACCACATTATTGTTCTTACGCCACTGGTACCACCTTGTCTTCGATAGTGACAGGTTGCCAAGTCAAGCCAAAAATAAGAGTACACATTATGAAGACATTATGAATGGAAGCAGCATTTTTTTGTAAATATTGACTAATGTAAATTTCGGTTTTTATAGAGTCTGTTGTAAGAAATGAGTGGTTCCTTTTGCCGCAACTGCATGTTGCTTGTCATACCAAGAACTATTTGGGAAATTTTTACTGCTTTGGGGCCCTTTTCTTCAAGATTCCCTCGAGCATCAGAAATGTACAATGTTAAACGTTTCGTTAGCCAATATTTTTTTAGAAAACCTGATTTCAATTTTAGCGTTCCTGTCAGAGCTCTTTTAAAATTCCATTTTATTGGCTTTGGAAGTATTATGTGAATCGTTCTTTTTACCTGAACCAGATTTTCTATCAAGTGAAATGTTCTTCCGGTACTATTAAATAACATTGGAAACAGTTTGAAGACAGTCCTTTGGCCAACTTTTTGTAGGGCCAAGTTGGGTTCTTAGCACGCACCTTTTTCTGGACACACATTAACATTGAATGTAAAAACTGTCATGTTTTACAAAGTTAAACGTTTGAGTTAAACGTTTTGAAGATACATGTGTGTTAAGAATTTATCGATCACACTCTTTAATAATATAATGCTATTTACATAAAATATATAAATACGTTTATGTTTTTTTTTTTTTAGCCTGATTCAAATGGTAATCCCACTACTCCATGTGAACCTATAACAACCACAAAATTATTTGTGGACTTAGAAGAGGAATTGAGACAAGCGCGTGGCAACAGTGTAGAAAATGAGGGTGGTGATGGCACCTTAAAAACAAATAACCAGCCTTCAAGTAAAAATACTAGTAGTTGCAGTAATAGTTCATTAGATTATGATGATTGGGAAATATCTATCAATCAGTTTATTGCCACTGTGTTGGCGGTTACATCAATTGTTAAAGGTTTCTATAATCGTACTCCTATCAAAGAAAATATAGAAAAAATGCAAAAAAATAGACGCAAATGTATAATATCGAATTATTAGACTTTAAACTAAACTAAACTAAAAGCTATACGAAGCAGAAACAAAAAAATATATATATAAATATTAAAATACATATGAATTGTAGTTATAATTTCTTTGTTTGTTTTGAAAGCAAACAAACTAGAAACTAGTTGAAATTGATTTGTAATGCATTCTCCTCTGCAGGCTAAACAAAATGATAGTGCTAAAATTATAAAAAAAAAACAAAAGCAACCTTCAAGGATAGATTTTTGTATGAAGTTTTGAACATTTATTTTAAGATTAATTAATTAAATTAGCTTTAAATTGTTTTTTTCTTTTTATTTTTTTTTTTTAATTTTTCGCTACACATTTAAATAAATCTTATATAGATATATAGTTCTTTTTATAATTATAAATAAATGTATGTAACTGTATTTAAAGAAAATTATTATTGTAACACAAAAAAAAAAAAAAAAAAAAAAAAAAAAAACAAAATTAAAAAAGAATGTTTTGAAAATTGTTTTATTTAGGGATTGAAAATGATGAAAATGAAAGTAAAATTGTTTTTTTTTTATATAAAAAATTACAATAAACTAAATTCAAATTATTATAAAGCAAAAACAATTAAAACACTTTAAATTTATTATTATTATTATTAAAACATACATATACACAAAAATAATAAATGTTGAAATATAAACAATTCGAATACTTTTTTCTAACACAATTAAAGTAAGTTTTGATATTTATAAAATATGGCAAAAAGTCTCACAAAGCGATTATCCTCCACATGCAAGTGGTGATGAAGATATATTACTTTGTCATTCCGTGTGTAACGCTAAAAAGGAATCATCTCAGACCCTATAATATATATTCTTATATCAAATTCAAAATCTGAGTCGATTTAACTATGTCCATCAGTCTGTCTGTTGTTGGCACGCATACATCCATAACAATTGACAGAGCTTAATAAAATTTACCCTTAGTTTCTGTTATAGTCCTTAGAAGTTTCCTATTTAAAACCAACAAAATCGGTTCAGTATATTAAATGATATAGACCGATATCTGAAGCAACCTTTAATTTCAAGCAAATAACTTTCCTAAAATTGTCAATTATAAATCGACAAAAATTAATCAAAATATCGAACTTTATGCACTTCATTACCATTCCAAATATCGGTTCATGATACATATTTGTGATGAAAGGTACTGAAGATTCGTCATAGTCGAATATAACATTCTTATCTCTTTTGTAAGTTTTAAAACGTTAGAGATCTTAAAAAAATTACAGATGGTTAGAGCTGGTGTTTTCGTGTAACTTTGGTGGTTAGCAGACTCCAACCCTAGTTAGTGACTTTGTCGGTGGCCCTTTAAATTTACTTACCCGCAGATTGTGTAAAAATCAAGTTTTTTAAGAAATAATTATGTAGTTTTTAATGTCTTAACAAAATTGCACATGATAGAAAATTAGTTTCTTTTTAAGTTGCATATCAAAAAATGAGTGGGAGCGAAAAGTTCTTAACTTTTTATTTGAAGGAAATTTATTATTACAATTTACAAAAAAAAGGTTTAATCAGTTTAATTTTGAAACCTTTTACGGAAACTCTTCCATTTAAGTTTTTATAGTGCAAGTAGTCCATCTTCCGTTCAAAAATGACCCACTTTTGAACACCTTTTTTGTTCTCTTCAATTCTATTTGAACAAGAGCGCAATATCTCTCAATGAATACATTTAGGTTCTAATCTTATGTTCAACATTTCCTCGAGCATCAGAGAAAGTAAATTTGGAAATTAGGAGTCTAAGCAGAGTGAGGCAAAAACAAACTAGTAGAGGAAGATAGATACTATCGTAGAGACTATGTGGGGTCCAAGGAGAGATCTCGACAATTGAGAATATTCAATATGCATGTTATCCTTAAGGATATTAATGTAATTAATACTAAGTGTTTCCCAAACCCATACCATGATACCAGCATCACCAAATTTAACAGTTAACTGAATGAATGTTCTTCCTGCAAACCCCCTTTTTTCTCCATGTCAAATCTTTTTTATTGCAAACTCAAGTACTGTTTTCCAGTCGGGGTACGGTTTGGGGGATGAAAATCTGTAGCAGTGCTTTTCTTCAACTCTCCAGCAGTTTCAGACGAGGACATTTTAGGGTTTTTTTAATTATTATTATTATTATTATTATTATTATTATTATTATTATTATTATTATTGTTATTATTTTCCTCTTTTATCGAATAAGTAGTGCTGCACTTCTTCTCCAATACTTTCATGTTGGATCGTTTTTAAAAAATTTTATAATTCCGCCAATAGTGGTACGTGGACGGTTAACCAGTGTGCATAAATAGACAGCAGTGTGGGTGTGGCAGAGTCAGTGACTTTTGCTCTCAAGAAATATGAAAAATAAATACTTATTTTTGTGAAGAAGATTATTTTACTAAAAAAAAACATTTTAATTTATTTTATTCAGAATTAATATATTTTTATATATCATTTGTTTTATGGGCGCAAAGGACCTTCAAACTTACATAAAGACAAATGCCAGTGACTTTTGGCCATTTGTATATTAATCCTTCTATTATGATTTGATTTTTTAAACGAATATACTATATATTTCTTTATACATTATAAAGATTTATTTCATTCATGAAACATGACATTTATTGCATAAATATTTCCAAATAATTTATTATTAAATAAAAATAAACAACAGCAAATAATTTTTTATACAATATATATGCAATCATACATATGTATGTAGATAACAAATACATACTTAACATACGTACATACATATATATATCTATAAATATACATATAAATGCATGTAATATTTTTTTATATAGAATGTGATACTAACATCCATTAGATTATTTTAGATTAGATTAGATTAGATTACATACAATTTTAAATTTAATTACACTGAGTCAGCTCTAGTTCAGGTGAGTTATTTCTTTTTATTTTCTATGTTAATAAATATGATGATGTTGTTGTTTTTTTTCCCAGATTTATCATAAAACATATTAAAACTAAGGTACATATTTCTTTATTATTATTATTATTATTATTATTATTATTATTATTATTATTATTATTATTATTATTATTATTCGCACATAGAATACAATATTGTAACTATAAGTTGTACTTTGGTGTATTTCAGATTATTATTGTTGGGAATGTTCTATATTGTGGAAAGAAATCAGTTAAACAAATAATAATGAACAAATAATAATTCTATAACAAAACAAGTAAAGTAAAGCCTCACTATGTAATACCATACACCACATTGTTGATAACAAAAAGGTGTTACGAAAAATAAATAAACTTGACTGTGTAGTACATTAAGATTGGTGACACAAATCTTTATGTGAAATTTATGCATTTTAAAATGAAAGAGTTATATGAGAGCTGGAAGAAATTATAGACCGACCCACGCATAATTTTGCACATTGATTTTTGCTTACATTTATCTTTATTTGGCCTGTTATATACCCTTAAGAAGGGTATTTGGAAGATGATATGGGCTCTGTGAGACATAATGTACCGACCTTCGTATATTTTGGCACATAGTTTTAAAACATTATAAAACCTACTTGTGATAAATTTCGTTTAAATCGTTTTATGATTATTTTATGACTTTTAAATTCAATTCCGGGAGGAACATTTGTATGTGAGATACCTGAAATATTGGACAGAACATGGCCAATTTCAAGAGGCTTCGTCCTTAGGCGAAAAAATACCAAATTTCATCGAGATATTTCAAAAATTGCTACCTGTCTCAACTTTTACAACACATGGACAGCCCGCTGGACAGACAGATGGACGGACAGTGGGTGTAACACAATTTTTCCTGTATGTTACATACATCTGCACAAGCGTATAATATTTAAGGTGGTATAGGGTATAACAAGTAAAAATCTTATAATCGGCCAAGCCCGACTATGTAATACCCTACACCACATTGTTGGCTGTAAATGGCAGCTACGAAAATTTTTTGAATGACCCTCGTATTAATTGCTTTTCTGATTTGTGATTAAGTGTGAACTACATTATTAAATGAACTAACATTTATGTGAAATTTTTGCGTTTAAAAAGAATTTTTCTGGGCTTTATATCGGAGCTAGAAGAGATTTTACATTATATTTATCTAAATAAATACTTTTTTAATTTCGTTAAAATCGCTTTACATTTAGGATATTTATGACCTTAAAACCCCATTTCGGGAGAATATTTGCATGGGAGGTACGGGAAATATTGAACCGAATATGATCAATTTCAATAGGTTTAGTCCTTGAGCCAAAAAATACTCTGTGTCAAATTTCATCAAAAAATAATATGTGCCAAAATATATCAATCGAATTGCGACCTGTAAAGTGTTCACAACGTTTGCAAGCACAGACGAACAATCGGACGGACGGACGGACGGATATCGTTAAATTGACTTAGAAAGTGATTCTGAGTTGAACGGTACACTTTGAAGGGGGCGTAAAGTCATTTTTTGTGTATGTTACAAACATCAGCACATATGTTATACTCTACGATGGTGTAGAGTATAACAAATAATTCATTAATAATTTAAAAAAAAAAAAAAAAAAAACAAAAAAATAAATTTTATAGGTTAATGATAAAGCAAAAATTTAAATTATGACTACATAATGATACAGTTCTTGCAAAGTGTTTTAAAGAAATACAGTATTGATCGAAATCCAAGAAACTTTTTCGCATTAACTACTCGTTCTTAAAATTGACTAATGAAAAATGTCTTACATTCCAATTATAACACTAAAAGGCCGTTTTGCACATTCAACGGATTTTTCTTATGGGGTCTTATACACTGATGCATATTTCTAAAAAAGCATTTAATTTTTCTTCTATTTTTTGTTTATTCTTTGTTTCTCCACTGGAAAACGGTTCTGGGATTTATTTTTCTCGGGAAATCAATTTTTGCGGAAATTTCGGGAAGTAATTTTAGTAAACAAGGTATATTGCCCCCGTGGGTAATTACAGGAAGAATCATTTGATAATTCAATGAGAATTTGACCATAAAACCTAATATATCATTCCAATAGCAAAGTATTTAAAGACTGATATCTGTACTATATGATCATACCAAAACTCATCTAAATAAAATTAATAGAATTTCAGGATCTAATAAAGATAACAATTTGAAAGGGGATTTTCTAAATTAACCCAAATACATATATTTTGGTAAAACAATATAACCTTAAAAATGTTTGATTGATTGATCTAATTCCAGTACAAAGACCTTAGTCGCACTAAACTTTTAAGCATATAAATCTCTTATATATAGAATAGTTCTATGCAAATTCGGCAAAATTATTTGTCTCACTGTCTTTATATTATTGATTTAATGATTATTGGTGTTTATTCCAATGGATGTTTCAGTGTGATGGATAATTTCATGGTGTTCAGAAACCTAACAAGGGATATACAAAATTGGAAAAACACATTAAACATTAAATTCTACGTTAATAAGAATCAAACTATATCTTTCTGTGACTTTAAAACATGTTGCTCATATTTTTCGAAAAAATGAAAACATAAAATTAAAGAAGAAGACAAAGTGTAAGTCAATGTTCAAACCAGTAAGAATGTATAGTGGTCAAGGCTGACCCTACACCACATCATCGGTTAAAATTGATACTAACGAGAAAGCAATGAAGGAATCTCGTATAATTTGATTTTCGGATTTATTCTTAAGTGAGCAGCACATTAAGATTTATTTAGTAATATTTGGAAGATGCTTTGTATGGGGCCTATGATATATAATAAGGCCTACCTTTGCATATTTTGGCACATCGTTTTAAAATATTATAAGACTTACTTCTGCCAAATAAATCTTAATCGCTTTGTATTTAGGACTTTTATATTCTTAAAACCCCATTCCGGTAAGAACGTTTATATGGGATTTACCTGTAATATTGGACCGAACATGGCCAATTTCAATAGGCTTCGTCCTTTGACGAAAATAATAATATGTACCAAATTTAATCGATATAGTTTAAAACTTGCGACCTGTAGACTTTTCACAACGTTTACATGGACAGCCTGCCGGACAGACAGACGAAAGGACATCATTAAATCGACTGAGAAAGTGATTCTGAGTCGAACGGTATACATAAAGATGTTAAAGATAAATTTATTTGATGAAAAAAGAGTAATTTAGAAGGTGCTGACTTAAACGATGTTCGGATGTGTTAGTGTTGTGGTTTGGGCACTATTTTCCGCAGTTGGCAAATCTAAAATTTGTCTTGCCCCAACAAAACTGAATAGCGCTTTTTATAACTATTTGATAAAAGATGCTCTTCTCACTTTTATATTCCAACAAGACAATGCTAGAAACAGCACAAAGAAAATCGTTAAATTTTAAACGAATATACATGCAGAGGAGTGGAAAATTTTAATTTTCTCTGAAGAAAACAATTTAATTTAGACGGACCTGACTCATACTCATGTTATCGACACGATTTGAGATCAAACGATGTTCGGATGTGAAAACGTAATTTCGGCAGTGTTAGTGTTGGCAAATCTAAAATTTGTTCAATTCAAATAATGTCCAAAACAAAAGCATAATGACTTTAACAGATCTAAAACTAAAAATAAAGCGAGTTTGGTTGGAAATTGATTACGACCTTCTTAAGAAATGAATGGATCAATGCCAGATCATATTTTTGAGATAATTTACAATAAAGAATCATTCGCCTATTATTAATAATGCTATAGAGACTGATAAACTTAAGTGCGTTTATAGAAAGATGCCTTTAAAATGGCAGTTAAACTTTTAAACTAAGTTAAAAATAAAGTGTAGAACAAATAAAGTTATTTTGCCCACTAATATTTTCTTGTTTTTTTTCTTCTAATTCTTAAAAAAAGTTATTTGCATTTATAGAAATATGCACCGATGTATGCATAGTAAAACGATTATGACTGTTAGAAAAACATTTATGTCAAATTTCTTCACAACGGAAATGTTTTTAGGTTAATTTAGAAAGTTAACAGTTTATATCGAAGGAGACTTCATAAGGGGACTAAGTCCAAATGGGTTACAATTTGCACAGAATTTAACATTGTGATTTAAAATTTTATTATAATTATCTTATATAATCATCATTTTTAAGAGTATATAAGGAAATTTGGCTGATAAATTGCATTGGAGGTTTAATTGAAATCATTCGATCAATTTCAACAAAAAATCAATCATTATTCAAGTTAAATTTTTCATAAATCTGTTTAAAGACAACTTTTAAGAAAACGTGTACTTACTGGAAAGAAAGTGGCTTCGGTTTCGAGCAACACCGTATATCTAACTATAGTTCTTGGATATTGGTGATTTTTTAAAAGCTCTGATATTAATAAAAATTGTTAAATATCTATTTTTTCATTTTTACATATCTGTGGGTAAAATATCAGGTATTAGATATTTACACAAATCAGTTTCATCATTTACAAATATAACTTTTTTAGCTGTATTGTCATCAATTAATTGACGTATAAGAGGCCATACGGTAGAAAATAGACCTGGTGAATTTATAATTAGACATACTCCCAAACGCTCTGGATAGTGTTTACTTAATAACCAGATCATATTTTTAACTAATTGCATATCCAAGCAGGATGTATTGAATTCTGCCAAATCGAATACAATACACAAATTATCGGTTACCTCTTCAAAACATTTCTTGCATGCTTCTTCCAAGCACTTTACAATAAACTTCGTTAATTCGTCTATATCACGATCGCTGGAATTATGATTTTTGGCCGGTATATAGATAACAGGGCGGCCAATACAATCACGATGTCTTAAAACTCGTGCCTTATTATTATGTTTTTGCAATTCGGGCAGATTTTCCAAATTTTCAACACCATATTGTTCGCGCCATCTGTTGGTTTTAAGTATAGCCTATTAAGGAAACGGAAATTTGAACCGAAATTAAAGATCAGGATATTGTGAAATTCTTACTTGGAATGCATCATCTGTAGTTTTAAATGCCCTCAAATAACGTTTTAATGAGTATTCATTATGATATTGTTTGGGATCAGCATCTACAATTAATTTCATACGTTCCTTTAGATCTTTTAAATCATTAGGATTAACAGGTGTAGCCTCTTCCTGTGACATATTGATTGTTACGATATGTTTCCTGTTAAACAAATATATTGTTTTCTTTCTTAACTCTAATTAAAGGTTTGATATTCCCCGTTTTAAAAGTTATCGCTTAAAAACAACAAAAATTAAATTATATATTGACTTATTTCAATGTTAAACTTTTTCTTTGGAACAATTATTAGTAATTAATATTTTTTTCTATTTTTTTCTTTCCGCCTACGTTTTGTTTGACTTTTACCGCTTTCTTTTTAGTATTTCCCATACACTCTCAAAATAAATTTCTTTTATGAAAAGTGATGCCAAGTTGAGTTATCTCAATTATAAAATATGGCAACTATGTGTTTCCCAACAGACAATATAAAGTCGTTATGTTTTATATCAACATTTTGTCGTAAAAAATTAAAAGAAATAAAAAAATAAACTGTTTCATATTAATAATGCTTTAAAGGGATAAGAAAGAGCAATTTATATGACTGGTTTAATTAAAGATCCGTACGCTATTGAATTTAAAGATTAATTTTGATACTCTTCAACACTTTCTATCTGTGGGACGCTCATATCCACAATAATTGACAAAGCTCAATGAAATTTGTCCGGAGTACTTGTCAAAGTCCTTAGAAGTTTCGTATTTAAAACCAAGAATAATCGAAACATTGGCATGCAATTTTACTATAATATAAAGTTATATGTCCTTCATTATGATTCTAAAAATTATTAAAATCGGTTCTGTAGCCAAAAATAGAACTAATTTTATGATTCAATATATTTTCCTGTGTTATATTAAAAAAACGTTTTTATATTGTATAAGTTAAAGATAATGAATTACAAATAGAAGGCCATATAGGCTTCTGCATGAGCGTGGTGTACTTCAGGACGAAATTCTATTAGTATGAGACAGTTACGCAGCGCTGAAGGCCCTTAGGGTTCATTGTGAAATTTCGATGCCGACTGAGGAGTGCTTATAGTGGTACAACGGACAGTGTTCTGGGGAGGACTCAACATGGGTGGATAGGAAGGAGTGAATGCACGGTGCATTATAGCCAAGGATTAACCCTGCATGCACTGATCAACTTCTGTGCACCGTTAGAATCTACTTCTGGGGTGATAGCAATGAAATCGGGCCTGGGCGGGTCGGGTATCAGCATTATGTGTTAATAAGGATGAGGTGGTGTCAGTGGAACATTTACTTTATAGATGCTCTTGATACCAGCTGATAAGATCAGCAATTTCTGGATGGGATAGAATTTTTGGCAATCGTCAATATGTCAAGCCTTATTGGCATTGGGTGTGTTGGGCATTGTGACCACAATCAGATTAACATTCGTCTATCTTTTCCCCCATTCTTCTATATTTATTCTCTGCCCACTTCCTGTTTTTTTCATTTACCTACCAACCTAATGGATTAAGTGTATAGAATGGGTTTTAAATGAAAACTTTAAATTTATCTTTAAATTTCATTATGAATGAGAATACAGTTATATCGATGCCTTTCTGAAATATTGGAATGTTTGTAAAAATAAGTTACAGTAAAATAAAAAAAATGATTACATCTCCGCATAGAAGTCTTTCATTTATCACTGAAAATCGATTTGGACATACTGTATATCGTAGAGATCCCATTTAAGCTAAATTTCAAATGGCGTTATGTTGAGAAAATGAAAAGGAAATTAATAATAAAAACTATAAAAATAGATGAATTAATGACACTAAAATATTAAATAACATTGGAATGTTCCGCTTCGTACTACATATAACAGTATACCTGATAAAAATTAAGATTTATAAAAATATCGCTATCAGTCATGTTATCAAAATTTCCCTAAAAGAGAGCTTATGATAACTCTAACATGCTTTGGTAACACTGCCACAATGTTAATCAAAAATGTGGCAACACATAAATTCCTCGTGTTTCGTTCGCTCGTTCGTCATCATCAGTGTGGTGTGAAATTTTATTTATAACAACACAAGAAAAAATATTTTATTATAAGAATTAAAAGCATTGACTCGAAAAGAAATAAAAATAAAATAATCAAATAAATCTATTTTGTATTGTCTATTGATAATTGTAAAAGAAAAACTTAATAAAGATTACATACGAAAATTAATTGTGCAAAGTTCTGCATACGGACGGGTGTTTGGTGTGCTTTTTTGTCTAACATTTTTGTGTGTGTATTGTGTGTGGTGTGTGCTGCCACGAGCTTGCTTGCTCTGGACATCTCTATACGTCTGTCTCACTGACTGACTGACTGACTAGCTGGCTGGCTGGCTGAGTGAGTGACTGTCAGTCTGACCAAGTAATTGATTACATTGATATAGTGATAATCAAAGTATCTGACTGAATAGTGGCTGGGAATACCTAAGAAGTAATCTAGTATTTAGAGGTTTCACTTGACAAATTATATTTCCGAAGAGATACTTCAAGGTCTTTAAAGACGCAGACGACAGCAGCTTTAGAGCTGCGCACGCATTTAGAAAAGAAGCAAAGCAAAAAGTGATTTAATTTGTTTTTGGATCTCCTCTGCTGCTAGAAACGGTGACAAGAAACAAAAACAGAAGAAAATTAAAAGCAAACGAATTAAAGAAACAGAACATTGTCACAGAGACTTCTTTTTTGTTGAGGTGATTGCTTCACCTTGTATTCTACCCTTCACTCCACATTATTATCTTTAACGGTTGCAACAAATGGCTGACGTGAGTGACCCCAATGAACTCTTTGTTCTCGAGTTACACGAGGATGAAAATCCCCGTGATTCAGATGATGACAAAATCGAATTGGACGATGTAAGTATAAAAAGCTTGTAAAGAAATTTTAAAAAGGAAAATTTCCAAAACAAAATAAACAAAGAATGTGTAAAGAAATGAATTATTTTCTAATCAAAATAAAAGAGAATAATAATGAAAACATGCTGTTGCTGTTGCTGTTGTTGTCGTTTAATTGCGTATTAATACATATACAATCGAACCCAACAACAACAAAACACAACAGTAGTAGCAGCAGAAATAGACAACATCGAAAATCATGAGTAAATTAATTGATAGACGGAAATATTAAAATAAAGACAAAAAGAAGGAGACACAAAACTTGATCAAATTCTGAATGCCATACATATTTCTTTTTGTATATTTTTCTTATACGATATACATATGTATATAATATTTTTAGCAATATATTTTTTTGCTGAGTTCATTACTTATAATATTAATTAATTTTAAATCAGATTATTTAATAAATAATTTTTATTAAAATATTTATCTTGTTTAAAGACAAGCTTGATCAGTTTTTTTCTGTTGTAAATCTTTTTACATACTTAAATATGTTTGTCATATATTTGCTGCATCATTATCATAAATTATAAAAACCTTAATGTTGTCTACACGATAGTATAATTTTTGATTCAATTAATATGCACTAAATTATGTAATTGGAATAAAATACTTTCATTGTGATCCTGCCTCAAATGTGAATAATGCGTTCGTAGTAATTACTTCAGAATTTTTAGTCAATCTGAATTTTTCACTAAATATGTCTTTTAGCGAAAAAATTTGTATTCAAAAACTATTTATGCTTAGATTGAATTGAATACTATTTATGCTTAAAAGAATTTGTGAAGAATTTTGTAGCGCACAAAACTAATAATACCACTTCCATGTAATGATGTGATCATAGTTCGCAATTTTAGTAATATTTCTATGAACTTTCATACAGTAGATCCTTTATCGAAGCTTATTGATTTCGGTGATGTACAGGAAAATCACACATAGGAAAATCATTAAATCTTAAAGCTTTAAAGATAATAATCCTCTTTCTGAAATATTGGAATGTTTGTAAAAAAGTTACAGTCAAATATTAAAAAGGTGATTTTATCTCTGTATAGATTAACAATATTAAGCCAATTACATATGCCAAAGAAGATCAGTCCACAAATGATCCAAACTCTCATAAAATCCACTTAGGAAAATCTTTATATCTTAAAGCTTTAAAGATAATAATTCTTTAAACAATTTTTTATTTCGATATTTCGTATATTTATGGTTTATACAAGCAGAAAATATCTTACAAATTTTTTGTGAAAATCGGTCCATAATTTACTATAGGCCTCATATAACCTCCTGTTCTGAAAATCATTTCGAGGTTTTAAGATAAAATTCGTATATTTTTTCGGAAACCCATTAACGTTTTCATATTGCTTTCTGTCAATTTGTTTGAACTGAATCTACCACAATTTTTGATACGTTTTTGGTGATCTTCAATACTTTTTTAACAAGAGACATAACATCTCTCCACTGGCCTTAGCTTCGGGCAGTTTGGGCGATTTTTCTCTCTTGGTACAAATACAATATTATCCTCCTGTAACACTCAAGGGCTTAGTGACAGAGTGCCAAGTCAAGACAACAATAGGTGGACATATGAAGTCTTATGAATAGAAGCATCCTTTTTTGTAAACATTCCTTGATGTTAATTTCGGTATTTAAAAATAGAGATATAGTTGTAACAAATTATTGTATCCTTTATAATGCCTGCTATACCGAAAAGTTTTCAAAAAATTTTGATTGTTTTCAATATTCCCTCAAGCAAATCTGCCAGAACATACGTTTCGTCATGCATTATGCAGCAACTTTTTCGCCTTGTATGAAACTAAAAGTCCAGGACTCAGCTAAACTGGTTGCTTTCCTTCCGAATGTCTTGGGAGCTCTTTTGAAAATAGATTCTATTTTTTTTAGCTTTAGAACATCATGTGGACTTTTTCTTCCATCTGAAACAGGTTTTCTATCAACGGAAATGTTCTCCCGGTACTATTTAATAACATCGGAAACAGTTTGACAGCAGACCTTGGAATGCTTGAGCTACTTTTTGTATGACCAAGTTATGTGTTGTTCAAAATATTTAATAATTTTAGTACGATTTTTTAGTCACTAATTTTAATCAGATGAACAGTATATTCATTTGTTTGACATTGCATATAATAACTGACATATTTTTCAAAGGAAGCTTGATAAAAAACTTGTGTTACAATATTTTCGAAAATTTTTAGATTTCTTAGAGAAAATTAACTTATTCCAAAGGTCAATCCTTTTATTTATGTGCTCTTTTACGAAAGAAAGAAAATTTTTTGGTTTACCTTGCTAATGTGCGTATTTCCTGTTATTTTAATCAACAAAATTTACCACTCGAAGTACAGTACGGGACATCTATGCCACTGCTTTCCTTTAATGTTACAACTATTTCGGACGATAAATTTTTAATCTCTTATTTAATTATCTTTAATATTTCCCGAACAGATAGTAGTGTAAGTCGTCCACTTCTTGTCGGATACACTCATCTTAAGCTGCTTTTAAAAGATTAATAATATAATTTTTACATATCTTTTGTTTTATGGATGCATAGGCCTTTCAAAGTTCGGTGATTTTTGTCCATCTGTGTATATTTGAATCAAATCTATTTTGGCTGATACTGGCTTTTCTCAGGAAATTTTTAAAATACATATTTACATGTTAATGACGTAGAGAAGTTTTTTTTATTATTTGTAAAATTAAATATAAACAAATATGTTGATTTTGTATCAACTAAAAATATAAAAAGTTAATTCTTTAAATGTCATCAATTCATATCGATGTGTTTTTAGCCAACAAGACTTAAAAGATTAATATTGTAGACAATATTTGTTAGAATTCATACAGTGACAGTAAAATAATTAATACACCCTAAAAAATTCTAAACAGTAAATTCTATTATGTAATATTCTTTTCTAATTTGATTTAAATGAAATTTAGATAAAAACCAGGATAATTCCTTGTTATTGGATCCTCAATAATCATATGTATATAAATACTTATATCAAGTTTACAAATCATCCAAAAATAAAATAAATTATTTTATTTTTATATACATTTGTATTAATTTATACACATATGTACATATATGATGTACATAACTAAAATCTTATCAAACACACAAACAAAACATAGGTAAATATTGTTAACCAAATGATAAGAATTCAATTTTTGAATCAGTTCTCCCATTTAACTTTTACTTTTTTGTTAATAAATAGACTTTTTATATTAAATTAATTTTTGAATGTAATTACCCATTTTAAATTTTTTATTGAAATCAATAACACTTTTTCCTATTAAATTTATAAAATGAATTGCAAATTTTTATCAAATTTATTTGTTTTTTTTTAAGCTTAAAATTATCAATTGAACTTCCAGAGAGGAAGTGGACTCAATTCTGTCTTTAAAAGAAAACTGTACTATAAAAATAATTAATGCTTACAATATGTTTCAAAATGTATGGCAGTTGTAATATTCCTATACCCTACAGCACCATAGGTGGGCGTGCAGAAGTTGTAACGGGCAGAAGGAACTGTGCTACCACAACTTTTAGATATACCTTTCGAGTCAGGATAATTGTCTGAGTCGATTTTACTTATGCAAGGATTATAGTTCTTATACAACCCCCACTTTAAAAAGTAATTAAAGTAATTGGTAAAATTTTGTGGAATATAAAAAAAAATCGATATGTAAAATTTTACGATGGTCCGTCAATAACATATATTCTGGCTTCGATATATTCTGTCAGAAAAAATCCTTTAAAAATGCAAAAAATTCCAGATAAATCTTAGTAGCACAGTATAAATCAGAAGACCAAATTATATGAGGATCGTTCATAATTTTTTAAGCCGGTCAGGCTCTACACCATCAACAATGTGGTGTAGAGCCTGACCGGCTTAGCATTTTCACTTATTTGAAATTTTTGATGATTTATTTTTTAAGAAAGTCTAAGATACATATATAAGAATTGAGATGGAAAAATTCTTTACATACATATGTGTTAATAAAAATGAAACTAATAAACTTAAGGTTTAATTTATATATTAACTCGTAAACCTTTTTTGGAAACCCTTCGATTAACGTTTTTATAGTGCTTGCCTTTCTCGATAAAAAATACCACCATTCAAGGGCTTGTTTACCATCGTGACAGGATGCTAAAAAATTAGGAAGTCTTATAATTCAAATCATAAAACGTAAATAATAAAAAATTTTTTAAATCGATTATAAGGGACGATTAATCGATCAAAATATTTGATTGAAAATAATGAATCGATTATGCATTTTGTTTACCATTCACTAGAAGCAGCCTTTTAGAAAGCACTCCTTGATCCTCGGTATTTATGAGCGCGTTGTAAGAAATTATTTGTTTCTTTTGATCCAACGGCATATTGCTTGCCATACCAAGAACTTTTTGAGCAATTTTCACTGCTTTTGGGTCCTTTACTTTTCCTCAAGCATCAGCAACATTAAATTTTTGACAAGAAAGTTACGAAAAATCCAAGTCTCGTCATCCATCAAGAATTTTTTCAGAAAATTGATTCCTTTTTTGTATCTAAATTTTAAGCGTCGTTCCATGTCAGAAACTTTAACTTTTCGTACCAAATAGTCCGAGGTTTGAGATAAGCAGGCTGCTTTTCTACTTTTTTGAAAATGCATTCTATTTTTTGCTTTAGAAACGTCATGGGGACCAATCGTTCTACCTAAGCCAGGGTTTAATTATGTTGGAAGCAGTTCGACGGCAGATATTTGAATGCTTGTCCAAATTTGTGTGGCACCAAGTTTAGTTTTGTTGAAAATATTTTATAATTTGTGTACGCATTTTTTTGGTCACAAAAAGTTACAAAGGTAACTTGGTTATATACGTATAGAATTCGTATAGGCAGTTAGTAAAAGATCCTCGTTAAATTGGTTTTGTTTGCATTACTCTTACGTCCACAAAACATTATGAGATTAAAAAATTTCATTTTACACTTTAAGTTTAAAATTTAGAACCGAAACGATACCTCTCACGATAATTAACATTTTGGAAATATTTGTATGGACATATTAAAAATTGCTCACTCCCCTATGATCTAGCGAAAATATTGTTACTCTTTAATATTAGAGATTTGCGATATTAAAAGTTTTGTTTATTAGGGGAATTGCACTCCCTCGTGTCCAATCCATATAGTGCATAAAGTTTTTCCTTAAAGGCAATATCAACGTGCCAAATTTCATTAAAATAATAAATCGTTTATGTAAAATCGTTGTTCAAATATAGATTTTATATATCGATCTATAACTTTTTATCTACAGAGTCGACTTTGTCGATTTTAAATAGAACATATACTTAGATCAAATTAATTATGTTTTGTTATTTATCGAGGATGTGAGCGTATCAACAACAGACCGACAGTCGGAAATATCTAAATTAGTTTTTTATTTGATGCAATAGAGTCATGCGATAATAAGTTCTCAAGAAGTTAAAGTGACTGTTAAACGAAAAGTAAGAGGAAATAAGAGTCACATAAGTTATAAGAAAGTTTATTATTGTTCACAATTATTTGGACAATCTGGTGTTAATATTGTCATTGTAAAAAAAATAGGGTCGATCATTAGTGTAATTTAACTTAAATAGACATCAAAAAATGTTACAACAGAACATAAATCTTGTACATTTTGATCATTATAATTTGATTTTATGATATAATAAACTCATTATCTAATTGAAACTATCAATTATAATAAATATTGTAACTTGACAATAAATTAGAATATTAACATATGGTATATCATACAAAAAAAAGATTAAAAAGACACAAAAGTTGTTGTGGAGTCAATATATATGAATTTAATAATCTCAGTCTATATTAATATAAATATCTACAGTATTGTTTGAAATCTAAGTAACTTTTTCCGTAAATTCTCATTGTTTATATCTTCTCCATAGAGTAATGAATTATATAACTTTTATTAACTATTTCCTAATATGTATCTAATCTAAAAATGACAACAAAAATTAAGTTTCGATTTTCTTGGAAGTTATAATAAATAATATCAAAACAATATTGACATAAAAAATCGCCGTTCAAAACCTAAGCAATTTTTAATATACTTTGTTTAATACAAGAAATAAAGAATTCTTATGGGAAATATGTACTAATTGGGCTAAGATTGCATAGGATTCGTTATAATACACTGATGCATATTTTTATAAACGTACATAGCTTTTATTTTAAGATTAGAACAAATTAAGTGGGCAAATAATATTTCTTTCTAAATCAACTTAGACTTTTGTTAATCAGGAACTTTATTTGTTTTTAATTTAAGAGTTTAACCATTTTAATTGTTTTTTTAGTCTCTATTGCATTATCATCCACCCATAATCCTTAGTTTTTTTTCACCTCAAAAATACGGTCTAGCATTAATTTCACTATTTTTTAGGAACATCGGAATCAATTTTCTCCCAAACTTGCTTTATTTTTAGCTCTGTTAAAGTCATTATGCAATCGTTTCTGGGCATTATTTGAATAAACCTTACGGGCCATGTATTTCCAATAGTTCTCCGTTGGGTGTCTGAACTGCAAGATGGTCAGTCCAACAGAGGTGTGCTGTAACACCCCTACTAAACAAATATCGATTTCTATAACAGAACTATAACAGAGAGAATTCTCAAGTTTGTTACCATCGACTTCCTCAAGCCTGTTTTGCTGGAAAAAGAAGGATGGGACCAAAAAGAGAGCAAATTGTAATTATGGAATAACTAAAATACTATTTCAGGGAAAGTTTTAAATGTTGTTTCCATTCATTTCTCGAGGAGTTGTTTTGCTGGACACAAATTGTCGAATATCAACTTGGTCAAATCCGATTTTTAAATATATGTCGCGATTTTTGAAATTGTTTTTAAATCTCAGACAGAGTAGAATTTTTGTGTAGCAAAGCGCATTAGGTAGAAGCATATTTTTAAGAAACTGAAATTTTAATTTTAATTTTGATATTTTTTTAAAATCAATTCGTTTATAGAAATATATAATACATTTGATCGCATGAATAAGGAAATTAAAATTAAAATCCTCAATTTTTCTTTTGGATGAGAACAACAAAGATAAAACATAAATAGAAAAAGATGTATTTATAAGAAGATGCATTAGTGTAAATTTTATTGATCTATTCAGAGAGAACGTATAAAACCATAAAGTAATTAGTGGGTAAAAATTGCTTAGGTTTCGAACAATACAGTTTACCTAAATTACAATATTCATTAAGTTCATAACAAAATTGATCATAATTTGTTCTTATAAGATTTTTTCACTGATCTCTTTTTTTGTTTCATTTGTATTAAGATTTAGATTTTTAAAATGCTAGTGACAAATGTTATTTCTAATATACATATGTATATATCTATGTATGTATGTTGTACCTTTTTTTATAAGGACTATTTTTTCTATTATTAGTTCGTAGTGTAATCGTGTTTAGATTACAAATGATATAAATTATGATCAATATGTTAATTAAGTTTTTGTTTATCTTTTTTCTTTAGTTATCTATAAGTATGTAATATATTTATATAAACTATAACTAAAATATCATTATACGCTATAGACAAGAAGATTTTTTAGGATTTTTTATTTTGATTTTATCAAATCTAATATTAATATTTGTTTATAAATCATAAAACATGTAATTATATCATATGGTAACAGGTGTAAATATGTAATGTATTTTAATAAATTCTATTAGACATGTTAAGAAGAATTTTGAATTAGATTTGAAATTTTACAACAACAATAATAATAATAATAATAATAATAATAATAATAATAATAATAATAATAATAATAATAAATATTGATACAACTTTCTTTTTTTTCTTTCTTTTATATTTTTAGGTTGATTTGGAACCAGAATTAAGCATAAATGTACAACAAGAGTAAGTAACAGATAATCAAACTATAACAATATTGCAACTTATTTATGATTTTGCTATTTATATCCTACACCTCTGTAGGTGATTGGGGTATTATGTGTTTGTACTAATGTTTGTAACATACAGAAAAAATGGCGTTACACACACCTACCTTTAAGTATATCGTTTGACATTAAAGCACTTTCCGATTCAATTTAACTATGTCCCTCCGTACATCTGTCTGGTATGCTGTCTGTATGGCTGCCAATGTAAACGTTGTGAAGACTCTACAGTCTTAATTTTTGTAATATATTATTTAAATTTGATAGACATTATTGTTTTAGCCTCAGGACGAATTCTATTGAAATTAGCCATGTTCAGTCCAATACTTCTTATACAAATTTCCTTTCGGATTGAGGTCTTAATCTCGTAAAAGTCCTAAATATAAAGCGATTTTAATGCAATTTGACAGAAATAAGTCTTATGATATTCTTAAACGATGCTAAATTATGTGAGGATCACTGCTTCTCATAGGTCTTATACAAGCCCCTTCAGAATATTGTCTATAAATATTGTGACGTTTTTTGTTATGACAATGTTTTCAAAACAATTTTTTGGAAATTATTTTGTAAGTTCTGAACCGTTACATATTCTTAATGAAGTTTAACATGATTGGAGCTGATTTCCTCACAAATCGTTTCGTGAATCACTATGAGATATTATAACAAATGAGTGATGCACAAATTAAACGTAAAAAACCTATTAAAAAGATAAGGGATCGAAAAATTCTTAGCACACGTTTTTCATTAAAACTTTTAACTCAATTATTTGATTATTTTTGAAATCAAGTTACCTTCAAAAAAAAAAAGTGCGAACAAAGCTTTTTAAATATTTTCAACAAAATCCAACTTGCCCAACAAAAAGTCGACCAAGCATTGAAAGGTATGCCGTCAAACTGTTTCCAATATCATTAAACTGTACCGGGAGAACTTGTCCTTTGATAGATAACCTTGTTCGGTTCGAAGGAATGGTCCACAATATGCATTTAGATCCAATCCAAGTAAGAATCTTCAATACGCTCCACCAGAGATGTATGTAAAATAAATGTGTTATGTTTCGTACTTAAACACTCACACACTTACACCCTGAGACGTATAGAATATATTAAGGTATTTCTTAAAATGGCATAATTTCGAATGATAATAAAGTACATACAGCTTGTCGATTTATAATTGATCATTTTACGAAAGTTTTTTGCTTAAACTAAGTGGTTTCTTCAGATATCAGTCTATATCTTTTGCTATAGTGAACCGATTTTGCTGGTTAAAAAGAGGAAATTTCTCCGGACTATAACAAATACTTAGAAATGAAAAAGATTTCACCACTTGCGGTGTAAAGAGTATAAAAATGACACAAAGCTCAAAAAGTTCCTGAAGGAACGTTGCTAAAAAAAGAGACCAAAAATAGACCACAGAAATTGAAATAGTTTTTTTTTTAATTCTTGCTGCATAATGGATGGCAAAACGTATGTTCTGATACTCGAAGGAACGCAATCAAAATTTCCCCCAAAAGTTTTTGTTATGATAAGCAATATGAAGCACAAGAAACCAATCATTTGCTATAACGGCCTCTATAAATACCGAAATTTACATCAAGGAATGTTTCTTCCTTCCAGAAGATTTTATTATATGTCCACTTATTTTCGGCCTGTTTTGGCATCCAGTCAATATGAGTGGTTTAAGAACAATAATGAGATTTTTGTACCAGGAGAGGCAAATCTTTCAAATTGCCCGGAGCCAGTGGAGAGATATTGGGCTCTCCATAAATAGATTTCAAGATTTCAAAAAGAAAGTATTGTAAAAAACTTTTATGGATGATATTCTAAAAAATGTTTCAAATTTCGTCAGTAGTGATTAAAACTATATATTTTTTTGTAAATAGATTTTTCGATTTTACTCAACATAATTTAAGAATTAACTTAAATATTTTTGTAACACAAATTCTTATTTATATTTTATTAATTTTTATAATTTTTTCTTATAGAGCTGAAGGCCAAGAAACAATACAATTGTCAGAGGAAAATGTTAATCCAGGAAAAATCAAATTAGGTCCAAAAGATTTTGAATTGAAAAAAGTTTTAGGCAAAGGTGGTTATGGCAAAGTATTTCAGGTATGTTATATAAAAATATTGAAATGGTTATAAACTTATTAATAACATTTTTTTAAATTAAATCCAGGTACGTAAAACTTCTGGTCGTGATGCTAACAAATATTTTGCCATGAAAGTTTTGAAAAAAGCCTCCATAGTCACAAATCAAAAAGATACAGCTCACACACGCGCTGAACGTAACATATTAGAAGCTGTTAAACATCCATTTATTGTTGAACTAGTTTATGCCTTTCAAACCGATGGCAAATTATATTTGATTTTAGAATATCTAAGTGGCGGTGAATTATTTATGCATTTAGAACGTGAAGGTATTTTCCTAGAAGATACAACATGGTAATTTGAAAATGAGAATATATCAAAATGAAAGTAAAAGTTTTTAATTCTTATTTCTTTACTTTACAACGTCAGCTTTTATTTGAGTGAAATTATAATGGCTCTTGGTCATTTACATAAATTGGGAATTATATATCGTGACTTAAAACCAGAAAATATTTTATTAGATGCTCAAGGTCATGTGAAATTAACAGATTTTGGTTTATGCAAAGAACACATACAGGAAGGCATTGTAACACATACATTTTGTGGTACCATAGAATATATGTAAGACCACTAAATATGTGATTCAAATTTTGATACATCTTTATGAAAAATTATTTTTTTTTCAATAGGGCTCCAGAAATTCTTACACGGCGTGGTCATGGTAAAGCTGTGGATTGGTGGTCATTAGGTGCTTTGATGTTTGATATGTTAACTGGCGTCGTAAGTATAAAATTTAATTGATATTAAGTTATTGTATAAATTTATGTTTCAATTACAGCCACCCTTCACCGCTGAAGATCGTAAAAAAACTATAGAGACTATTTTAAAAGCTAAACTTAATTTGCCTGCTTATTTAACACCTGAAGCTAGAGATTTAGTACGTCGTTTAATGAAACGTCAAGAATCCCAGCGATTAGGTAGTGGCCCTGAAGATGCAGCAGCAGTTCAGGCTCATCCTTTCTTTAAACATGTAAATTGGGATGATGTACTTGCAAGACGTTTAGATCCACCAATTAAACCTCTTTTGGTAAGTAATTTATATAATTATCTAATTAATTCGCAATATTTTGTTATAAGCAAGCACATGATATATAAATCATCAGGAAATTTTAGTATTTTGTTAAACATGTTTTTTCGAAATACAAAAATCGTTGTACACCAAAATTTAAAAAAGTGTACTTGTTTAAAAGAATTTCATGTGCCACCAACATTTTATTGTTAATTGTATAATTTGAAAATTCTATAAATTTATTTGTGATATTTTATGTTTTTATAGCGCAGCGAAGATGATGTATCGCAATTTGATACCAGATTTACTAGACAAATTCCTGTAGATTCACCAGATGAAACCACTCTTAGCGAAAGTGTAAATTTAATTTTCCAAGTGAGTATTTTTTGTTTTACATTTTATTATATTTTATATTGTGAGTTGATACCTACAAAATGAACATAAAACGTTTGTACGTTTGACGGGTATTCTCTGTGCAAAATATCCAAGAGATAAATCAAAACATGTATTCTAAATTCTCAGGAAACATACATTGAAAAATACTCTTCAAAATTGTCATGTGATGATATTTGCTCTAAGAATCAGTATTAGCAACATATAAGTGTTTTCCTGTGTAAATTTAAGGAAAAAAACAACATTTGAAACAAATTCCTTGTTCGAATAGAAGGAGCGTTTCTGTCACTTTTCTTGAACGTCCACACTTTTGGATACATTTTTTGTGTTATTATTTCTTTTAACAAGAGTCTAATATCTCCCCATTGGCCTTAGCTCAAAACAGTTTGGAGGATTTACCTCTCCTGAAACAAACACCACATTATTGTTCTTGTATAACTTAACTTCTTAATTTCCATACCAAAAAGATTCCACAATAGCACATTGATTGCCATACCATGAACTCAAAATTTTTCTTCATCATTCCCTCGAACATCTGCAACATAAAATTTTTGTTGCGAAAAATCTGAATTTTTTTTAGAAAATTTGAAAACAATTTCCGTGCTTTGTTTTTGGACTCTAAATTTTTAGCAGCATTTTTTATACTTGTTTTTAACTTATTGTACCAAATAGTCCGAGCACCAAGCTGCTTTCCTATCGGGTGTGTTGGGAGGACACTTTTTGAAAATGCTTTTCATTTGTTTGTTTTAGACACATCGTGTGGACCATTCCTTCTCTTTGAATGGACCGTTTAATAATATTGGAAACGATTCGAAGGCAGACCTTTGAATGCTTGACCAATTTTCTGTAGGACCAAGTTGGGCTTTGATGAAAATGTTTAAAAAGTTTAGCACGTACTTTTTCTAGTCTCTCATTTTAATATGATTAACATTAAATTCATTCGTTTGAAATTAAACATAAGTAACTTAATTAAAAATATATCAAATAATACTTGGGTTAAAAGTTTTCATAAATTTTCGATCTCACTCCATAATAAAAATTAAAAAAATGCTTAAATTTATGTATTTATGAGGTTACTTTTAAGTTTTTCCTTTAACCTCCAAATATAATTTAATATTTTCAAATCATCTGTAGAAAAAAAACGCATAAAAAATTAAACAATTTTATTGAATATTTAAATAATAAAATTTCTCTATAATAAATAAGTACCACCGATTAATTATGAACATAAAATACTGAAGTATGTTTATATAAATTACATAAATAACTAATTAACAATTCATTAACGTCGTCTATACGCTGCACCACATTGAAAGTGGGGTTCTTTTAAAGGAATACCAGTTGGTCCATCTGTAAATTCACAGAAATTCAAACCAATGCGTTTAAAAGGATGACATTTACTTTTGGGATTACCCCATTTGCCCTTAAACGAAAGCCATGAGGGTGTCAAAGCACGTCCTTTTCCAAATGAAATGTTATGAAATATTAAAAATGTCTGTTATTTATTATTCATTAATTTAATTTACCATAAGATTTTAGGTTTTCATAAGTGATTTCCACATGTTTCCATGTATTCCAAGGTGTACCAAAACCATTAATATCATATAATCTAGCAACTTTGACAAAACGATGTTTACCTGGTGCTGTCCATAGGCCATGTGAACCCTTAAAAGAAAATATATTTTATAAAATACATTAGAGGTAAATATCTATATTTCTATTACCTTAGCAGCAAACAATACAGGGTGGTCATTGAATGTTGTAACCGTTTTAGGAAAGTTGGGTCTTTGTAAAATTCCTTTGCGGGTTTCTTGCCTTTTATATTCAAAAGAACCTGTTAAACGATTATAGACATAATAAGCTCCTGCATCATGGGCAGAAACATACATGGCTTCTGGTTCAGTAGATCCAGTAAAATATAATGTCATGTGTTCCCAATCCCCTATATGACTGCCAATATCTTTTTTGCGTCCCAAACAATAGCCATATACTGCCGGAAATGGTATACGACCAAAGGGACCCAAACTTAATGTACACATATTTTTACCCTGACTATATGGATAAAACATCCAATAAGTTACATGAAATGATGGTACAGCTGTTCCTTCAGCATAAGCAAATCCATTCATTTGTTGTCCACTCTCATTTTCCAATATATTATCTTGTTCGTCGAATGGTATACTAAACTTAACATTATCTGCTAAATTAGCAATAAAATTATTAACAGAATCCGAGTCTCCAGAATTTTTATTATCATCCAATTTCAATTGATCTGGTGAAATTCTTCGCTCCGCAGGAACATTTGGTATGGATTCTCCCATTACCAAATCATATGGTGGTATAGAGACTGATGCTATATTTGAATTTAAGCTACGTTTTGTTTTATGGAACATAGGATATAACCTCGATGAACGTCTTAAATTATTATCGGCTTCTGTTTGTGGTCCCAATGTTATGGGAATATATGGACCTCTAGTTGTTTTGGTTATTTCTAATGAGGTTGGTAGAAAACCATGTTGTAGGACAGGTCCTGGAGAAGGTTTAGGCGAGTAATTAGTTTGAAAAGCTGCCGGTATTGGTTGTTGAGGAATTGTGATTTGTACTGGCTTTTGTTTATTTTTCGCAATTTGATCATGACATATTGTCACAACTGCATAGATCGGTACTGGGGCTATATTTGGATTTCTGCCATATATAAATGATGTTTCATTTTCCAATAATTCATCTAAATATAAATTTTTACTTGTTAAAATAATTCTGATAATAATTTTAAGTGAAATTTACCAATTTCTTTGTTCGTAACTAAAAAAGATTTCTCTGAATTATCGCCTAGTGGCACACCAGGTGTGAAGGAATTATCTTTACTTTCCGGATGAACATGAGCCAGAAACTCCTCTACACCAAGAGGCATAAACTTCTCTTCTGGAGCCAACCATACCACAGGTGCCCATTGTTTGATTAAACGTTCAACTGAAAGTAAAGTAAAATTCTTAATTGTTGTAAATTATGTTAAAAAATTAAAAGCTAAAGAAAATTAGTAAGAATGTTTTAGTCGGCTTAGCCCGACTGTGTAATACCCTACAATACAATGTTGGTTATTGTAACTGTTCGACTGCATCAGGTTTTTCTTTATTGTGGAAAAATACTTCCATTTGATACATTTGTTGCTGGTTTGACAATTTTTGGACGAGTGTGATTCGGGTCATTCTGAAACGGAGATCTACATTATTGTGACACACTAATATTTATGTTAAATTTATGCTCTTTAAAATGATTTTTTCTAGGGGGATTATATAGAAGTTAGAAGAAATGATGGACCGAGACTCGCAAACTTTCGTACAATGATTTTTGCTTATATTTATCTTAATTTACCAAAAAAAATTTCTAATAGCAATACATATGTCTTAAAAGGGATATTTAGAGTAGGTTACATGGAACCTATGAGACATAATATAGCGATCCTCGAATAATATAAAATAATTTTTTTACCAAATGTTAAAATTTTTTGAATTTCTATTTTAGCAAAAAAATTAAAATTTCACTGAAATCTAAAATTTTAGTAAAAAAATTAAAATCGAAATTTTCACTAAATTTTCACAAAAAAATCCTCTATAAATTTAAATTTTCGCTTAAAATTTCAATATTCGCTGAAAATTAAAATTTTTGAAATTACAATTTCTAAACGTTGAAAAACAATTTACTAAAATTTAAATTTTTATTAAAATTTAATTTTTCGCTAATAATTTTCTCTTGAAAATAAAATTTTCTATAAAAATTAAAATTTTCACTAAAAGTTAGAATTTTTTTTACTAAAAATATACTTCAACTTAAAATTTATTTACAAAAATATTTTTATAGCTTTAATCATAAGTGATGCAATTTTGCATATTTTTCCGAAAGACATTCATTTATGTTTTTGTTGTGCTTTCTGTCAGTTTGCTTGAACAAGTTCACTTTGAAATCTTACACACTTTTGGACACCTCAAGGGCTCCTTTACCATAGTGACAGAATGCCAAAAATAAGTGGACACTATATTGTCTTATAAATGGAAATATTCTTGTTTTGTAACATTTCTTGATGTAAATTTGGGTATTTATAGAGAGCAGTTGGCTTATTTTACAGCAACAATATATTACTAAATGACTTCAACCTTCGTGCTCAGTTTTTGATCTCTAAATTTTTAGCAGTCTTCCTGTCAGGAACTTTTTGAGTTTTGTATGTTTTTAAACCCGAAGTTTGACGGCAGAATTTTGTATGCTTGCTCAACTTTTTGTAAGTCCAAATTGAGATTTGTTGGAAATATTTAATAATTTTATTAGACACTGTATGGTCACTTATGAAATTAGAATAACAATATATTCATTAGTTTGGAATTAATCATAATGACATACTTCTTCGCAAAGGTAATTTGATCAAAGAAAAAAATCAAATAATAATTGAGTAAAAAAAGTAGTTTTTGTAAAAATAAAATAAAAATTGAATATCTAAAAATTATTAAATAATAAAATGTAAATGATAAAAATTATATATGTTATTTATATAGTAAATTTAAATTATCTCTCACATTTTGATTACTCATATCCAAAAATACTATGTATGCGATTTTAAAAAATCATTTGCAATTAATTATGTCAGAGAATTTTAATTGACTTATACAAAGGAGTCCATACGTTATGATTTTATTATTTAAAAGAAAATTGCAACAAATATACGGATTATCAAAATTCTGTAAATGTTTTATTTATTTATTTATTTATTTAAACATTTCAGTTTCATCTGTTTGTATTCATTGTATAAAGTGATTATGAAGTCGATGGCACACTATTTGCTAATTGTTTGTTCATATATTTTTTTAAGAAACTTAATTCATTTACTAAATAATGGATTCATTTTTAAAAGTTTTAACTGCTTTAATACTGTTACATACTAGAAATTTCACATGTATATTAAGATGTTTAATGGAGTGTTTTATTAAAAATAAATTACATAACATCTTACAAACCATAATTCGCACATTTACAAACTTTTTATTATTTCATAAAATTTATATTGAGTGAACTATTCATAATTCGGATAGGATTGCTACAGAAGTATTTTTATCAATTACATAATTGAAATATTGCAATATTGGAGTTGTGCATAGTCAACATTGTCACTCCAATTGTTGTTATTGAAACACTGGGAAAAAACTTTCGTGAATAAAACTATGGCTGGGTTGACAATCTTTGGCCAAGTGTGACTTGGGGCTCTAACTGCAATGTCCTCGTTATTAAAACCCGATATGTTATGTATCGTTTAAAAAAATTGTTTCTTGAAATCGATTGAGCGAATTTATAATTTTAAAAACTGAATTCTTTTACTTCTTATTTTTGACCAATACTCGATCTCAAACCTTGTGCTGAAAATATTATTTTGGCGATAAGACCAAGTTTATTGATAACGACGCAAATAAGATTTAGATCCAATGAAAATAAAAAAATTTAACAAATTTGTATAGAGTTATTTGCAAAATTTAATTAAAATTAGATTTTTATTAAACATTAAAATTTTCATAATAATTTTTAAAATGAAAGATACATTTTTAATACGTTAGACCATCATAGGTGGGTCCCAAACAAATTTTTCTCCTTGTATGGGGGTTTATACTCTTGAAAGTAGTAAATATGGAACGATTTTAAAGAAAATTTTCCAAACATGTATGAAATTGTTAAACGGTGCGCAAAATTATACGAGGATCGGTTCACCATTTCTCATAGGTCCTATACAATCCCCCTTCCAAATATCATTTTGACGTGCTTAAATCTCTATCCCCATCCCCTACATGAATTTGAAATATTAGTGTCACAATAATGTACTGAACTCTTAAGAATAAATGTAGTGTAAGGTAATTACATAGTCGGGCTTAACCATATTTCTCGGAAACTGCAATACGGAAATACTTTCACTTTAATGTATATAAATAGAAATTAAGAATGGTTTTTAATAAGATTATAAAAATCAAGTTATATTAAATAAATTATTTAACTGCTTTTATATAAAAAAGATATCGATAAGAATCTCGCTGGTGGGTTTTAATTTGATTGTAATATCGCCATAGTCTTACAGTGTACTAATGTTAATATTATGATGTTTAATATTATGATCAGCAATACTAATCCATTTGATATAAAAATTAATTAAAACAAATGTAATAACAAATTTAGTTAAACTTTTACTAAACAACTGTCACTTGTCAAAAATGAATATGAATATAGTTTTGTCCTTATTTACCATTAAATATAAATTTTCGTTAATCCAGAGTTTATGGTCTAATGAACTCTTTTAGGCTTAAAAAAAAATACTCTATATATTCAGCAATATGTGTTAAGTATGTGTGCATTATGTATGTTCACAGGCGAAATAATATTTTTTTTCATATGAATGTTTATAACAAAAATAAATACAACAAATTTCACTTTCACAAACATATCGAAAAGAAAACGACAGCATAGACGACTGACTGACTGAGACTGGCTTGTTGTTGCATGTATTTTTTATTTATTATTTCTCTTTATATTTTGTTTACCCTACACCATCACAGGTGGTTGGAGTTTATGTGGACGTTTGTGATAGACCGGAATCATTTTCTGAGAGCAGGTTGTCTGCCCATGTAACGTAAATACTCTTAAATATCTTGATGAAAATTGATAAATATATTTTTTACAGTCTACGAACGAAATCTATTCAAATTGGTAGTAATCGGTTCAATATTACAGGTAGCACCCATACAATTGTTCACCCTTAACGGGGGTTTAAGTTCATAAAATACGTCAATTTGTCATTTTTATACCCTACACTACGGTATACATTGGGGTATTATGCTTATGTGCAAAAGTAGTAATGGGCAGTTAAACTGTGCTATCACTTTTAGGTATAACGTTCGAGTCAGAATCACTTTTACGTCGATTTAACCATGTCTTTCTGTCCGTCTTGCTTCCATGTAAATCTTGGAAACAAAATGCAGGCATATGATTTGTTATTTTGGAATGATATTTATTCAAATTAAGATCACAATAATCAAGAATTGATGTACGATAGTCGGTCAATAATTCCTTTATCTCCCATATAATCCCCCAGAAATAAATATTAGTGTCGCAATAGTGTATTGCACAACTAAGAATAAATCAGTAATAATAATCAATAATTTTTGTCACTACAATTTTATACCCAACATTGTGGTCGCTCAAGTTCTCATATTTTCATTTTTACTTAGTTGTACTAATTTCGCATTACTTCAAATCCATGTGCCAAATTTTAGGACGATCGTTCTACATATTATCGTTTTAGTATTGTGAAAAAATTGTTGCGTTATAATTTCCTATAGCAATCATTATAACCTTATGATATGTGAGTCATGGTGAAGGGGTTTTACATAGTCGGTCTTAACCGAGTATTACACTCTTTCTTGTTTTTTTCTTATATCTCTTTATATATATTTTATATATTAGTGGTAGTTATTGGTTAGTCACTGGTTTTTTAAAGGGGAACACATTTCTATTTTGCACAAACAAAGAATCAAGTAATAACGTACATATTGATATGATGTGGAAATGTTGAAAAAAAAAAACACACACACACATGGAATACTAGCCATACCTACTTCTTTATCCAGTTCTGAAAATGTTGAATGTTGACTACGTTTGCTAAGTCTGGACTTATTTTCATTGAAGGTTTCAGCAGTGGCAACAACTTCTGCTGAAGCAGCATCTATTGAAGATGTTGCTATTGTAGGAGCCACATTTGAAATGTTGTTATTTGATGGTTTAATAGCTGCTACTGATTGAGCTGCATTGACGGTGGCATAATGTATTTGTATCAATAGACAACATACCAACAAATAAATGCTTCTGTAACCATCGCCTCCTCCCATTTCGCCTTTTGCAACTCTTTTACTTTTACTAGTTTTTCCATGATTGTAATAATGTTTGCAACAAGGAGGAGGTTGTTGTAGTTTCTCATATGATTTTACTAGAAAGTTATGTTGGTGAAAATTATAATTACATTTTATATTATGTTTATTAGACATCCTAGAAAAATCGTGTCTTATATATTTAAATTTAAATAAAAGTTAAGCCATTCAGTGTTTTTTTTTAAATAAAAATTATAAAAGAAAAATAATAAACAATTGAGTAGTTTTGTTGTTGATCTTTTTTTCTTTTTGTTGTTTTTTAATTATCAGCTTTTTTTATTATTATTTTTGTTGTTGTTGCTACCGTAAATGTGTTAATGGTAAATTGGTAAATGGAAGATGATAGTTTTTTTTTGAGCGAGTTTTCTATTATTATAACTCACTCGTATTTATGTTATTACATAATATTGTAATAGTTTATTTCTCATACGGTCGGTCACATTTAATTTAATAATGTTTTTATTTTAGCCAAGAAATTTTTATTATATTTTTATTATATTTTTGCTTTTTTGTTTTTGTTTATTTTCAATTCAATTTACCAAACTAATACTCATACATTTATTATTAATTTAATGTTGTTGTCTGTATGTACACAGATGGCCAAAAGTTACCGTCACTTGTCTTAATGTAAATCTGATGAGCCTCTGCAACCCATTAATCATGTGATATATGAAATTAGTTGAATTAATTTATTATTTGAAGTTCATATTTCTTAAGGACAAAAGTCAACGTCATGGTATCTAAATATTAATGAAACTAAGAAAAATGATCCGGCAACTATGCACATAGGTTAACCTATTATCATCAAATATGTTTTAAAGACAATCCAACATGTGAGTATCAGACAAGAAATGGACCACCACCAGCACTATAAGTTCGGGAATTTGAGAAAACAGTAAAAATAATTAAAAAGAGTCTAAAACATCATCATTCGAAATTGCTGTTATGTTAAAGGAAGACACTGATGCAGATGTTTACCTATACTGTACGTCCATGTAAAACCGCATATTTACAAGGAGAACCAAATGAAAAACCTTTCGTTTACAAAAGAGCTCATCAATATACCTTTTTGGCAATATTCTTTGATGAAAACAAATTTTGCATATATAAAACAGACGGATGTGTATTGACTTGGAGAAAGAAGAGGAGGCTTTGCAGGAAATATACATTCAGTAGATCGTTAAACATGGTGTTGCTGGTATTGTGGCATGAGGTTGTATGTCGACGATTGGGGTTGGGGAACTAGTATTTATTGATGAAGTAATGGATAAATTATTTTATATGAAAGTTGTTAAAGCAGGAATTCGAAAACTTCACGTTATTTCGGAAAATATGTTTAAGGAGGAGTGGGAGAAAATGGATCCGAAAGTGATGAAAAAGCTGTTACATTCTATGTAGAAATGTTTGCCAGAAACGATTCAAAATAATGGCAGTAATATTTCTTATTGAAATAATAAAATATATTAATTAACTTTATCTGACGATGAATTTTGTCCAGTGTTTATATGAACTGATTTGTATGTTTTTAATTTGTTTTTAAATAAATCTAAGGAAAAGTATTTTTTTTTGTAACTGAAATAATATTTGAAAGAAAAAAAATACTTTTCGTTTAAGTTAAACATTGTTTTCGGAGTATGAAGAGTCTTTAAACATTGCACATGATAGATGACGCAGACTTTTGCCCATAAGTGTATGTGGTTAAATTCACTTTGATCAAAATCGTCGCGGGAGTCTGACAAAGTGGTTAAGCTCGTTTATTTTGTCAGTATTTTATTTACTTTTTTAATTTTTCTTTTATTACAAATATTTTTTATTTTTGCTTTTAGAAAAAAATGCACTTTCATCCCAACATGTTAATCTTGTAATTTTTTTGTTGGAGTTTATTGCATGTTTAAGTGATCGTAAAAATTCTTTTTTTTTTAGTATTAAACATGTTCCATATTTTGGAAAGTTTTAGTATATATTTTTTCTTTGTTTAAATATAACGTGTTCTTAAACTCACGTTTAAGACGGAACGACCTCTTTCTCTACATACATAATATCTACATACACATACATATGTATATCTATATGTTATTAAAAATTATCAATTTATTGTTGTTGTTTTTTTTATTTATTCTCTTTCTCCAAAATGAACTTTAAAGCACTTTCTTATGTATTCAAACAGACTTGTATGTTTGTTTGTGTTTGGGACTCTTTCTTTGCTTTAGAATTTTATTTTATTTTTTCTCACTGATAAACGCATGCGTGATTCGCTTATTATATGGGTCTTGAACAAAAAAAAATTATATTACTGAAAGTAATAGTAGCGATAATAACTTAAAACGCTTTATAAGCCCGATATTATGTTAAGCTTTTGTTATTTTGTTTTTTATTTCTTCTTTCTTTTCTTTTATTTAAAGTAAATAAATTAATCCGTTATTTTGTGTAAATCTTGTGCGTTTGCGTGTAATACGGTGCCGAACACCTTGAATACATACGCCTGACTAAACTTTTGGATCAGCTTATATTAGCCATGAACCAACAAACCGCATTTCATTTAAAATGAAAGAGTTTTGGTTTGTTTTGTTTTGGTTTGGTTTTTGTTCAAAATTTTCTTTTAAAACGTTTACTCTTCAGTTTATAATAGAAATATTTTCTCTTCATAGTTAAATACTTTAAAATAAAAGTTCTAATATATTTAGTTGTAAGTGTAATTAAACTTAAAATATCTACTATTATTCTCCATTTTCATGATCATAACAGATATTATAACTCTCTTCAAAAACCAATTATAATAAATTTAATCGTTTTAATTAAAAAAGGCGATTATGTAAATTTTGAAATACAACCTCAAAATTAATTTTATGTTTTTTTTAACACATTTACACATGCCTAAACACTGGTGTATATTGCTATGAAAGCAGAAAAAGGTGCAAGTGAAAATCAACTATTTTTTCAAACTTTATGAACTTTGAATAAAAATTAATAATAAAAAGCAAGTACAAATCTTAAAGTTGGTAATACCCTACACATAATTGACTGTATACATTGGCTGTATATGTCTGCTATGACAAATTTATGAACAAACTTCGTATAATTTGCGATTATTACGTAATTAACAAGTAAAATTTATGCGCTTTAAATCATCTTTTCTGGAGGGTTATACGGGAATTAGAAAAAATTATGAACCGACCCTCGTTAAATTTCGCACAGCGGTGTTGGCTTATATTTATATTAATTTGACTAACTATTTTTACAATACCCATCTTTTTGTGAGATTTATGAGTTTGAAAGTGTGTTTGTATGGGGCTTATGAGAAATAAACAGGTAAACCATCTCCGTTTAAAATACACCACACTTTTGGACACCCTTTTTGTACTCTTCTATTTTTATTTAAGAAGAGCCCAATAACACTGCACTGGTCTTAACTCTGCACAGCTTAGACGCTTTGCCTCTTTTGGTACAAATACCACATTATTATTCTTGAACCACTCAAGAGTTTGTGACAGATGCCAAATCAGACCAAAAATAAAGTCTTATAAATGGTAGAAGATGGAAGAAGTCTTATAAATGGTAGAAGATTTTTTTGTAAATTTCGATATTTTTAGGTTTTTTTTGCCGTATCCGCTTATTGCTTGCAACACCAAAAGCTTTTTGAGAAACTTTGACAGTTTTTGGGTCCCAAATTTTTCTTGAATATTCCCTCGAGCAACAAATTTCTGCCATATATGCATTTGCTAAATGCTTCAGAGATTACAGCGAACTGTTGACAAAAAAACAAAACGCATTCAAAAGCCCCTTAAAGCAGGGCAGTTGCAGAAATGATCACCGTCATTCAAACATGACGGTTTATTATTTTATCGATTTTGCGCTACAGCTCATTCTCTACACGTTTCTTACAAGTGGTGAGTGGTAAAACACACATACGATCAGACCTCATCCGTGTAGTCCAGTCCTCTTTTCGCGAAGCCATCAGCCTCCAGATTTGCCCTGATAAGTCTCGTATCAATGCAGCCAGACCAGTTCAATGTTCAAATGCTCTGTCATCCTGACAAGATTCGATAACGCGTAGACACCTGTTAGAGACGAATTGTGACCTTGTTGATGGTAAAAATCATGATATCTCAATCGTATATCCTATAATATCTCAGTCAATTAGTCGCCTTACGAATTGTTGCAATCTCAGCTTGTAGAATATTGTATTCAACCGAAAGTTTAAAAGACATGCGAATGTTGAATATCTCAATGAAGGCACCTCCTTCTACTTTGTCTTCATTTTGCGTTCCATGATTAAATGCCTTATGCAGAAGCTAGGAAGGGGTACAATAGTCAACTAGTTCTGAGATTATTCTTGTCATTCCCGAGATTATAACGTGACCACACTTTATAGCCAGCCAGTTCGAATTTTCAAATCAGCCTTAGTGCAGAAGTGACCATTAGCACTATTGTTCGAGCGGTTTGTTGAGGCTTCAAGTCATTTCCAACAGAAGTCTTTACCGTAGAATAGAATCGAATCACAGATTCGTAAATCCAATTCACCTATCTGCCACCTACGATCCTATTGCCATCATAGCTGGGATATCTCAGCATGAGTGTTTATGTAGTCCAAACCTAAACCGATCGGTTTTGAAGCTTGTTTAGAGTTTGAATGAAAACGAAAACTATTTGAATTGGTGATGATCGGCACAATAGGGAGTTCTCCCTAAAATTATATGTTTTATAAATGCTAAACTAAAAAGAAATATTAAATAAAAATAAATTAAATGCGTTTATTGTAATATAAACCAGTGTATATATAACTTAATGTTTTTATGTTAATATTTGAAGCAGTAAAAATTTTATTTCAAAAATTTTGAAAAAAAACGTATTAATTCGATTAACTGCTATGAATGATACCAGAAGTCGTCACTACTATTCCAAAAATGTTTTGTTTTCCATTAAATTCTGTTTAAAAATTCTTTGTAAAATTTAAACTCACATGAATTTTAATTTTAACTTACAATACGAAGTTCAATATTATTTGATAATATTTTGTAAACACGCTATATAAACTTGCGCGTTTATTCAAGCGTAAAACCTTGTGTTAATTTTTGGGGAAAAAATTGATTTGAAAAAAAAAAAAACTTCAAGGCAAATGAATGTGGGTATGTTTGACGATGAAATTATGTATTTTAATTAAGAGAAACAAAAGAAAAATTATTAAGAGAACGATTGTTTTAAATTAAAAAGAGAGAATTAATTTTTATTTATTTATTTATTTTTTTGTCTTATAAATTTTTAGGGTTTCACATATGTAGCGCCATCAATTTTAGAAGAAATGCAAAGAGCTAATCGTATGCCAGCCCGTTCACCAAGACGTACACCAAGACAAGCACATGATGGTTCCTATCGATTACAATATCCCTTAGCATCAAGGGGCATGTATGCACGTGCCACGCCGCCACATTTGCAAGCTTTTCCACCACGTCCCTCGCCCCAGGACGAAATGATGGATGTACAAGGTTTACCCATGTCGTAGTGCGTACATAAAAGCAGCTGTAACTGCTCCTCCAATAGCCATCATAAATTTATCAAAGGCAATGGTTAAATGCGTTCGAAATGCTGACTATTATATACTAAAAGTAATGTTAACTATACATACATATATATATACATACAAAAACAAAACAAAAACAAAATCGGATGATTATAAAAGAAAAACAATTTAAAATTAATAATTAAACAAAAGGAAAAAATTAAAAAAAACAACATGTTCAAAACTTCTTATTATGATAATGAAAAATAACAACAACAACAAAACAAAATTTAAACACTACTTAATCGAATACAAATATTTTGAAAATTCTATTTCTGGTTGCAATGCAATATTTGGGAAAATTTTCAAAATTGTGGTTTTTAAAGTTTAACTCTTTTTGCATTAGAAGAATCTAAAAGAAGATTCAGTATCCAAAATTTGATTTATTATTTTTTTTCGCTTTTTTCATAAATCCCTTTTATTTCACTTCGAAAATTTTTTTAAATAAAAAATTATTGAAAATAAAAATAATTTTCAAGTGAAGTGAAATGTTTTATAAAATTGAAATTTTCATTAATTTAAAATGAAGTGAAAAGTTTTATAAAATTGAAATTTTCCTTAAAATTTGGGGTGAATTGGAGATTTCCCTAAAAAGAAAATTTTTAGTGAAAATTTAAATTTATATTAAAAATCTCCATCAAAACTTTCAGTTTTTAGTAATAATTTAAAACTGAAAGTTTTGGTGAAAATTGAAATTTTTGGTGAAAATTGAAATTTTTAGTAAAAACTGAAAGGTTTGGTGAAAATTGAAATTTTTGGTGAAAATTGAAATTTTTAGTAAAAACTGAAAGGTTTGGTGAAAATTTAAATTTTTGGTGAAAATTGAAATTTTTAGTAAAAACTGAAAGTTTTGGTGAAAATTGAAATTTTTGGTGAAAATTGTAATTTTTAGTAAAAACTGAAAGGTTTGGTGAAAATTGAAATTTTTGGTGAAAAATCTAAATTTTTGGTGAAAATTGAAATTTTTGTTGACAATTGATTTTTATGTGAAAATTTAAAATTTTATTTAGAATTGAAAGTTTTACTTGAAAGTAAAGTTTTTACTCAAAACTTAAATTTTTAATAAAAAGTTTTTATTAAAAATTGTAGTTTTATTAAAAAGTTTTATTTTTTTATTAAGACCGAATATTTTTTAACTAAAGTTTTTATTAAAAATTTAAGTTTTTATTAAAAACTGAAGATTTTCTTAAAACCCGAAGTTTTCCAAACAATTATAAATCCCTTTACTTCATTTTGGAAAAAAAAATCGAAAACATAAATTATTTTCATAAAAAAACGATAATGTTGTTGTAACAGTTCGGCTGTATCTGGTTATTCACTCTTGTTTTGAAAAAAATTCCGTAACATACAGCTTTGACTGGGTTGTCAATCTTTGGCCGACTGTGATTCGGGCCGTTCCGGAATGGAAAAGATTTTTCAAATTAATTTAAAACCTAAATTGGTTCTAATTGACTAAAGAATAAAAATGTACCGTCAACTGATTAAAGGATTTCGATCTTTGATAGGAAACCTAATTCGGTATTATGAACAAGTCCATAAGCTCCAAAACTACGTTTTAAAAATGTAGTTCGAAAAGTTGTAGCTCCAGACACAAACTTTTTGATAAAATATTTTTCCGTTATTTTTTTTAACCTTGAAATGTTGCATTGCTGGAAGAGTTTCATTTTCATTTGTCCATTAAGTAGTGTTATTGATGATGATAAATTGATTGATTGATTACTTTTAAGTACATAAAATTTAAAGTTAATATTATTTTTGTTTTTTTTATTAATTAATTAATTAGAAAATGAACCAAAATTGGTTATGGTAATAAAGAAAGGAAATAAAATTGTTACACCATTTCCATTGAGCCATAGTTTTAAGCAAACATTTAAACAAAACTCTTAATACTTTAATAACAAACTAAGCTTGCTTTTGTTAAAGTAAAAAGAGCGAGAGAGAGAGAGATTAAATAAAGCTTAAACTTAATAAAACAAAATCAAATTTGATTTGATGAAGAAAATGGTGTAATTTCAAATAAATGTAATAGACCAACAACAACAACATTGAAAACAAACATAATTAAATAAGGACATTTTATATTAATAGAAGAAATATTTAAAGCTCCTAAACTGCTGTTTAAATAAAAAGTAAAAGAAACCAATAAACAAACAAACAAATAAACAAATAAACTCAATAATTATAATAATAAATATTACACTTGTATAATAAAATAAATGCATTAAATACTATATATATACATATAACATAATTATTAACAAATAACAAAAACAAAACTATAGTAAAATTTCTTAAACTAAAAAATAAACACACAACCAACAAAACAAAATATAAATAAATTTCTAAATTTAAAAGTAAAAATAATAAAAATTCTAAAAACAAAAAGTCTAAAATAAAATAAAACATAAAAGAAGGAACAGCCGTAATTAATCAATGTATTTGTTAAGTGAATATAATAATATATAGTTACAGAGTATAATACAAAAAAAAAATAAAATAAAATTAAATATTTTGTTTTTTATTATTTTTTTTTTATATTTTAAATTTTAAGTTCAAAAGAAAAAGAAAAACTAAAAATTAAAAAATAATAATAAATTTCTTTATAATTAAAACAAGAAAAATTAATGTTCAAAATTATCAAAATCCTGTTTCTAAAATGTTAAAAAAATTAAAAAAAATCATTTTTTTAGTTTATGTTTAGTTTATTTTTTGATGCAAAAAAGAAAATCTACTTTATTATTGTTTGTTATTATTAAAAAAAACGAAAGAGAAAAATTAATATTTGTCTTTTTATTTAGAAAATAAGTGGGACAAATTGTTATTAACAAAAACAAATTATTTAATTAAATTATTAATTCGTAGGAAAGTACACTAGAGCCCTGATTTACGTCGTGGCAATTTTAAGTCGTGTAGCACAGTGTTTCCAAATCGTTAATTTTGTAACTGTTTTAGTGTTAAAATGTCTTAATAAAATTTCTTATAGTCAGAGCAGAGGTGTTTCTGAGTTGGTTTGGAGAAATCGTAGACCCTATATAAATAGGTACCTAAATTGACCACCTCGGGTATGTTGATTTTTTAAAAATTCGCCAAAAATATATTTATAATAGTCGTTGCATATGTCTATAAAAAATGCCTTCAAGTTGGGTCCTCTCTAATAGTTTGGAGATATTTAAGTCAAAAAAATTTTTAACCTATTTTTAGACCTGTTTGAAGTTTGAACTTTAAAAAATATATATATTTTGGTATTTTTTTTTTCAAAAAGGTGGCAATATTTATTCACATATAAAACCTTTTTTGTTCTGTGCTTAATCATTTTTAATTGTTATATAATGAAATTTTAACCGCAATGCGTGAAAACTAAATCCGAATGAGATTGGGAGAGAAAAATGCCTTCAAGCCATATTCAAATTTTTATGAAAAATTATTTCTTTATAAAGTTCTAAAATCGAATTGCTGGCTTCATCTTTTAATTATCCTCAATATATATCTACATATGTGAGGTTAACACAGAAAAAGTACTTTCGGCTAGACGACTCTTGTAATGACGAGGCAAAACATTGCAGTGAATCATTCCTGAATTATATAATTATTCAATACAGTTTTATTAAAGTTTAATTATGAATTAAAAAAAATAATAATAATAAAAAACATAAGAAGTTCTAAATTTTAAGTTATTCAAAAATTGTTGACTTCAAATAACATTCCAGTTCCTTTTCCTTTAAAAATTGTAAACCTGCTAGTTGGTTGAAAATCCACCCTAAACTAGGCTTCCTCTAGTAAACTTTAACTATTTTTCATACATTTCAGCTCTGACTATGTTTTTAACGATTTAAAAGTATTGTACTTCAGTCCGATTATCATCCCGATTGGCATCGTTTTGATTTCGATTTGCGTCGCTAAACAGTTTATTTTTTACTCCAGCTTTGTGGTCTACCATTTTTAACATCACTGATAACACTTATCATCGCCTGTACGTTAAGTTTTGCGTGCACCACTTTGTATTATAAGTGGTGCTAAGAACAAGTGTCTGGTTATGCTGTGTGATTCGCCAAAGTATATTAAAAACGTAAAGAATTATTATGCATTTATTTAGAAAAAGTTGATTCGGTTTGCATTGCGTTTCTCCGGTCGCCATTAACCACGAAAAACAGGGCTCTAGTGTATATCGAAAAAAATAAAATCTAGAAAAAAAATCACATAAAACTGATGTGGAAAATTGCCCAAACAAATAATTTTTAGTTTAATGGAAAAAATTTCATGTAAATTTCTTCGTGGAGGCATAAATTATAGATTAAATTTCTACGAGGGTCGGTCCATAATATTACATACCTGAGCCATGTTAAAGAGTCTTAACACTCTTACTTGTTGCAAGTATTTTTTTTCTTCATAAAAATTCTTTGTCAATTTTACTTTTTTACTTTCAATTTCAAAGTCCTCTTAAAAGAAAATTTGACCCTGTGTGAAAAAAAACTGAAAACTCAGTTTAACGTTGAGTGTTTGGTAGATTTTATGGTAATTGCTGTTAAATAATTTTAAGTTAATTTTATAAATTTCTTTAAATTATTTTGTAATTTTTTTCAAACAAATTTTTTAATTTGACTTGAACTGTTTTCTGTCCCACAATTTCTACTGACTGTAAATTATATAATTATTTTGTTTTATATACGACTGAAAATTAATTATTTTAAATTTAAACGATTAACAAAAATAAAACAACAACAAAACAAATTATAAATAAATATAAAGCCCGGGACTTGAAAACAAGAAAAAAATAAACCTTAAAGGAATAAACCACAACTAAAAATATAATAAAAATTACCTCAAATAAAATAAAAAACAACAACAACATAGCTGAATTTAGTATAGCAAAAACGAAAAAAAAAACGAAATCATAATTTATTTTCAAAATTTATCACACAAATGTAACGTATATTTTTTTTCATTTCCTGTTTTATTTAAAAGCTAACATTAAGTTTAAACTCAAAGAGAAACATTTATAATTATTTTTAATACCCTCCCTTCACCACAAGTGGTGAAGAGGGTATATAAATTTTGTCATTCTATGTCTGACGCTATGAAGGAATCATCTTTGGGTACATAATCGTTTTGCTGAATCCTCATGTTTGTTTTTGGCAGGCTCTCATCTACAATAATTAAAAGAGATCAAAGAAATTTTGCCTGAATATTTGTTATAGTCCTGAGAAGTTTCGGCTCAGTATATTAAAAGATATAGAACGATATCTGAGACAACCTCGTAAAACTCTCATCCACGTCCACAATAATTGACAGAGCTCAATGAAATTTGGTCCGAGTAATTGTACTGAGAAGTTTCCTATTTTAAGCCAGCAAATCGGTTCAGTATATTGAAAGTTATAGACCGATATCTGAGACAACCTCTAAGCGAAATACTTAATGAAATTTGGCCTGAGTATTTGTTAGAGTTCTGAAAAGTTTCCCAATTAAACCCAGCAAAATCAGATCAGTTTAAAATTTAAGGATAAAGACCGATATCTGAGGCAACCTCTAAATTCAAGTGAAGAACATTCGTAATATACTCAATTATAAATCAACAAATTAGAATGAAATTTTGCCATAATATTAAACTGCATATAATTCATTATAAAACAATTATGAAAATCGGTTCAGTAGAAAAAGTTATAGCCAAAAATATAACTGATTTATGGTCCATTAAGAGTTCCTGTGTTATATTTAAGAAAAGACTTTGCTACAAAGTGTGAGTGTCTATGTACAAGACATAACGTATTTACTTAACACTCATTTGTGGTGGAGGGTATTTAAGATTCGGCATAGCCGAATTTAGCATTCTAACTTGTTTTTAATTTGAAAAATCACATTAAAAAAGGAACTGAAAAACGTAACATAAAACTGATAATAATTAAAAAAAGAAAAACATATTTCAACAACAGTTATAGAAAATAATTAACAGAAATTAATTAAATAAATAATTTACACTGCCTGATTATATAAAAAGGAAATATAAAAACAAAATGGAGAATAAACGTGCAAAAACAAAATGTTTAACTCTATTCTAGGAACACCAATTTATATAAACAAATGAAATTAGTTAATGAATTAATTAATTGCAAAAGCGTAAAAAAATAGCATAAAACTCATGACACAATAAACGAAAAAAAAAATAATTAACAAAAACAAACTGTTATGAATTTATGAAAAAAAAAATATTTAATGAAAATAAAAATTAAAAAAAAAAACAATTCACATTCAAAAATTTAAACGACATAAAATCTTCCACAATGAAAAATAAAAATAATGAAAAATTAAATATAAAAAAATTATAGCAAAAAATTATAATAACAATTAACGATAATAATTATAACATAAACTTTTTACTATAATTTTTGAAAATATGTTATAAAAAACCCTAAAACATGTTAAATATAAGTACAGTATTGTTCAAAACTTAAGCAACGTTTGTCCAATAAGAACTGATAGACTCATAACTGTCTGCAAAAAGATTAATAGAAAATGTTTATTTTATTACCACATTCTAAAAATCGTCTTAGAAGTAAGGAGTGAGATTGAAAAATTCTTAACATACATGTATGTTAAACTTATGGTTGTAATTTTTTCTTTGTTTGTAATTTGTTAATTTCAATTTACAAAAACAAACAAATATTTTTATAGTTCTTATCACTAGTGATGAAATTTTTAACCTTTTTCAGAAACCCCTCAATTAATGTTTATATAGTGTTTTCTGCCTCTTTGCTCGAACAGGTGAACTACTCGTTTAAACTCTTCGTTTAAAATCGATCACTATTTTTGGCAATTTTTTTCTCTTAAATTCTCTTTTAACAAGAGCCCACTATCTCTTTACTGGCCTTAGCTCCGAATAGTTTTGGATTATTTGCCTTTCTTGGTACAAATGCCACATTATTGTTCTTGTACCATTCCAATGCTTGTTTATCATAGTGACAGGATGCCAAGTCAGGCCAAAAATAAGTGGACACATTATTCCTTGATAAACATTTTGGAATTTATAAAGAGCGTGGAATAAATGATTGGCATCTTTTGCCGCAGCTGCATATTACTTTTGGGTTCTAATCTTTTCTTTTCTTTAACATTCTCTCGAGCATCAGCAACATAAAATTTTTTGACCAGAATGTTGCGAAAAATCAGCCGGAACATACGTTTCGTCATCCATTTCCATGCTCCGTGTTTGGCCTCGAAATTATTAGTAGTACGAGCATTGAGCTAACTGGTCTGATTTCTTAACGGATGTGTTGGTAGCTCTTTGGAAAATGCTTTCTATGTTGTTTTTTTCTTTAAAAACATTATGTGGACTATTACCTCTTTCTGAACTAGATTTTTCTATCAACCTTTGTATGATATATGAAATATCAAAAGTTACTTGGGTTTTAAACAGCGAATTTTTTAATTATTGTTGTTTTTTATTTATTTTTATTGTTATTTTTATATTCTCCACCACCATAAGAGGTGAAACGGGTGTATTTACATTGTCATTCCGTGCAAAACGCGAGGAAGGAACCTTTAAGGTCTATTATGTATATATATTCTTACATTAAATGAAAATCTAAGTTGATTTAGCTGTGTCCATCTGTCTATTGTTGGCACATTCAATTTGACCTGAGTATTTGTTACAGTCCTGAGAAGTTTCATATTTAAAATCAGCAATTGGTTCTGAATATCAACAGATATAGACCCATATCTGAGGCAGCCTCTAAGTTTCTAATTAGAAATCGGCAAAAGTTAGAATAAGTTTTTAACGTAATATTATTATCATTATATATCATTATATATTATCAAAATCGGAAAAAATCGATGGGGGGATATTGAAGATTCGGTATAGCCGAATATAGCGTAATAACTTGTTAGATTAAAGAAAAATCAAATAAATATTTTTCATTAATTTAAGAGTAGATATTGATGACTATGAGTACTTCTTACCGCCAAATATCTGCTTAGGTTTCGAACAATACTGTATGTAGATAAAACATTAAGGGGACTATCGTCTGACCAATTGATAAACCTTAACCAATTTCACTATTTCTTCTCATTTTACTAACAATTAATTGGTGGATAAAAATGTGGTAAAGATGTCCAAAAAAATAATAATAATAATTTTTGCATTAAAAAGTTAAAAAAAAAATAATTTTTGCATTAAAAAATTAAAAAAAAATAATAATAAAAATTTAAATAATACATGTATTATATAAAATAACATATTTTTACTTAAAATTTAAAAGTAAAAAAATAAAAAATCTAATTAATGCAAATTTTTGTTTAAGACTTTAATTCATAATTTGCAGGTTAACACGAAACTATGAAAAAATATATCTCATCTGAAAACTAAAGATAAAGATAAACCAAAAAGAAGAAAGTAAAGAAGAAAACCTAAAATATGTATGTATGTAAAATTTAATTGATAAGAATAAAATGTATAAGTTGCAGTAATAAAATGTAAGTTTAATTTAATTTAATATATTAATTAATTATTATTAATTAATTAATGAATTAATAATAAGATATACACCATGTTAAAATCACAAATTGAAATATTAACTGAATTATTTTTTTAGATATATAATGGAAATCTATTATTTATGATTAATAACATTTGTTTATATCTAAATGTTAAAAAAAATACCAGAATCATTTTTATCGATTTTCATTATATATCTGAATTATGTTTTATTTAAGGAGTAGTCTATAGACACTGCACAGTGTTTCAAAAATATTATTTCTGAAATAAATTTTGAACTGTTATAGATATTTTGCAGGCCTTCAACTGGTCAGGGTTTACTAAGTTTCTATACACTGAACCAAATGTCGTAGGTTATATCAACAAAAAATTTCGTAGAGCTTTAACGAAAAAAAGGTGTTAAATAAACAAATTTTTATTCTCATTAACAAAATTTTTCATCAAATTGAAGAATATTCTTCAAATCAATTATAAAAAAATTAATCAAAAAAATTTTTGTAAATGAATAAAATTTTGTTGAAAAATTAAAGAAAAACAAGTTAAAATATTAAATTCGGCCGTGCCGAATTTTCTGTACCCTTCACCTTTGCTTATACGGATTTTTTTAACAACAGACTTAACATTTAACGTTTTGTCCCTGTCATAAATAGGCTCTCATAATATCATCACTTGTAGAAGAAGGAGAAATGACAGCCATTACTATAGCCTTTATATGAGTAAACATAGATTCTCTAGAGCATTAGAGATTCTATGTATGCGAAAACAGTACTAGTATAAATATATGACTCGGCTATTTATAGCCGATTTCGAAAATAAAAAAAAAATAAAACAATTTAGAAAAAATGTGCTATTTTTCTGCATCAAAATTGTGTCCATATATCAAAATATCGGAAAATCCGTTTTGCATATAACTCAGATACTAAAAAAATTGTAATTATGCTAGTTTCCAACAAAAACCACAAGAAAAATAAAGAATTGTTAATATTTCGGAACTGATTTAAAAATTAAAAAAAAAATCGAGGAAAAAATAAGCATTTTTTCTGAGTGGCAACTAGGCCGGTAGCTACCCCGGGAGCGTCAGAATAAGTTATCGCGGAAACTAGTGGCGCAATCGAATTTATGTCTTCAAATGAAAAACCCACAAAAATATTTATGTCTTCAAATGAAAAATCCACAAAATATAAAACAGCAACACTTATGAGTAATAAAATTAAATATATTTTTGGTAACTGAACCGATTGTTATAATTTTTGGAATGGAAATAAAGTACATACAGCCTAATATTATGGCAAATTGTATTCTAATTTGTCGATTTATAAATGACAATTTTGGGAAAAAATTTTGCTTAATTTTAGAGGTCTATATCTTTTAATATACTAAACTTATTTTGCTTATTTTAAATGGAAAACTTCTCAGGACTATAACAAATACTCATATCAAATTTCATTAAGCTCTGTCAGTTATTGTGGATGTGAGCGTGCCAACAACAGACAGACATATCTAAATTGATTTTTTTTTTGATTTGATTCAAGAATAATATACATTATGGAGCCTGAGACATTCTAATTAATAACTTCATGATGGAAGAACAGCTGATCATCCAACATGTCAGTAACTTTTCATTCGAATTACAAGCGGATCGGTACACCACCATCCTATTCACATTCATTATTTGTATCTATTATCTAAAACTCGCTTTTACCCGGTGCGCATTGCTGTACACAAATTCTCCTCGAAGGAAATATCCACAAATCAAAACGTGGGACCAAACTCTTCCTGTAGTAGATTTTTAGATATTCGATAATAAGTATTTGATTTGTATGGTAGCTACTTCTCCCCTTGATCGTTTCCGTGTTACGTTTTGTCCAGTAACACAGTTCCTTGTAGAAGTGATTCGGGACCAAATTTGAGAATTCTCGCTGCTGCAGTTCTTTAAATGATCTATAATCAATATTTGCTTTGTATGGGGTATTGCTTCCCTGGCTCTGTCGATTTGCCTTATTATTCATTTGATCAATTATTACAATAACAACGTATATGTGAGAATAATGGTCTTCAAAGTGAAATTTGGAAGGAGGATTGTATGGCACCTATGAGGAGCAAAGGACCGACGCACATAATTTGGCACATCGTTTTAGAATCCCTTTATATTTAGGACATTTATGAGCATAAAACTTCATTCCCGAAGGAAATTAGTAAAGGAGGTATCTGAAATATTGGATCAAATATGACCCTTTCAATAGGTAAATTTCGATTATAAAAATAATATTATACACTAAATTTCATCAAGATATCTTATAAATTACGATCTTTGTTAGTTATATTGTTTTATTTTACTGTCCATTGACCATCGATCAGCACAAAATTGAATACACAAGATCGTTAAAAACGAAATGATAAAAAGAGAGACTGATTGCCTCTTTAATACCGTTATTCAACTGCTATTATTGTAGTTTTCCTACAGTAGATTCGAATCGATAGCAATTGTTTGATCAAACATTTCTTAATTGTTTATTGTACTGGTGCTTTTTTTTGATCTGAAAGTATGTTGTCTCTCTTTTGCTTGTACACTCCATTGTATCACTCTCTGTTACTACTCTTCATGCACATGCACTGCTATATTACTCTCCCTGCTGCTGCGTCTGTTCTGCTGTGACGACGTAGACATTGACTTTCAACTTTTGCTACATTCACCTTAGTGTATTTATTTAACCCTACACCTGTCCTCTAGATTAAATTTAATCCTTACATCCCGACCACCTATTTTGTTGTAGAGCATAAAGATGACGAGAATTTTCCAATTTTTTTCTCGACTTCAATATCGCTGAAAGTATTATAGAAAATCTTACTTGTTTCCAACGTTTTAAATGTTACAGAATTATTCCCCAATAACTTCGCTTTGAACTACAGTGAAACTAAAAATATAAATGTCTATGGATTTTTTTAAAAATTCCGCCAATTTCTATTCAATAATATAAGATTAATAATGAGAGATGCTAATGATGCAATCAATAATGAATATAATTTTTTATTCACCTACATAAAGGTAACAAAGCTATCAGACATAAAATTATTATTCCCTCTAGGCAACGAACGAATAATGTTAATGTATGATCAATACTACAAGTCATGGCAAATAAAATCAGTTTTTTTCTTAACAACTACATTATATATAATCGGGGTATTATGGGTTTGGTTAGATGTTTGTAACATACAAAGAGAAAGCTTTTATTATTAAAGCCCTTGTTAGTTGGACGAGATTTAGGGCCACGTAGTTTTGATATACAGATCCATTTGTTGAATTTCATTGTTTCGGAACAGATTTTAAGATAAACATTATTGGACAAATCATTTGAACATTAATAAATTATTAACCTCAAGACATATTAAAAGAATGAAGCTACAGGAAGAGCACGACCTTATAGTTTTCCGAAAAAGGAGTGAGATAGAAAGTTTCTAACAAACTTTTTTCATTAAAAGTTTTAGCACAAATATTATTTGTGTCAAATGATTAAGTAATTTCCACAAAATACAACTTGGTCCTACAAACGGTTGGCCGAACATTCAAAGGTCTATCGTCAAACAGTTCCGAATGTTATTAAACAGTAACGGCAGAATTTTTTCGTTCATTAAAAACGCTGTTCATGGTTCTAGAGCTAAAGAAATTGAAAGCAAAAGAGCTTCCAAACCGGTAAGAATAGTTAAAGCTAATGCAGGTCTACAACATACAAAACTCATGAAGTTCTTTACAGAAACGCTAATAAAAATTTTAGAATCCAAAAACAGAGCACAAAATTTGAAGTCAAATTAAAAAAAAATATTATTGCTGCAAAATGGATGACGAAAAAATTTGGCAGAATTATCACAATTTCCCGGTCACAAATTTTATGTTGCTGCTACTCGAGGGAATATTGAAGAAAATCTAGAACGGAAAGATGTTTAAATTTCACAAAGAACTCTTGGTATGGTCATTTGTTGCAAGGGGCTTTATAAATAGTGGAATATACATCATGGAATAATTTAAAAACAGGCTGATTCCATCCATTCAAGTGACAGAAAGCAGTATAAAAGTTGCTTGGGTTTTGAACAGCGATTTTTTAAGTTTTTGTATACGAATTATTATAACCGTCAAGGAAATGTAACTTAATTTTTGTTGTCATTTAAAAATTTTTCATTAATTAATCCGGAGAAAAAGTGCTTAATTTTCAAACAATACTGTATAGTAAAAATATAGATTAGAAAGATCTTAAATATTTTCTCTCTTTTCTTCGAAAACCCATTAATAGATAAAATAGGCTTTCTGAAAATTTACCATTACTTTTTTATTAAAATTTCCAAATCTGAAAATGTATCGATATGAGTGCACTTTATTCATATCGAATTTGCAGCCAACACTTAAGCTTTCAAGCGATACTCAATTAAATACCAAAAATATGACTGCATAAATTAATATTTTGAAAGGAATCAGAAATTGCCGCCTATAAGATCCATAGAAGTGATAAATTTTTTGATTGACTCTGGTAGAGTTATTCTATTCTAATAAAATTTTAATATAGATGAATTATCCAATTTAAATTTCATAAGAATATAATTTCCGAAAAGTAAATAGGTCAGACTGGTATTCGTGCAAACCAGTCTATAACATCTTAAACTGTAAGAATTTATGTGCAACATAAACAAACAATTTGACACATTTTATACATCAACTTATGATTTGCCATATCATATATTTATAATCCGACATTTTTTTCGGTAGTTATGGTAATACGATACAGAAAAATGAAATGAAAAATAATAAAAATAGAAATATGAATGAAAAAATTTTCAATATTGGCAGCAAGAGGTTACAAAAAAAAAAAAACGAATACGGAACTTATTGAAATAAATTTAATTATTTTTACAAAATGTTAACAAATATGAGAACAAGAAGGGTTAGTGGAATACATTTATGTGGTAAGGGCATGGGTCCAATGTCCAGGCTACCACCAAAATACACCGATGAAGATTGGGATTTTAATAATAAAATTAAATTTCGTATAACATGTGACCAGGAGCGAATGGCAGAACGCATAGTCGAGTGAGATAATTTCAATTATGTATAACAATTCTATTTTCAAGAACTTCATTTGTAGAGAATCTCGTCGTGTAGTCGATGATGTGAATGATACCACACGTAATTGGCAACGGGAAGTAGAACATCATTTACGTGAAAGGGCCAGCGAGATACGCTTTCTTTGCGATGAATTAAATAAACAAAAGAAGACTGCTCTTTTGGAAGATGAAGCTTTGAATACTTATCGTAATCGTGTCCTAAATGCAATTGGATTTTTGAAAGAGAAATCTTTAGCAATCTGTCAACGTTGTTTAGTTATGCGTGAAGGACGATTGGGTGTTGATTTGTGTGAGGATGAAGTTGATCGTAATTTACGTCGCGAATTGAAAGTCATTAAGGGATGTCAGTGTTTAATGGATAAGGCATTGAAGGAGACCAATGAACAATTGCGTAAATTACGTGCCACCATTTATCTCTTGGATAAGGATTTGTCACAAAAAGATAAATCATTGCTGATTGATGAAAAGAACTTGTCACTAAGGGATTCACAAAGTTTACGTGGAGGAGATTTAGCTCATCATCATTGGTAATGAAAAAAAATCAGGTGAAAGTGCAATAATGGGATAAAATCGACTATATACCAACATGACGCAGATTTGAAAAATTGTGGACCGACCCTCGTAGGATTTGATTTTATGATTTAAACATACTTATTTAAAATATTCTCTTGATACTCAAGGTTTTGATAGATTTAGAAAATATGAGATGCTTTTCGGAAGTGAGTATTAGATGGGGAAATTATGGAACGATCCTCGTAAAATTGGCAAAGTGTTTTCCGTTTGTCATTATCTTAAATGAACGAACTACTATCACTATACTAATTTTTGTCAAGATTTGAAAATTTTGAAGTGATTTTTCGAAGTGGGTCCGTTTGGAAGATAGAGTCATTTGTGGACCGATCTCCTTAAAATTTGGATTTGGACTAATGCAAGTTATAATATAACCGATTAAAATTTCCATAGACTTTGTCTTTCACCTTAAAATTTCATATATATTATACTTCTCTTGAAAACTGCGAACTGTAGAGTGTTAACAACGTTACATGAAAAGTCAGCCAGACAGACGGACGGACATCATTAAATCTAATCTGTAAGTGGTTCTGAATCGATCGGCATATCTTAAGGTAGCCTTATTTTTGTCATTTGAATAGTGTATGGTATGAAAATAAGAACAAGAACTATGTAAACGTGTAAACTAAATTATGATTTAATTTTTTTGAAATCGGATCAGATTTCTTTTCGATGGATTTGAAAATGATATATAACAAACAAAATGGGTATACAATCATAGATAAAAATTTCTATATAATAATTAACTAACTCAATTAATATTAATATACAAATTTTGAAATCCTTATCCAAAAACTGATCCGATGTTAACAAAGAAAAAAAACCTAAAAATACATTTTTAATTTTTTGAAGCCTCCATTATTAATAACAATTTTAATGTTCCCTTCCAGCCAATATTCCTTAGGGGAATGGCAGCATACAACCTATAAAAATTTGGAAACGAATGCAAAAGAATTAAATTCTGCCGCAGAACTAAGAGCCTATATAGATCTCTTACTAAAGCAAGTATGTGAAGATATGGAAAATCAAACTGATCGTACAAATGAATCTTTTCAACGTCGTGTATCGGAATTGAAACATGTTAAAAAATGTTTGGAGAACAAACACAACGATACCATGAATCATATAAACGAGGTACAGAATAATATTCATGCTTTGGAAAAAGGCTTGGCCGATAAGCAGCGAGCTCAACAGTTGTGTTTAACACGCTTAAGTAATCGTGCTACACGTCCTGGTCTAGAGTTAACATGTGATGAAGTTCAAGATGCTCTCTATCATGAGTTGAACGCCTTGAAAGTGTCCATGTGTAAATTGAATCAGAAAATACAAGAGAATAAGGCTTCCTTGCGTTATTTATTACACGTTCAAGTTATGCAAGAAGAAGAAATAAATATTAAATCGAATTCTATAAAAATCGATGAAGTTGATTGCATGACTTTGCGTCAAGCTTTAAAATATTCATCATTTTAAGAAGATTTGTTGAAATGATATATAAAATGCATTTAATAACCGGCACTCGAATAAAGCAATAACGATAAATTGTAGTCACTAATATTTATAAATTCAGAATAACCAGCACATATTTTATTTCAGACATTACATTATTGAACATTTAATTTCTCATAAAAATTTAAAATAATTAAAAAAAATATATACGAAACGTTGTTCGAAACCTAAGAAAAAAATTAACTACAATAAATATTCTACATCAAAATTATAGTTCCATCATGATTGGTATAGAAAAAATATTATATAATTAATTTTATGAATTTAAGGTGAATCAAATATATAATATAAGTCAGCTATGAAGCATTCTTGATCCGGAAAATGTTTTAAGCTGCAAATTATTGAGGTATTTAGGCTGTTGGGAAAAACAGTAAAAGCCAATATCGGTAGCCGAGTTAGGAATAACAGATCGTTATTCATATATTTTGGCACATAATTTTAGAATCTTATAAGACCAAAATACGTTTTATATGAAGGGCTTTTATGACCTTAAAACGAGAGGAACGTTTGTATGGGAGCTACCTGAATTTTTTTACCGAAAATGACCAATTTCAATAGGCTTAAAAATAGAAATTATCTTTCATTCCGTAAGTATTTGGGGTATACTAAATCACATTGTTTCATCGAAAGATATTAAAAATGACCTTAAACTTGAGATTAGGTCCAAGAAATTGATTCTTGGATCAAAACTTAAAAAGATTCATAAAATTTTTGAATGCAATACTTATAAACCCAGTCCTATCCTATCTGCATGTTTTAAGTCATCCATGGCATACGTGGTTCCGCCCAAATAGGAGTTTCGATTTCAGTTTTCTGTCCAGGATGACCTCCGAAGTACTTCACTTCGTTTGATATAATTTCCTTGTGTTGAAAACGAGTAGAAGGTAATTATCGTTTTCCTTGTGAAACAATCAAATTTCCGTTTTATCCGATTTACGTTAGGTCTCGCGGTCTTACTCAGTTAAGCTCTATATTCAGAGTCTGTTCTGCTCTTTTACGCAGTTGATATGAATCTTCCCCCTTCAAAAGTATTAAGAAATCATCCGCATACCACACAGGTTTAAATCCCTCATCGTTAAGTATCTTCAGGAGACTGTGAATAGATGTATATTATACTCGCCGCTTTTTAGCCATCTATATCTTAGCATGTGATCGATCCATTTAATAGGGCTACATACGACAAGCATTGCAGGAACGGCAACGTAATGACATAGATTTGTTTATCGGCCAATTGAATTCGTAGAAATTCATAAAAAATAAACCGTTTTGTAAATAGTGAATACAACTTTTTTATACGATTAAAGTTCTTGAATGTTTACTTACATAAAAGGTTAACTACTAGAATCACTTTTAAAGCGCTCTATTTTTTATTATAAGACTTCAAAATAATAACACTATTTCCTCTGCAGTATTGCCAGTTGAAAAAAATTTAAAAAAAAACTTACACGACACTCTGTTTACCAAAACAAACGGAGTCAACTAAAAATAATCAAAAAACGGCGGCAATAAGAGCGACTTAGAACTTTACCACTAGGTAGTTGTCAAAACAACGCACACATACATATTTTTTATTCTGATTATAGACGGCATTTTTCTTTTTTTGTTAATATTCGTGGGCAATATTTTAAGATTTTTTCGAGTAAAAATTAAAAAAAAAAATTGTCTAAATATAAAAGTAAGTGTTTGTCATTAATTTCTTCAGAAATATTGAATATATTTCTGATTTACTGAAACTTAAATTTTATACTAACATTGACACAGGGCAAACTTTAATTATATACGAGGCTTCCAATTTGATTTCCATGTTTATGAGAAATTTATATATTTAATCGCCAATAAATATAAAGTTATATCCTAAATATAATTCCAAATATCATTTAAATCTTTTTTATATTAATTCCATTTCAGAAAAATGTCTAAACGTGCTGCTGACGATAACAGCGGTGTTGGCAGTTCGGGTAACACCACTGCCAACACAAATCTGGGCCAACCACCCATTAAGAAAGTACATTTTGAGCCTCATCTCATAGGGCCGGTATCCACTTTGGAAGAAATGGATATAAAAGTATTAGAATTTCAAAATAAAAAATTAGCCCAACGCATTGAGCAGAGAATGCGTACGGAGGCTGAGTTGAGACATCGTATAGAACAATTGGAAAAACGTCAAACACAAGATGACGCTGTGCTTAATGTAGTAAATCGTTATTGGAATCAATTAAATGAGGACATACGAGTATTACTACAAAGATTTGATGCTGAGACAGCAGATGAACTAGAAAATCGCAATGAAAACGAAGTGACAACTTCCTTTTTAACACAATTATCCACTTGGGACAAGGAAGAACTAGACGACAAATTAGCCAATCGGGTACAAGTGTCCAAGAGGGCAGTGGCTAAGATTGTACAAGTTATTGATAGAATTATGCAAAGAAATGAAAAAATTACCATGGCTTTGAAAGGAGAACCCACAGCAGCGGGAGCTTCCTCATCAGAGACGGGCGATGAGTCACAAACTGATTCAAATACTGCTAATAATATACCGAATATAGAGGAGACTCTTAAACAAACACACATTGAGATTATGACAGAGAATTCAAATTTACAAAATTTAAATACTTCACTACATGAAAAATTCCATACAATGTCCTTGAAAATGAAAGAATATCAAGATGCCTTAACGGCTAAGGAAACAGAAAATGCCGAACTTAAAAATCAAATTGATGAATTGCAATATGATTTGGAAAAAATTCATTGTCGTAATGATAAACTAGAAAATCATTTGGCTGAAGCCATAGAAAAATTAAAGGCTTATCATCAAATGCATGGTGATCCTAATAAAAGTTCATCAGCTTCTAAGGGATCAGGTCATACACATGTTAGCAGTCATCAGATTGAAGATTTACAAAAGGAGCTAGAGGAGAATAGAGATTTGGCCAATAATCGATTACAAGAACTTGACAAATTACATGCAACACATAGGGAGACATTGAAAGAGGTTGAAAAGCTTAAAATGGATGTAAGTAGATCATTGAAAAAATATTCCTATACGTTTTTTATACAATTTGAGTAAAAAATAAGGTCTATTTTATAACCAATTCAGCTTGAGAGTTTTAATTATAAATTTTTTGTTTTTCATATAATTTTGATAAACTTGAGATTAGCCAATGGAGTCATTTATCTCTAGGAATTGGTGTTGAAGATTATAAAAGTTTTAAATGTTAATTATTTGTATAAAATTAAACTTAGTTAAATTCTAGTCCAAACGTATGTACCTAATTTAAGAAAAATGGCTCCCTCTTTGACAGAAGCTCCATTTTGGAACTGATTTATCTAAAGGAGATAAATCTCATAGAAATCTTGAATTGATAACAGTATTGACATAAATATTTAATTAGGACTGGTAGTTAAGTATCGGATATCATGAGGGCCTTAGCCACATGCGGAATATATAGGTTTGGGGATGCATGGTGAATTCGAGACAAGTTGGTATTTAGAGTGCCATTTTGATATCTATTTATAGTATGCAATCTGGGAGGAGCCTCGAAGTACAATATTTTTATGTCAACATGAAATCGCGGAATTTGTGGCATGTATTCTTTCTCATATTCCACGGGGAGACATCAATTTCCTTATATTGATGTTGATGTATCCGATAGTTATTCCTTGGATAAAAAATTTCGGTTTATACAGCTGTCACTGGGTTGACAATCTTTGACGGAGTGTGACTCCGATCGTTTCGGAACGTTGATCAAATTATCGTGATATTTTTTCATTTAAAATATTTTTTTCTAATAAAATTTTTCACTAAAAATTAATTTTTTCATTTAAATATAAATAAAAACATTTTTTTATCGTAAAATCGTATTCACTGAAAATTTCACTTTCCACTTTTACATTATACATGAAATGAAGTTTTTTTAGCTAAAATTTAATCATATTTTTTCCTTTAGATTCGTCAACTTCCTGAATCGGTTATTGTTGAAACAACTGAATATAAATGTTTGCAATCTCAATTTTCGGTTTTATATAATGAATCTATGCAAATAAAAACAATGTTGGATGAAACAAGAAATCAACTACAAACCAGCAAGAATCAACATTTACGTCAAATTGAAGTTATGGAAAGTGAAGAACTAATTGCCCAAAAGAAAGTTCGTAGTGAAATGATTCAAATGGAAGATGTGCTGGCTCAAATACGTAAAGAATATGAATCTTTGCGTATTGAATTTGAGCAAAATATGGCAGCTAATGAACAAACAGCTCCTATAAATAGAGAAATGAGACATTTGATAACATCTTTACAAAACCACAATGGACAATTGAAAGGAGAAGTACAGCGTTACAAACGTAAATATAAAGATGCTTCAGCAGATAATGTCAAATTAAGACGTGAATTGGAGGAAGCAATGGCAAAAATAGAAGGCACTAAATCACAAAATACTCCCAGTCAGGGTGGCAATGGTGAAGAAATAAAACAAGAAGGCGGTGGAAATATCAAAGAAGAATTTCCAGGAAATTCAGGTCCGTTGACAAACGCAAGTGGTATTAGCGCGGAAGGTAGTACTGTTGTTAAAGAAGATGGTTCGGTTATTAAATCTGAAGATGAAACTATGGATGAAGAATTTGGTAAGGATCAGAAAGAAGGTATTAAAAAGGAAAACACTTCACCGGGTGGATCAGATAAAAAGGAAAATCAGACAGGTTGCAATACAGCAGGATCCACGCCTACAAGTACTACAGTTACACCTGCAACGGCTGTAAAGCAAGAGAAAGATGTTAAAGACTCGCAAAAAGCTAAAGATGTTAAATTGCAGGAATCGGAAATTGTTCGCGATCTAAAAGCCCAATTGAAGTGAGTATCAATATTTGATAATATATATTTAAGAACAAACAATTCGAATACCTTCAAAACATTTCATATCAAAATTCCTTTACATTTATATTAAATAATAATTAGCATAAATAGATTTTTCTTAGACTTTGTGTAGACCATAATCTGAAATCTTTGCCGGAGTTATTTTGATAAGATATTTTAAACCTTTTATTTTTTTCTATGAACAGTTAATTAAGTTTTTCATCTCTATTTTATATTCCTTTAGAAAAGCTCTTAACGACCAAAAAGAAATGAAGCTTTTATTGGATATGTATAAGGGTGTTTCTAAAGATCAACGTGATAAGGTTCAGTTGATGGCCACTGAAAAGAAATTACGTTCTGAAATTGAGGAACTGCGGCAACAATTGAAAAAACTGCAGGAGAGTAAAAGAGAAGAACGCAAAAAACTTGCCGACGAAGAAGCTTTACGCAAAATTAAGCAATTGGAGGAACAAAAATATGAATTACAAAAACAAGTGGCCAGTCAAAAACCACCGGACAATTGGGGACCTGGTGGACCAAACTATGCACGTCCCTTTGTTGGTTCTCATGAAGAAGAAGCTTTACTAAACGAGATGGAAGTTACGGGACAAGCATTTGAAGATATGCAAGAGCAAAATTCTCGTCTTATACAACAATTGCGAGAAAAAGATGATGCCAATTTTAAATTAATGTCTGAACGTATAAAAGCAAATCAAATGCATAAATTACTAAGAGAAGAAAAGCAAATCTTAGAAGATCAAATGGCTACAAGGGATACACAAATTGAAGCAATGCATATTGTGCTACGTAAACTAGAAGAAAAGGAAAGAAGTTTACAGGCTACCGTCGCTGCTATTGAAAAAGAGTTAGCGCTGCGGCAACAAGCTATGGAAATGCACAAGCGCAAAGCAATTGAATCAGCCCAATCAGCAGCAGATCTTAAATTACATTTAGAGAAATATCATGCTCAAATGAAAGAAGCCCAACAGGTAGTTGCGGAAAAGACAAGTTCTTTAGAAGCCGAAGCATATAAAACTAAACGTTTACAAGAAGAATTGGCACAATTCAAACGTAAAGCAGAACGTATGAAGAAGATCGAAATGGCTGGTACCACCATTGATGAAGTAATGCTTGAAGAAATACGTGAATACAAAGAAACTCTCACTTGTCCTTCCTGTAAAGTCAAACGCAAAGATGCTGTACTCTCTAAATGTTTCCATGTCTTTTGTTATGATTGTTTGCGTACGCGATATGAGACAAGACAACGTAAATGTCCGAAGTGTAATTGTGCCTTTGGTGCCAATGATTATCATCGTTTGTATTTAACATAAGATAATAATTTAGTTAAATTTCATTTAAAATTTAGGATGAATATTTAATATATATATGCATACATACACACCTACATTTACATAAACATACTCACAAAACAAACATTCATTATACTTCCATTATTGTTTATTGTGTTTATTTAGCATTATGATTATAATAATATTTTTTTCTTTTTTTTTTTCAAATTTTATTTTAAATTAAACTAAATATGGGAAATAGTAATCCCTTAAAAATTCTATAATTAAATTTTAACTTATAATTAATTGCTTTTGATGGGCAGAAACAATAAATATAAGTATATTCAAATAGAATATAGAAATTTTTACTTTGTATGTCGTTGGAAAATGATGTGAAACTAGTACAACGACAGCCAAATGAACGTCAATCCTTGTGGCACTTGAATTATCAAAACTGTCAGTCATTCGTTGAATTTCGAGACAAGAAATCACAATCCCGTAGAGTAAAACATGAAGTTTCACATGGCGGAGTCCTAACCACTCTTGTTTAACAATACAAATTCCGACGTTAACCACCTAACGATTTTGGGGGTTATACTAGACGGCCAGTTTAAGCTCCTCAAAGCATAAGCCGGCAGTACTTGTGGTATGAACAAAGAAATTTTATTAGCTACATGTAAAGCGATAGTCCGGACTATGAATGATGAATTATCCTCCTCTAGTATGTACACATTTACTTAGGGATACGCAGTGGGAAAATATCCAAAGTAGTCAAAATGCAGACTTGAAAACCATAACTGTCGTGTATTGAAATGTCCTCAATTCACCATCTTCATGTGAAAACGAAGATTCTTTTTTAAGTTTAAGTTCATTTAAGGATGTCGCCGGAGAAATCATTCTTATTTCATTATTACATAATTAGAGTTACCACTGAGGTGTGTAACAATACCGCATACTTAGGTATGTGCACGATTATTTGGATCAAAATCAAACTGTTTTCCCCAAGAAAAAAATTATCAAGTACGGCAGAACTGGTATTTGTATTTTCTTTAAATCGCATTTAAAACACAAACTGACGCGATATGGAGCAACTGAATGCGCATATTTTATTCGTGAAGACTCCGATTCCATTTCGATTTTCGCTATATGTGAAATTGGCTGTTACACAGTAGTAAAATTTTCATAGTTACGATTTCAATTACAGATTTCTTATACCTACAAAATATTAAATAAGACTCATATATCACAATATTTAACAAGATTTATTTAGATTGCATGGAACCTCCCTAACGGTAGGTTGACATGAAAACAAATAATTTAAAGGGCATTTAGAAACAGCTGCAGATTCACTAGGTTCCTCATGTTTAAAAGTTCTGCCTAGAAAACCACCAAATAAATTAGGTTTTCCAAAACCATGAGAAGAATGATGGAGAGGTGAAGAAAATGGATGTTTAAAGCCCCCAAAACCAAGCGAAGGTAAACCACTATTAATTGCTGTATTTTGATTAATGGTAACCTGTTGTATTACCGCTGACTGTTGTTGTTGACGAGCTGGCCGTTTGACTTCAGTGGGTTGTGTTAATTGCTGCTGAGGTTGAACAATTGAAAGCGGTCTTATGAAGTGTTGTACACCATTCGAACATAAAGTGGCTGGTATTAAACGAATTGTGGGTTGTGGACTACGTCCACATCTTCTATGAGGTATTGTGACTGCTATGGGATATGAAGGAATTGTTGGATTTGCCGGAATAAAACAATTACACTGTACTTGAACACTTATTGCGAACATTAAGTAAATTGATAATAATCGTCTTAGTCTTAAAGGTGACATATTTTTCTAGTTTTCGATTATACTTTGCTAAATAAACTTCAATTAATTACTAACTAGAAAATATTAAAAACTGTTCTTTATTAATTATGAACTAGTATTTTTTTGCAAAGTGCTTTATAATGAAATTCGATTTAATAAAAAACTTAATTTAAAAGTGTTAACAAGTTTTTGTTAACAAAAAAAATGTAGCTGCATTGACCCAATTTTGTGGAACCAAGTTCATTCAATTTTTTTGGCATAAATGACTCAGAAATAAAAAAAATAAAAAAGTGATTTTAATAATTATGTTAAAAAAATGTTGGCATTTGCAAAATTATGTAATAAAGCGGAAACAGAGACATAATTTAGTTATGGAAAGTCCCATAACAAAAAAAAACTTAAAGAACATGATATTCCAAACTGGTCACAATTGGGTTAAAAAGTGGGTTAATTAAGTGTATAAATATCTGTATATTGATTCCCTATCCCTTTGACTTATTTTGCACACACTCTCTTTCTGGACAGATGTAATTGTCTTTATTCCAAAATAATGAATGGAATGTCAACACTCGTTTTTCATCAAAATCAAGTATTTTTTTAATGTCAAACAAATAAAAATATTGTTAATCTGATCCATATGAAGGACTATATATATAAAAAGGAAGTGTGTATGTAGGTTTGTAACGTATAGACTCCAAAACGGCTGAGCCATTTTTGATGAAATTTTCTTATAGGATAAGAGAGAGAGGAGGTTCCCCATAAAAAGCAATTTTAAATTACTTCTAACTTATTTAAATCGTATGATAATACAACACGAATGCTTGCTTAGGACAAGCGACTCCTTAAAAATTTGATTTGACAAAATGAAGTTTGCGGGTCTGCTAGTTGTTAGATATGTTTCAACAAAAACCAACTTGGCCCTATAAAAAGTTAGTCAAGTATTCAAAGGTCTGTCATCGAAGCGTTTTGAATGTCATTAAACAGTACCGAAGAAGTTGTCCATTGATAGAAAACCTGGTACATGTAGAATCAATGGTCCACATAATGTTTCTAAAGCTAAGAAAATAGAAAGAAGTAGGAAAGCAGCCCAATTAGCTCAGAGCTCGGACTTTTCTTGCCGCATAATGCGTAACAAAACATATGTCCTGACAGATTTTTTGACAACTTCCTGGATAAAAATTTTATGTTGCTGATGCTAATCGGAATGATGGAAGAAAGCTCTATAAAAACCGATAATTACATTAAGGAATGTTTACAAAAATGTCAGCTACCAGTTATAAGACATCAGAAAGTGTGCACTTATTTTTGACCCATCTTTGCATTCTGTCACTATGGTGGTGCAAGAACAATAATGTTGTATTTGCACTAAAAGGGGCAAATACTCCAAACTGCCCGGTGCTGAGGCCTGTGGATAGATATTGGGCTTGAGCGTGTTAAGGGAATTGAAGAGCATAAACTGGACTAACTGTTCAGCCTGCTATAAGGACTACCCATTCATTTCCGAGCGATTAAAACAATATTTTTGTTGTAAATAATTTAAATCAAATAAAAAATTAAAACTGCAAATTTTGTGGTTTCATTTTTATTAATATATATGTATGTTAAGAATTTTTCGATCTCATTCCTTAAAATTTTAGCTTAATCCAACTTAATTAAAAACAAATTAATATTCTTCGAAACATTGTTGGTTATAAATGGTATAAATTATTGAACAACCCTCGTATAAATTTATATTCCAATTGATAATTTAGATACTTAAAATTAAATACTAAAATTTTTGTAGGATTTGTGCGTTTGAAGACCCTTTTTTCGGAGTTAGATGAAATTATGGACCGACCATCGTAAAATTTGCACATCGAATTTTGCTTACTTTTTATCCTAATTTGACCATTTCTTAAGACAATGACAATCTATATGTGATATTGAAAATGATATTTGGAAGGGGGTTGTATGAGATCTATGAAAAGTAATGGACCTTAAAATCCCATTTCGGGAGGAACATTTGTAATGGGACTAAGCTAATTTGAATAGGCATTGTGATTGGACCAAAATAGTAAAAAATGACAAATTTCATCAAGATATCTTTAAAATTGCGTTTTGTATTTTCTTTACAAGGTTTACATGGGCAGACAGACGGATATCGTGAATCAAACGGTATACTAAAAAGTGTTTCTACAAAAAAAAAAGTGTTAAAACATGATTTAAAAAAAAATAATATAAAAGCAAAAAAGATTATAAAAATTAAAAAAAAATTCTTAATCATGTCCCGCATGGGATTCGAACTCGGATTGTATAGCAAAATTTAAAAATAATATTTTTTTTTACAATAAATTTATAAAATTAATAAAAATAATTAAAATTTAATATTAAAAAGGTTTCCAAAAAGAATGTGGTCCAATCATATTGGCTGGGCTGGCGACGGCTCCCCACTCCGGTACGCTATCCCACTACTGCTTACCGCGGGGACTCTTGGCTGCTGGTTTTCACCCCTGGCCCGGTACACCCCTCCTTAGCCAACCTGAATACCTCGGACTCCTCCATGGTACCCATATTGACGGCAAGCTTAGTGCGGACGTTCCGTCAACATGAGGAAATCCGCCACACAGAACCCCCAGCCTCAGACCATTCCACAATCCGACCTCACAGAAGCGTGATTACAGAAGATGCCAACCTTCCAGTCGATACATTAACATATGAAACGTTCATATAAGCTACATATAAACACGCACATACATACACTCATGAATATGTAAAGTATCTTGTATCTATGAAATACTGTTTAGCAGTGAGAGCTAAATTAAAATAATAAAGTGTTACCGGATTGTTAGAATTTTATATAACAAGATTTAACATGAGGTTTTTGTATATTATTGTATTTCGTTAATTTATTTTAGAAATTATGTGACAGAGAATATTGGGGTCAAAAGTACGTTATAAAAATAAAGATGCTTATATCAAAATATAAGTTATTTTATGATCTATTTTTATTATACCTCCACAAGTGGTGAAAAGGGAACCTTGTCATTCCAAGTGTAAAGCTAAGAAGGAAGCATCTCAGTGAATTTAACTAATTGCGTCTGTCTTTTGTTGGCATTCTCACGTCCACAATAATTGACAGGGCTTAATGAAATTTATATCAAGTATTTGTTATAGTCCTGAGAAATTTCATCGAAGAATTTTCGTAAAACTGTCGATTAGAAATCTACAAATTAGAATAACATTTCGACGTATTATAAAGTTATATGTACTTCATTATCATTCTAAAAGTTATCAAAATTGCTTTCGTAGAAAAAACGGTTATATATTATATACCTTTGTGAGTGTGTGTGTGTGAGTGTGTATGTTCAAAACATAATGTATTGACTTCACACGCATTGAAGATCCAGCATAGCCGAATTTAGCATTGTTATAGAAGGCTAGAATATAATAAAAATTTAACCCCATGAATCAGTTTGTAACCATTTTTACATCTTATAATTTTAATATTCTCTGTACTAAATTTCATAAAAAATCTCTAAAATTATGACTCTCAGATTATTTACAACATTAAATGGTCAGACATCTTGCCAGCTACCAGAAGTATATCGTAGACTCAAAAATTTATTCTGGGTCGATAGAGGAGGAGACATTAACGAACACACAATACACTTTATCGCTTCCAAGCAAGGGGACAGTGTTATATAGTGTAAAACGCAATTTAAATATATTTTTTTATTTTCTCGAAAAACTATTGCTACACAGTGTATTTAAAACACAAACAAATAATTTAAGTTTAAAATTAACAATCTGGCAACATTAGCTAAATATAAATTCAACAATTCACCACCTTATAGAATAAATATAATATTAACAGTTGTAACAAATAGTAGTAAATTTGTGTTTAAAATAAACAAAACAAACTATAAATAATACAAATTGTTGTCATTAACGTTAATAAATTATTAACATAATAAATTTAAATTTTTATTATAGTTTAATAGCGATAATTATGTTATCATGTTTGAATTTAATAATAAATAAAAAAAACGGAATTTTATATAAATTCACCACAAATACTCAAGTAATTCGCAAATGATTAGAAAACAGAAAAATTTCAACTTCTGTTTTCTGCTTTTTGTGACAAACGAATGAACGAACGGACGACGGACTGACTTCATTTTTGATAATTTAGTTTTCAGTTGGCCGTTGCATTAAACGTTTGCGAATAAGTTAAATGACGGGAAAGTTTTAACACCGAACTAGATAAAGAAGAAGAAGTTTTATTAATTTTTGTGTATAAATATTTTATTATTAATTTTGCGGAAGTGCATTTAAGAGAAAAAAGGTGTTTATTTGATATTCTTTTTATAATTCGTTTAAGTGTGAGTGTTGGAGTGTTTTTATGTTTTGTTTTTGTTAAAAGGAAAAGAATAATAAAATTTAAAATTTAAAAAAAATATTTAAGAAATTAATGAAATTTATATGAAAAAATTGTGAAAATAATATTAAAGTAAAAGAAAAATTGTCTTAGAGCAAATAAAATTGATTTTTCCCATTAATATTTCTTTTCGTCTTCGTACAAACATCAAAGTAAAGAAACAACAAAAAAGCATTTTAAACATTTTTAGAAGAGATATATATAAGACAACAACAACAAACATAACAACAACAGAAGCAGCTGGCTACAACAACAATAAAAGGAATAACAAAAACAAATAAATAATTAATTCATACATAAGTAAAGATGTAAGATATTTGCAACAATAATAATAATAATAAAATAAAATGTGTGTATGTAATAAAATAGTTAACCTAACAAATATTTAATATGCCTGTGTATAGATAATTTAAGTACGTCAATCCCAATGTATGTTTATGTGTGCAAGTGTATGTGTGTTTAAAGAAATTTAAACTAAAACAAAAAGGATCAAGTTCAGGATCAGCAACAGTCGTTTTAGGACCTTTTATACCTTACACTTACACACTATACACATACAGGTATAGGAAAGCACGCACACAAACACATTTATGTGTAAACGAGCAGATGTCATTTTCTGCCCTTATTTTAGTTTTAGTTTGTTTATTTCTTTCATCTCTTTGTATACATACGTATGTTGTTGTTTTCAATTTTGATGTGTGTGTGTATGTGTTTCGTGTGGCAGAACCTATGCACAGTGTGTCCAAATCGAAGTATTGAATAAATTGAAAAAATTCTGTAAATTTTGAACCGTAAGAGATATCTTGTGGAGGAACACAAGCCCACTATAGTCAGGTTCGCTGTAGTGGATCAACTCGGACATTTGATTTTTTAAAAATTCAGAAAAATCCATGTATTGAGAGGAGAATATATAATCCTTGTAAATGTATATAAAAATACAATTACATGTTTGAGTTATCCGTTATACTTTCAGAGATATTCAATAAAAATTTTTAAACCATTTTTGGCCCTGTTTGTATTAAGTTTTTTTCAGACAGAGGGACTTACTGATCCCTATTTAATATTAGAAGATATTAATGCAACTACTGTATTAATATATGCATCCATTAAAAAGTTATATTAATCTGAAGTTGTAACTAAAAAAAATGTTTTTTTTTTGAGAATTTTTTAAAAAAAGGTGGCAACATTTATTTACATATAAAACATTTTTTTGTTCTGCACTTTAAAATTTTTTATTGTTTTTTTATTAATTCTTAATAGGAATGCAGATGTCATTGGGGCAGAGACATGCCCACAAGCCCTATCCAAACTTGGTAAATTTTTTGAAAAAAATTATTAATTTTTTTATAAAGTTTTCAAATCGCAAAGCTGGAATCATTTTTAATATAAACTTATTATATGACATACAACTGCCTGGAATTGCATTACGATATTTCCAGTGGTTTGAAAGTTACAGAATTATTTCCAAAAAACTCGATTTGGACACACTGTGTGTGCTATGGGTGTATGTGTGTTAATTCATTATTTATTTTATAAATGTCTGTGTTTAGTCTTTTGTTACTGTTCTTTTATAATTTTCGCACATTTTCAACACCGCACTATTCGACCCTCCTGTCAAAAATTCAACATTAAAGATTTTTATTCAAAGTCCTTAGAGAAATAACTAACACAAACGTGTCGTTCAGAATTAAAATCAAAAAACGTAGAAAAAAAGGAGGAATTATTTTTATATCCCTGAATTTTAGGGTGAGTTGCAAATTAATTGCTATTAATATTTGTTGTTGTTGCTGTTGATGCAAAAAATAATCGATAACGTTTTTTTTTTAAGAAAAGTGCATTTTTTGTTGTAAAATACAATAGATTTTGAAGGATCCTTCATACTCAAGTTGTTATAAACTAAATTAATGAAATAACTCTCTCACTCTCAATAAGAATGTCATAAATCAAAATATTAGAAAATTATTTAAAAACTTTACTAAATTTTAATTATCTTTTTTGTGGAAAATTACTGCTTTAAATTTCATTCATTTAAAAACCTGTTTAATACAAACATACATGTGTGCTATTTATTATCCCGCAGACTTTGGTTTCCTAAGTGCTTGTTAAAATTCTGTCGAAATCATCTGACACGCTTCTTTTAAGAGAGCTCGAAGCAATTAATATTTAGGGGTACTCAGATTCCTTGCAGTGTAAGACAAAATCTTAAGTTTTTTTTTGGAATAAATTTAAATTTTTTGTAAAATTTTTTTTAATTTCTACACTTAGAAAAAAATCAATATAAAATGAATTAAAATATAATTAATTTAGATTTTTTCAGTTATGATTTTGCTTCATACACAAAAATGATTGTTTAACATTGTTTCACTGTAAATATAGATTCTTGAGAATAATCTTGAATTTTTACTACTTAAAATTTTAGTGATTAAAATTAATTTTAAAAATTTATCCTTGTGCAATTTTATATATAAATATAAGATCAATTACAACTAAATGGAAAAAACAATTATTCAATCTTAAATCAACTATGTTCAACGTTGATTTTACTTCATGTTTTTTTTCTGTGTGTAGAAACAAGTAAGAAATCTACATTCGGTTGTGTCGAGTTTTATGTACATTCCCTTTATATTAGAAACATTTTCAACAATTTTTGTTTAAATTTAAGGAAAGATGATCTATGTTGGAGCTAAAGCCATGCGATGCCCAGTTAGTTAGAAGTTATTCACACTTTTAGTTTATTTAAGACAATTAAAATAAATATTTCAGTCGAATACCAATCGAATTGGTCACTATAGTCCTATAAACTTAAACCCAATTCCAGCATGGGATCCATACTTTTTATAGATTACACATAACAAAGTATGGATCTGTATTTGTCAAATTAGTTAGAAAAGAGTTTTTGACAATTTCAATAAAATAAGTTCATATTAAAGGGTTTTATAAGCCTAAATCGTTATTCCGTGAAGGGGCCTTGAAAAGAAGGTATTTTAAAAGGCTCCAGTATAAAAAACTTCCTTTGTGGTTTATTCTTATATCAAAATAAATGTATTTTCTGAAAATTTCTAGAAAACTACGTCCTAAATGAAACACTGATTGTTTTTTACAGAAAGTTTTAGAAAAAATGTTCATGGGAAATTTAGATTTACTCAAATATCGGTCTATAACTTATTTTGCTATTGTTTAGGTCTATAACAAATAAAATGGAAATTGAACTATTAGTCTTAGAATGCTTCCAACAGATAGAGAGTAGGACGTAGCTAAATCGGATTAGATTTTTATTTTTTATTATTAGATATTTATTTCTATTTTAGATCATGTTTCCTTTATTTCATTATTTTATATTAATTATTCAAAATGTCCCGAGATCCAAAAAGTACCGCAAAAATCCCTCATATCTTTAATCATCAAGTGTATGTCTATTAATGTAGATGTAAAACTTTTTAGGAAAATTATTACAAAGTACAAAAGAAAGGAGGAATAAAAGGATCATTAGAAAAAAGGTCTGAGTATTTTTTTTATTACTTAAATGCGTGAAATCATGTTAAATAACTCGCATGACTTTTATTGCATTTATAAAGAAACATGGAAAAGTACCATAATAACAAAAAAGTATCAATTTCATCAAGTATTAAGTACTTCAAATTTCTTCATATTATGTAACATTAATTTAGTCCTATTTGCGTACATACAAAACTTTTGTGTCTCTAAAATTAGAAGATATATTTTTATTAAAAAAGTACCATATTAATTATTCGAATTTGATACTAATTAATTTATACAACCAAACGTTTTTTATTTAATAAAATGTATCGAATAAATAAATTTAAAATAAAATTTTGTTAAATTTTGTTTTAAAAGTTTTACATAATACATAATTTCTAGTTTTTCACGTTTTGGTACTTTTACAAAAACAATTTGTACCAAATATAGGTACATAATTTACACCTTAAATTTTCGAAAAATACTGAAGTTATATGTATTACCTTTTACAAAATTTCGAATCTACTAAGTGTTGTATTTCCATGTTTATAGATATAAATTATGTATTGGATATCAAAAAAGTACCAAATTAATATTTTTAAAATTTTCTTCTCCAAATGGTCCAAATTTAAAAAAAGGTCCTTTGTTTTCAAAAACAAAAGAAAAATTATCGTCAATTTTGTGTTCAATTTTTTTATATCTATTTTTGGTTAATGCGATAAAAAAGTAACCAATTTTACCCGTTTTGCCCTTTTCTAAGATTAAGTGGTCAAGACTTAAAAAATCCTATCTTATCGAATTTATTAAGGTAGAAAACTGAACCACCTTCCAAAATCATCAGATGTTTGGCATGAGACATAATGAATCTGACAATCAGCAAAAATGTTCATTATGCCCCACTGTGTAATATGGCGAAGAAATTTGCCTTGTTTGCATGAAAACTTACACTTAATTATTTAATTGCTTTAAATTCCTTTTCTCCTTATATTAATCTTTAATTAAGTTAACTATTTTTTTACTCATTTTAATTACTTCAGTCTGTTATTATTTCTTTCTATCATTTTCATTCATCCCAAAAATGGGTAAAAACATTTTAGTTATTTTATTCGATCGCTTTATATCTTATCATGACACTCTTTATGTCGTCTAATAAACAGTGTGAAACAACAGCTCATTCTATTTTCCTTTGAAAGTCAATATTTTTCACATGAATCAATAATATAAACTAAATTTATCACAAAAATATAATTTTGATTTTGTATATAGAAAAAAATTGAAATTTACGCTTATGACGCTCATTTATTGCAAGATTGTCATAAGTGAAAAAATGTGAATTGAAAAATTATATATATATTTTAGGTAGCATCTGGTCATATTGTTCTAATTACAAATGCGTTTTATTTGGAACTAATTTTAATGTTTCATTAGTGTTTGTCTTGTAAATATGACATAAATGAACAAAATTATGATTTTTATGCCCTCCTCCACTACAATAGGTGAAGATTATATGTTAACTTTTTCTTTCCACGTGTAAAGCTAAAAAAGACTGAGTCGATTAAGCTATGTCTGTCTGTCTGTCTGTTGGCATCACTCAAATTCACAATAATTGATGGAGCTCTATGAAATTCCGCAGTATTTGTTATAGTTCTGAAAAAATTCTTATTTAAAATCAGCATATAAAAATTTATAGACCCATAGTCAATAAATTAAAAGCTAAAGGCCGATATCTGAAGTAAACTCTAAATTTAAACGTTAAATTAGAATGAAATTGTACCGTAATATAAAACTGTATACACTTCATTACCATTCCAAGAATTATCAAAATCGGTTCAGTAAAAAGTAATTATAGCCAAGAATATAACTAATTTTATGACTCACTAAGTGTTCCTGTTTTATATTTAAGGAAAACTTGTATTTATGAAACATAACGTACATACTTTACACACATTTGTGTTGGAGGGTATTGAAAATTCGGCATAACTTTTTATTTTTAGATTCCAAGAATTATGCTTTAGTTCAAAAATTATATTTAATTTTTTGAAAACATTATTTTTTGAGTTATGACATTTTTGCTTTAAATGGGTAATATATAATATATAATTTACCCCTTTTGCAGTTTTAATTTTTCTGAACATTTTGATTGTATTTTTTTTATAAAAATGCAAAAACCACAATTTACTTATCTCTAGACCAATTTAAATGTGAAAATATCTGTAAATAAAGTGATAAAAATTCACACAATTAAAGAAAAGTAAACATCTACAATTATACTTATTATTCAAAATTTTTATTAATATTTATCTTTCTATTTACTATTCTAATCTTGAAATAAAGGCGTATGTATAAAAAAGCCTTGAATTAAAAAGATGTAAACAATATTGAGGAAACGAAGAGTGAAATATTTCAAAATACATTTAAAAGTATTTCGGTTAAATAAACGTCCTTATTTTATAAATGTTCTCTTATTTTAACACGCCCACAAAATTAAAAATTTCTTTTGACACGGCATCTCACATGGGTATTTACTAGGGATGGTAAATGGGACTGATTTTTTCAAATCCCGGGATTTTTCTTATCCCAGGATTTTTCGGGATCCAGGGATTTTACGAGTTTTCAGCATTTTTAGGGATTTCGGGATTTTCTATTCTAAAACAAATCACAGTAATTTTAATTAAAAAAAATATATTTTTTTTACTGAAATTTTGAATTTTTATATATAAATATAATTTTGAAAAAATTCATTTTCACTGTTCGAAAAATCTCACATTCTGTTAACATTTCTGTTAAATGGTGTTAAGTTTTGTATATTTATGGAATATACAGTATTAATGAGTGCCGAAAAATCCCGGGATTCATTTTTCAATCTCGAAATTCGGGATTTTTTTAATCCCGAAAAATAGTGATTACGGGATTGACATCCCTGGTATTTACACACGTCCATGTGATATATGTGATATTTTTCAAAGTTAACTTGTTGAAAAATACTTGATTGGAAAATACTCAGTCATTATGACCGGTGGATTTCAATAAAAATATATAATATATTGGATCCATATCTTATATAAATCTGAGTAAAATATCTGTCAATGCTTTCTATACTAAATTTGATTTCATCCAAAATCATGAAAAACTATTTCTTTGAAATCAAAGGGCCCGATGATTTCAGCTCTTATTCTTATCCGCTAGAAATCGTTAGACATTTCGTAAAGAGTTTATTGGGCCCATGATCTGTAAAAATTAAATAGCAATAGTACGATCTCTTTGAAATAATATTTTTTTACATAACAACAATCTAATCTGGTTTTGGAATATGGAATGTTTAAGAGATTTTAAAACGTTTTATCTGTACATTTTCCTGATGTTTTCAGCTCTTTTTTCGCATAAATACAAGACAGTAAAGTCGTTATATAAGTTAACGTTCGGCCGAGGAATATATTTAATTGCATATTTGGAAGAATTTTTAAATTCCTAATTAAATGAAATCTATAATTTCATTATCAATAACTCTTTTAATGTCCTCTCTAAGTATAAATGGAAAATCGAAAAGTGAATTTCTTAGAAGTAAAGGAATTTTCTATAATGATAAGACTTATTCTAAAATAATTGGAGGGGAGGCAAATTGCTGTTTATGTGTTTCTGCAGGAAGTGATAATGGAATGTCTTAGAGGCGCTGCCTTAAAAATAACCTGCATAATCTTAGATTGAACTATTATTTTTAAATTGAAATTTTAAAGTATAAATGAGCTAATTCCCCAGTGAAACCGTTAATGGTTCCTTTATGCATAGAACTGCTATATTTCATAAAAATCTCATAAATTATTTAAAATTGCTATCTGACTAAACAGTACGTGGTTCTTCATTAAGAAGAACATAGTCTGAACTAGAAGGAAATTGGTAATTTTTTCATAGAAAGTAATTAATCTTTATTGAGAGCTTTAATTCCAGGAACATGCAAAGCAAAAAGTGGTCGAAAATGCAAAGCCAACTGAGTTAAAAAAATTCAAATACAAGCTTAGATAATCAGATGCTTAAAATACTTTTTAAATAACTGTAGACGTTAGAATAAAATGCAACGCTGTGAAAGAACGTAACATGTCGTAAATTACTCCGGAATTATATTTCAGAAAAATAAAACTAAACAGAATAATAAGCGTACTCAATGGACACTTTAGTTGTAAGCTTCATTTTAACTCAATTGGTGTTACCGATGGCAATTAATGCGGAATATGAAGAAAATGACAGTTTCTACAATATTCTTGATTTACGTTTCCAAATTGGAATCAATTGACAAGAGTTTTTTGCAAAAAGTTATGGTTACTAAACAAATTATGGAAAAAATTAAAAAGTAAAAAATCTGCATGAAATGAATTCCTTCCAGCAATGTCTTCTATTGAATTGTAAAAAATTGATACCCTAGAGCATGGCGATGGCATGAGAAACTATGGTCGATTCATAATTTCTCTTACAATTTATTTTTATCTTACGTGAAACATATTCACACAAAAATTTCATCAATATTTCTCTTAAGTTGTTCACAACGTTACATCAATAGACGTCTAGCGGACTCAGAAAGTGATTCTGATTTTATTAGTATACTTTATGGTGAGATAACATTATGTTTTCGGTGTAAAAATCTTTTTTGAAAGAAAGAAAACATTGATTTACGTAAGGACATGTGAATGGATTATATTAACTTTGTCATATCACATATATTTTTTTATAAAATAAATTCTGAATCGATTTAGATATATTTTTGGTATTTTCGCCTATCTGTTCATGTCCAAAATAATAATCAGAGCTTAATGGTAAATCTTGCAAATGTCTGGAATAATTTTCTATTTAAAAGTAAAAAAGGTGGTTCTGTAGCGACCGATATCTAAATCAACCTCGAAATTCGAAAAAAGTACTTCTACAAATTTTAAATTTAAAGTAAACGGATTTACCCCTGTACATGTGTGAATGTAAAAGTGTAAATCTCTATATATGTATGTGTTGTTACTTCACACATGTATGTTTGGAAGGATATTGAAGATCCGTTACTTACGAATTTGTTTCATAAATTAAGAATGCACTTCAAAAGTTCTTTTAAAAGGCCTTAACTTTTCAAACTCTCCCATAACTTCCCTCCGGATTATTAAACATATATTTGTTGAGCTCATATTTTATTTTATTAAGCCATAATGTCTGTAACATGTTTTTCTATTGAGTGATACTTCTTACATATAAAGAAAGAAAAACGTCAGTATTTACGTCAAAACTTTGCGTGATCATGTTACTTGTTCAGCAATTGAAGGATTGAATTTCTATTATTTAACAGTTATTAAAGATTTACAGAAATTATTATAAATTTATAATGAAAGAAACTTTGGTTTTATGGTTGTAAATAAATAAGTTTTTATTTTTTTTATTGTTGTAAAGTTGGTTAAGAAAAAAATAAAAAAAAAAATAATTCTATATATGGAAAATAAAGAAATACACAGAAAGAAAAGTTGGATTAGAATACAATTGAACTAAATATATATTCTCTCGTTTTCCTATGACGCGGATAAATTCCCTACATTTGTTGTCTTAAAATAATTATACAATTTATTGGCCATAAAAGTGCTAAACTTTAGTCATGTAATATTAGCTGCGCTGAAATTTTCGCTATAATGGTCTCAGAGCAACTATTTAAAGTGTCAACAATTTAGTACCATATTTGTATATATTTTTTTTTGTTTTTATTGATATATATTAGTGTGTTTATAAACATATCTCTGTGTGTATGTGTAAATATACCAAAACAATATAAACTGTATTAAAACCGAACAATAACAAAAACAAAATGACACTGAATATGAGAATCCAAAAAAAAAAAAGAAGCAGAAGCCCTCAAGTCAGCAGATTTTTTTGTTGTTGTTCATTATAATTGTTTTATTGTATTTGTTTGTGTATTTTAGCTTTAATTGAAGACAATTCGAAATTAAAGTTATTCTTAGATTTTTAGTTTGTCCATGATAAATGTGAGAGAGATAAACAAAAGAAAAAATATATATATTTTTAATATTATCGTAAACTGAAACTTAAAATCAGCACCAAAATAAATACGTAATATACAGTGTAAAGCATTAGTCTAGGTACCCTAATTTGAGTAAAAAATTTCTATTGATTTATTTATAATTTATCATAAAAGAAAAAATATTAATACATTTAACAAAGTAAAATAAAACTAAGGAAATCTTTTTGAAAACTCTATATTTCTGAACTGCAAAAGTGTAGGTACCCGCTAAAATATTTTACGAAAACTTTGAAATATTTATAAAAAATCATTTATTATTGGTAAATATATAATTTTAATGCACAACTTTATAATTTATAACCATAAATTAGCTAAATCAAGCTAGAAAATTGCACAAATCCGGTTGCGATGCTTACAAAATACACCAGAAATGATTATTACTTCCAACAAGACAATAATGGCAACATGTGGCAACACTTCTCACGTGCTTAAAACTCTTCCATGATATGAATCTTATAGAACAATTGCGTAATAACCAAATTTTAAACAAAAATCCATATGTAAATATATAATAAGGATATTTTGACGATCAGTCCAGATTTGCGATTCGAAAGCTTGATACGATGAACAAGATCATTGGAATTTCTAACTTCTGGTAAATACAACTTTTTAAAAGATTTATACATTCTTACCAGGTTCTTACAAAAATATTAAATGAAAATTCCTTTTCCCAAGAGTGTCAAAAATTAATCGTATGTATACTGTGTTTACAAAATCGATCAATTCATATTTCACTAAAGCTTTTTTAAAATATCCATTATTGAAAATAAATATAATCGTGATAATATTTGTCACTAATTCGATTTACAAATTTTGTAATCACTGTCCTGAATATTACATAATTCGTTCCATAATTTCTCATAGCTGCCAGTTGAAATCCATTACGAAATTTCTACCAAATAATTTCTTTCTGCCTATTAAGTTTGATCATACTAACAGTTAGTGATCATGTCATTTTTTCTTTCATTTAGTTCTAATGGTAATGAAGCGTAAAGTTCTTTAGCTTTTTTTGAGCACAAATCGTGGAAATTGTTAAATGTATTTTAACTTTTGTCCACTAAATATTAAATAAAAAAAAAAAAAAAAACAATGACAGCAGGAAATTAGATATTCAAGTGATCGTTTAACAAAAAAAATATAACGTTTATATATATTTTTGTTTAAATAAATAAAAAAAACATGATCGTTTAGTCTTTTTGTTAATATGAAAACTAATAAACCATAAAATTGTAAAATATAAAGGTACATTTAACATTATTTTTATTAAAAAATATTTGGTGAATGGAATTGAATTATTAAAGCAAATATATTATTACACATAGAGAAATAATATGGTGGAGGTTATTACAAACTTTGGTCAGTAGCTAAAATTTTATGAAATAGTTGTTGCATAATCATACTTTTGTTTTGACACAACCATATTATGTTGTTCTCGATTTTTTAAAAACAAAAGAGTCACGTGTTGGTTTATAGGTTGCCATTTGTTAAGAGTTTAACTTAATTGGGTCCCTATATTGTATTATCTTCAAATAAAGAAAATCGGGAGAAAGTAATATATAAAGAAGGTCGGTCCATCATTTCTTCTAGCTCCCATGTAACGCTTTCCTACATGGAAGTTGGTATCAGTATTATGTACTGAACACTTAAGCATAAATTTAAAAAAATATTTTATACGAGGATGGTTCATTAATTTTTTATAGCTACAACATATGTGGAGTAGGGTGTTAAATAGGTATTAAATAACCGAGCATAATTTCTTTCTTGCTTCTTTTAATGAACCGACGCCCCTACTATCGGAGGAAAGGGGATTTCCACATATTTTTAATAAATGAATTCCATAACGGGCTTTGAACCCTCCAACGCAGTGTAATTGTTAATGTATTTTTATTGATTTTGCCTCAAGCATTTCTCTACTAACTGGCAAATTTATATATATAAAAACCAATTGTAGGGTACTTTTTTCGACGCGAGGAATCCCGTTAAGTACTTTTTTATTGAAAAAACTGTAACTCTCACTCCACTCTCCAATAAAACTTTTGATTTTACATTTTTATGCAAAAAACTTCAAGTTCACTTTAAAGCGGTTGACGATGTTCTTTCCTTAGAGTCTCCAATGTAACAATTTGCAAAATCGTAGTATCCAGTAGTTCATATATTTAAAAGTTTTCACTCTATCCCGATTCCACTGTATTTCATAAACTCCCTTGATCAAAATAAAATCATAAAATGACTCATTCTCTAATAAAAAAAAGAAATTATAGAAATGCATTATTTTATTTAGTTAAAATAAATGTTAAAATAATTAAATTATGTATTTATGTACATGTACTAGTGTATTCAAAAATCGAAACCGGAAACCGGTTAACCGGTTTTTTGCATTTCAAAAAACCGACCGATTTCAAAGAATTTCTATTTTTGAACTATTTGACATGCCGGTTTTTTTTCAGTCGGTTAACCGGTTAATGGAATTTACTTTTAAATTTTTCACTAATATATTTAGCTTCATTTTTGTATTATCCGCCATGACTGAGGAAATGAATAAAAATTTTCATTCCGTGTGTTACAAGAGCTAAGTATTGTATGCATTCTTAGACATCATATTCTGAATCGATTTGTTCGTCCGTTTAAGACATAATCACGTCAATAAAAATAATTAAATATGATTCTGAAAGTTGTTTTGTTCATAATTTGTCCATAATTTAGACATATTTAGAAATTAAAGTAAAAGTTTCAGTAAATAGAACCATGATATCTTGACATATTATTTTAAATACGATACCGAAAAACACTAACAAAAAAACTTTTATATCCCACTCATTTAGGGGATTTTACAGTGTAATGGATTATTTGATGAAATTTGTTATAAAATTATTTTTACTTCATTTCATATATATATAAAGATCATCATTATACGATATATGTTTTTATTGGTTAAATTCTAGATTTCTTTTAAATAATAATTGTTTTCTATAAATTTATAATAATCAAACATAAACCGGTTTTAACATAAAACCGCGCTCAAAACCAGTTTTTTGAAAATCATATTTTTCGAATAACTTGAAAACCGGTTTTCTGAAAATGTCGGTTTTTTAAATACACTAACTGTTTACATTAACATACATATGTTTGTAGTTATATTTTATTCATAAGTTATTTATTTATACATTATTTTTTATCAGTCCTACACTCTCTCTTTTTTTCGGAAAAATTTTAGTTTTTGTTTCGTTTCGTTTTCTTAAAGAAACCTCGTATCCATGAACTTGAAAGTCATTGTTGGGGACTTGTTTCTCTACAAAACATTCATCCAACATTCAATTGCATCGAGTATGAAAAACTTTTTACTTTTATTACATTAATGTTGTTTTTTTGTTGTCGAAGTTGTTTTCATTAATTTTCGGTTAATTTACAATAACAACAACAACTACAGCACAACAACAACTAGATCTAGTATTAAATTAAAGTAATAATATAAAGCCAATACCAACTACGACCCACTTTAAATTCTATGCCTGTTTTCTTGGTTTGACTGTCTGTCTGTCTCTCAGTCCATCTGTCTGACGATCTTAATAACTTTCTGTCTTTTAAATTGTATGTATACATGTGTGTGTGTTTACTTTTAAATTATTAATATAATAAAAAAAATTGTCATGTACACATTATATATGTACTCAAACATACATATGTACATGTATGTATAGATACACATATGTATGTGTGTATCTAGAAATTGCTATAAATCTTAAGCTCTTCTATTGTCGCAATATGTGTAACCACTGACATTTATGTTTTCAATTACTTCTTCGCTTTACGAACACGATCGCATTTTTTATACGCATTTGTTGTTCTCACTGCAATTTGGTCGTGATGTAGAAACGAGTGACCATATTGAAACATTAATTTTGTTTAATTTTTGAAGATTTTCTTTTCCTCATTTTACAAAAAAAAAAAACTCAACATGTGTCTGAAATTTATTTATTTTTATACCCTACACCATCATAGGCAGTTTGAAGTCTGTAGTTCTGTTTTCACTTTTAAGTATTACGATCCATATAAGATCACTCTCTGGAGGCAATGTAACTACGTTCGTCCGGCTGCTCACAAATTTTCTTTGGACAAAGTCTTTTGAATTTTTTTTATACTCTGTATTACAATGCTTCAGAGACCATATACAAAAGATCTTCCGGAATAGAGTTTACAGATCATAATCGTCTCACGTGTAAATGTTAATTTATTTGGGTATTAGTAGATGGGTCCAGAAGTGAAAATAACTGCCATTCAAGAGCCACTTTTGAAAATGTGTTTAAATCGCATTTCAATTGATTCTTCTGAAATTATTAGTCCTAAAATCAGTTCAAATAAAATTTCAAGTGACTTTTTGATTTCTAAATTTCTCAATTTCTCATAACTTTATATGCGTCGTATGGTGTTATATGGTAAATCTTGATCGACTATAACTTTGTACATGTACATGCATATGTGTGCTTGTATTTTGTTTACTTTTTAAATAAAACGGAAATTGTTTGTTGTTTTTATGTTCTTTTTTTAATTTCAAAAATACAGTTTTTGAACTTTTAATTTCTGATGCACAGAATTTGCAATGCTACACAATCAAGAAATTTGGGTTATTTAGAAAAAAGAGAGAGGAATTGGCTTGAGATCTTGAGTTAATTCATTTGTTTGTTTTTCTGTTAAAAAATTAGTATTTTCTTCCGAAAGAAATTAGGCGATCATGTGCGTTTTCTATAGCTTTACCAGATGTTAATAAAGCACGGAATATGTTTCTATTCTTAACCTTAAATTATACCATTTGACCAGAGTGTGTCGCAATAGATTTTTTGGGAAGTAAACCTCTCACTTTTGATCGCCTAGACGGATTTGCATTAAATTTAATATAATGATCCCGATTTGACTCCATGGACGAAGTTATAGAAGTGCAATTTTCTTATAAACGCGTGCAAAATTTTTATTTGTTATTCAATATCCTAATACCATCCTAAAGCCCTAATAAGACCCTTTCAAAACATAATTATCTCCGATATTAATCTCTTACAGTTTGCGAGTTATTTGCTTTTGTATTTTCAAATTCTCAAAAATTTGCATGATCTTGAGTTAGTTTTCTTAATATACAACTGAAAGTTAATTATTTTACTAAGTTAAATAATAAAAATATTTATTAAACAAAAAAAAATCAGGTCAATATCTCCACCAGTTCAAACATATTCAATTATCGAAATTCGAAAAATTACAAACTTTTGGATTTTTTTTAGTTTTCTGAAAATCTTCATTTTAACTTTTGTAACGAAAAATTCTATAGGGCTAAGTCAAGACCTTCTCGAATTCGACACTTTTTTAATTTAAATCTTAAATTTAACCTTTATGTTCTGAAGTTCCAAAACGAAATGTAGTTTTGGAAACCTCGAAATGTGAATGTTTATATATCAACATGAATCAATGTTGCCAGATTTGTAGAAACGATTTGTATATAATCGTATAATATATAATCGTTTAGTAATAGAACTATAAAATTTGTGAATAAGACATGGAGCAGGGTTATCTAAATTACGGCAAACGAAATATTAACTACATAACTGTAGGCGGATAGACCACGGGGGAGTAGTATTCCCCATAACAAACGAAACCTTTAACATCGCATGTCACTGAAACTTTTTAAGCTTATTTCTTAAACGTAAATAAAATTTTCGAATAGGGCGCGGTATTTTTAATAACGCATATCTCTTAAACTGTTACAGTAAATGAAATTCGACACATGGTTTAAGACCGAAAGGTCGATATTTGAAACCTCTAAAGGTCTAGTTCGAACAAAGTCAATTTTATATCAAAGTTTTGATCTCAATAAAATCCTTAAGCCTGAATTTGTTCTTAATCGTGTTTTAGTGACTTTTTTAGATTTTTTGACTTTATAGTCTAAAATCTATAAAAATCACTCGTTTACATAAAATGACCATATTCCCATTTCCTTATAATTTCGGTTATAAACATTTAATTACGATTCTGAAATTTCTTCAAAATTCAAAAAAGGTGCTCAAAACTTCAGTACAGTGTCCGAAAATTTTATAAAAAAATATAAAGTGAGAGAATTCCTTTATTAGTGTTAAAATCTAATCGCAGATTAATTTTTGAAGATTTAAAATTTCGTGCAGTTGTAGTGAATATGTGTACCGAATTCCAGTGAATTCGTTCAGTAGGACTTCAACTCTTTTTATGTTACGAATTTCGAGAATAAAATATAAAATTGCATAAATTTGACTTATCGTGTCAAATTTATTTGTAAATCCATACATAAAATTTTATATGCAAAAATTAAAATAATAAATAATCTAACCGCAAAGAGCACATACATATGCATGTATACACATACATACATACATCCATAATAATAGAATTACAAGAAATTAAAAAAGCGACCTACACATAAACTTTAAATTCAATATTCAACATGGGGCAAATGTGTGGAAAAAAAGGGCGTAAAATTTAACATGTTCGCTCGTACCACATACATATATATGTGTGAGTAAACATATACTTATATGTGAATGTTTATATGTATACAAGAATATTGAAGTAAATTATTTTTTCTCACTCATATATTAACTTGAATTAATGTTGCCAGATTTGTAAAAACGATTTGCAGCCGATTTGAATTTCATAAATATTTTAGCGATTTTTGCAAAATTTTGATTGATATGAGTTTTTTCTCTTTTACTACCTGTAATCCACATCATGGTATAAATATATACCCTACACCATCATATCATTGTATTCAAATTTATTTTTTGGGAAAATTATTATGTAATTTTTGAACCGTTAGAGAGTTCTGAAATGAAATAACATATGTTTCGAGCTGAGGCGTTTATGGGTTCATTTGGAGGAGTATAGACCACTATCTGGTAGTGATCGTAGTCGGTGACCCTTCATATTTGGCCACCATGAATGTGGCCACTTTTACTCTTTTCTTTTTTATTATTATTATTTTTTGAGTAAGTGGACTTGATAAGGATCCCGTATTTTTTTAACAACTAGATAGATAGTTAGTTCCCAGGGCAGTCTCCAAGCAGACATTTCACGTGGGCCCATATACATCTGATCGGATTGTGTTACCCTAGAAAGCAGTCTTCTTCTTCTCAGCAGTCCGCAATCATTGTTCACCAAACCATCCAGTAACTGCAAGAAAATAAAATAGCGATCTTAAATGAACATTACCAAAAACGGTGTTCCTAATCTCCCTAAGTATAGGACAGTGAAAAACTGTCTCATCTTCCTCGTGAGTGCCCAAAACACAGTGTCCAGTTATAATAGACACCAAGAGTCCGATATGCCACCTACCAATGACATTAGAAGGATTAGGCAGTTGTTTTCCTAGGCCAGAAAACACGGGAAGTTTGACAGGTGTTCTCAGTCACCCATCTTGCCTGCGCTATCCCGAAAAGCTTATCTCCTCTTCTTACAAACGGAATTTTCAATATTTTTCTACAACTACGATCATTGTATATAGGAGTATTAAGGAGTCCTCATAGGCGAATAAACCATTCCTACTTCTTTATAAAATATAGAAATCTGATTACATATATATAGCGATATTTCCATATGCAAAAGCTTTTAAATCCATATTTTTAAATTTTAACGTTTTTACCAAAATCGATCTGGCATCATTGACCATAACGCGGAAATACTATTAACAACTTCATTTCTAAATTTGTGAAAAAAATAAATAAAATTCTACATTCATGTCTGTATTTTGCACTTATAAGACTCATAAAATGGGTTCCAAGTAAATTTTATATTTAAAGTTGTAAACAAAAAATCGTCAGTTTTAGAAAAATCAAAAGTCAATATAACATACAACATCATAAGAACAAATATGCCTACATATGTACTTAAATCCATATAATGTAGGTATAGAATAATGTTAATGCCTCTAATTTGGAAGTTGCCTCTATTGCAGCCGGTTGTATATTCAATTTAAGACTAAAACATTAAAAACAACTTTATTTTTCCTACTTAAACATTTTGTATTTAAGTTTTTTTTTGTGTTTTTTGTTATTATTTTTGTAGTCAAATTGCCATTTAAATATTGCACTTTGGCATTTTCCCCTTGATTATTTTTATGTTGGAATTGTTTTGCTTGTTTTCAGTGTTCAAAATTTTAGAGAGACTGTGATCGTGTTTTTTAACCCTCCACCATCACAAGTGGTGAAGAGGGTATATAAACTTTGTCATTCTGTGTGTAACTCTAAAAAGAATCATCTCATACCTCATAATTTATGTATATTGTTGCATCAAAATCAAAATCTGAGTCGATTTATCTCTGTCCATCTGTCTGTCTGTTGTTGGTATGCAAACGGCAGTAACGCATTGTAAGTAAAACAAACATGTGAGTAACTTTTCATCAGAAATACAAACCGGTCGGTTCACCACAGTCCTATTGACATTACACTATTTTTATTTTTTATGGACTTTGCTGCTCAGTCCTAAATCTCAAAAGAAATTCCAAAAATCACGATGCGTATTAAAAAAGTAATTGGGACCAAATTCATGCTGTAGTAGATATTCGATAATCAATACTTGCTTTGTATGGTAGCTACATCTCCCCCTGATCCTCTCCGTCTTACATTTTGTTTTGAATGACAGTTCCTTGTAGAAGTCATTGGGACCAATGTTGCAATTCTTAAGATAATTAATCCAATATTTGTTTGGTATGGGGAGTACTCCTTTCCCTGATCCTATTGAAAATTTTCCATGAAATATTATATATATTAATTTATTGCATCAATTTAACGTAATTCTTTTCTCAATTCAACTAAAATTTCGTAAATTTAATTAAAATATGTTATTCAAAATGAATAACATTCATCAATATAAAGAACATTTTTGTTATGATGAATAAGAGCTTCTTTGGCTGATATATAACCAATTATTCTTTAATTCTACACCCTTTTTCGTTGTATTTACTACATATTTTGCCTTAGTGTAAGTTCAAGCGATGAACTTTCCTTAAATTGTCTATTATAAGTCGTTAAATTGGACTGAAATTTGAACTTCATTAATATTCTTAAAAATTATTCAAAATCGCTTCATCTGAATTTTATGACTCATTAAGTTAGGAAAAGCGTTTATATAAAGTGTACATTTGTGAGTGTATGTGTGTATATGCATATCTATGGAACTAAACGTATTAACTTGACAAGAGTTTTTGGTGGAGGGTATTGAAGATTCGGTGTAGTCGAATATATATTTCTTACTTGTTTTTTATTCAAAAAGGCGTATTAAATAGGTTGTTTGTTTGAATGTTTTTGTTTGTATTTATAAATTTTCTTATATTTTTATTATAATTAAGTAATAATCAGGGAAACCACAAAAATTGTACAAAATCAAAAGCAATTTTTAATTTTTAGTTCAAACCTTAAAACTTACAATTTTAATTTAAATTCCCCCTCCCCCCTTGAAAAAGAAAAATTAAAGATTTAATGGTTTTCCTGGCAAATAATACTTGTTATATATATTTATATTTATTGTTGTTGTTTATTTTCAATTTAATTTAATTACAATTTATTTAGTTTAATGTGTAGGTATGTGTTGTTTTTTAAATATTATGTGGGTAGTTTATGCAACACATGCAACAAGTTGCATGAACAAATTTTTGAAAGTTCCCTTTTTTCATTTACACAAACAACTTGTTCTATTACGAATAAAAATATTTTATCTATTTATTTCATTTTACAGGCTGCTTTTAAATTAAAAAAGTAAAATAATAATTTAATGAAATTAATACATTTTTTTCTATCTTTATACATTTATGAATGTATATATACATGTATATAAACATATATATGTATATATACATATATAAATTGTTATATAGTGTATTTGCTTAACGAAGCAATAAAAAGTGTGAAGTTTTATTTTCAACTAATTTTTCAGTCCAGCAAAAATGTTTGAAAAATTTCATAATAAATTTGAAAAAATATTAAGACAGAAATATTTATACCTTTCAAGTCATAAAGATTCCAACACTTTAAATTTATACTTTTAAATTTTTATAAAAAATTCTTTAGATTTCCTTTCATTATTTCATCTTACACTTATACTTACAAGTGGATGTACATAATCCTCCTACAGGTAGCACTTAACGTTTTAATGCATCTGAATTGTTTTAAGTTGAGTACAGTGAAAGGGTATCTGCTAATCTTTTACTATACCTGCTTCTAGGTAGAAACATAATATTTTTGTAATTAATATTTGAGTCCATTTCATAATTGTATTTAAATCTTATCTATAATCCATATACACAATTCAACATAGAAGCGATATTTAAGTCTGCGTTAGTGTATTCAAAAACTGAAACGTTTTTTTTGCATTTCAGAAAACCGAACGGTTTCGAATAATTTCTATTTTCGAATTATTCGACATGTTGGCTTTTTTTCAGTTGGTTAACCGGTTTTTATTGGAAGTCACTTTTAAATTTTTCACTCAAATATTCAGTTTCATTTTTATAAATTCCGCCATGACTGAGTTCCAATCTCATCTTTCAGATCTTTGTTACAATCTTATCTGAATTTATCGCTTCATTAGAAAAAATTTAGACAAAAATTTGACTAATTTATGAACCATTGTCTCTGAGTGTATGTGTGATTGAAAGTGTGTGTATATACGACATATGACATGCATTTGTGGTGTATGGTATTGAAGATTCGGCATAGCCGAATATCGCATTATTACTTGTTTATGTAAAATTTTTGCACTTTAAAATTCTTTAAACTTTCACTTTCACTTTATTCGAGAGAGAAGTTTGTATGGGAACTATGAGAAATAATACCGATTTACTTGAAAATCACTTTATATTTGGCATTTTTATGACCTTAAAATTCATTCGGGGGGAATAATTGTCAAATTTTACAATTTTACAAGGGCAGTCAGCCGTCAAAAATATTTGGTAGCAAAGTTCTTTCTACCGGATACAAACTTCTGCACAATCGCATAATACCTCTGCCATCTATTTTAGTGAAGGATTTAGAAAAATTAGTATTTATCGTTCTCTTTTGGCATATTTCGTGAAATTTGATGTATATAGAGATATAAAGCGTTCGAGTACTGACTATTCTAGTAAAATAAGTAGTCGGTAGACTTCAATTCATTCTTTCCCAAGTTGAACTAAGTGATTAGATCCCGCTTTTTTATTTCCTCCAGATGTTTAGATCTGACATACATACTTTTCAAATACTTGGCAAAATTAAGCTTCAAATTATTTTCACTACATTTTAATATTCATTAATTCATATTTATAACTTTGTCTTCGCCATAAAATTTGAAAACCTAGAAAAATACATGAACATTTTGAAATACTTCAATTATCTGAAAACTCATACAAAAGTGTCTTAACAAACATAAAATTAAATGTATATATTTATGCCATAATAAATCTATACATCTATATATAAAAATGAATCTGTGTTTGTTTGTTTGTTTATTTGTTCGGGACACATAGACACCTAAATTAATGGACCGATTTTGCTGAAATTTTCACAGAATGATTCCCATATACTCGGAAAGTAAATGTCGATTATCGAATGTCTAACAAAATATAACAGCGAGAATTTTCAAATTTGGTTTTGATTACTTCTTCAAGGAATTGTTTAATTGAATAAAATTTATCTAAGGAACCACGAATATGTAAAGAACCACTACATGGAGAATTTCAAATTACAAGAAATAATGTGGAGCGAATAGAATCAGGAGAGAGCTCTCCTTAATACGAAGCAAAGTTTGATCATTGAATATCTAAAGAATTATAACAGCGAGAATTTTCGAATTTGGTCCCAACCACTTTATCAAGGAACTGCTTTGCTAGACAACATGAAAGACATATGGGATCAGGGGGAGAGAAAGTTAGATCATCGAATATTTAAAGAACAATAACAGCGAGAATTTTCAAATTTGGTCCGAAATTTTTCAAGTAACTGTTTTACTGCACGGAATGAATGGAGGGATAGAGGTGACCCCCATAAAAAATCTACCTTAATCACTTTCTCAAAAATTTGTTTTACTGATCAACATATAGGACGGGTAGGATCAAAGGGAAATGTACACCCATATAAATATTAAGTATCAAATATCTAAAGAACTTCTTAAACCGTGAGTATTCAAATTGGTTCCAATTAATTTCTTCATGGGAAGCGGTACCTCGCACTTTATTAGGACGGCAAAGCGCACCGGGTCTTAGCTAGTTATTAATAAAAAATGAAGTAAAAAACACCTTCAAATAAATCTATTGTATGCATTTTATTTTAATTTATTTTATTTCGTTTTGATTGTTTTCTTTAGGGAAAAAATCACATAAAAAAGCCATAATAAATAATAATCTCCTCATGAACTCAATTTATTCAACAACCTGATTTAATTTGTTATTTATTTCTTTTATTTTAAATTTTCTGCTTCTTTTTATGTTATTTTTTCTATTTATTTTTGTCAACATACAACATACATTTTTATGTTAAATAAATGAAAAATTACATTTGTTACAAAAAAAAAAAATTTGTAACAAAAGTCACACCAAACAAAAACAAGAACAAAAAAACTAAACTTAACAAATCAGCAAGAAAGAAACAAACAAGTAAATAAATCCTATAGTCCAAATCATACATTCAAACATACCTACAGACGTATGTAATTATCTATGTACATACATAATGTAACCCACAAATGTTTTTTTGTTTAAATTTAACGTGTATAAATCTATATGTCGTGACACACAAACAACAATTAAACAACAAAAAATTTTAGGTAATAAATAATCATTATGTTCAATTTGCAACGATCAAAAACTAACCTCAAAACACCCTACAATACAAATATAATAAATTTTGAAAATTATAATAACTTATATCCGATTCCTTTGTTGTTCATATTAATTATTCCAAAAAAACTGTTTGAATGGAGCGTATTTTTAACTCTGATTCAATTTGTCCTAGATTTTTTGTAAAATTCTGAACGTATCAGTTGAATATGCTATAGATATATAATAATTAATACTTATTTTGTATACAGCATCTCTCTTTCCAAGATCTTATATGTATTTCAATTGTATCGGTATCATTAGAAAGTGATTATTGTGTTACTATGATTGTTCTTAGACTTATGATCTGACAAATAGATTCATACGGAACTGTTTTGACAAGGACATGGAACTCGTAAGAGAGTAGTATCGATATTTTTCTTAACCGAATTTCAATCTGTAACAATGATTAAATGTTTTCCTTGCCAGAATTTCTAAAAGCAGATGCAAGAACTGCATTTCAAAAGACGTTTTGTCCATCACTGACTGAAGGCTGGCTACAACTCCGGAATATACCTAGATTCGAATTTTTTCGGGAATTCTGACACATCTAAGTGATTGATACTAATTTTGCATTGAATAAATTGGATATAAACCCAATCCTAGATAGATGATCAATTTGTTCATTACCAAAGTGATCATTATGTGCAGAAATATCATAGTATAGCTTTGTTAAATGGTTCCTGCATATGGGCTTCTAGTGTCGCTTGACTGTCGACAAATATTCCAGTATTTTCATTATAAAACTCTTACTGTAATAATTCTTTAAATAGTTCATTTCGATTCAAAGTCAGTTCTAGTTCAGTTCCAGTTCAGTTTTAGTTCAGTTCTAATTCAGTTCTAGTTCACTTCTAGTTCAGTTCTATTTCAGTTCTATTTCAGTTCTAATTCAATTCTAGTTCAATTCTAGTTCAGTTTTAATTCAGTTCTAGTTCACTTGAAGTTCAGTTCTAGTTCAGTTCCAGTTCAGTTCTAGTTCAGTTCTAGTTCAGTTCTAGTTCAGTTCTAGTTCAGTTCTACTTCACTTGTAGTTCAGTTCTAGTTCACTTCTAGTTCAGTTCCAGTTCACTTCTAGTTCACTTGTATTTCAGTTCTAGTTCAGTTCTACTTCACTTGTAGTTCTAGTTCAGTTCTAGTTCAGTTCTAATTCAATTCTAGTTCAATTCTAGTTCAGTTTTAATTCAGTCCTAGTTAAGTTATACCATAACTCGAAAATCTCTCTAATTAATCAGAATCCGATTTCAACTGCTTATAATAAAAAACACCCCCTGGTCCCACCAAGCATTTAATTGCGCTTTACTAATATTTGGCGTTAACTTTTCAAATTGGCCGGTCTTACATAGGACTTTTTGTGCTTGAGACTTAATAAATTGTCTATTTGCTAGATAAAGTACGATGCATAAATTAATTTCTCTAAACAGGACCAAATTTCCTTGCTTTTATTAATATATTCCAATGCCTCATGACTCCCAATGATAATGCAAGTTCTTCGTATTTCACTTTCTTCTATTATGCTAAAGGTTTACTGAAAGGATTCAATTACTTTCGGTAGTAATTTTTTCGTCCATCGTCTAATGAATTATAATGACAGAGTTTTACCCTCCTAAATGTCATTATTGTTATTGTAAATACAAACTATATGTGACGTCTGGATATATCTGTAAAAGTCAGAACCATATTTATTAGAACCACTATCATAATCGCTTTAATTATAACAAATCAAAATCAAAATTTTTAATATCTATAATTTTCAAGATTTTAAAATTTGAAGACATTGAAGAGCTTTATTATCACTATATAGATTTTTTTAAAATCGGTAAAGACGTTCGAAATTTACAAATTTATATATATTACAATTCTTTTATTGAAATAGACTGAATAACTTAATTGAACAGGTTATTGAAAGAACTTACAAGTTAAACACTGTTCCAAACTGAGTATATCCCTCCAATTATTATAGGGCATCAAAGGCAAATGTAGTTCATTTGCCTCATTTTTTTCATTTGCACTTTATGTTCTGTTTTTTGCCTTTTTGCGGTTGTTTGTTAATGTTTTACAGTTTATTTCTTCATATCTAAATATTCGTTATGTGTACAGAATTTATCATAGAAGATATTGGCCCAATCATCCACCTAACTTGACCGTAAAATGTCTACATAACTCTAGTGAAAAATATAACACACACACATACACGGAGTGAGAGAGTGACAAATATAAATTCCTGCCAAAAATTTTGAGGGCTTCCTAGTTTAGATTTTTGTTATGATCATTTTCAGAGACTTTGATGGCGAAAATATCATTTCTATATTAAGAGCATTTATGTGAATATGTGACTTTCGTAAAATGTGTGAATTTTTAATTTGTTTTTATTCACATTGTAGCGTTTTTTCTCTGTTTATTTACTCATTTAGTTTTTGGTTTGTAAATATTAAACACATGAATAAAGTCTATTAAATCAACAAGTCATGTAAATATTTTTCGCGGAATAAAAAATGAAAAGTGAACAAACTGACCTATAACAACAATTCAATTCTACATATTTGTGTAAAATGATTTTCATAGGTCAGTTTTTCATTTAAAGAATATTTTGCTAATTGAATTATTTTCTTTTTTATTTAAAATTCCAGTATAAAAGTATGAATTGAAGTGATAACCAAAGAGAAGAGAGCATTAAGAGCAAAAATGTCTGCGATTCTTTTTAATCCGGATCCGGAAAAGGATTTGAATTCAACATCCTCTATACACAATGAATCAAATGCTTCCTTAGACAACAATCCGTCAATGTATCATGATAGTGAAATCCAACTTAAACAAAAATTAGATAGACCTTGTTCGGCCATTTATGAAGATATTTTAGATTCCAAAATGAATGGCCTTAAGCTACATGCAGATAATGATGATGATGTCGATCCTTCCGTCAATGCAAATAATGCTCTAAATTATTGTGATGGCAGCGATAGTGGTGTGGAAATTACCAATAATGTTAACATCACTTTAGAACGAGCCTTAAGTAATCAGAGTGGCGGTTATGCTAGTAGCACTCAAGGAGGCCTAGATGACACCACACCTGGCATAAATTTATCTTGTAATTCAAGTATGATAAGCTGCAGTTCGGATGTATGTGATCTGAAACAATCCAACAATATGGCAGGCTCCAACATGAACGGTTGTCGTTCGGCAAATAACTATGAATGCTGTAGTGAAAATGGTAGTGAGAGTAGTTCTATAGCGGGACCCACTACCATGGCTGTACGTAGGTTAAATAATCATAATAATGTTAAGAAAAAAGTGGCCATGTTTGAGCCCACAATGCATGAAAGTCTTATTATGAAAAGTAAAACATCTTCCTCCAAGGAAGTAACAGTTGTTTCAACTCCAGCCCAACAACAGAATAGACCTCGTTTAAGTGGTTTAAAACGGGCTGTATCATTACCCCGACCAACTCAGGGTACAGCTCAGCAAGTGCGTGAACGTTTAAATGAAAAATTACATAATAATTCGAAGACCAATAACAACTGTTTGACTCCTTATCGTAATACCCAGGCCCGAACACCACAAGCAAAACCCCAAAAGCCAGAAACTTTGCCCAGCCAATTGAGTCGCACCACTTCAATGAGTATGCAACGTTTAATACAACGCACACCCTCCTTAAGTAGGGCTCGCACACCTTCAACTCCCGATGATGGTAGATGGCCAGGGGTCAGTAATTTTAGGTCCACAGCAGCCAGAAGAGGTTTATCAGTTACTCCTGATTTGTCTTCTTTGAAAATGCGTTCCAGTATGATGGCAAGTATGGAAATTAAGTCTTCCTCAACTAGCCCTTATGGAACTTTGCCAAGGAGACGTAAACAAAAGTCCGTGGAAGATCTAACAGGACGCAGTTCAAGGAGTAGTTCCATCACCAGGGAATCTAGAATGACTTCTTCGGTTATTATGACCTCACGCAAAAGTTTGGCCACTTCCTATGCCACTAGCACTAACAACACACCCACACAACATAAAACCATGACATCATCCTTAAGCTTAGCCAAAACATCTTCCCTTAGAAAACCTCAAACGCCTTCTTGCAAAACTAGAATCTACCATGAAACAGCATCACAAACAGCATTAACTAATAGCGATATAGAGAAGGCATTTTCTGGAGTCGTTCACTCTGCCCGTTCAGTAGAATCGGTGGAGCAAAAGAATCAGGAAACTCAAGCAGAAATAAGAGATCAAGAAATGGAACGTTTAAGAGATGAAGTTAGACATTTGTCCCAACGTGAACAAGAATTAACCGTTAAACTTAAAAGAGAAAGAGAGGAAAAATTGGCCATGCAAAGGGAATTACATTTGAATACGGAAAAAGTAATGGGTCTTCTAAATCTGGCTAGAATAGCTGGTAATGGTAAAATCATGGATGCTGGTACACCTACTTCCGATGAGGGTGAATCAAATCAAGATAGTTTGTTAATGTTGGAATCACAAATTCAATTATCGGGTCATGAGCTAATCGAACGTCAACAGGAAGTTGGTCAGCTGAAAAAATTATGTCGTTCTTTACAGGCGGAAATGGAAAGATCTCTAATGCAACAAGAGTGTTTAATGCAGGAAAAGGCGGCCATCGAACAAGAATCTAGTGAATTGCAAGATTTCTTGCAACATGAAAAGGCGGCCATGTGTGATGCTCTCAAAGATCTCGAAAACGAATACCAACAATGTCAACAACAATTGGCCAGCCGAGATGAAGAAGTTAAAGTATTAAGAGATGAGTGCAGACATCTGGTGCGTCTAAATGAGCAAAGGAGGTTGGTAAACTATATTTTTATATTCATTATATATAAAATAATTCATATTCTTTGGTTCTTTTTTTAGACAAGAAAATCGCATGTTACAAACAAAATACGCTGCCTTAGAAACAAAATCAAAGGAATTGATTATGCAACAAAATGCCTCAGTTTCCGGAGCTACAGCCGCTTTATCTGGTTTACATGCACGTTTGGATAATTTAGTGGAACAATTAGTGTTCTCATATAATATATCCGAACAAGATTTAGAGGTATGTTTGTATGTGAAAAATCAATGGATGTAATTATGGTATAATAAAATTAATATTGAGGACTTAAAAGGGGGTTAAATGATTTCGTATTCATGCTACATTTTATACTGAAATGCATGTATATGTATCCTTAATAGGTCAGATTTCAAAAATCTCAAAAATATTAAGCGTTATTGCAATTTGTATGAAAATTATTATTAATCATTTTAATGAGAAAAATTTCATTTCGATATTGAGTTTTTATAATTTTTCAAAATTTAAAGGTTTTTTTAATAAATTAAGTCAGTATTTTCAAAACTTGTGAATACAAAAAATTCATTACAATTACAACAATAATTTTAATTGCAATAGAGCAATAGGCTCAACAGATTTCTTCCAATCTCATCTCAAGAATTAATCTTCAAAATTTTTATATTGAGATTTAAGAGATAAATGTTTTTTTTAGAAATTAAAAAAGAGAAAAAGCTTTAATAATAATTAATATAAGAGATTGTTTTCATAACATATTTTTAAGTAATATGAGCCTTAAAGTATAAATTTAATAGAATTCTTTTCTTTATAAATTCTTTTTGTTCCATTAAATTTTCCACAGCAAAGCAGCAGTGAAGATGAACAAGTCTTACACTGACATTGTCACTTAAAATTTTGTAGGGTGGGTTCCTTTTTTTTGTACAATATGATAAAATTTCTTTTAAAGGACTTTTTAAGCTTGAAATTAGTGAAAACAATAATTTCTAAAATGAAGCAAAAAATATATATTAATGAAAACGCATGCATATTCATTATTCAGTGTAGATGTCAATAGTTACATACGATATTTATAAAACATTTTTAATATATAGTTAAGGACAAAAATTGGATCTAAAGTTCCATTTTGAAATATAATAAAATTAAATATTTAATTATTCATCATGTGGTTCTATTTAAATGGAATAAAATTGGACTTTAAAAAGACAAATACTTTTGCATTAAATCATAGAAGACAGTTTTACTACAGAATTATTGAAGTGGGATGAATTGAAAATGCCCTTTCGCAAATTTAATAAATTCCTAATACCATAAGACCATTTTCGTTACTCCAGGAATTAATTTCCGAAAATATCATTAATCTTTAAAATTTATTTAGACGTCTATGAAGATGTAAATCCACTAATGACATTAATTGCTATAATAGTAACGACATCGGTCTGGAAGTTATAATAATGTCAACACTACTTTAGAAAGGGTCTTAAATAATCCGAGTGGTTTCTATGCAAGTAATACACAAGATCGTCTAGACAATACCCCACAATTTTTGGCATATGTGCCTCGTTTAGTATATTATAAAATAGGAATTGAGTTAATTTTTTTTGCCGGATTTTACAAAAAAAAAAAAAAAATATTGAAAAAATGAAAACGAAAATTAGGAACATTTAAGGGCGATCATTAACTTGTCACTCTGTCAATAATTATAATAATAAATTATAATTCCCATTTTAGTTCAACTCAATGCCAAAGATTCGGGAAATCTTTTTTGAATGGGTAAAAAGATTTTCAGGACTGATTGAAGTAGGGATGGCTCGGTCAATTCCAGATCAGTTAGCATTAAGCCTGTTGCACCATCCCGAGCTCAGTTGTGCCAGAACTACTCGATATTGAAATGGCAACGTGTAATTTGTGGCATTTCTATGACTGATTTCGCTCATCATCTCTATGGCTCGTAGCCGTAATAGTATGTCAACTCCGGTTGGTAGCGCTGGAAGTTAGAAGTTAAACAAGAGAGTGTGAAGCTCTTTGTTTTATTCTACTTAGCTTTTATCTCCGGTCAGAAAATTAAGCGAATGTCTCGCAGCAACTCAAGTTGTTTACAAACCTTCTCTTCATGTTGTTCGGCAATGAGGACTGCAAGATGTCCTGGAAGAGAAATTTGTGGCTGACAGTATCAAATGTTTTTAGAGGTCATGTGCCATAAGGATTGCCATGTTTAAGCCATGAGCTATGTGAAGTCTGTCCGTCCATCTGGTCGGTTAACTTGCTGTATGTTCGTGTAATTTTTTGAATACACTATTGGTCTAAATTTTGGAGATACCACGATGATATTTAGTTCAGAAGTTTTTTTTTGATAAAGGACAGGGCCATAAAGTTATTACAGAGCTTACGAATTTCGAATTTTTTACAAAAAGATAACCACGACGTCATTTTTGAGTTTATTCAAAACGTGTTTTTGAAAAAAATAGCATCTTCCAAGACAGGGATTCTAAACAGCTCTTAATAAAAGCGATAATGAAAAGGAATTTTTTAAAGACTGTTCATTAGAATCGGTGGATTAAAACGAAAAAAAGATATTAGAAAATCGAACTTTTTAGAGACTTATATCTTTAAATTTTGAAATTTACTCCACTAAGTATAGAAGATAAAGATTTTTTCCGATTCATTTTGAACGAAACACTCTGCCCTGTTATGTAACCTATGATTTACCAAGTATTTGTCATTAATCAAAATTTTACAGATTAATTAAAGAATTACAAAAAAAGTATGTATTTTTTTCTATTTTATTGTCCAAAATTATACCATAGAAAACAATATTTACAAATCATCTAAAATTGGTGTAGTTGGTTCCATTAAAACCAAAATAATAACTTTGGCTTGTTAATTTTTTACACAAGACATATGACAAATAGTAACGATATTTATCATTATTTTTACAGGATATAGGCTTTCAGAATGATACACAAACAAATGTTAGTGCAAGTGGTGAAAATTCTTTGGATTGTGAAACCTCATCCGTTAAACTAACAATTAATGGCCATGAAATGTCTCAAATACATCAACAACAACATCCACAAACTTTAAATATTTCACAGTCGCAAAATCATAATCATCATCAGTTTCATCATACACAATTCCAATTGAATTCGGCCAGTGATGGTTCTCTGTCTCCCCAAAGAAATCAATCATTTATAGCGGCGGTGATTAGTGCCATACGAAATGCAACAACACATTCTGGCAAACGTTTGTTGGTGAGACATAATAAACGTCACAGTACAAGTGGCAGTAGTGGTGGTGGAGATTTGCATCATCATAATCTAAGGCAGCAGCATCATCACAATAACCAAACGAATGTGAATTGTCATAATAATCAACAAAATAATAATGAAAATAATGGAGGTAAATGGATAATGGAATTTTGATCACAGATTCAATTTAAACAATTTTCATTTTGTTTTTATTACAGATGATTCTGATTCTACAGAAATGTTGGACTCTGAAACCGAACCGTGCCTCATGATGGATAATGTTTTGGAGGATGTACCCATGCCAGATTCTCATTCCCATAATATGGTTTCCTCATGTACGGGAATGATATCACAAATAGAAATACCCTCAGAAATATTAAATGTTACCACAGCAGATGAGTCTTTACAGAATCTCTCACAAGCGATTGTCAATCGCCAGAATATGGAATCACAAGTGAATGCCTTAAGTGCACACAAAAGAAATTTCCAATTAAAGTGAGATGAAATTACATTCAAATAATTAAATATTTTATTAATGATCATTTAATTTTAGTGAACAACCAAGTTGTACAGAAGAAATGAGTTGTCATGATTCAGTGGCTGAAATGCCCTCATTAGTTGAGTATTCAGTTACGCAAGCTGTGGTGGATCAAGTCATTGAGGTAGATAGTTTAGTAACAAAACTATTAAAAGTTTTACGTCTCATACAATTGGATAATGATAATTGTATTCAACAGTTGATTATGGATAAGTATGTGTTGTTTTTGATTTCAAACATTACACCGTGTAACAATAAAAAAAATGTTTCATAAACTTGATCAATACGTGATATTCGTGAAAGTAGAGATTTTGCTGAATAAATTTGCAGACCCAGATCCAAAATAGTTTTTTTTTTTAAATTATTTTGTAAGTTTTTAACCGCTTGAGATATTTTAATAAAATTTAACATTATTATGGTGGAAGTGTTTTTGAGAGAATTATAAGCATCCAACTCATGCCGGAGAACAGTGGGTGGTCTCCCAAAGCGGCCATTTTGGGTATATTGTTTTATTATAACGACGCAGATTTTAAAAAAATATTTTTTTAAAGGATTACAAGCACTCAATTAGTGGGGGAGTGTGACCTTCTAAAGTGGCCATCTTGATTATGTTTATTATTTTTCAATTCGCCAAAAATGTGTTAATGATATTCTACCACTACCACTTAAGTGTACGGTTTGACTTAGAATTTGAGATAATAACGATTTCCGTTCAGACGGCTGCTAGACCCCATTCAAATGGGTCGGGTCACCAGGGGCACATTTCAGCGTCTTCACTTATTTTCATCTGAAAAATTTTTTCATCATTTCTAAAAGGCTTTTTTACATAAAGTATTTAAGTTAAATTTTTGTATTGAAAATCCTTATAAGGTTAAGTCCATGCCCTCCCGAATTTTAGCTTTTTTTAAATTTTCAATTAACCTATATGTTCCAAAAATCAATAGCCAGATTTTAAAAAGGAATATAGTTTTGGAAAACCTCAGAGTGTTATAATGCTTTGAATTTCTGAAAATTTCAGACAGATATCTTTATTATTAAATATTTTATTGGAAATCGATTCCGATTCATGTATAAGTTTATATACAGTCCCGAACAAAACTATTGGCACATCAAGTGGCACATCAATTTTATCATTTCCATTCTGTTTTGAATCTGTTTGGAATCACCTTTACTAATGTAGCAGAAAACGCAAGTGTTTTTTTTTTTCTAAAACAGTTTTTTTAAGTAAATTATAATGGATTTAAAATCATATTATCTTAATTTTGCCGAACAAAAGTATTGGCACACCTAATTAGAAGAAAAATGTTTTGCACTATATTTATGTACCTATTCGTAAAGTCTTTTCTTTTGATGATATTTCACTTTTAACCAAATTTAGTTTGGGATTTATATTGAATTCTTGAAGTCGATTTAGAAATAAATCTGAACTGATATGAAAAACTTGAAACTGCATTTTTTATCTGTGAAGTCTCTAATTTTATGTTTATATGTAATTTTCTTATATATTTAAAAATATCTGTTGCACAGTGTAATTCTATACATGTGATCATACATTTAACATTTGAATACTAATAATTTTCGTCTTCATCATCTTCTTCTTGTTATTCTCTTAGAAATAAATTACAACAAAATAAAGAAGATATGTTGGAAAAGATTAAAGACTTACAAGATGTAAATGTTAAATTACAAGATGAACTTATGGATGCCACCCAAGAGTTAATGTTGAAAAATAATGATTTATCAAATACCAAAGCAGAAATACAACGTCATCGTAATGAAATTGATGTAAGATTTTAAACATTATTAAGCATAATTAATATAATTAAACAAGTAGAGTCTTACAGACAATAACTTTATAAAAATTATTAATAATCATGTACACTTATTATGTATTAATGATTAATATTTTATTTGAAAAAATACATTTATACATATTTTTCCTTTGTTCCTTTTTGTTTTATACGATTTATTTTAAATATATGTAGTACATATCTTTTGAATCTACGAAATACTTTATAATCATTATATATTATTTGATTTTTTCTAATATTTTATATATCTTTTTATACCCTACACCATCAATGGTGGTTAAGGGTATTATGCATTTGTGCAGATGTTTGTTACATGCAGAAGAAATGGTGTTACACTCACCTTTAAGTATACCGTTCGATTCAGAATCACTTTCTGACTCGATTTAACAATGTCCGTCCGTCTGTCTGTTCGGCTGGCTGATATATCTTGAAGAAATTAGGTATATATTTTTGGCCTAACAACGAAGCCATATTTGGTTCAATATTTCAGGTACCTCCCATACAAATGTTCCTTTCGGAAAGGAGTTAATTAAGTCTAAATACAAAGCGATTTAAACAAGTAAGTTTCACAATATTCTAGCACGATGTGCTAAAATATGCGAGGATCTATCCATTATTTCTCATAGGTCTCATATAAATCGCCTTCCAAATATCACTTTGAAGGGCATAAGTATCATCTTTACTTTTTATATTGTAATAGTTGAAATTCAGATAAATATAAGCAAAAATAGATGTGCAAAATTATATGAATAATGGTTCATAATTTCTTGTAGCTCCCATATAATCCACTGAAAGAATTAATTTTTCAAATGCATAAATTTTACGTAGATCTTAGTTTCACAATAATATACTGCACACTTGAGAATAAATCAGAAACTCAAATTATACGAGGGTAGTTCATTAATTTTTCGTAACTACCATTTTTAACCAACCATATGGTGTAGGGCATTAGATAGTCGGACTTGACCGACTGTACATTCTGACTTTTTTATTTTTTTCTTTTGACATTTGGTCTCAATTTATATTCTTTTTGTAATTCATTTTCTTTTTTTTATAAATTATTGAATAATTTTTTTATTAAAAATATTTATGTTTTTAATAACATTATTGATTATTATATAATTTTTCCAATGTAATTTTAAACTTTATTTGTATATTTCTTTTTTTCTACTTTACGCACTTTAGATTAATAATTATTTTAGATTGTTTAATAAAAAAATACAAGTTTTATTATATAATTTTTTGGAAATTGTACATTTTTATTTCTATTTTTGTTTTAATTAAATTTATTTATTCTAAATTATTATATGGAATTATACACAATTAGTAAAGTTTAATGAAAATTAAATATTTAGTGGGGTGATTAAAACTGTTACTCATATTTCGTGCTCACAAAATCAAGAACCGAAAGTGCTTGGGATATTATGCGTTTGTGCTAATGTTTGTAACATGATGTTACATCCACCTTTAAGTATACCGTTTGACTCAGAATCGCCTTTTGAGTCGATTAAACGATGTACGTCCGTTTGTCTGGCAGGCTATCCATGTAAACGATGTGAACAATCTACAAGTCGCAATTTTTAATATATCAATGGAATCTGGTACATATTATTTTGGCCTTAGGATGAAGCCTATTGAATATATTCATTGCAATATTTCAGGTACCTCCCATACAAATGTTCCTCCCCGAATGGGGTTTTAAGTTCATGAATATAAAGCGATTTAAACGAAATTTGGCACAATTAAGCCTCATGACATTTTAAAACATTGTCATGAGACCTATGAAAGGGTCGGTCCATTATTTCTAATAGGTCCCTTACAAATATAACTTTTAAGGACAAAAATTTCACATATACATTGGTATTGCAATAATAATTGGTGAAATAAAGATAAATAAAAGCAAAATTATTGTGCAAAATTATAGGGTTTCGGTTCATAATTTCTTGAAGCCGTTATATAACCCCTCCAGAAAAACTCATTTTAAAATGCATAAATTGTACATAAATCTTAGTGTCATAATAATGCACTAATCGCTAAAGAATAAATCAGAAAAAAACGAACTATACGAGGGCAGTTCATTAATTTTTTATAACTACCATTTTTAACCGACCATGTCGGTGAAGGGTATTAATAGTCGGATTGGACCAACTTTACATTTTTATTTTTTTTTAGTTATTTTTGGTTGATTGATAAAAAGGGCCTGGACCGATAATATTTTTTGTTTAAAAATTGTTACCCAATACTTTAACTAACTTCCAATTAATTTTTATTTAAATTTAAAATTTCACGCTTTTTTATGCACGTAGTATGTAAAGCATTAAACATTTTTTATATGTACTGTACCAAAATCCATTATCACAAATTACCATTATTAACGTCTCATACATTCTATAAAAAGCATGTTTTTATTATTATTATTTTTTAAATGTTTTTAAATATCAAAATGTTTAAATTAATATTTTAAATAAATAAATCTTTGCAATGCCAACCATACAACCATCCAATTTTTACGAAATAAACCAATTAAACAATAATCATGATAATGATCATCATATACCATTTTTGTCATCACCTTTCATCGTTGTAACCAAAATGTCACCAAATATCATTAAACTAACAAATAAACATTTTTTTTAAATAATTTATCATAATCGTATGTATAATACAAATAATTAATATTTAATCAATAAAAAAATCAATAACAGAAGAAAACTTTATTTCATTAAATTATGATCAAATAAATTAATTAATTAACATTTTAATTAAATTTAATTAAATTACATAACATAACCTCCCTCCTTAAAACAAAAAAATCCATATAAATCAAATAGCGTTTAACGGAAGACATCTGCAATTTGAGCACCTTGTGCAGCAATTATCGGAAATTATCACCCAGCACGGAGTTGCCACAATTTCCAAATTTGAATTTATCATTACAAACTGAAATTATTGATAATAATGATGATATTGGAGGTATAATAAATCTTCTAAAAATGTGGCAAGCCGATGGACAACTCAAGGATAATAGAATACAACAATATATGACTAAAATTATAGAATTAAATGTAAGTAGAATTATTTTACCTGTCATTTTTATTAATCATTATGAAAAAATTAAATAGTACCTTATGATGAACCAAAAAAAGTACCACATAGTACCACTTTTAACACAAGTATTACTAAAATGAGTGACCAGCAAAAAGTGCATACGAAAATTATTAAATATTTGCAATGAAATCCAACTTTGTCGTACTGTTTCCAATGTTATTAAATAGTACTGGGAGAAATTGCCCATTGTTAGAAAACCTGGTTCAGGTAGAAGGAATGGTCTACATAATGTTCAACAGCCAAGAAATATAAGTAATTTTCAAAAGAGCTTCGTTTAGGAAAGCAGACCAGTTAGCTTAGAGCTCGGACTATTAAGTACGAAAAGTAATAGCTTATGCAAGTTTAAAAACATACAGGGCTCAAAAAGTTCCTGACAGAACTTTTCATGCTGCATAATGGAATGTGTGTTTTGGCAGATTTTTTGCAACTTCCTTATAAAATATTTTATGTTGTGAGGGAATGTTGAAGAAAAGTTAAGCACCCAAATGCGGTCAAAATTTTACATAAAGTTTTTGGAATGACAAGCAATATGCAGTTGCATCAAAATAAACCAATCATTTGTTAAAACTGGCTCTATAAAGGCTGCTTCCTTTCATAAGACTTTATAATGAGTCTTGGCATCTTGTCACTGGTATTTGTACCAATAGAAGAAAAAATTTCAAATTTTCCGGAACTAAGGCCAGTGGGGAAATATTGGGTTTTTGTCAAAAAATCATTAAAAAACACAAAAATGGTGTCTAAAAATTTGATAGATTTGAAATGTACCTGTTCCAGCAAAGTAACAGAAAGCACTATGAAAACCTTAATGGAAAGGTTTCCGAAAAACGTTCAAAATTTCATCACTGGTGGTTAAAACTATAAAATTATCAATTATTTTTGAAATATGAATAATAATTTCAATAAAGTAAAGGAAATAAAACTGTAAGTTTTTTTTAACATACGTATGTTGAGAACTTTTCGATCTCATTCCTTAGAAACTTATGAAGACCACATAATATTAACAAATTATTAATTTTTCTTATTATTTCGGTTAAAAAGAATCATCTCAGATCTCGCATCAAATCTAAATCTGAGTCGATTCAGCTTTGTCTGTCTGTCTGTCTGCCGGTCTTTCTGTTTTTTTCACAATAACTGATAATTGATAGTTATCGTCCTGAGAAATTTCCTACTTAAAACCAGCAAAATCGGTTCTGTATTTTAAAAGATATAAACTGATATCTGAGACAACCGCTATGTTCAAGTAAAAACTTTCCTATTAACGCACTTAACGCACTTACAAAAAATGGGTCTGGCATTGATTCCACTAATTGCTGTTTGAAGTAAGTATCGCACCATTATCTTGCTGGAGTATGAAAATGTCATAAATTTTTCATTGACAAAGAAGAGAAGAGCATCCTGTCTTAACGAAAATACGCACCTCATTTTTGGAATGTTTAATTTTACCACCAATTTCTCTATTGGAATATCCTTGGTAATGAAAAAATGAATTTGAAACTTTTCTTGATCAGACAGAAAAGTTTCGTTGGGCAAATTTAAACGTTATGGAATTTATTGCTTAATTTAGAAAATTCTGCAGTGAAATTGAGATATTTTAAATTTTTAACAAATTTTTATGTTTGCAATTATAGAAATATTCCACATAAAATAGCACCAAGAATATTTGGTCGCATGAAAAGAGCAACACAATAAGACTAAGAAAAAACCTTGTTTACCTAAAAATTGCTGGTATTTCCATATGAGAAAAACAAAGATAAAAAAAAAAAAAAAAAAAAAAAAAACATATTAAATGCGTTTATAGGAATGTGCACCAGTGCATATATAGAGTTATATATTAAAAACTTAATTAATGTATATTTTCTTTTATTGTATTTTCAGTCTTCCCATAAAAATCATAATGATGTTATACATCCCTTAAATGAACGTTTACGCATTTATGCCAATCAATTGGAAAATATATTAACAATATTACATAACGCTAGTCCACAATTCATTTGCGATAATCCTGCTCTACAACAATTACTAAAGGATTTAGAAATTGTTAAGCTTAATGCCAACTGGTCTCAGTTATTGGAGGAATCACAAAATGAGACACAAAATCAAAATCTCTCTAAACTGGAGAATCATATTAAATGTAATGAAGACATAAATGCCAATTAAATGAAAAAAAAAAATCACAAATTATTATTATTATTTAATAATGAAAAAAATCGAAAAACAAAATTATTTACCAAATTAACGTCCATGAATTTATGAAAAGAAATTAACAAAATTAATTTGAATTTAAATTACAAAGAAAAAAAACAAAATAATAATTATTCAAAATTTACAGTATTTTATAGTTATTAAATTATTTTATTAAACTTTATTATTAAATTAAATTAAATTAAATAAAAAAGAAACGATATTAAGATACTTAAGTATTAAACTAAAAGTAAAAAACAAATTAAGTAATTAATTAATTAATAACAGAATGTATGTATGTAAAGATAATATAATTTTGTATTCAAAAAATTGTTCCAACAATTCACAGTGGGGCAGAATCGATTATTTTTGGCTGTAACTTTTGATCGGATGTATTTGTATGAAATTTAACATAATCATAGCTTTATAATTATGGGAGTTCAGACTCAATAGAGACTTTATATTGAAAATTTCTAAGCCTTTCAGAAAATAAAAAAGAAGATTCAATAGAGGCTTCTTGGGTGTAATGAAAGGGGTGTCAAGTGGAAACTTAAATTGTTACAACTATTTAGTCATAAAGAAAATTTTGGACACTTTTTTTAGAATTTTATAAAAAATATTCAAGTTTTGAGTTGAAATAAAATATTTATTAAATGAAGTTATCTTTCTGAAAGTTTCTTAAATTCCTAGAGATGTTAAAAAAAAAATCTCAAAAATTTGAGTTTTGGATGTTGATCCATACAGTTTACATTTTTGGAGGTCTGGAAAAAAGGCTTTACCAAATGATTAGAAACACTTTAGGGGTTTGAAAACTAATTTTTATTTCAAGATTATAGAAAGACTGTTGAAATTTTCTTTTAATTGAATGAAGAACAAGAAATTAGCATGCGCTTGAACAAATGCATGTCCTAGGTACTCTAATTTGCACTCCTATAACTCCTCCCACAGAGCCTCTATGGGATCAAAACTCTTAATATTATAATGCTACACTCGTCTGCTTTCATTCTCTCTCAAAAGTTCTCCTCTTAAAAGTAATAGATGAATTTCTTAAAAAAGTCGATTATGCCCCTCTGCGGAATCAATTAAAATTGATCTTGCCAAAATAGTAATAAATATTAATTTTTTTTTTTCAAAATATAATTTTATGAAATTAATCATGTTAAAGTTTTCAAAAATTTTAATAACTCCACTAAATTTTTTTAAATGTTTAATAACTCTTTCTGGAAAAATTATGATCTTTAAAACCACTTTTGTATTTAAAATGCTCAATTTAAATTGATCTTAGATTTTAAATTTTTTATTTTATTTTTTATATAATTTTAAGTATTATTTTTTAGTCTTAAATCTCTTTAGTGACAAAAAATCTTTTAAAAAATTTTTACTTAATTTAAGAATGTGTAAATCCGACTGGTTCGGCTAACTCGAGTATTTAAAAATTAATATTGAATTAATATTATTTAACTTTAAATCGGAAACTACACTCAGTTGATCTTAGTTTTGAGATTCTTCGAAATCGGCTCAGATTTTCTTTTATAAGGACTTTAAAATTTGAGAATATGTAAAACTTTCGAAAAAATGTGTTTAATAATGGATCAATTGGGTATCAAATAATGGATAAAAATCTCAGCAAAATTGTAAAATATTTCCTTCAATCATTCAAAATAATAGCATAAAAAATCCTTTCCCTTAACCCATTCAGGACCACCATTTTGTTTACGCTACACAAACTTTACACATTGTAGCTTCAAAAAAAATTCATAAACAACCCTCGTATAGTTTGGTATTCTGATTTATGCTCAAAAGTGTAGTAAATTATTGTGATAATAACATTTATGTGACATTTAAACGTTAAAAAATAATAATTTTCTATAGGAAGTTATATACCGACCCTCGTTAAATTTCAAACACAAATTTCTGTTTATATTTATCTTAATTTAACCAAGTGAATATTGCACATCGTTTAAGAATATTATATGAATTCGATCATAAATTAGATTTTTGAATGATCGATATCTCGTAAATTATACAAAATTTATAAAGATCATAACAATTTGATTTTGTAATCAGTGTATTTAAAATCGACACTTTGTCAAATTTTATTTCTTTATCTCATCGATATCGGGCAATGGCACAAAATGGGTTAAAATTCTTTTAATATTTTTTTAAGTAAAATTATTTGAATTTAGTGTTTTAAACCTACAATGTCATGGGTGACTCATATATTATATTTTTGGAGAGATCGAGTCAGAATCACACCTAGAAACGATTTTATGATGTCCGTCCGTCAGCTTAACTGAAATTAAATAATTTTTAAATTCAATTCTGAAAGTTTTAAAATTCAATTGAAAATTCAATTGAAAGTGAAAAAATTTTGAAAGAACATTTTTTTGGTTTATATCTTTTAAGTTTCCAAAGGATTTAATTTTTATTTTTCTTATGGACTCTTAGATTTCATTTAATACCCATAACATGATCATACATTTTTTACATTTATTTTATAAAATTGGAAAAATGTTTTGATATTCTTAACAGAGTCAAAGTCGATATAAAGAAAATGTGATCCGATGAAAAACATTTGAAGTGTCAAATTTAATCAAATTTCCAAGTCTAAAAATATCTGTTGCACTGTTATATCTTGTTTATACCCTACACCATAGTACGTGGTTGGGGTATTAGGTGCTTGTGCATTGATTTAACGATGTTTGTCCGTCTGTCTGTCTGCCCGGCTGGATGGCTGTCCATGTAAACGTTGTGAAATCAGGTACCTCCCATAAAAATATTCTTCCCCGAATGGGGTTTTAAGATCATAAAGATCTTGAATATAAAACGATTAAAATTTGACACAAGAGAGTTTCATGACATTCTAAAACAATGTGCCAAATTATGCGAGGGTCGGTCCATTATTTTTCATGAAAACCAGTTCCAAATAAATACATTAAAATATACATTATTATTGTAATAATAACAGATCAAATTAAGATAAATATAAACAAAAATCGATGTGCAAAACTATACGAGGGTCGGTTCCTAATTTCTTGTAGCTCCCAGAAAAAAATAATTTTGAAATGTATAAATTTTACATAGATGTTAATGTCACAATGATATACTGCACAATTAAGAACAAATCAGAAATTGTAATTATACGACGGTAGTTCGTAATTTTTTTAACCATCATTTTAACCAACAATGTGGTGTAGAGTATTAGATAGTCGGGCTTGACCGACTATACATTCTAACATTTTTAATTTTAATATAAATTTATTGAAATCAATTTAAAAATTTCAAAACTTTTTTCATTTCATAAAATCTCTTTAACAAAAACTATTCTTAGATAAACATATAGTTATATAATTTAACTTTTTAAAAAGCTCAATATAAACTATTTATTTTTTATGTTTAAAAATTAGTAAAAGAAACGTTAAAATTGAAAATTTGAAACTTAAAAGAAATTATTTTTGAAAAAATGCAAAAAAAAAAATGAGAAAAACTTAATGCTTTTTTAGGAGTTTTTAAATTGTAGAAATTTAATTTTACTCATAAATTATGAACAAATTATTGTAGTTAAAAATAAACAAAAAAATATATGAAAAATAAATAAAAAAAAGGAATAACGAATTTTGTTGTTGAAATAATTTACAGTGTATTTTTAATTTTTTTGCAAAATAAATGTTAATGTAAGTACTTAATTTAAAATTCTAGAACGTTTTAGATTTCTTGCAAAAACTATTTAATAATTCAATAATACAGAAAAAGTTATGTTAATGTTACCTCCACGTTAAAGTGAATTTATCGAAATCGAATCACTTCCTGTGTCAGTTAAACGTGGAACGTCCGAATGTATATCTGGCAATCTGTCTATCAAAACTTTGCAAATCCTCATTTTAGAAATATTCCAATGAAATTTAGTTTGTATGGTTTTTTGAACCAGATTAAAGATGTTCGACTCTAAATTTTGGTAGCTCCCATACAAATATCCGCCTGATCTTAAGATCATGAAACTCATAAATATAAAAATAATTGTTGCACAAATCTACATTTTTAAATAAATTTATAATAAACAAAAGTTTTATTTAAAATTTATATTTCAAGAAAATCGTTTCACAAATGGCGCATTCTCGAAAATCATTTCAAAATTCATTAATCACAAAATCTCTCAAAATTAGATTTAACAGAAGGTGAATTTCAGCAAGTCGAGTCTATAGGAAATGCCATTTACTCGAGACGTTGTAGCATCAAATAACGTCATAAAAACATTTTTCCTCCAAAAATTTTTAAGTTTTTTCTTTAAATTTTCATTATTCGCCAAAAATTTAATTTTTCACTTAAAACTTTATTTTTTACAAAAATTTAATTTTCCACACAACATTTATATTTTTTTGGACACTTCGTATTTAATGTCACGAAGGGATCATCTTAAATCCCATTAATTATATAATTTTTGCATCCAATCAAAATTTAAGCCGAGTTAATTCGCCGAATTATTCGCCTGTTGAAAAAAATTCCTACGGCTTAAATAATGATTTGTTATCGGTTATATTAGTAAAAAAGTTATTGACCGATATCTAAGACAACCTTAAAAATTTTAAAGAAGAAATTTTCTAAAATTTTCAAGAAAAAGTAACTGGATTGAGACAAAATTTAACCAAAAACATACTGATACTGATATGAAAAAAATCTTAAAAATTGGACCAATAGAAATAAAGTTATAGACTAAAATATGCAAACATTTGATACGCACCAAAATCAGTGTTTTATATAGGTCAGTATGTTATATAGATTGAAGATAATTTTCTGAAATTTCATAGAACTGTATTGAATATACGGTATCAATTTTACGTAAGGTTCATAAGATAAACGGTTAACCTGTTTTTTGTTTCGGTTTTTGAATACACAAGGTCCCATACCTAAGAGAAATAATGGACCGACCCTCGCATATTAAGGCACATCGTTTTAGAATATTCTAAGACTTACTTTTGCCAAGTTTCATTTAAATCGCTTTGTATTTAGGACTTTTATGACCTTAAGAATTCATTCTGGGAAGAATATTTGCATGAGAGGTACCTGAAATATTGGACCGAACATGGCAAATTTCAATAGGATTTATATACTAAACTTCATCGAGATATTTCAAAAATGGCGATCTTTAAACTGTTCACAACGTTTACATAGAAAACCAACCAGAGACACAGAAAGTCGGACGGGTGTACATCGTTAAATCGACTCAGAAAGAGGTTTTGAGTCGAATGATATACTTCAAAGTATAAAAACTGGTTTAGTATTCAATAAATTTTGATTCGAACGTTTTGATTGTTTTTCAACAAATTCTTTTCCATTAAATAAACATGCGGGTAAATTATATTTAAATTAAGAATTATGTTCCCTTTTATAAGGTCGCTTTTCAATAAAATGATCTAAAACCTGAATTGATTGAAATCTATAAAATAATTGAATCTATTAACACCTTTCAATTCAAACTTTAATTAAATCCATTCGTATCTTAAATCAAACGAAATTAAAAACTGATTAATATTCAAGACCTACAACTAATTAAATCCTGTAGAAAACATTATTAGATTACAAACTAAAACATGATCCATATGAACACACACATGCACGCACATTCCATCATAAGCATATGTTCAATAAACTCTTAAAGACCTTAAGGAATTGTATAATCAAGTGAATTGAAACCTTTTTTTGTCGAAACTAAATTAAAGTCACACGTTAAATACATAATAAAATGTATAGTAAAAATGTATAGTTGGTCAAGTCCGAATATCTTATACCCTTCACCACATAGTCGGTCTGATTTCATGAGTGAGTGTGCAGTATATTATAGTGACAGAAAGATTTATGATAAATTTATGAGGGTTACAAGAAATTATGAACCGATTTCTTATAATTTCTCACATCGATTTTTTTACCATTTTTTATTACAGTACCAACGTATATGTGAGATTTTTGGCCTGAAAAGTGATATTTGAAAGGTTTTTATGGGACCTATGAGAAATAGTGAACCGACCCTCGCATAATATTATAAGACTTACTTGTGATAAATTTCGTTTACATCGCTTTGTATTTAGGACTTTTATCACCTTAAAATCCCATTATGGGGAGAAGATTTGTATAAGAGGTAACTAAAACATTAGTCCGAACATGGCCAATTTCAAAAGGCTTCGTCCTGAAGTCAAAATAATAACATGTACCAAATTTCATCGAATTGCGACTTGTGGACTGTTCACAACGTTTACATGGACAACCAGACGGACTGGCAGACAGACAGATGGACAGACGGACGGACATCGTTAAATCGACTCAGAAAGTGATTCTGAGTCGAACGGTATACTTAAAGATTAGAGTAACACCATAACATTCGGTGGTGTAGGGTGTAAATATTTAACTACTAAATAAATGAGCAGGTAAATATTTGGAAATTTTAATACAAGTACATTCGTTGCACATTCGTGGAACCTGAGAAAAAGGATAAAGATGATTTTAACAAATACAAAAACTCAGGTTGTTTTATGGTCAAAAGACAATCAATCTTTTATCCCTTAAATGTATTTAATGTTGAGGGTACCTGTGTTGAAAAACAAAGATCAGTTACAAGTAAAATCTGAAAAACTGAAAACAAAAGATTTTTAAATGTTTCCTACAACAAAAAAACAAAAACAAAACAAAAGAATTGAAAACCAAAAAATCTTGGTATTAAGATCGAAAAGAAGGAGAGACAGAGAAAAAAGAGTGACACACAGAGAAAAAACCGGAACATTGAATTCGATGTGTTTGATGTTGCGCCTCAATGAAACTGAGATTGAAGTTTGAATTTTTTTGAGGGAAAATAAAAAACATAAATAAGTGATTTTATTTTGTAGTTAAAAATAAAAGGTAAAAAGGTAAAATTTATTTAGATAATTTAGAGAATGGGAGAGGGAGAGAGAGAGATAGGAAAACATTTAAATGTTGTCAACACAAAGTTATTCCAAACAAACGTTATATAATCACAAGAAGTGATCATCTAATGACAAATATAGATGTTCAGGAAAACGTATCGTTTTTTCGTTCTGTTTGAGAGGACTGGAGCTATTAAAGAGCGAGTCTGAGTTAATCTATCTGTATTAAAATAGGGGTAGCATTATTCCTTCGATACGTTTCAAATATGATGGAACGGTTACTTAAGATTATCCGCCAGGCTTTAACTCGTTTACTATTCAGTGTTCCAAAAGAAATCCTAGACTTCTCTCTCGTTTCTGTGAAAGTTTGTGTAGCTAGGGGAAATGGCTTCTCATAAAAGCCTCGCCGAAACCCTTTTGTTCTAAAACAGTTTGATTCATGCTTTAGTTAATTTGAGAGTTCTATGTGAATTACGATGATTTTAATATCAGACCTTGGGCGTATTAATGAAACTTGCGTTTGTCGGTGAACTTTGGATTTTGCACGCGAACTAAAAAATTTGCCCTTATAATTTAGCCCAATATGGGATCCAAAATTTCAAAATTATAATGCTAGACACCTCTGCAATCATTATACCTAAACATGGTTTTAATTAATATCGTGTATTATGGTTGGACCACTCTTTTGAACATAATTTCAAAAAAATACATTAATTTCCTTTCCTTTTCTTGCTGAGGTATTTTAACCAACAAAAGCGCTAAATTAACACTACCGTATTTTACAATGAGAGCTAAAAGCAGCATGTTTATAATGAGAATGAGAATATAACATAATGAAAGAATTGTATCTAAAAGATACGAAAAAAAAGAGAGTTTTTCATTTAAAGTAATTTAAATCGGGATAGATGAGTTTTATTACGAGGGATCTTAGAGCGTCTGTTCATAAGGAAATTAGTTGTTTAAGAGTTGAGCATAAGTTGACATTGCAGAAACGACGGATATTAATTGTTTATGCGCTTTATTTATGGAATTTAATATTTGGGGAAAAATGCATTTTTTTTAAAGAGTGTTTGTGTTTGAGAGTGTTATTGATCGTGTCATAATACAATTATTGTGCAAATTATTTAAGAGAATTATAAATGTGATATAAGAATTGCTACAATTTTTATTGATAATTATTAAATTTGTAATAAATTCATAGAATTTAATTACAAATTATTTTTAAAAAATTATTGAAAAAATAAAAAAATCAAACTTGTATTTTTCGAAATTTTTTTTTTATCAAAGAAACGATTAAAAATGTGTGGATTTAAGTATAAACAAAAAGTTGTATGAAAAAAAGGGAGAAACCGGTTTAACAGCCTCTTTAAACATTAAATGGAAAAACTTAAAAGAATCCAAACCCAAAATAATATCAAACTTTTCTCTACTGCGGATACTAAACATACATTCATACATACGATCATACATAAAGATCTTATGTATGTATGACGATCTATATATTGTTGATCTTGTTAAAATTTATATATAAATACTCAATACTCAACTATATTAATGTATAAAAATATTTTTTGTTTTTAAATTGTTTGTATATCAAAGAGTTCAGACACACACACACACACTCGCACTCAGCCAATATTTGTTATTTGTTAAGAAGAAACATTAAACTCCGGGAAATGTTTTATTATTACACAAACAAAACTAAATAAATAAATAAATAAATAAACTACATTATGAAATGCATAACTTTGTAATTGTGTTTGTGCATAAATATAATAAATAATTTAGATTTAACAATAATTAATTATGCGTTAATGTGCGTGTTAAACTATAATATTTCACGATCGCTAGAAACGTATTCATGAGATTAAAAAAACGGAGGGCAGATAGCGGAAACAAAATGGAAGTTGATAATGCCATAGTGGCGGAGAGGAAACCCATTAATGTTCCCAATTCTATAAAAAGATCTTCATTGAATCCCTCCTTAACCAGTTCTATAGATAATGTTATTTACCCGCCATCACATCAATATCATTACATACAATATTATCAACAGTTGTCTCCGCAACAACAGCAGCAGCAACAGCAACAATATCAGTTGCAACAACAACAGCAACAACATCAATATGCAAATCCTCCTGCCGCTTTCCTCTCTGCTGCCGCAGCGGCAGCAACAACAATTTGCCAATGCAGCTGTTCTTGTGGCAATCAAGCCCAACAACAATTGCAGCTGCAAAAACCAAAACCCAATTCACAACCTCTTCATTCCCATCAGAGTAGTGTGGATTCCCAAATGGTAAATGTTATAGTACATCGACAAGCCAGTGGCAGTAATAGCAGTAGCAGCAATGAAAATACCTCTTCTAATATAATTCTATAACCTCCTCAACCACCTCGCAAGCTTTGGCCAATTTTCAGGATTTACCAAAAAAATCACAATCGGAAACTTCCCTATTAAATCATTCGTATCAGGCATTAAAAATGTCTGAATCCCTAACGGAAAATATCTTTGATTGTTCGACGGCGGGTAAAAAGAAAATGAAAAGAACTTCCAGTTGTGATTGTGATTTAGAGTGTACATGTAATGATCATAATAACGAAGAAGATGATGATGATGATGGGGAACATGCTAATGATGATAATGTTAAAAACCAGGAAGAGGGCGAAAGAATGAAAAGAACAAATTTGAAAAATACCAAACGCAAAGATCATCAATATCATAATAAACATTTAATACACAAACAAGCGGCATTTACGGAAGCTATGCTAACTGCCGATGAAATAACGGTTAGTGAATCGGATAATAATAGTTCGACGGTTAAACATTGTGAGCGAAATCAACATAATAAATGTGAGTTTCAAAATTTGTCTTCCTTTGATGCTGAATTCTTAAAACAATTTTATCTTTAGAAAATCTCCCGGCAAAAATTCCAGCACAGATGACTCAAATTACGATAATGCCAATAATATTGACATTTATAGTGATGGTGATGCGGATGCTATAACCGAGGCTTGTCTAAAAGAAACTAATGGTATGCCAAATGGTGAGGCATCGGATTTAAGACCACCTTTACCACCCAGACCACCGCCTAGACCTAAAATGAGTGCAGGATCATTGAATGGTAAGATTTTTTTAATACTTTTAATTACATTCGAAAAAGGGACAAATAATTTGTAGTATCCAATTTTTACTTTGCTCGTAAATCTACTACAATATTAATGTAATAGATTTGAACTAAATGTGGACTTGTTTTTTGGTGTTAATAATAACTAAGATAGTAATTTGGGGGTAAATATACTCGGTATTATAATTTCGAATTCGCATTATCCGTATTATATCTGAGGTTTTGAGACAGCCTGAGAGAAATTGTCAGAGCTTGGCTTTTTCCTTTAATAGTTTAAAAACATTTTAAAAACATTTCTTCAGAAAAAAAGAAATGGTCTGGTCGTTTTGAAAGAAGGGATTTGATATATAATCCTCTTAAGAAGATTTGGGAACCATAGAAAAAAATGTGATTGGATACCATGTGTAATGAAGTCGTGAGTATTTGAATGATAATTTTGCATGTTGAAATTACACTGAAGCAAAATATCCATAACACCGAAGTAATAATTCCTTGAAGAGATAAGTGAAAATCGAACATGACGCCAAATGTTCGATTTGTTGGTGGAATCAGAAAAGTGTTTGTATTATGAGACGTTAAAATGGGAAAAAACAATCCGTACAGAAGATGAGGCAATTGCATCTCCATTCCGGAACGACCTGAGTCACACGCGGTCAAAGTTTTTCAATTGAAAGTCCAGATACTAAAAAAGTAATCCTTCTTCAATAGCAAGAAAATTAGTTGTCTTTTGAATTGAAGACTAAATATTTTTGGAGGTGATTAAGTATATATTTTTGAAATCGGCCGAAATGTTTTCGAGATACCTGTATTGAAGAATAGTGAGTCTTTCTTAGATAGAAATCAATGGAAAATGACCAAAACATTAGACAAGATGTGGAATATAATTTTCCAACATGGCAACATTCGGCTCACGAACATGTTGTAAGATCAGTTAACAACAATGGATGACAAATTTTGACTTACTCGTCCACCTAATTAAAACTTGTTTCTATCAAAGCGGAATGCCCATTGAGGAATACTAATTTAATTAGACAGTAATTGGATTAATTAATTAATTAATTTTTTACCTCAAAACTGTAACAGTATCAGTATGTTACTAGAAAGGAAAATAGGGCGGCTACGGTAATAGTATTTAGATAAAGTTTACCCCTTTCGATCCAAGAAGTCTATTAACAAACGAAATTTATTATCGCAAACCACTAAAAGTATTCAAATCTATTAGATCAGTGGTTGTAATCGGGTCTGTAAAGTTAAGGGTTTTTATTGGAGAATTATGTTTGCTCTTTTCGATATGAGGAATCCATAATTGTGTTAAAAAAATATCTCGCAAGCAGGCATTTGCTTTTTGTAAAAGCTATTCTCAACAGGTATCCAGTGCGGTGTTTGATCTCCAAGACTGATCTAAATTTATATTTTCAACAATAATTTGTTAATTACCGAGCAGATTTGAATGAATTTGTAACTTGATTACTTGAAGGGTACGTGCTACATAACTGTCTATAAGGTCCGACAGGCGAAGGTTTTTAATTTTTTGTGAAAAATGTGTGAAATGTTTAACAAATAATAATTTTTTGTAAAAAGCTCTTTTGTCGTTTTCTTTTTCTTAGCAGTTTGTCTTTTTTGTAATTTATAGGGATCCTGAAATTTGGACTCTCTAATGCGAGTCATATAGTTAACACCGTTTTAACATGTTTTATTAGAAAGAGATAGAATGAATATCTTGGATATGCTCTCTTTTTAAGGAGATTATGTTCAAGATATTCGCTTTTCATTTTCCTTTTCAGTGGAAATTGAAATGCTCCTTAAATTTAACAATTTACTTCCATCAAGGAAGAACTCTGGTGTCATTAATTTAAGTCAGTTTCACAATTTTCCGATGGCATGTTTCTTTCCTGTGGAACATTTTTATCTCATGATTTCGAATTTTGGTACAGAACTTTAAACAACCGAAATTTTTGGACATGCGCATTAAATATATTCAAACTAGCTCTGCATTTGAAAGCTTATTCCATTGACCATTATCAAAAGCTACAAAACTTTAGAAAGCTTTTCAGGCGGAAGTGTATAATAAACATTAAAAAGCTTTCACAAAAAGATGTGGGTAGTTGAATAAGGATAATAAAAAGCTTTTGAAGTCAAGAGATAGAGATATACAAATAATTTGTAAAGGAATTTTCGAAACAAAAGCAAAAAGGGGATAGATACAAATTGAAAAGATGAAAAATTAGACGAAGATAAAATTGTTAATAAAAAATTTCAAGAAAATATTCAATTTTCAAGAAATAATTCAATGATTTAAAGTAAAAAGTGTTAAGTGTTCAATATAAAAAGAGAGATATTTAGAAAAGAAATATAATTCAAGATGCATGGGTATCCTGTAATGCAATTTATGCAATACAGTATGGGACCATCAACATGCAATTGGATGCCACAACAAAATCCTCACAGAGGTTTAGTACGTGAGGGTCATGGCGGTTATCCTTTAAGTTGGTTCTAAATTCTTCTAAATATTTTTGATATCTTTATTAATTCAGTTAATTTTGTCTCAACAGCACGTTCACGTCCTGGCATGGTCATAAAGAAATATGTCATTTGGTGTTTGGTATGTGGCGGATTCTCTTGTATTTTGGGCCTTCTCTTCTTGGGTGTATATTTCCTCTTGCATTCTTATACCATCACGGTAGGAAACTTTGAAACTGTGCCAACCTTTGTGCCCGCTACTTTGGTGAGTTTTATAATGATCATTTTTATGAATTATTTTTTATTAACACTTTCGCATCCAATTTAACAGCTTATTTTAACTGGTCTATGTGTAATGAGTCTGGCTAGAAGGCGCAATCGTTATAGTTATTTGGTGAGTATAAAAATAAAATAGATAGTGATACACATGAAGAAGTTGGTATATACCCGAAACTAAGGACTGCACGGAATGTAGGTGTAGTTTTAAATCTGTCATATCGGCTCATGTTTATGTCGATTTAACGATATTCGTATCCATGTACCATTGTGGACACTCTTTCATTTAATTCAGTTCTTGGTTAGTTCCAGTTCAGTTCTAGTTTTAAGAACATCGGTCCATAATTACTATTAATCTATTCTAAAGTGAAGCTTTAGTGAAGGCTATAAGTCGGATGAGTTTCAATTTAATTTTTAAAGTTTTTGAATATTTTATGATCGAGCGTTTTAGAGATGTAAGAAGTGAGCGTCTGGTCAATAGGAATGCGAGTCAAAACGTATCCTCTGTTTTCTAAATAGTTTTTGATCGATTTTCTAACTCGTGATCGAGCATTGTTATGACGGAGGTATATCTTGTATATTAGTATATGTTATCATCTGAACCGATTAAACCGCACTGATCTTCAACTCATATGGAACCCAGCTACATCGAAAGCTGAATAACGCAAATAAATTGTCATAAGTCTTTAGAGTTGTTGCGAGTTAATCGTAAACTTTTACAATCGATAACTTTCTTTTGATGGTCTTGTAATAATGTATCTTCATATTTTCAGATCAAGTTATCCGGTGCTTGTGGTTTAATATCAGCTTTAACCTGTGCTTTGGTAACAGTAACTACAACAGTGTTACATATGAGTCGCTTGCAAGCTCTAAGAGAATGTGAATATGCTCAAAAGACTCGAACGTGTACATGTTATTCGGATTTAATAGAGTCGCAGGTGGATCGAGTGGATAAAGGTAAGTTTTATAAACACAATTTTTAATTTAATTCTATACAGTTAATTGTTTATATCTCATAAATATTTCAGAGGGTGTACGTTTGGTTTTTGACTCTTTATCGGATTGTGGTGTCGTGCACGGTTCCTTATACTCATGTTTGAGAGCCATATTTGGTTTATCAGTAGCTGGGGTATTAGTAGCAGTTTTTAGTTGTATGCTGGTCTATCAACTATTAAGGTACTTTATTTAAAATATTTAATCTTAACAATTTCTTTACTCACAAAATGTGAATATTTCAGTCATGAACGTAAGAAAATGTATTGGGAACAGTTAGAGCTACGCTGTCGTTCCTTGTATACACGACCCCAAATACCACCACAAAATATGGCTGCTGTTACAGCCCCACATGGTTGTAGATGTTGTGAACAATGTCATGCTCATAGACCAGTGCCCTTACAAACATCTGCCTACCCCTGGGATGAGAGTACAGAGCCGAGATTTTGGTCTACACAACCTCCGGGAAACTTTTATTCTCCCAATCCAGGAGGTGAAGATATGGCAGGTATTACATCAACTTGTAGGGGTCATGAAATGTCTACGTCTCGTAGTAGAGGTACTGGTTGGAGTTGGAATCGTTGGTGGCAACGCAGTTCACCAGATCCGAATTCACGTTTCCGTCAAACACCCTCAAGTCCAGACTCACAATATGGCTTTTCCAATAGCAACAATATGCCAGTTAACGCCCTAACGGAAGAGGTAACGAATGTAAACACAGGACAATTTAATATTTTGCCCAATAATTTGCCATATGGAGTATGGGGACCTCCACCGCCTTACAGTGATCCAAACAGTCCAGCAAGACGAGGTTATTATCAGTATATACAACCTCCTCATCATATAAATTCAAATATCGGCCAACCTATAGCCAATAATCTAGTTAATTCGAATCCAAATGAAGCTCCCCACAACCAGTTTGTAGAGCAACCTGCTGCCTCCAACTGTTGCCAACAATCCTCTATGCCACGATCCAATAATCCTGGTCTAGGTAATTTGGGTAACTTTAAATCTAAAGGTGAATATGAAAACACTCCTTCAGACAGTGATTGTGGGGCAAATATAAGGGAACGTGATCGATTTTCCAATACACTGCCAACACGGAAAATAAAGAAAAGATTGGATCCTGGCAATAAAAGTATAGGTCCAAATTCCCAAAGCTCCCAACGTATTAATGTTCAACAGGTTTTTGCAAATGTGGGTCAAGCAGATGAAGAACAAGAATATCATGAACCCCAAAGTTTGGGAGCTACTGATTCTGTGTCCTCTTCCCAAAGAAATAAATGTGGAGTTGAAAATAATGGCTTCCAAAATAGTTGCGAGTCCACAAATGCTGCGCAAAATATGGACCAACAGCAGCAAAACTCCTGTGACCCTGCAGAATCTGAGGTGTATTTTGCAGATGTTAGCAGTTGTTGTAATATGTCGGTGAAGAATGATCATTATTATGAAGATACCAGAGCTTCACAAAGAACTCTATTACCACCAAGTCAAACACAACAGCAACAACAACCCCAACCCCAACACATTCACGGACACTCACATCACCACCATCATACTCAACATCAACATCAGCTTAGTAATTGCAGCAGCAATAATAATGAAGACTATTTGGCCCAACGTTTTGGCCAGCGGGAAAATTCCATACGCAGTCGTCTTCCTTTTCCACAAAATCCTCATGTGGTTAATGATGGTTTTGTAGAGAATATGAAAATGTTGAAAAACACTGTAATCAATAAAGATAATCAGCAACTAAATCATGCTCAAATTCCGAAGGATGCATCACGGCAAAGTATGTGTTCTGTGGACTCAGAGGCCAAGACTGAATTTACTGATCTCTCACCACTAACGCCATGTAGTAATAAAATCAATCAACTGCAAGATTTCGTGGAAGCCAGCTCTGAGGGTGGCACAACACCAACGAATTTTGTAGCTTCTTATCCGTTTTCATCGGAATCTCAAAGTCTAGAAGCCCACCGACGTTCAACCAAAAATCTTACTGAAGCTCATTATGAGATCATAGACGATCAACAAACCGGTCATCAGGTTGCACGTAATATGGCACGAACAAACAATAAACCTAAAACACCAATTAAACCCACCTCCAGAGATCGTAAAGATAACAGCGATAGAGAATGGTCGTCCGACAATAGCAATGGTGAACGTCATCGTTTATGAAATGAGGTTTTCGTTTAAATCGAATAGAAAATATGAAAATTAAGAAACCAAATGAAAATTAACAAGATTTGCTGAAAACAAATTGAATATGTTATCACAACAGGTGCCAAACAGACAGAACTTTTTATTTCAGAACAGATTTAATTTAAAATTACTTAGTTCGGAACCTCAGAAAATTCTTTGAGGTAAACAATTTTAATGTCCATTTTTCTATTTTAAATAAAAATAACCGACTCGATCGACTTTAGTTTTCTATTATCAAGTTGGGTAACGCCCACAAAAAACTAAATGTTCAATTTGTTTAGAAGCTGCGTTAGATAACACCTGATGTAGAGATGTTAGAAATTACACCATCGATAATACTATTGAGCTACATTGAAAGATTCGTTGACCTATTTTAATTAAGTACTTTAAAATTAGTTAAGGCACATTTGAGTCTATTTACCGATATCTGGATGTTCAAGAAAATCTGTCCATAAATGGAAACATTTCCCAAAATCATTTTAAAGTATCGGAATATAGTTTTACATGTTTGAATCTCTGAAGGTATATCGATACACGGTATACAGTGTATCCGAATCGGTTTTGGATATAATTTTGTAGCTTTTTGAACTTTTATAGATATTTTAATGAAATTTCACATGATTAGAGCTGAGGTGTTTTCGAGTTGATTTGACGGAATATAAGACTCTATTTGATCAAGGGTGTAGTTGGTGGCCCTCCAAATATGGTAGTCTCGGTTATGTTGTTTCACAAAAAATAAATTTATGAATTGAGACAAAAGAAATCTTATATAAAAATAAGATCGTTTCAGAGTATTCAAGTCGAAGTAATATTTTTGAACTCTTTACTCTTGTTTCTTTTTAAAGTTAGCGGACTTAATATAGGCCTTAAAATTTGTTAAACATATGTGCGGAATCCCTATAAAAGTCTAAAAAATAATGGCAATAACCATATTAATATATGAATCCGTTAAAAAGGTATTGGAACTTTCAAAAAAATAATTCTTTTGGGATCCTTTCCAAAAAAAGTGGCAATATTTTTCATGGATTTAGTCATTTTTTGGTCTGAACTTTATAATTTATAAGAAATTTTAACAGAAACGGGGGTAAACTAAATTTGGATGGATTCGGGTTAGGATTTGTACACAAGCGTTACCCAAAGTTGATCAAATCAAAAGTTATCAAATCTTGAATCGTATAATTTCAATCAGCTCTAATCATGTGAAATTTCATTTTAAGATCTCCAACGGTTCAAAAATTACAGAATTTAAAAAAAAGACAATTAGACGGGAGAAATCAATACAAAACTTTAAGTTATTCAAAATTGAAATTTTTAAAGTTGAGATAGTTATCAGACTTGAGCTAAAAGGAATGTCTATATTATAGAGGGTACTGATTTGATTGATCATTCTTACTGGTTAATATACCCTCCACCACCACAAGTGCTGATAGAGAAAAAATTAGGGTTTATCATTCATATTATCATATTCAAGCATCATATTGAAATCTGAGTCGATTTAGTCATGCCTGTCAGTCCGTCTGTCTCTACCTCGACCCTCTATACCTATATCAGCCTGTTGGAAACATTCTCACGGTCACAACAATAATCTAATTTTAAAAAAATTTACCATTTTTTCTTATTCTCCCAATCAGTTTGCTATTTGAAATCATTTAAATCGGTTCAGTAACAAAGAAGTTATAGACCCATATCTGCGTCAATCTCGAAATTCGGACAAAAATCTGAGTCAATCTCGAAATTCGGACAAAAAACTATTCTTTAAATTTAATTAAAATTTGACTATAATTAATAGCTAAATGAATCTCATTACTATAGTCAAAAATCATAAATATCAGATGAGGAGAAAAAAAGGGTATAGTCAAAAAATCTGTTAAATTTTATTACTCCAAATATACGTACATATGAAATATCACTTTGTATATAAAACAGTTATATGTATCATATGTTTTAGTGTGTATGCTTGTGGTGGAGGGTATAAGAGATTCAGCATATCCGAATTATTACTTGATCGGATGTAACTTGATATTAAGAGGTTAAATCAAGAATCAAGTTATATCTACAAATTGAACTAGATCTCGACCGAAACACTTTGGTCATTTGGTAGTACAGTAATAATATTTGCGGTGATATTAAGCTGAAAACCCAGCGCCAGCATGTGATGTTTAAAGAGATTCCGATATTTTTTTAATGTGGCCCCAAATGTTTTGATTTATCAGAGTTAAAATCGTTACAAATAATCTGTTAAGTTTAAAAGACAATAAAAATATTCTTCTTTTTCGTTAAATAATTTTTTTTACAAAATTTTAATTATTTTAATTTAAATAATTTGATTAATTGTTATCTAGCGTAGCTAAATTTAATTCGTACTGTGAAAAGTGAAAAATTATTTCAATCTTACTGCCATCTGATAAATCATTTCATATATTAAATTTCCTATGGATATTTTTAGTTCATATTCATATGATTATATATTAAAAGGATATTTCGTCCAATCTAACTTAAAAAAAAATCTTAGTTATGCTCAATCTGAAGCGATTTTGACATACACATACAAACTATATTTACCGTTATATATAATTTATGTATCTATATATTGTATCTACAAGTAGTTAAATAATCTATAATCTAATAACAAATATATTCATATTAGGGTGATTCAATTTTGTAAGTAAAAGCCAAAGTCTTACATTCTTTGAATATCTATTTTCAAAATTGTTTACTACTTTTTAAATGTCTTAGATTTCCTTTGATATATATATATCATTTATTACTATAATTGATGTGAAGTTTCCAAATTTGTTCAAGACCCTTTAACGTTGCTCACAGTTAGCTATTTCGGATCATCCTTTTCTTAACTCATTATTATTTGTATTAATTATAAAATATAAACTTTTTAAAGTAAATAAGAATGTATTAAATAAAAAAATAGTTAAGAATGTATTATATATTTATATCTAATAATTATAGTCTCAAATTCTTTAAATAATATACACAAATACATACACATATAATAAGTAAATACATGTTGGCTTTAATGTGTGCATAAGTTAATAAATGTTTATGATTATAATTATAAATAAAATTAATTAGTAACAATTGTTTAATATTCTTCCAAATAAAAAAAAAACTAAAATTATACAAATATATAAAATATTTAATAACCAAATTATAGCTTTTCTTAATTATGCTGTAAATTAGCGAAACACATTGTGTCCTATCATCCAACTAAAATCTAAATCATACTCACAGTCGCAATAATAATCCAAATTTAATAGAATTTGTTATTGTAATAAAAAGTTATAGACCGATACCTCAGGCAACCCGAGATTTATAAAAATGAATTTTTAAATAGATATTCAGCTAAACTACTGGACCAATTTTGTTGAAATTTTCACAGAATGATCCCTATATACCCGAAAGTAACATAGGCCAGAGGGAGGGGTACCCCCCATATAAAGCAAGTATCTAAAGAACTAAAACAGCGAGAATTTTCAAATTTAATTTCGGATACTTCTTCAAGGAACTGTTTTACTGTACAAAATGTAGAATGGATATGATCTGGGGAGAGGTAACCCCCAAACAAAGAAAATATTGATTATTAAATGTCTAAACAACTACATCATTACATCATTCCATTAATTTTTCAAGGAACTACTTTGCAAGACAAAATGCGGATAGAATCAGCTATAAACAACTATAACAGCGAGGATTATCAAAGATCTTTTTTATTGCTCAAAATGTAGTACGACGAAGCAAATATTGATTATCGGATATACGAAGAACTGTTACAGTGAGGGTTTTAAAATTCGGTCACAATCCGTTTCTTAAGAAAATCTCTCTACAGGATAAAATGTTGGACAAATAAGATAAGGGGAAGAGGTATCCTTCATAAAAATCCAAATTTAATTTAAAAATTCGGTCCCAATCACGTTCTCAAGGAGAAGTTTCACTGGACTTGATGTAGGACTGATAAAATCAGAAGGCGAGGTAGATATACAACAATTAGCAAATTCGAATTATTCTAAACAGTCGTTACAGCGGTAGTTTTTAGTACTAATCAAAATCTAATGGAACTATTCCTGAAAAAAAAACTAGGACCAGTGGATATTTAAGGAACTGCTGTTATTAAATTGAATGAATCGCCTTTTCATTCATCAGTTTTATAAGGGCGACAAGGCGCATTGGTCATATTTATAATTTATAGCTAAATAGATCGTCTGAATGGATGCATTAAACTAAACATAACAGTAGATGATGAGTGTAGTATTATAACTTTGAGAATTGGAACCCATATCGGTTCCATGGAAGTATTTCGATTTGAACAAGATCGGGGCAAAATATGTGGATATATTTTTACTTAAAAAAAAAAATGAGTTAAAATTCAAATGCAAATAACTCGAAAACTATAAGATGAAAATAATACAAAACTATTTATTAAAAATCGCGCAGCGGCTTTAAGATGGTTTATAATTGAATTTGCATGCGAATCAAAATTTGGCCCTTTACAAAAATCTGTAGAAACACATAAAACTCCAACCATCTATGGTGGTGTAGGGTATAAATATGCTTGAAGAGGTGGATTGAAACTGCCTGTGAAAGGAAATTTGAATAGGAATTTCAACTGTACACCGATTAACAATGAAGCTATAACAATAATGTCTTTCTAAATCGCTTTATTTTATATATTTTCTCGTTGTTACTTTAAGAAGCAAAGAGCTTCCGTAAAGGCCGCTGTTGGGGTTTATTCCAGCTAAGTAGGTGATTATCTCTGTAGCTAAATTCAATCTATGGTTTATAAATTCCTTGTTGATGTTCTCCGTATTCATTGAAAGTCGAGTTGGCCAGGGAGCTTCTTCGTCCTTTTCTGCACCTTTTCACGAATATTTAAACTTGGAATTTGAGTGCGAAGTACATAAATTATAGATTTTATTATCCGAAATAAATGTATATCAAAAGATATCTATTTGCTCTTACAAAATTTCCATTAAAATAGAAATTTTTTTAAAATACATTTCTCTTATTGTTAATTATACTTTTTTATTAAATTATAATTTCTCTATACATACAAATTCTGGAAGAAAAAAACAAATTATAAAATAATGGAATTTTATTTTAATTCTTATGACTCCTAAATAATTAATACGATATTTTAGTAAATTTACGTTCATAAAACTAATGACAAAAGTCCCAATATAACGGCAATATGAAATGGATAATATGAGTTTTTAACACATCCTCTATTACTCTCGCCCTTACGATCCTCCACCGAACCATGAGGAATTTCATTCTCTTCATCATCATGATCAGTATCAGGATATTGGGGATGATCATCTTTGTGAGCAATTTCTTCAATTGCTAAAGGTACAGCTTCATTAATAGTTCTCAATAAAGGATAATTATTACTTAAACGATGAGGCAGCGGTAAGTTCAAATGTTTATAGTGTCGGAAATCATCGTATATATCAGTTTCGGCATCACATTCTCCCAAAAAGTCATCGGTATCAATAGACCAAACCATTATACCGGCTAATTTTCTTTCAACAGCGAACTTCACTTTGTTGGCTATGGAACGTGAGTTATCAAAGGTGACCACTTCAACGAGACAGTAAAAACATCTTTTTCAGAATGTGCCAGAGCTTGTGAGGTTTCTGGATCCCACATAGTCATCCAACCAGAAGTTTTATTACTTAAAATTCTGCAAATTTCATTAAAACCCAGGAAACCGTCTTCTCGGGTGAAGGGTCCTTGGAAGGCAGTACCATCAGTATCATCATCAATATTGCCATCTAAGGCCGTTCTAAATGTACGTCCATAGAAGGGAACACCCATGACAATTTTCTCAGCTGGTGCTCCTAATTTCAGCAAATAATCGATGGTAAATTGCTGGAAGAAAAATATAATTGAAAAAATTTTCTTTTAGGGAAATTAAAATTTAGATACCCACCACACTTAATACATCCCCATTTGGTGCTGTCAAAGGGGCATTATAACCAATTTTACGATCCCAACTACCATGATAATCATAACACATAATATGTAAAAAGTCCAAATAACGTGAAATCTGACGTACATCATAGGCTTGATCTATAAACATTTTTGGCCGCTCCAATGGCCGAGGTCAGCAATAGACCATGAGGATTAAATTGTTCACGTAACTCCTTGCAAAGCAAAACGAAATTCTCACGATCTTGTGGAGCACCACCACGTTGTGTGGGATATTCCCAATCTAAATCGAGACCATCAAAATTATATTTACGTATAAACGAAGTGACTTGTTTAACGAATTTTCCTCTTCTAATGGGATCGGCCACCATATCCGAATAATTTTTAGAACCTTCATTCCAGCCACCAATGCCAAACTAACTTTCAAATGGGGATGGGTACGTTTTAAACAGTTAAACGTTCATAGCCACCTTTGCCATAGTCCTCTTTAAGATCCTGCAAGGATCTAGTTAAAATAAAAAATATATGTTAAAAAAAAGTCGATATATTAAAACTTATATATAAGTCTAAATACCCAAAGATTTAATAGCTGACTGTTGAGGATCGAGACCCAGCAAAGGCATATACCACATGTGTACAGAGACTAGGATCAAAGTTATCTATGGAATAAGCTCCCTGACCGGGACGATAAACGGCCCATGTTGATATATAACAAACCACAAACTTTACCATGTATAGGTCCTGTAAAACATATATAAATATAAATTAAAATGTTTTATCATGTTATTGTCACCCTTAATACAGGATGTATTTAGTTTTTTTTCGATATAGAAATATTAAGTATGCATTTACCGGTTTTTGCTTTGGTATTCATTATACAACTGAGAAAACCACTAAAATATGAAAAAGAACCTGTTTCCTGTGCAAATGTGGTGCCAGGTCATCTGTAACGAAATACGTTAAGAAAAGAACAACAAAAAAGAAGAAAACAATATTAAAAATGAAACCACAAAAAAGTTAATAAAATTTTTATAAATAATTATATACATACATATATTTGTATATACTGATGTATATGTGTATGATTTATATGTGTGTTATACTTGAGTCCTGGCGGAAATAAGGAAAGTTAAGTTTTTAACTGCTGATCACTGAGTCTTCTAATGATCAGTGAATAAAATAAAGTTTATTATTGGGGTATGGTACTGTGACATTCGTTTAGTTATGATCAGTGTTGTTCCTTTTGGCGTTTTTCTGTATTTATTGGTGCGTTTTTATTATCAGTAGCCGTAAATTTTTAATTAAACAAATTAGGATCCGTATGCTAACCGATTTTTAGTATTTTTTTCCATAAACGTACATTAATTTTATTAAAGAATTAGAAACAAGTAAAAAAGCCATATACGGCTGTGGCGAATCTTTAATACCCTCCATCACAAATGCCTTTGAAGTAAATACTTTATGTTTCGTACATACGCACTCATACACATACACGCATAAATATATACAATATAAAAGTTTTTCCCTAAGCGCAGTCATAAAATTAATTACATTTTTGGCTGTATTTATACCCTACACAACCGAAGGTCATAGAGGTATTATGCGTTTGTGCTGATGTTAATAATATGCAGAAAAATTTTGTTACATCCACCTGTAAGTATACCGTTCGACTCAGAATCACTCTCTTAGTCGATTTAATATTGTCCGTCCGTCTCTCAGTTTGTCTATATGTCCGTCTGTCTGCATGTCTGTCTGCCTGTCCGGCTGATTGTCCATGTAAATGTTGTGAACAGTCGACAGGTTACAATGAAATTTGGTACATATTATTTTTTTGGTGTTAGGATAAAAGCTATTGAAATTGGCTATGTTCGGTTCAGTATTGCAGGTTTCTCCCATACAAATGCTCTTCCTGGAAAGGAAGACGATGTTCCAAAATATATTATTTCTCAAAGGTCCCACACAAACCCATTTCAAAATATCACTTTTAAAAGAAAAATCTCACATATGCGTTGGTATTTGTGATAATAGATAGTCACATTAAAATAAATGAACAAAAATAGATGTGAAAGTTATACGAGGGTCGGCTCATAATTTCTTGTGGCTTTTTATATGAAAAAAAATTAAAAAATGTCAAATTGAGATGAAACAGAAATTTATAACATTTTATTTTTGATAGTTTTCCAAAAGAAATTTTCACGACTGTGTTTATAGAAATATTCCACATAAAATAGCGCTAAGAGTATTTGATCGCATAAAAAAGGAAAACAACAACAAGACTAAGAAATAATCTTGTTTACTTTAAAAAGTATCGTTAAATTGCCTCTAATTAAAAAACTTCAACTATATTTTTGAATAGTAAATATAAAACAAAAGACAAAAATGTTTTAGTCGCTCAAGCCTAACTATGTAATACCCTGCAGCACAATGTAGCGCCTATGAACGATCTTGTAATTTACTGTTAAAGTAACATTTATGTGAAATTTGTCCGTTTTAAAATGAATTTTTGTGAGAGGTTATATAGGAGTTACATAAAATTATGACCGACCCTACTATAATTTTGCACGTCAATTTTGTCTTATATTTAAATTAATTTGACCAATTATTATAAAAATACCAACGTACATGTACGATTTATGCCCTTCAAAGTGATATTTGGAATATAGCGGCCCTCGCATAATTTGGCACATCGTTTTAAATTATCATAAGACTTACTTCTATTAAATTTCGTTAAAATCGCTTTAAATTTAGGACTTTTATGAGCTTAAAACCCCATTCAGGGAGACATATGTATTGGTGGTATCTGAAATATTTTGCCGAACATGGCCAATTTCAGTAGGCTTCGCCACTGGACCAAATATAATATTGTACCAAATTTCATTAAGATATATCAAAAATTGCGACCTGCTAAATGTTCACTACAATTACATAGACAGCCAGCCGGACGGACAGACATCCTTAAAAAGACTCAGAAAATTATTCTGAGTCAAACGGTGTACTTAAAGGTGGAACGGAATAATTTCTGTTAAATTAAGTTAAAATTAATTAGCTTTCTTCATATCATTTCATATTTTATATGATCTTTATCACTGAAAATCACTGTTTTTTAATCCGTTGCTTTTTTAGTTTTTTCTGCAATTTTTATCCGAAGAGTAGGCATCACTGCTGATAGGATTTTTGATTGTATTGAATGTTAAATATAAATTCGCTTTAAATAAAAACAAGTAAGAATGCTATATTCGGCTATGCCGAATCTTAAATACCCTCCACCACAAATTCGTGTAAAGTTAATACGTTAGGTTCCATAGACACACATATACTCACAAATGTATATAACACAGAAATACTTAATTAGTCATAAAATTTGTTACAATTTAAGCTATAAAATTTTTCTACTAACTGCCTTTTTTCTACCAATTTTCATTGAGCTCTGTTAATTTTTGCGGATGTGAGCAGACAAAGAGATTGACGAAAATCGATTGAGATTTTGACTTGATGCAAGATATATACATTATGGGGTCTGAAATAATTCATTCTTAGCGTTACACACAGAATGACAAAGTTAATATTCTCTCTCTACACTTGTACTGTGGAGCGTATAAAAACAAAAATATGCTTGTTATAAGCTCAAAACTATTTTCCGGGAAGGGGTCTTATATGTAGCTCCCATATAAGACCCCTTCCCGAAGTTTGGACCAAGATTGTTCATATTTATAATATACTTTTATTATAGTTAGAAAAATCATTGTGCTAAATTTTAATGGAATTAATCTTTATTTAAATGTTTTATAAACTCTAATCCGTTTTCCAGAAAATCCCGTTATAAGGGAGCTATAGGAAATTTGGACCGATACAGGGCAAATTAATATAATATCTTCAGAACAGTTAGCAAAATAATTGTGTCGACTTTCAGTAGAATTGGTCTTTATTTACTCGGGAAGGGGCGTTATAATGGAGCTATATCATAATATGGACCCACAATACAATAGAATTGGTTCAAATCTAAAAGTATTATAAGCTGTAAATCATATTCCGGGAAGGGGCTTATATGGGAGCTATATCAAAATATGGACCCATTTTAATAAAGTTTACAACATATATTTAAAAAAGCTAGAAAATTAGTTGTGCCAAATTTCAATAGAATTGGTTCAAATTTAGAGTTTTATAAGCTATAAATCATATTCCGGGAAGGGGCCTTATATGGGAGCCATATCAAAATAAAATTTATAGTATATATTTAAAATAATTAAGAGATTAATTGTGCCAAATTTCAAAAGAATTGGTTCAATTAAAGAGTTTTATGAGCTATAAATCACATTCCGGGAAGGGGCCTTATATGGGAGCTATATCAAAATACGGACCCATGTGAATAAATTTATAGTATATATTTAAAATAGTTAAAAAATTATTTGTACCAAATTTCAATAGAATTGGTTCCAATTTAAGAGTTTTATGAGCTATAAATCAAATTCCGGGAAGGGGCCTTATATGGGAGCTATATCAAAATATGGATCCATATTAATAAAATTCACAATATATATTAAAATAGTTGAAACAATAATTGTGCCAAATTTCAAAAGAATTAGTTTCAAATTTAAAAGTTTTATAAGCTATAAATCATATTCCGGGAAAGTCCTTATATGGAGCTATATCAAAATATGGACCCATCTTAATATAATTTATAACATATATTTAAAATAGCTAGGAAATTATTTGTGCCAAATTTCAATAGAATTGGTTGCAATTTAAGAGTTTTATGAGCTATAAATCATATTCCAGGAAATGCGTTATATGGGAGCTATATCAAAATATGGACCAATGTTAATAAAATTTATAACATATATTAAGAATGGTTTAAAAATAAGTTGTGACAAATTTCAGTAAATTATCTTAAAAATTGCGGTCCATATGATTTTGGTAATTTTTGGCACGATGATGAAGCACGTGTAATTGTATGCTAAAATTTTTTTGTTTAAGTCCAATTACATTTTTAGAAGAAATTAGAAGAGTTCATTTTTGAAATTTTGAGGTTGTTTCAGATATCGGTCTATAACTTCCTTGCTTATAAACCGATATAGCTGGTTTTAAATAGCAAACTGCTTAGGACAATAACAAACAATGTGGCCAAGTTTTTTTGAATTCGGTCAATTATTCTAGGCGTGAGAATGTTTCCAACAGACAGACAGACGGACAGACGGACATAGCTAAATCGACTCAGTTTTGATTTGATGCAATAATATATATACATTGTTGGGTCTGAGATGATTCCTTCTTGCGTTACATACAGAATGACAAACTTAATATACCCTCACCACTTGTGGTGGTGGAGGGTATAATTATCATAAAATAAATGTTGGTTGATAACAACGTTTTTTTTTAAAGTGATTCAGTAATAATTGTTATATTTGCAATATATGGAACTAAATAGTTGGGGGGGGGGGGCTAAATCTTGTCAACGAAATGAGTTGGAATGACAGATACAATGAATATTATTTTCCACACAATA